>BTHU01000015.1:75469164-76069164 GCA_036184795.1 Tokudaia tokunoshimensis
GACCATGTTCCACTTTACTGGTCCTCACTAGTCTTTTCTGGTCTTTGATGATCTTCACTTCATAGAGAAAAATATGCCAAAGAACTTGTGGTATTCTGGCTGATTGTGATTGGCCCCTTCTGCTGACTCAGTGCTGATTTGATGGAGCCTTACTGTTTCTGCTAGATTGTGTCTTCACTACCTATTCATGTTTGTTGTTTGCTATTGAATTGGACTTCTGATATCATGACAACAAAGAATGGAATCACCCCAAGGAACTACTTTTATTCACATCGACACCCCCCTTTTCCTATTAACCTTTTTTACCCCCAACATCTGGTCAATGAATTAGAAGGGAGGTTGAAGCATTTCACAACCCTAAATAAAGTAGGTTTTGAAAAAAAAATCTATGCCTACACTTGTGAGGCAGAGGCAGGAGGATCTCAGTGAGTTCAGAGCCAGCCTGATCTATATAACTAGCTCCAAGATAGTTACAATTACAACATGAGACCTGGTCACAAAAAACAAAAGCAAATAAAACATTTTTTGGTACATTGAAAACATAAGAAAATACAACATAATATGGATTGTAATGTGGGAGTATGTGTGGCTGAAAATGATAACTAGATTTTATACATGTTTGGTCTTCAGGGGATCAGGTTCTTCAATAATGGCAGCCAGTTACATCATAGGATGATAGAATATGGTAGAGTTTCAGCAGCAAGTCAGAGAAAAGAGGAAAATCCCTGCATTTATGGATATCACAGAGTAAGGGTTGCTGAGCTTTGAGGGTAGTGTTCACTGAACACAGCAGCTAGAGAGGGCGAAAACCATCAGGCAACCTCTGTGATCCACTATTCCAACCCTTTGTATATAGTTGAAAATAAACGACATTATGAAAAATGGGTTAAAGGGATATGGAGACCAAGGGATTTATGGGCATCAAATTCAGTTCTTGCTTCTTGCTGTTGCAATTGGGATGTCATGGGGCCAAAGTCAAGCTCCCTCTTATCTTTATGCACTGTCAGTTTGTCAGGTAGCGCCATCTGAGTCTGTGTGGAATCACGGATGAGTAGACTAGAAAGGTGCCCACGTGTATAGAAATCAAGAGTTATTAAAGGCTAATAACAGCTACAAGCCAGCAAATCCATGAGGAAGTTTGAAACCATCTGTCTAATGACTCTGATGCCTGTTGTCTGGTTCTGAAGGTATGGACTGCTGGGTTGTTTGCTCAATGTCTGACCAGATTGGACTGATTTACATATGCCTGTGAGATGATCCAAGTTGGCAGAGGGACCAGAGTAACCACTTACGTTTTCACAGAAAGGCAGAGGCATGGCCAGCAATCTTTTTTTTGTTTCCTTTGAGAGTGGTGTAGGCATTAAGTAAATGACTGACAGCATTAAGCAAAAAGAAGGAAGTAGACTAGAATCAGAAAATTTAAGAAGAATTTGATTTCCAGTCCCTGGAGGTTATAGATGTAGATGGAGTCAATCAAGGGGTGACTAACTATTCCATAGCTGCTCCTCTGGGATAAAATCCAGCGGTGAAGGAGCAGGGGGTGCTGTCCTTGTGTACTACGATGTCTGTGAACTAATGTAATCCTGGAGAAAATAACCGAGTCCTCAAAGATAGCAGAAATAGGGGTGGTGAACAGGACCATAGAGATTACAAACAGATTTGTGATCTCAAAAACTCCTGTTTCCCTTTTTATATCTCTTGTTATTTGTTGTACGTGGTTTAAGTTGTTGGGTAATTAATTTTATTCTTAAGTATTTTAGGATTTACTGCCTTTCTAAATTAGGTTTTATATTTACTGTAATTTTAAACTATAAAATAAGAATATTAATAATTTAATTTGTCAGTGGCTATGAGCTTGAGCTATATGCTTAGCTTTAATATTTGTTTAGGTTTTTTTTAAATGAGGTTATCAAGGACAGTTATTTGCTACCTGAACTAAACTCACTGTTCAAATTCTGAGTGTTATGGCCTGTTCTTTTCACTAGACTGTACAGTGCTAGAATTCAGGAATCATGTAATTTCATTATTTCTGTATTACCTAAGACCTCTGCTTCCTAAGCAAGCACTCAACTACTGAGCTATTTCCCTAACCCCAACCTGGGTAGCCCAGGCTGTGTTTGAACTTGTGAATCCTACCAGTGTGAACCACCACAACCAATTATTCCTGAAACTTCTAATCATAGTCATACAATCTAATCACAAGGCCAGTTGAAGCTTTATGAACTGTCCATCTACAAAAGATTGGGTACTTTATACTGTTGATAGCTAATGAAAAATAAAAAATAAAAAAGAGAGACACAGATATTTTCCAGTCATTTCAAAGAATGCACACAGGAGATGAGTCATTGAGACCCTAATGAATGGCTGTCATAACAGAGCAGACAAATGTTAGTAAGAGAAGAGATAACTATATCATGACCTGATGAACAAAGGCCTCATGCTAATCATCTAAGCTTACAATCTTTCCAAGAGAAAGCGCCGCTGCAGGTGTTCCTGTTGCTGTGGGAACATCTAGCAGAGAGATCGAGGCTGTGTCTTCCCAATGGCATTCTGAACTCTGTAACTAAAAAGGAGGTAGGGAATGCACACTATGGTAATTCAGTGAGATAGGTATCCATTTCATCCTGTCTTTATAGACTGAAAAATAGAGACCAGATAAATTTCCCTGTGGCACAGGAGACATCTGAGGAAGAAATCTAACCTCCAAAACGTACTCTGAATCTCCATGCTGCTTGGTCAGCTCAAAAATAAGAGATTCATGGGAACAAACACTGCCGTGTCCAGGAGACTAGGAAGGGTGCTCAGGGTGATGAATTACAGGACGGCCACTGTTAGTTAGCAAGGCAAAGATGTGTAGACCCAGCAATAGCTCAAGACCCAGTGTTGCTCAGTTTCTATTGGAATATGAGATGCAACTCAAGGGGAATATGGAGAAGCTTGATTTTCTCCTTTGGTGGTTTATGCAAGGACCTGACAGGCAGCATTGATCATCTAGTTCCCACAATCCAAACCTCTTCACGCTAGGAATGAAGCTTACTGAAGTAAATTCTGATGTTCCTGATCATGTACCAGTTTAAGGAAAATAATTTTCAAATTTCATTTGCTGGTAATTCCCTTCTTGTAGCTTTAGACAACTTAAACCCACTTAGTCCTTTTCTCTCTCTATGGATTTCTCAAATATATCATTCGCTGTACCTAAAAATTTCTAGTACCTGTCTACCCAGCTAAACTTCCAACACTTTCTAGTTGCCATCACAATTTCCACCTGATTCATCAAGGCACCCATGAATTTCCCAAAGTCCAGAGATGATCTTTATCTACTTCCATGGAAATCTGCAGTATAATGCTTTACCTTTCTTTAGGGCAGCCTGACACTTAGACCAGTGGACTTATCTGAGAGAGTACCAGCTCTCTTCCATAGCCTCCCATATTAAATATCTGAAATTAGATATCTTTGATGTGATATCTTTTTTCCATTTCTTTTCTTATTAGATATTTTATGTATTTACATTTTAAGTGTTATCCCCTTTCCAGGTTTCCCCTCTGGAACCCCCCTTCCCATCCAATCCCCCCTCTCCCTGCTTCTATGAGGTGTCTTAACCATCAATTTAAGTTTATTTCTTCCTCATTAATCAATCCAATACAGTTCTGTAAGAATGCATCAGATCCATTTTATTTTAGAAGTAGCATTAATAGAAAATGTAATGACTGATTTTTAAAGAACCCCAATGTGAGGTTTAGTAATTCCCCTGTTGTGATATTTAAGGTAGATTAAATACCATTTCCAAAGGATTGTGGCTGGGTTTGCCAGCAACATGCAATTATATCCATAGTTCAAGGCGATTTTTGTTATTTGTTAGATAAGTGAAAGAAAGCTGACTACATTCCTAAGGCATTTCTGGTTTTGTTCTGTTGAAACAGCAGGGAGGAAGTCTTTCTTCCCCAGGTGTTTCAGTGTTGTAGTACCTGGAAAATAGCAGGTAGCCACATGAATCGCTGTGATTTTCCATTCAATTATTACAGAAATGTAAAAGATGGTGCAAGAAAGGGAAAATACCAAAAAATAACCACTCATGAAAGGTTTTAGCTTAATATTTTAGGCGTGGCCTCTGTAAGTAGAAACGTATTTTGTTCTTGAGGTTGTGTTCAGTGTGTGTGATCCATGTTGGAAGAAGTAAAATGCCAAACCTTCATTCATTCACCCGAGTAGAAGCCTTCACAACGTGGTGGAATGGTGACCTCTACAGTACTCTAGCCTACACCATCATTGGAGGATTATCCTAAAGCTGCCAGCCATAAAATAAAAAATAACAAAATCGACAAAAATAGGGATGTTAGCTTTTCTTAAAAATTAGCAACCAATGACTTAAGGGGAAAGTATGTACACAAAGTAAATGATTTTTATATCCATCATAACACATTTCCCAAATTATTAGAATGAAGATAAAGTAGCCCCACCCCTGTGAGCTGACCGTATAAAACGTTCACTGAACCATGCTGCTCTTTGTACTGTGCGCCCAGCTAATATTAAGTGTATTTGTAAATACAAGTGCTAATTATTTATGCCATTGCTTGCATGAATAGTACAAGGATTCAGGGGAGTTTTCTAGTTCACTTTTTATCATAATTAAATGGGTAGTAATTCCAAAGCATTGGCTAGAAACCATGAAAAGAGAGTCTGTGGAGCATGGCATCTCTGAACTTAGAAGTCAGAATATAAAATGGGTTTTGGCTGTAAACAAATAAGTTCAGCATTAATAGTCATAGGAGACTCAGTGCTTCCGCGTTATGAAAGTTTACTGCCCAAAGCTACTATCAGTTACTTAATAAATTTAAGTAATAACTAAGCTTCTCAGTAATAGATATATTTTTAATTTTTTAAATTGTATTTTATGTATGTGGGTGATTTGCATGAATGGTTATCTGTCCACATGTTTGTCTGGTGCCTGTGGAGGTCAGAAAGGGCATTGAATCCCCTGGGACTGGAGTTGCAGATAGTTGTAAGCCTCCATATGCATGCTGGAAATTGAACCTGTGTCCTCTGCAAGAACAGTAAACGCTTGAAGCAATCCCTTCAAAGATTGTCTGCTTTAATTTTAAAGCAGTAGGAGCTCGAAGCAGAGCCAACGACTCATGAAAAAGCAAGGAAAACATTAATCGTATAATTTTTTTTAAAAAAAATTATCATTAAATCTCATATTTTGAAATTGTTGAGAAGTTCCAATAATCTGTGGTATAATATGGGGAATTAACCACAAGTGCCTTTCCTACATTACAGTGCAGTCACCCATCTAAGACTCTTTAAAGACTCGGTAAGCTCTTTGATGTTCCCATAGACTGGCTCTCAGAACACATCCTTGTGCCTCTACTTAATTTTGCCCTTGGCTGATTACAACCAGTTATAGAGAAAGACAATGTAGATGAAGGCAAATTTGTTTGAAGCATGATATACATTGGTACTTCTATTGTTTCTGCCACCTAATAGTTCATGGATGCTTTCTTTCTATATCTTACTATCATGCTGTGCCATCGTATGAACGTGCATACCCATGATTTATAATGGAATGTCTGTTTACTACTTAGTAGATGAAGGAAGGTGTTTAAAAACTTTTTCTCTAGTAAGCATCCTTGGCTTTGTGGAACATACACCCTTATTAATCATGGTTTTATGTACAGTTGGGAGTTCAGGGCAAATGTGATTGTCCTATGAAGTCTCAGATGATAAGATAAAAGATTTTTGTTTTGTTTTGCTTCTATCATGTGCCATTTATCCTCAGATAAACACACAAAAGATATACCAAAAGGCAAAGGTAATGCCCTGCTTCTGAATATGTCAGAATAAGATAAAACAGAACTCTGTTAATTCTGATCTAGGAAATCCCTACACAGTACTTACAAGACAGATGGGATCTCTTGACAGCTCCAGGTCAAAGCAGCACTGAAAAGGCTAGACCTTGAAGAAGGAAAGAAGGTGAGTTTCTATTCTGAATACTGACATCCTCTTAGAAAAGAAGAATTAAAAATAGATATTGAACATTCAAGTCAGTCTATCACAATAAAAGTACTCATAGCATAATATGCAGAAGTTTATCCTTTATGAGGTTAAATATGCAGCAATATATGAGTTTGATTTTTCGGGAAAAGCTGTAAATATTTAACTAAAATTCATTCAATGTTTAGAATATCCAAAATATTTTTTAAATACTTAGAATCAGAACTCTATAAGCATTTCAGACCTGTGGGAGAATCACATCCATTTCTCTCATATTCCTTTAGTAACATCCATGTAACATGCTGCCTTATATTCCTTAAAAGGTAATGAAATTCAGTGCCCTTCTGTCAAAAAGGACAAAGGTCCAATTTAAAATGGTGACGTTTCCACAAACTACATTGAAAAACCGCTGACAATTTCGCATTGCTTTTCTTTGAAAGAGGTTATTTTTGGATTTTTATACATGTTCATTTGTTCTATTTACACCATACTGTGATAATAACTTTAATCATTTCTTCCAGTCTCTACCCTTAATGTTTCTTCACCTTCCAGCTCCAGGGGACAAGTGGCCATTTCCCTCTTCCACAGCACATGGCTTCACCCACAGTTGATTTACTGCCTAAAACATTTCTACTCAACTTCATTTCGACCGCAGACTTAAGGGGACCGTTTTGCTCTTACTCATTGTCTTTTCCAACTTTAACATCTTTCTCATTTTCCTTAAACTTCCAAATCTGAAGTTCTTTTAATCAGATTGTGCCATGTATTTCTGCAGTCATCCTCTGTAATCCCTCTGTAATAAGTTTGAAGACCCCTACGGAATGCTTGAAACACAGATAGTCTCAGAGTCAGACTCTATTATAAATAGCGCTATTATAAATAAGGCTGCTATGAACATAGTGGAACATGTGTCCTTATTACAGAAGTCTTAAAGGAACAGGCATGTGGTTTGCTCCCTGGTGGATCTAGCAGTGAACTTGTAACTTTTCTGTCCAGGTTCTATTGCCTTCTTCCATGTCTCCTGCGTCTCCAAGTCTCTGTCTATGTGTCTCTTTGCCTCTTTCTCTATCTGTCTCTCTATCTCTTTCTCTTTGTCTCTGTCTCTCTGTGTCTCTGTTTCTCCCTCCCTCCCCTTCTCTCTGTCTTTGTTTTTATGTCTCTGTCTCTCTGTGTATTTCTGTGTCTCTTCTTCCCCCGACTCTGTCTCTCTCTGTGTCTCTGCATCTGTGTGTGTGTGTGTGTTCTATACTTCTACTTTACTCCTCTCATTTCTATTAAGTTCCCTTCTCTACTTGTCTCTTCATCAACTTCACTCATTATGTCACTGGAGACTTGTGATTCACTTTAGATAATCTGTTTCAAAATAAATTAATCCATCTGTAAAATCCAGTATTCTCTAGGCATAATATAGTCACAGGGTCTATGGATTACAAGAAGAATATCTTTCAGTTGTTGCTGCTCTACCAACTTCTCCGTGATTCAGGACCTTGGGATGTGGTCAATCATTCACAGAAAGCAAGTAAACAACACACTTTCCAGCTCAGTTTTGTTCTCAATAGACCTCGGAAACACTTTGTCTTGACCTTGCTACCTCCCATATCTTTCTACTCCTCAACTCTTTCTTTAAAGTTTTTTTTAAAAGACAAATTAGTTGACCTTTTCTTGCTATTTTTGATATCCATTTGTGACCCTCTCGTTTTTCTTTTCAATTATTTTCAAAGACTTCATTTTTTACAACTTCCATCAAAATGCTTTCCCATGTCAATGGCGATTTCTCTGTTTTGTTAAATCTCATCTTCCATTTTGACTTCTCATTCTCAGGAGACAATAGAGTCTGCTGGTAACTTCGTTGTTCTTCCTGTGCTGTGTCAGAACTGCCCCTCCTAAGTTTTTTCTTTTATCTCTAGCTGTGTATCCCAACCCCTTTGTGGTTGTGTCTTATTGTCTTGCTCAGCTTGTAAACACTGCAGCTCCATGGTAACTACATGCTGACAGTGCCCCAACTTTTATCTTTAATTTTAAACTTTCCTCTGAAATATAAGGATATATGTGTGTGTCAGATCTATAACCTTCATCAAAACTCTCACAAAAATGAAGGCCAAATTTATCAATTGTATGTATCATGCCAAACATTCCTTTGTGGTATCAAATAGCTTCTTCTCAAGATATCAATTCATATACAACATGTGTTATGTTTCATGATTTTCATTTAACATTGCAGGTTTTATTGATCAATAATGTATCTGTCTTGTCTTCAGTTATATGCAGAACTGAGTGGCTTCCTAATCCTTCTATCACTATCAATGTTATTCATGTTGCATTCAAGTTCTGTCTCTATTACCCGGAGATGAAAGAAGGTATAATGTAACTTCTGCCCTTCTTGCTCACACATAAGTGAGTCTTGAAACAGCAACCAAGATGATCTAATAAAATTAGCACAATACATGACTTCCCTGTTTAGGCATTCAACAAATCTGCTCCTATTTAGAGTAAGAGTCAAAGCCCTTAAAATACCTTGTAAACATTCTAGGCCCATTCTCATCCATCCTTCCATTGATTGCTGTTTTCATGCAAAGCTGAACTCCTGACAGATATTTAAACCACACAAGCAGCTTTGGAAGTCTTCCTGCATCCCCTCTGTGTGGAAGTACTTCTCTCTCTGTTCCACAGGCATAAATCCTTTCTTCATGTCTTTGCTTTAAAAGCTTTGAGCATCTCATTCTACATAAAGCAAAGTGTCTCCTATAGAAGCATTTCTTCCCACTCCTCGATTCTGACATATTCTTCTCAATGGATCTTCTCCGAAACTGCCACATAGATAGATATGGACACATATACATCTTATGGAAAGGCAAAGGCTGCATATTCAGACTCACTTGACAAGTGGTTCACTGGCTGTCTCCTGAGTTCCGGCACTGACTCACAGTCCCAAGTCCTCAGGTGTTATCTAATTAGATGCTGGAGACGTGGGAAAGCTGGAGCTAAGATAACAGGAAACTAAGTATCCCATGGGATTGGTTAGTGACACATAACTGGTTCACTTTCATTGGTCCTAAGTTAAAATTTAGAAAAACTTGGGAAACTGAGTTATTAATAATGTGCTGACAACCATGAGTTGGTTTTCACAGGTTACTGTTTAGCTTACCAGACTCAACCTAGATGTAGCAGTATGACCTTCTGTAAGTTTGGCTTAACTGTACTTCTGAATCGATAGTTCCAAATACAGGGCTGGGTTTCTACAGGATAGGTTCCTATAGGTTGTGGGTCAGAGTTTTAAAGTCCTGTACGGTTTGGCTGCACTCTGCTTATGTATTCAGTGGCTTGTGTATTTACTTCTTTAGATATCACTGTATCTCTCCTTCTTGAAGTGCAGGCTTGGGGACAAAGACAATGTTAGGCAATTTATCACCTCAGGGATGTGGCTTGACACTTTATAATTTCCTTATTCTTGATACCCTGTGTACATTGCATGTCTAATAGTGTAAGAAAGAGGGATCTATGTGAATCCACCTATTCTCATGAGGAGTTAAATGAAAAGTAGAGTACATCAAGGATACTGAAATAAAGTCATTTGATAAGCTAATAGTCAGGGCTATCTTCCCTCCGCTTCTATTTTGGTGGTTAAAATATATCTTCCTTACAAATAGCTGGCAAATGACCCTTAAAATGATGAAATCTATGAAGAGGGTTAAAGTTCCCTGTGTTAAAATCATGCTGTGAAATGTTGGCTAAAATGATGATGTTTCTCTTTAATAACTTTTCAAAGTCAAAGCAGTAGGATGGAGTCTTATTATGCACTATATAGATACAAGCCACAATGGTAAGTAGTTTCAGAGGTGTGTGCCCTGTCATCCACGAGCTTTCCTTTTTTTTTTTTTTTAATTATTATTTATTTTATTTTATTTTTTAATTTACATTCCAAATCACTTCCCCTTTCCCGTTTCCTCCCTCCCCGAAAGTCCCATAAGCCCCCTTCCCTCCCTCTTTTCTCCATTCAACCCCCTCTCGTTACTCTGTCCTGGTGTTCCCCTACATCCAGTCTTTCCAGGACCAGGGGTCTCTCCTACCATCTTTTTAGAAATCTATTGATATGCGGATTGTGTCTAGGGTATTCCGAGATTCTGGGTCAATATCCCCTTATCAGTGACTGCATACCATGTGTGTTCTTTTGTGATTGGGTTACCTCACTAAGGATGATATTTTCTTTTTTTTTTTTTATTAATTTAATTTTATTTTATTTTTTTAATTTACATTCCAAATCACTTCCCCTTTCCCGTTTCCTCCCTCCCCGAAAGTCCCATAAGCCCCCTTCCCTCCCTCTTTTCTCCGTTCAACCCCCTCTCATTACTCTGTCCTGGCGTTCCCCTACATCCAGTCTTTCCATCTTTTTAGAAATCTATTGATATGCTGATTGTGTCTAGGGTATTCTGAGATTCTGGGTCAATATCCCCTTATCAGTGACTTCATACCATGTGTGATCTTTTGTGATTGGGTTACCTCACTAAGGATGATATTTTCAAGTTCTGACCATTTGCCTAGGAATTTCGTGAATTCATTGTTTTTAATTGCAGAGTAGTATTCCATTGTGTAAATATACCACATCTTCTGAATCCATTCCTCCGTTGAGGGACATCTGGGTTCTTTCCAGCTTCTGGCTATTATAAATAAGGCTGCTATGAATATAGTGGAGCATGTGTCCTTATTGCATGCAGGTAAAGTCTCTGGGTATATGCCCAGGAGTGGTATAGCCGGATCCTCCGGAAGTGTCATGCCCAGTTTTCTGAGGAGCCGCCAGACTGCTTTCCAGAGTGGTTGTACCAGCCTGCAATTCCACCAGCAGTGGAGGAGTGTTCCTCTTTCTCCACATCCTTTCCTATAACCTTTGCATAGTCTCCATGTGTAGAAATGACTCATGCTTGTCCCCATGATAGAGCATAAACCAGAGCGCCTCCTAGTGTTGACATTCTAGTACATTTGAAGTTAACAGCTCATCAAGAAAAACCAAATCAAGACAAGACTCAGTCAAGGAACAGGTTTGGAATCTGAACAGAGTTCTGGAATTAAGAAATAAAAATGGTTAAGAAATACAATAAAATATTCATGGTCCACAGAAATTTGAAAAATGCAAATTGAAACAACTTCGAGATATACTTTTACCCCTGTCAGAATGACTGCGACCATGAAACAGCTGACCACAAATACCAGGGAGCCTGTGCGGCAAGGAACTGTTATGTCCAGTCCCTTGGATTGCAAACTGATCCAGTCGCTTTGGAAATTAGTGTGTGAAGACTTCTCAAAGAATGGAAAGCAAAGCTGCCAAATAACCTAGCTTGCTGTTTACCGCCATGCTTTGTACCTACTCTCCCTCCTTTTCCATAAATACTTGATCGCCCATGTTAACTGCCATTCTATTCACAAAGCTAAGAACTGGAAACAACTGCCATGTCCTTTAACTGCTGAATGGATCATGAAAATAGGATACATAAGCACTATGGAATATTATTTAGATTGAAGAAAGGTGAAACCATGAAATTCCCAGGTAAAGGAGAAGAAATAGAAAAGGTCATATATAGAGAGGAAATGGACCCAGAAAGGCAGATGGTGAATGTTTGCAGTCACAGGTGTCCAAGAAGTGTACATCTGAGCAATTTATTCACATTAAGTAAGAACGAGCTTTGACACTGTCATTTCTGACAGCTAATACTGGTCCCTTCCTCTGTTTCATGGTCATTCTTAATATCAGGCACAATTAATCTAACCAATACCATCTGAACTCAGATTTTCCAATGTTTTTTACCTTCAAGTCTGAGTTTCCATTTAAACCACAACACAGTTGTGTATTAAATGCCATTCAGCCAGTGTAGTGTTCCCATACATTTCCAGAAGGCTTTCTGTAATTCAGTGTCACTAATACAAGCAAGTTTCACAATGAACTTAGGAGGTTCTGTTGTTGTTTGTTTGTTTTTTTAATTTCTCTAATTGTAAAACTGATGCTCTAGGAAGATTAGTAACTTGCTTAGGTTTTCATAGCTATTGGGTCTCAAAGGTAGAATTAACTGCCAGGTGTATCTAACTTAACAATCTAGATACTTTGCCTAGACTACTATCGGGACTCATTCTTATATTTTAATTTCTCTAGACTCCCATTTTCTCCACAAATAAAATAGCCTCTTTCATATACTGAAGTATATGCAGAGACCATTTACTTTAAAACTAAACAATACATTTAATCCCAACCATCATCAAAATCCAGATTCTGGCAACAGCCAGTCATCTCAGTGGGCCAAGGCACTCACCACACAAGTCTGAGGACCTAAGTCTAATACCCAGAGCCCAAAATATATTATACCCATGCAGGGAATGTTATAATGAAATATACTGGCTATTCAATTAATAAATGAAAAAAATGTGAGAAGAGGGAATGGAAAAATGGCTCACTGATTAAAGCACTTGCAACTCTTCAGAGGATCAGGATCAGTTCCCAGAGCATCTAGGTCAGTTCTTAGAGTTCAGCAAGAATATGCCATTAAATAAATGCAACACAAAACTTATTTTTTTTATTGGAAAAGTCTTGAGAAAACACCGGGCTACTTAAAGGCCGAGTTCATGAATGATGAAAGTATCAGCTGCTCATGAATTACGTTCTGAATAAATGAGTAATGCATGAATATAATGCATTTAGATCGATTACTCTAGAATGCCAGAGACTGTGACTGTGTGACCAATACATTTCCCTGCTAAGAATGATTGCATTCATGTTATTTTCTGTAGCATGATGGTGCAAAATTGACACATATATGATAAAAACTTTACTTTGAGTTTCATAATTTGATTCCCACCCAAACTACTGCAGGATACTGTCACGGTGCTGGGCAGTGGCTCTCACTCAGCTACAGAACAAGGCTTAAAAACAGTGTCAAGTTATAATGGGTGTAGTAGGCAGTAACCCCATCAAATGTCTAGAAATGATGCTGAGGAGAGTTCAAAGAGTGATTCTGTCTGATGAACCAATAAATTTGTTAGGCTTAATTGCAGGATTGTGAAAGAAAGATTACTAAGAGGATGTTGGCTGATTTGGGGGGGGAATGCAACAGTAGCAAGACGCTTCACGTGAGCATGGGAGATGATCTCTCCAAAGCCAAAAGGATGGTATGGAAGTAGAAATAAAAGAGAGTGCCTGGGGCCTCAGGTTAAGTTGTAATAACATCGCCCAAGCCTCCTCTTTGTGTCCATTTTGTTGAGGATTTTTGTGGGCTGTCACAGCTGCCCTTGTTAAGATAGCTTTAGCCTCGCTTTGTTGACTGCATTCCACAGTAGTCTAAAACAACATTTTATTCATTTTAAAGCCAGCAAAAAAAAATAGACTCAGACTGTACTAATTCTGAAAATCAAAACCATATGGTTATTCTTACATGAGAAAATTCCCCACTTAAATATGAGTTGCTGATGTTTAAAAGTCAAACTTGGGAGTAATACAATCTAAATTATAGATGAATTGGATTAAGGAACCTAATCTAAGCTATCCAAATTTATATGGGGATTTGATTTTTATTTTGTTTAATTTCACCTCTATTCAGGGTCTGAAGAAATTTTGAGACAAGAAAATCTTGGGATACTAGATCTTACGCCGTAGAAATAAAAAATCATCTCAGATTGGATATTTGCTAAAAATTTTTCACTCCCAGTAATTTAACATACTGTGAAATGCACTGAAGGCATGACAAACCTCAGATGATGTTTCTTGATAGGCCCTTAGCTCATCAAAGTCTTAAAAGGATTTATGTTAAAATGCTATTTTGTATATAACATATTTTCAAAAAACACAAGTTGTTCAGAACATAAGTGCTTGACAAACATGAACAAAATCCATATTTATTCTGTCATTTACAGATTTGACACATTAAACTGCTTAGGTACTTAAGAAAATTAATTCATAAAAGGTAGAGACTCACCTATATTATATTTATAGTTACAACATCAAATGTCTACTTGTCTGTAACAGGAAAGTCATTGTAAAGTGGTCTTGGATTAAGTCTCCAGATTATCATTTTTGTGAAGAGATGGATGGAAATCAACAACATAGAAAAATCATACATGTAGGAGGTGAGTTGTTCTGATGCTGCTTGTATTCAAATGCTAAGTTCTGTACCCTGAGATCTGGTTGCTCCAAAATGAGCAGTTTCTCATGTATACCAGCTTTCATTAAATAAACCTTGCTCCCAAGTTATCCATGACTGGTCAATAAAGATGCCTACAGCCTGTAGCTGTACAGAAAAGATGTAGGCCTGACTTTGGGTCTAAGACAGGGAGAGAGAGAGAGAGAGAGAGAGAGAGAGAGAGAGAGAGAGAGAGAGAGAGAGAGAGAGAAAGAAATGAGGTAAGAAGGAAGAAGTATCCATGGTCATAAAAGCCAGCCTGTTGGGGTAGGACCTGACCAGAGAAAGTGAGTGATATCTCAGGGTTATTGACAAAGAAGTAGACAAAATATCACAGAGGGTTGATATCTGTCCATCTCTAACACTTTAAGGCATATTATAAATAAAATGACTTGTGTCTTTTATTTGGAAACTAAATGATGGAAGGTGGAGTACACGCCTCCAAATAATATTTACCACAATGCTTATATCTAAAATAATATCTACACAGTTTTCTTCAAGCACACGTTATAAAATAATGAATTCATTACTTTGTATTCTATACTCTCTATTGTGAATTTTAAAGATGAATTGGATTCTGATGGGCCATCTTGTCAACTTCCTGAATGACCTCAGCAATAGGAAACTGACACTGCTTTAAACTAAAGGGTTAATTGGGAGAAATTTGTCCAGCAACTATGTGCTGAACAACATACATTTATTGAAAAAATGGAACCTTGGCTTCCTCAATGCAGTTTCAGTATTCTTTAATCAAATGTGGACTTGAAAATTTGAAGAGGAATGATTTTTTATTAACTTTATTTACAGATGGTATTCTATACTAGGACAGGTGGAATATTATGCCTGTCCCATTGCTATTAAAAGAATAAATGTTGGATGTAACTTTTCTTCATATAGTCATTCTTTGTCAGGTACTTTTATTGTCTATATAGAAAGAAGATATCTGAATATTAATGTGAATTAGCTTCAAGACAAGTGTGCAAAGACTTGATGATATCATATGCCTTATGTCAATTACTTATGTAATTTAAAATATCAGAAACCAGTGAAGAAAAATAAGTAACCCAGAAACAGACAGGGAGAGAGGTGTGCATTTATTCTTTGGTAAATAACACATGAACAAACAACAAGAAATGGATTGTCTAATAAATGAAGACAAAATGTGCTTCGTTAGTAAACCATCAGTTTAAATTCACATTTCACCATGTCAAGAAGTTCATTGGCCTTGGGAGAGAGGATGACTCGAGTTAAATTTTAAAATCCTTATCAAAGAATGAAGTCAAATAATCTGCTTACTCCTTTAGTTATTGTTTCAAGATAGAATCAAAGTACAATTCGTGTTTGGTAGTTTAAAAACCCTTCTCTCCCCTCTTTGATATTGTGTTTTCTATTTTTTCTTCATACATATATACATATAATTTTCTTTTTTCTTTTTTGTTTTTTTATTTTCTATATTTTTTTATTTACATTCTGAATGATTTCCTCTTTCCCGTTTCCTCCCTCCCCGAAAGTCCCAAAAGCCCTCTTCCCTCCCCCGTTCCCCATTCAACCCCCTCTTGCTTCTCTATCATTTTCTTTTTTATTATTGATATTACAATTACAAAATTCTCCCTTCCCTTTCTTCCCTAAAACTCTTCCTTATATTTCTCCCTACTCTCCTTCAAACTCATTTCCTCTTTAATGCATTACTTGTTATTACTTGCAGATATATGCATATAATGTATATGCATATAATATATATGCACAAGTTTATATATGTGTGTATATGTATGTATGCTTATATATGCCTAAATATTATGTATAGAATATGTACATGTATATGTATATGATGCATATATACATGGTTTCTAAATACAATGTGCTCAGTCCGTGTACTATCACTTGTATTTATGTTTTCAGGTCTGATTGGACAGCTCTTTCCTCAGGAAGACTACCTCTGCAGGTCCCAGCTGTCTTCAGTTACCTTTAGTTCTTTGTGCAGGGTTGAGTCCAGGTGTTGTTTTCTCCGTCTACCTTGTCATGTTCACTTGGTACTTGTTAGTTTATCTATCAACTTATATACCCTGGAATCACTTGGAAAGAGAGTCCTAAAGAAGACTTTTGTAGGTCATACTGCTCTGTGGGTGTATCTGTGGAGGACTGTCTTGGTTGTTAATTTACATAGGAAAACTCTCTTGAGTGTGGGCTGCAGCTTCTCACAGGCTGGTCCCTGAATTGTATACAACTGTGAAGAAATCTAGCGGAGCTTAAGCAAGCAAGCAAGGACCCCCTTCCCCCCACCCCCACATTTGTTTTCTCTCTGCTCTTGACTGTAAAGGTGGTGTTTGGAGTTCCTTGTTTTCCTTCTCCACAATAACAGAAGGTAACATAGAATTTGAAATAAAATAAACCCTTCCTCCTTTAAGCTGCTCTTTACCGGGTTGTTCTATCACAGCAACCAAAGTTAACAGAAAAGACATATATATCCAAAAACCCTTCATTAAAATGCCAGCTCAAAATTATTGTCACACTGGGTTAGCCTCTCATCATTAATTATGGTCAAAATGGAGCAAAGTCCCTGTTTTCCTGTTGGAGTTGGTCTGGTGATGCTATGTATTCAAGTGCTAAATTCTGTACCCCAAAATCTGGTTGCCCCAAGATGAGTGAGCAAGCTCTCATAGATATCAACTTTGTTATGCAAACTTTGCTCCCTGAATTAATTGGTCAAAGGCCAAAGCACAGGACCAGGCAGTAGAGAGAGGTGGTACCTCCAAGGAGGAAGCAAGGAACTCTGGGAAGAGGAAAGAGGAAAGAGGAGGGCCTTTTCTCCAGAAGAGGAAGGAGATGAACATGACTATGGGCATGCAAGGTAAGCTAGCTGCCAAGCTGGGTGGAGTTAGGTGGTCCGGTTAGCTTAGATGAGCTAGTTGAAAGTCTGCCCAGCTAAGGTCTAACCTTTGAAATAGTAAAAAGTCTCTGTGTGGTTATTTGACATACTAGCTGGTTAAGGAATAACTGTCATGGTATTAATTTCCAGCATTAATTAATATATAGAAAATATTAATAATCATTTTTTACATCTTCCAATCACATATTTTCATTCCATATCTGAAAAAAAATATTTCTTAATGCTTTTTTCCTTCTCTTAGTTCATTTGATTTAAAGACATTGCTTTCTAATGTCATCACATTGTCAGTAGTTGTATTATCTTCATCGGGAGTTCTGCTGTTCCTGTTACCACATAGTCCTGTTTGGAATTTCAAGTGTAAGTTATTTGTATTCTATATATTATTGTCTTTAAGATACATACATTCATGCATGTAATATGTTTTGGCACTATAAAACATTCGTTTAGTAAAATATAAGAACAGAAATAATTTGAAAAATCACATTTTATATTTGTGACCCATTTTCTTTCACATGGACTTTTATATGTGAGAGAGATAAAAATGGTCAATTTTAATAACAATTATGATGATTCTTCAATTTTAAGTCTTTTTAAAAATTCTATCATTTTGGCTAGACCATTTCACTAAAAGGAAGAGAAACAAATGTGCTTGTTAACACGGATCTCGCTAAGTGTCCTCAGGTGAACATGTTTTTTTATTAAGCATTAGTAGCACCTGACTTTTAATTAAGCATACATATCACTATTGTGAGAATTTCCCTCATCTGTCTTTCTAATTACCTTGCCCTGTGTTGTGGGACCATAATTTTTAACCTTTCACTCTTGTTGCAAAGAGAATAGAGACAGACACATTTAATTTTTGGTGTGTGTGTGTGGGGGGGTTGTGGACATATTGGTATATTTGTATAAACATGTGCATTTGTGTATGTATTGTGAACATTTGTATCCATGTATATATGCTTATGTGTATGTACATGTATGTGTGCATAGTGTGGCATATATTTTATACATTTATTCCTTAGTGATACCTAGTCTGATTCCCAGCCTTACTGTTGTGAATTGTGCTGAAGTAAACATGCATGAGCAGGTATCTCTGCTGTTTGCTGTCTGAGATGACTTAGACTGATAGTAAAGCTATATAGTAGACTGTATGTTCGTGTTGTTTATAGTTTTCTGAGGAACTCTGAGTTCTACAGGAGCGAAACCAATTTATACTCACAGCAATATCGTAATCCTGGCCTCCAGCTTGAATTCCTTTTTGTTTGGGGGGTTACTTTTCTCTTCTCTTCTCTTCTCTTCTCTTCTCTTCTCTCTCTCTCTCTCTCTCTCTCTCTCCCCCTCCCTCCCTCTGTCCCATCCTCTGTCCCTCCCTTCCTTCCTTCCTTCCTTCCTTCTTTTAAGATTTATTTATTTATTCTGTATACAGTGTTCTGCCTGGCATGTATGTCTGCACACCAGAAGAGGACACCACATCTCATTACAGATGGTTGTGTGTGAGCCATCACATGTTTGCTGGAAACTGAACTCAGGATCTCTGGAAGAGCAGCCAGGGCTCTTAACCACTGAGCCATCTCTCCAGCCCCCTGCTTGTTTTCTTGATGAAGCCATTTTCACTACTATAAGATGCAATCTGACTTTTAGGTTTTAATTTACATTTCTTGATGGCTAAATGTATTGAACATTTTTAGATGTGCTTTATGGCCAATGCCAATTTTATTTCATTTTTTAAAAAAGTGTCTGTTCGCTTCATTTTCCCATTCATTCATTATTTAATTTTCATTTATTATAATTCATAGGCTCACTCTTCTGGTGCTTAGTGTCTTTGAGTTCTTTACATGTTCTGCATATTAACTCACAGTCTGCTGACCTGCTGGCACGTTTTCTCCCATCCTGTAGTCTTGTTCTTCACTCCGACACATTTCTCTTGATTAAGACCTTACTGGATAAAAACGAAGAGTTGTGGAGCCCAGATCCAATGGATCCATCTACAAAACACGTCCTCATCTAAGACTCAGGAAACATTGCAGAGGAGTGGGATGGAAAGATTGTAAAAACCAGAGGAGCAGGGACTTTGCTTGGAGATTGTGTCTCCCCATAGCTTCAGAAGCTACACTCCTAATATCTCATCAACATGAATGGCTAAACATGAGCTGAAATGGTGATACCACTGGACATGTGAAAGTGGACAAGAAAAGCCCACAAGGTCTCAACCCTTCACAAAGACCTTAAGGCAACTATGAGCTGTCCTCAGAGGACAGCAATTGGTTGTTCAGTGTCAAACATACATACAAGTCACATTATAGGACCCAGTTATACTTACAAATATAGATGGATATACAAATACATATATGCATAAAATTATTATTTTAAAAAGAGTCCATAAATTTGAAAAAGAGTTCGGAGGTTATGTGAGAGAAATTGAAAGGAGGAAAGGAAGAAACATAAGTAAATTACATCTCAGAAAAATAAAATAAAACATTACTCATCCTGGAGTGGATTAAAGATGTCCTTAAATTCCTTGGCAGTCTGCCTTATTGAGAAATAGTGTTTATTTTTCCACTCTCTGGCTCCAGGTTGTCTTTAAGAACATGCTTATAAAGCCAAGCCTCATAAAAGAATTGATGGGTTTTTGCTTGGATCTTGAGAGCCCTCAGCCTCCATGCTGGATGCCTGGCATGGAGATAGGAAGTCTCTGAAGACAGGAGGAGAGGGGCAGCTACCCAGCAAGGTTTCAGACATCATTGTCAAGGTGGGAGCTAGTAAGGGAAAGCACCATTATTAACCCATCTAAACTGGGAATCTAGAGAGAAGATGCTTAAGTCCCTAACTTGCATTCTTATGACATATAGAATGTCTACTTTTTATAAAAATAACAACATATCATTTTCAATTTTGTTTTCTCTGTTCACACACACCCACACACACACACACAGAGAGAGAGAGAGAGAGAGAGAGAGAGAGAGAGAGAGTGTTTCTCTATGTCATGGCACATATGTGCTTTAGTGGAGGCCCCAAAAATAACTTGGCAGGAGTCAGTTCTTTCTCTCTCTTATATGGGATTGAACTCGGGTTATCAGGCTTGACAGCCACACTTACTGAGCAGTCTCAACATATTTTGGAATAGTGTTATACATGAAGTCATAAGTATGGCATCTTCCTAATTCTTTTTCTCTCTGGTCTTCTACCATGAAGTAAAAGACCACCAACTTGAGAGTCCATGTTTGACTTCACTTAGGTGGTGATTTTCTCAACTTTAAAGTCAGAGAACAGTTTGATTTATCCCACGTGTCTCCATTTTTACATCTAATAAATTCCACTCCCTTGTTTACAGACCCAATAAAACTCTAAAAATGTCTATGTATATCTATATTTATAATAAACAGTGAAAGAACAATGCAGTAAAAGTGGTCCAATTTACAAAAAGAGAACAAAATTCCAAAACCAAAAAGTGGCATTCCTGAAGTCCAGGAAACCTTACTGTTACTATGCTTCAGACAAATTAAAAGAAAAAGAATTCCCTCTTGCATAAGGGTCTCTAATTAGCAACCTGCAAAGGGCTGAGGTTGACAGTGGTATAAGGAACTTGGAGGGGGCGGCGGGCAATGGAAGGGATGTGTATGGATGATGTGTAGGAAAGAGGACAGGGTGTGCTGAGAAAAGGCAATCACAGAAGAAACTGGGGACATGGAACCATGATGTTGATTGAAGGCAGTGGTAATATGATGTATTCTGTTTATTCTAAAAAAGATGGAGAAATGCCAATTATTTTTAACTTATTGGTAAGAAGTATAGCATCAATTCTTTGCTGAAAGAAAACCTTCAGTTCTCTTTGTCTCTAATATTTCTATATGATTTTCATTAGCTGAGAAAGAACCAGGGAATGGGAAGACTATAAGCTTAGCAACATGCAATTAATAACTAATAAATTACAGTTCCTGCTTCAAAGAGAATTTATATATATATTACAAATAGAATAATATATGTGAATAAATATATATGGTAGAATATATATGTATATAAATAGGTGTGGAATATATATGTGGATTATATATATATTCTATTTAGAGAATATATATATTATATATGTGCATATTTTTAATATATGCATGTATACATATATTCTACCAGAACCCTGGCATAAATGAGGCGATTTACATTAAAGAACAAGGAGGAACCTGGGAAAACATTGATGGACCAAAAGTCTCCTGAGAATGTAATGGCAATAGACCTGACGCAGCTTTCTCACAGCAGGGACTGGTACTAGGCACCAGGGAACAAGGTGACTAGGCACAGTAGGGAGGTGGAAATAGGCGGGTGCAAGCTCATCTGCATTGTCAGAATGTGACAATGCACCATTAAAGATGAGCAGAGGCTTGGGAGACAAAACCCTAGATGTGAGGTGGGGTGGGGAGCAGGATCCAGAGGCTGCCAAGGCTATTGGCACTCCATGGTCATTTGCTGAAGATTATAACTTTTAAGTCAGAAACTTGGCCATTTTGTGTTCACTTTATTTTGTCTTGATGTTAGGCCACTATCCAGCCTGTGCTGGAATTACTGAGCTCAAACTGCATCTCCCAGGTTATTTTTATGTGTTTGCCATTTGGGGGGGGTGGGGTGTCTTCTTTTGTTTCGATTGTGAACCATATCTATGATACTGCGAAAGGAGTGATTTGCCTGTCTTCTAAGCATGTGGCTGAGATTATTCTGTGATGAAAATATGACCTGTAGCTACGGTTGCTTCGTTTGTATAGGTCGTGTTTTCCTGCTGCACCTGGAATAGGAATTTAACTTACAGTTCAGCATTAGTTTTCCTGTGGGCTTCACTGAGTCATTTGTGTCCTTGAGTTGCATGACTACATAATTTCCTAACACCACTATATCATAATTTCTCGAATTTTACTTATTCTTTGTCACTCTGAGTAGTATGTCTTGCAGAATTTGGGATTTTTAGACCAACTTGCTTTCATATGTATTTTCCCCTCAAGAATTATATTTTTTCTTTCTGTTCGGAGCCTTTTCTTCTCCATAATCTTCCAAATACTCATCATTTTACCTCATAGGTGACTTCTCTGAATTCCCTGTATTCACTGAAAATTCTAAGTTATTTCAGTAGGAAGCTGATACTTATGCTATATTTCCATCTGCTGTCTTTGTTCCTTTTTTTGTCTTTGTCTCTTTAAGTTTTTCTGTTATTGACCACTTCTAAGGTGACAGAATGTTGGACTTGGGGGGTCTCTTTCTCTCTCCAGGTTTTGAGTCCTATTTGATGATTCCCCCCACAAGGAATCTAGGTTGTGGGAACCACACTGCTCTAGTTAACAAAAAGCCAAAACTGGGGGGAGGGGCAGGAAATGTTCCTGTTGGCTGTGACTCCGTGGTATGCTATTAGCAGTTGTTAGAATCTCCTCATTAGAATGCTAAGAACTCTCTTTGGTGTTTGCAGCCCTTGAGTTGTCCACACTCCTGGACCCAGCCCTCTCTCAAGACCGTAAGAAGAAAAGATGCACACTGACCATGAAGATGACTTAAGTTTTCACTTCAATGTTCTCCCCCTTGAGAAGACAGAGTTGCTTACCCTTCAGGGCTGTTTATGGAGCATGCTGAACCCATATTTATATCTCTGCCTCTAGCCCCAGGCAGAGTTGTATGGCCATCCCAAGGCTTATTTAAACACAAGGTTCTTTCCTCCTGGAACCTTAGAGACAGAGGCTTCTCAGAAGGCCCCAGGCACTGCCAGTTGGCCAGATCCCAGAAGTTCCTCCATTTGCTTCAGCAGTTAGATCAGAGTTGAGAAGATAGGGTAGAGGGATACTGTAGAAGCTTCACAGGAAGGAGAGGGGAGAGAGGATAGTAAAGGCTCATAAGAAGGTTATTAAAGTCTTGGGAGGAGAGGGCTATGAGTATCTTTGTGGAAGCAGCAATTTCCATATACCAGAGGCTAGATGCTCATAAAGACAATTCTGTCAGGAAAAGTCTTTGTCTATGTTGCTGTGGGAGGGCTTCCTAATCTTGATTTCAAAGTATTTAATATCAAAAGTGATATACTATCTATATGCAGATATTAATGTATAAATACAGAATGCATTATTCAATTAGTTGCATAAACACCTATAGGATATAGTAAATGAACTATGAAATACATGTATGTGCATATTATATAATATTACCTATGTGTATGTATAGTAATCTGTTGTCTATATTAGCTTTTGGGGATTCAGCATTATCCCCAGCTTCCCAGTGAATGTGCAGAAATTGTGATGGATTAGTAATGTAAAGAAACACCAAGCATATGGTAGACATCACATCAAGGTTGGATTTCATACTCTGTGTTTTGTAACTACTGTGAAATCAAAATAAAGTTTTAGACCTTGCTGCATCCTTAGAACTCATTATATATGGTGTAAATAATTTTCACTAATATTTAATTGATGAATTAACTAATTTACTGTGCATGTTTATATAAGCTGTGTGTTTGTACTTGTGTGTGTGTGCCGTGTGTATGCTTTGTGTATATGTGTGGTGTGTGGTGGGGAGCATGTATATGTGGTGTGTGTGTATAGATTATATGTGTATTATGTGTGGGTGTGTGCTATTTGTGTGTGTAGTGTTGTATGCATGTGTTTGTGCATGTGGTGTGTGTGAAGGTGTGTGTGTAGGGGGGTGTGTGTGTGTGTGTGTGTGTATGTGCATGAGAAATAGACGGACAGAGAAACAGAGACAGAGAGAAAGTGAGGGAGGGAGAGAAGTTAACGTCAGATGTTTTTTCTCAGGAACCATTCATCTTGTTGTCTGGGACAGGTGAGAGCTGGACCTCCTTGATCAAATGAGGATAGGATCTGCCTGTCTCTGCTTTCCCATCCCTGGGGTTATTAGCCCACAGCCCTACAGAAGGCTTTCTGCATGGGTGCTGAAGAGCCAACTCTGCTCATCACTCTCATGCACACTTCACCACCTGCTGTGGGTGCAGTGAGTAATTTTGGAGACACAGGTTATACACTACAGTAAGAAAATAGGCAATTTCTCTGGGATGAATATTTAGACACTGAATAATAGTCAAGACTAAAGCATAGTTTATTCTATGCTCAATATTGTGATAAAGGATTTATGTGCATCCATTTGGCTAACCTTCCAAGCAACCCTAGGGCTGAGGCACTATTGTTGTCTACCCAACCTATAGACAGGAACAAAAAGCAAGGTGTCAGCTGTGTCGGATCACCCAGGTCCACACTGCAGAGCTGAGATTCGGCAGAGCCATGTGTTTGTACAACTAGAATGTTGTTCCATCCAATGTACAGCTTCAGGCTGAGATGCTACAGTACTTAGCTAAGGTTTGAACAAGTTCTAGTATCATAGAAACTTTGATCACCACTCAGTGTGACTGTCCCAGAGTGAAAAGAAATGGCTGGCCAGAGGCATTGAGTGCTGTGGCATTCCCTTATGGAACGTTCAACACACTTATACTAACTGCATTTGAGTAACCAGGAAGACGAGCATCGTACTGTTCCAAAGCTCCACTCACTCAGAGACATTCTTAGAACTTCATTGGTGGACGAAGGCCCCTGAAACAGCTCATTGTTAAAATACCTAGAAGTTTCCTGTACCATAAATAATGGCAGCAATGAAAGACTTGGGTATAAAGGTGAATGCCAATGTTTTACTTATGTGCTAAAGTCTTCTGAATGGTTTAGACAATATGTAAAAACGAAATGTTTTGTCTTAGTCTTCATTAGAAAAGTACATTTATCTTTAATTGAATAAAAGACGTAATTCTTGGGAATGTATAGTCATAAAATAAATCTGAAAATACTCAGAATGAACACTTGAAGAAAATCTGACTTGAATGTTTCATTCCAAATTTGTTTTGGTTTTTGGTGTTTTTGTTTGTTTTTGGGTTTTTGGGGGGGGAGGGGAGGACAGGATATCTCTGTACAGTCCTGACTATCCTAGAACTCACTCTGTAGACCAGGCTGGCCTCAAACTTAAAGAGATCCCTTTGCCTCTGCTTCTTTGAGATTGAGGCCAGCCTGGTCTACAGAGTGGGTTGAAGTCATAAAACCAGCTAGTTATAAAGTGAAAGACTAAAACTGCATGCTCAGTTCAGTGTGTATCTCATAGGAATTCCAGCGATTGTCTGCCATATACACAGCCCCTCGTGTTCTGTTCCCAGGAGTGCAGACACACTAGTAATCTGAGCGCTGGAGCCACGAAGGCAGGAGAGGGAGAAGCTGAGTGACCCTCAGCTGCATACCCAGTCTGAGGCCAGCCTGATATACCTGGAATCCTACCCCAAAGAAATAAACAATTCATTCTCTTACACTTTGCACACTTTCTGATTTGTGATAATATTTTTTTCCTTTAAAACATTGTTATACAACTTACATTGGCACATGCTTTACCACCAACTGAACTATTGTTTTCCAAGTTCAGGATGCCACTTTGAGAATATTAAAGGAGAGCTCTGACATTGAGAGTTTTAGCATTTGGCCATCCATCATCTCTTTGTTTTGTTGGCCACACAATGTTTTTCTATTGATGAAATTCAGTTTCTAGATAAGAAAATAGTTTTGTTTCTTCCTGCTACTTGTGGTTTGCAAGGTATTTGGACTTTACATTTCAGGAAATTAGTCTTGCCTTCGAAGATCGGAACGAAGTATGGTGGAAATACTTTTACATTTAGTGTTTATGCTTTGTAACTTTTAAGAAAGTTTGTTGCTAACATATGTACACATTTCTGTGTGTGGATGATTCACATGCCACAGCACATGTGTCAAGGGTTCTAAAGATGGAACTCAGGGCTCCAGGCTTGGTTAGCAAGAGCCTTTACCTGCTAAGCCTTCATTGTTCTTGACGTACTTTAGAAACAACGATAATAAGAATTTGGCAGCTAATTGGATGAAAAATACTTTTGACACAGTGACACAAAAATACGATATTTTTGTGAGAAGAGATGAGATCATATTAAAGGTAGAACATGAAAAAGACACTTCAGAAACATCAAAGACATGATCCCAATCCCTTAGATTCTGCTTTAGTCAGGGAGGGGACCAAGAAAATATGATTGGCATCTGTGACACTTAGGGCAACTACATATTTGCTGCTTTCAGACTTGCTTGTATAAAACATCTCTCTAGATTTTTCTCTAGGCCATTTTGTTAGTCCTGGTTTGTTTCTGCTCCTAGCGAAGGTTTTGACCCAAAGAGGCAAAATTGCCCCAGGTAGATTTCCACTTAGTAGAGTTACATCACCCACATGGGAACAACCACTAAAGTTTTTGCAGCTAACAGTCCTTGAAACTTTAATTCCACATACAAAAACTGGTTTATAAACCAGATCTACTCAAACGTGATGAGCATCCACTGAGGGCTTTTGCAAGGTCATCTCTTATGTTTTTCTACTAGTATCACTGGCAATCACAGAACTATTGTTAAGGCTCTCCCACTT
This sequence comes from Tokudaia tokunoshimensis, assembly GCA_036184795.1. Taxonomy (NCBI): domain Eukaryota; kingdom Metazoa; phylum Chordata; class Mammalia; order Rodentia; family Muridae; genus Tokudaia; species Tokudaia tokunoshimensis. The sequence continues at coordinate 75,495,641 of BTHU01000015.1, forward strand.
GTAAATTAAAATTTCTACAATATTAGTATTTGCAAACGTTTAATAATATACTTCACATAAATACAATCTATACTCCCAAATCATTCAGCATTGTTTTTAATTCACATGAATTCTCAGAAGTTGAAATATGTATGGACAACTTTTTAAAACATGATTACATATACAGTATTTACAACAGACACATTTCATTGGACCTAAGTACAACTTAATATTATTAATATTTTAATCAAATATAAGTGCATTTGTAAGGTAATTATAAAGTAAATTGATTTTAAATCTTACGCTACACTCAAAAATGAACACAACACCTATGTTCAGACTAAAATAGTCAATGCCAAGTTTAAACACTTGCACAAAGTAATGAAAAAGAATGAAAATGTAAGAAATGCTATATTTTTATTAGATTCAATTTATCAATATAAAAGTCATATATATGAAATAGTATTAGGTTAATAGGTGTCTCAAATTAGGAGGAAACACACAGTATACCACACTTCAATAAAATTTAGCAAAGATGTAAAAAATGGGAAATCCCTTTAACAGAATGGAAATGACAAGTTTGAGTGGCAGGAGTTGAAAGGGGACAAATTTTTGGATTTGGAGGGGTTGTACCTCTTTGGGGTGACAAAATGACAAAACATTCTTTTTTCTCCCTCATTTACACTGATAAATTCCCAAAAAGCTGTGCACAAATAGCCCTTGAACAGTTCCTTATATGATGTGACTTCATTTCAAAAACAGTACATTCTTCCCTAAACAGAAAGGCTAAGTTCATTTTTTCTGAAATCGTTAATTTTTCTAAGGCCACTGCTTTATCTCTCTTGTTAACACAGTCTTACAAAAGCAGTCTGAACAAATATATATATATATATATATATTATATATATATATATATATAATATATATATATATAATATCCGCTTTAAACTTTAAAAGATACTAAGCAACAAAAAATGAAGGCCTGTGGAGGGAAAGGATAAAGGTGAATTACTAACTCCTGGAGGCTGCAAAGCAGGATATCAGAAAGCCATTCAGTTTCCCTTACACTAATGATTAAAGCCTTCATTTTAACCTTTACTATAAATAGAGTGCACTAATCCTTAAGCTGTTTTTAGGCAATTAATATCAGCCTCCTTCCCTTTTATCCCCGGGTCCCCTGAAATGCAATAGCTAAGTTCTATTTATTCAGTGTGATGGATTGGCATTCCTCTTTAAATAGAACCACGTAAGTCTGTCTCTATTTGCGTGAGATATAACTGCCACCCGCATCTACTTGTATAATGCCATGGCACAGAGAAATCACAGCTTAAACCAACAGTCTTTCGAGGTGCTGGTTTAGAGCGACTGATAAAAGGAAGAGCTGCGTAAACCATTTTAGAAAACAAATGGCTAGGCTTTCTAGAACAATTAAAGCAGTGCGCATAATACCTCATTCCGTTAAAACCATTTATGGAACCACAGACGCTGGATATTTCCTTTAATGAGTGCTAGGCAGTTAAGAAAGGTAAATGGATACATTGTGGGCTCCATTTCTCTAAAATAGTGACTGGTCCAGTGATTTATAAAGCTTAGCTTTATAGCTATAGTTAAAATATATCCACAACTACACATACTGACTTTTGGAGTATATGCTCGGAGATCTCTTTTCAGCGTGGAAACTCCTTTGAGTGGTGCGATGGGATGGTACGGAGTACCTGTAACTGCTGCTCTTTTCAGTACAACAAATCACACAACAGAACAGTGCTCCTCCTGCGATCAGCACCAGCGCTGTGGTCCAGCCTATGTAGAGGGCTTCTCCAAGCTCGCGTTTTAAGGCCACATCCACCAGTGGGTTGTAGAAGTCTCTGATGATGGAATTGGCAACCCAGCTGACAGGGATGAGCACAACCAATCCGGTGATGACGAAGATGATTCCGGCTATCAGCAAGATGCGGCTCTTCACGTTCTCATCCTCCCCCGTGCACCTGGTGCACTTCATTCCGAGGATGGCTGTCATGAAAGCCAAGAAAGCCAGGACGGACGCAGCACACATCAGTCCTCTGGATGCCTGGAGGTCTGGACTGAGAGCCAGCAGGGAGTCGTAGACCTTGCACTGCATTCTGATGTTGGCGTGCCTCATGCAGTTCATCCACAAGCCTTCCCAGCGGTTCTCAAAAACCACAATGTTACTTTCGATGAAGGCAGACACTCTCCACTGAGGCATGATAGTCACAGCCACCGTGCCCACCATGCCAACACCACCAAGCACTAGCGCAGCCATTTGAAGAACGTAGGTTGCCATGGTCCTCCCAAGTTGTATCCAGACGGACCGCTGAACAGGGAGGTAGGGTTGCTTTCAAGCAGAAATCTGTGTGCCTTGGGAGGGAGGGAACAGGTGTCCTGTAGAAATGAGCTCACAACACAGAGCATAGCTCTGACCAGATCAAATCTAGTGCTGGCTGGTGAGACAACCCCCTTCCCCCCCGCCCCCCCCACACATACACACATTGGCCCAGTAAACTTGCAAATCAGGTGTGGCAAGTTTCTTAGCCAATAAGAGGGGGATGGGAGCTCGGGTGTGTCTAAACCAACTCTGGATACCTGGGAAGGCTGGGCTTGCAAATAAACATTCTTTGTACTTCTCTATTTTCGAAGACAGCAGTATGTTTACCTAGAGGCATAATTATGAACGTTTGTACAATCAGCAAGGAGAGCCAGTCTCTCCCAGCAAAAAGAGGCACTCATCGTCTCAGAGGTCATCCTGCCCCTAAGCTGTTCTGACGTTACAGTAAAATCTCTTCCAAGGGATTGGACAGGGATGGCTTCACTGCCAAGTTAAAGGAGAACGAAGCGCTGATAGAATGTTCATACCTGAGAAACCACATTCTTTTGGAACACATGATCTGAAGGGTTGATTTAATTTGTCTAAAATTTCAAAGCAAGCTCTCCTGCGGTGGGTTCAGCCAGTAGCACAAGCCAAACGCCAAAGCTAGACTGAAGTAACTTAAACCAGGTTACTTTCCTCATTGGCACTAAATGTATGTGATTTGAGTGTGTGTGGGTGGGGGTGGGGTTGTAGGAAAGCTACCTGTTAGCATTGCCTTTCTGAAAATATTGATTTATAATGAAGAGTGCAAAACACACCAAAAGAAAAGGCTTCGTGTGTGTGTGGGGGGGGGGGGGACTGTCTCTAACTTAATGCTCAAATGAGGGTTGTCTGTAGCTGCTGAAGCAGAGGCCTGATTTTCTAGCCCCCTACTACCTGCTCTGTCTTCTAGTCTGAAGAAAATGGAATTCTGGATGAATATTGTGCAAGAAAGTCCCAGGTCTCTGCAAATAGCTGGTATTTTAAGCAACACCTTCATTGAAAATTACATTAGATGTTAATCAAGATTATCTCCCCTACCTATGGGAGCATGGGTCATACAAATACACTTAGCCGCTCCTCTTATGGCAATCTGAACTGTTTTTGCAAACTGACAATTGAACTGCTAGTGGAATCCAGCATCCACAGGGACTGGAGAAGCTCCATTAGAAATTTCCTTTTGCTTACTGCCCTGTCTTTCCAAACTTCAAACTATTTTCCTCCCTCAGGTAGCCAGAGTTATCGTTGAACCTGCAATGCAGCTGAGAAAATGACCTTGAATTCCTTATCCTCTTGCTTCTATCTTTCAAATGCTAGGATTACAGGCAAGTACCACTATCCCTGGTTTATTCAGTGCTGGAGATCAAGCCGAGGGCTTGGTTATACCAGGAAACAACTCAGTTATCTGAGCTACATGCCCAGCCCTTAAATTGTAGTTTAATTTCCTGTCACTATAACAGAATATCAACATAAAATGACACCCTGGCCCACCCCTTTCTCTCTCTTTCTTTGTGGTTGTTTTTGAGACAGTCTTGTGTAGTATGTACTGTCCTGGAACTTGCTATGTACTCAAGAATGACCTTGAACTCCTGTTCTCCCTGCCTTTACCTCTGTAAGAGTAATATTATTTGCATATGACTCACCCCTGTTTCAATGATAAACCTTCTCTTTAAAATGTGCTTCTGTATGCTTCTTTGTACTACGTTAAATAAGATTAGGGAAACTGTTTCACGCTTACCCATCACATTATGACAATCTAATGTTCTAGAAAATGAATAGTTAACAAACTTTTGAAACACAATCTATTCATGGCAGGGAAAGAAGTGGACACGCTGAAGGAAACCATCTAAAAACGAGGAGTGGATAGCAATCCAGGTTCTTATTTTATTATGCTGGATAGTTTGTACTAAGTAGTATCTTAAAATGTTACATTTCCATTGATTTCTCTATTTGTTTACTGTTAAGAGCTCCTTGGTCCTTCATTATCCTGATGTGGAAATAAATACCAGTGTTTTCTTTATCAACCTTTATCAATTTTAAGAGATTCATGATAGACAGGGGAATAGAAATATACTATTTGGGTGATTTATCATCAGTCTGCAAATGATGACTTAAAATTGAATCTGGAGAGAGTTTTAATCTTTAATTGTCAATCTTGGTAAACTGAATAATGAACATAATTTTAAAATAAAAAAAGGAATGAAGGCATTGACTGGTTGGGTAATGACCAACTTGTGTTTAAAGGATGAGAGAGCATGTGTCAGCCATCGAAGCTGAATTTCTCAATGCCTATGTAAATAAATTTTCTAGAAACTCTCTATAAATATTGCTGAACATTTATATCAGAATGGGCATATATGAGAGAGAGCTACCCATGAAACTGAATGTTTCTCAAGTATGTATTGTACAATTGACTTTATATGTAACTTGGTTCATCCCCTTAAGCATTGGACTATGTTAGGAACTACATTGATGTAAATATTCTTCTCATTTAAAAAGGTTTGAGTATTTTTTTTTTAGTTGAAATTGCACTAGCCAAAAGATCAAGACCTATAGGAGAGATTAACCCTGTGCTGACATTGGAATTAGCTAACCGCTCTGGTGGCACCTAGGCCACAGCATCCAAATGAAGTCCCACATAGATCCAGTCACTCTATGGTAATTTGAAATAGCCACGTGCTAAAGATCAGGAAAATGAGAAAGGCAGGGGAAAATTGGGAATGCCATGTTTTCTAGAATCAGAAGCCCGAGTTCAGAGATTAACAGTTTTTCATTGTTTACTTACTTTTCTGTGTTACTGAGATGATTACCTTGGCTGAAAACTTCAAGAACGAGTAGTGATTAGAGATTTAGTATATTAATATTTTTCATGTTTTTTTTATTACTACCTGAGCAGATTAAAGGTTTGCCTGTGATGTTGCAAGGAACTAAGTTGCTATGAAGAACATAAGACAGAAACAAGTGCTCAAATTGACTTAGGCACTTAAAACTTACATTTTTGAGAAGACCTTAGATTACAGTTGAGGATGGCTTTCAATATAGTATGTAGCACTAATTGGCTGCAAACTCTATGTCCTCCTACCTCAGCATCCTAAATTCTGAGCTGACTTGTAGCCATGTCAATTCTGTAGCTGAGCACCAGAATAGCTAGCTATCAACATATACAAGGTAGTAACAGCACATGAAGTTATTTGTGGTGTATATTTTTATATATATTGTAGGGTTCTCAAGCATGGACTTTGTAGACGACGTGGTGTTGCAATGTCAAAGGTTGAACACACCTGGGATAGGCATGAAACCTGACTCCCAGGCAAATGGACTTGCTTTCGTATACAAAACCAGAAGTTTCCTTTAAGTTCTGTCATTAAATTTACTAATTTAATTCAGCCATCGCAAGTAGCTAACACAGGCAGTGTTTTCTGTTTGTAAACAATGACCCTTTGCCTTCAGAAGCTTCTTGTCTTTGTTGTTTTTGTTTCTGTACACCAACTCTTCACTCTTAGCATTCTAATTTTTTTTCTTTCTGACTGTTTAAAAATGGTTATTGATTCTGTCTTCACAATTCCTTTTGTTCCCTAAATATATGGGTGTGGATAGTTTTCAGCCTGTGTTGTTAATTATTGTTCACTGTTAATTAACTGCACTTGGCACACCATTTGGCCTGAAAAGGCAAGTGAACACATACACACACACACACGCACACGCACACGCACACGCACACACTCACACACACACCACATACACATGCCCAAATTGACTTATGCATGTGTGTGTATGTGTTCTTAATTTTGAACTTTCTATAGCTTTGTAGTCTTTTAAACCAACTCCCAACTTGTTCTTTATAGACTACCATTCCTGGTTTTTGTTCTCCACTAGCTGTCTTCCCATCTTGGCCACCTCTTGAAGGCCTGTTTTAGTTGGTTATGCTTAAAACTCAACTCTTTCCTCTACAGAAATTATTTAATGCCATAGGCATTTCAGATACTTTGAAAAATGCCATAGATAGTCCTGTTGAATGCATTGGGAAAATGGTCTTCCTTACTCTTCTGGGGACATCAAAGCCAACATGACTGAGGTCTGGTGAGGACACTTAGTGAGGGCATGGAAACAGGGGAAGGACTTGTCTTCTTACCTTGCATCTATAGCAGAAAGAGAGAAATACTCCTGTCCAGCCCCTTTTCTTTTCTCTCCATGCATGGAGTTTTATCCTCTGGACATTTCCCCCACCCCCACCCCCACCCCCCACCCGCAGGGAAGAGCACCATGTTTCTCTTTAACAGTACCTAGGCCTTCAGTGGTTACCAGCTGTGTGGTCTCTATTTTCCTTCTCTGAAACTATAAACTTTCACACCTTTCCAAGCCACAGCTTTTCCCCTGCTGCTCTTAGGATTTTCCTCTCTTATTGAAGAGCTAGATGAGAGCAGTGGCCATGAAACCACCTGAAAACAATCTGGTCCTTAACTTTCCTCTACCTGACAAATCACTCTGTTATTAACCTCACTCAAGCTCTAAAGGCATGGGCAGAATGCAATCAAGTTCTTTGCAAGATCATGTGAATAGCATTGAACCAGTTCTGGCAAGGGTGATCGTTCTCCTCTGAACCTCCACGAGTGAGACTTCTACCTGAGCATTCCTGTCTTCTAAGATCCACTAAGGATTCTCCCTAAACTCTGCCTAAAATAACTGTTCTAGCTCAAAAGTCTACCTCCACCTTCCTTCCACAAACCACATCCAAAGGCTTTTTAACTGTATGGTCAGTTTTTTTTCCACAGGGACAGTCCCCCTTCTTAGTAGTATATATTTTTTCCTTTTCTTGTTTCTCTAGTGGAATACCTGACAAATCAACTTACAGAAAGAGGGGTTTACTTTAATTTACAGTGTCAGGAAATGAGGTCTAGCAGGATGGCAAAGGGAGAGAGCAGTGGGAACAGGAGGCAGTGGTCACATTGCAACCACAGTCAGGAAACATGGCAGGTTGGACATTTATCCTCAGCTAGCCAGTTGGCTTATCTGTGTCCTGGCAGTTTATGTTCTCGATGCCAACCAGCCCAAGAAATGGTGCTGACCAGTTTCAGATGGGTCTTTTGCCACAATCAGCTCAGTACTTGATAATATCTCCTAGACCTGCCAAGAGATTCACTTCCATATGACTCCAAATCTTATCAAGTAGACAGTATTGCCTATGACAAATAGTGTTAATGATAAACAGATGCTATCTTTGTTCTGGATCTATTACTCTGTAAAACAAGAATAATAAGCTCTTGAATTCATTATTGGTTTGGGGAGGTTAGTCTCTGTGTCGTATTTGATATCTCCTCTGAATGCAGAGAAATAAGGAAAAATGAGTAATTTAGAGGGAAGAGTTTCCGTGAAACATCCCAGTCCTACTGATCTGTAAGGGATTGCTTTGTTCTGTTTTGTTTGCGGGGTAGTGGTGGGAAGAAACATTTACTGTTCATACTCTACTGTTCTACTCTCTGACAATAAGTTTCTTATATCCTTTACCTCACATTTAAATATCCATAAAATGCAAGGAATGTATGATCCATTTTATAGTAGATTGGGTTAAGATTTGAGAGAGTTAAGCACACAGTTTGTACTGCTATGTACATCCAAGAATGGGGTGAGAAGCCTATGTCCTTTTCCATTCAATTGCCTGCTATCTCCTGAAAAGAAATTAGAAAAGGCAAATTTTTAAAATGCTGCTATAGAGTTTTGTACTATTAGATGCTGTTTGCAATTTCTGTGTTGCAAGTTAACAGAACTTTAAAATTGTGAACATCATATATGAAAGTCCATGGTCGTTTGAGAGAACACAGGAACTGCAAACCACGGAAACTATATGTGTATTCGACTTAAACCTGATGTTCTTGTTTTAATTTACATTCTACTTTTTGAGGACCTTATGTATAAATACTGTGTTTCCATAATTTCTATCCCTCTAAAGGCATTTGTTTTACTCTTTTCCTTAGTTCCTCATTCCCTAAGATGTATCACCAGAATTATGTAAATAAAAATGTAATTCGATGATTGTTCACTAAGTTATATGACATATTCTTTAGTAAAGTTTATACAATATAAAGAAAATTAGAAATATCAGCATCTGTACTGAATAATGAGTCTTAGTAAGTCCTCATGACTGTATTTGTATTCACATGCATTTACTCACAGGAAAAAAAAAAGAAAACATGACTTGGTTCGTGTACCAATGGGTTTTATCATCTTTGGTGTAAATAAAGTTTTATAAAGTACTAATGCACATGATCAAATTTAATGAAGAATCATAGATTTTTTGATTTGTTTTCTTTTTTAAAAAAAATACCTAATTTACAAAATTTTGAAACATATTCCTTCAAATCTCCAATTCTAAAATGCTCAAATTGGGAAATATTTCGGGGCATGTTTATCCCTTACTTAGGGTTAATAGAGTCCTAGGCTTCGTCCCTCTTTATAGGGCCTCTGCTTCACACCAGATGAGATACTCAATGACCTGACCACCACATAACACATATTTGAGAAAACAACTCCTTCACAATGACATGGATGGTTATGTGTCAAGTCCCCACGGGCACAAAAATTCTCCCTGTTTGGTTTGTTTTTATTTTTGGTTCTTTGAAAAATTCTTGCTACATTATCCAAACTGGTGTGGAATTCATAATCCTCCTTTCTCACCTTCCCAAGTACTGAACTATCCTTTATCTTTTTCAGGAATTTCATAACACCTGCATGGCAACACTTTAGTCTTTAATATTAGAATAGAATTACTTTCCAGGGACTCATTTAGAATTTTTCTTTTTTTCCTTTGACCAGAGACAAAGAGAAAACATTTTTACATTGCCTATAAAAACTGCATCCAATATATGTTTTTTGAATTTGCTTGAAAAATATTATAAAATGATCTTTACCTCTCCCCTGCCATGGAAGTACATGGCAGGCTCTGCAGCTTCGGAGCAAGGGAAGTAGTTGTCTGTGGTAGGACTTTCCAGCCAGGAGGAGAAGCTCATTAGTGCCAGAAGGAGTATCAAGAAGCAACAAGTAAAGCCCCAAAGATGGTACCTTATAATTTTCTTGTAATTCTATTCTCAATCCAGAGCAATTCATAGGGACTTTAAGTCTTATTAATTATGCAAAGAGAGAATAAAGAATAAATTATGTAACACAGTATTTTTAATATAATTACACAGGCATAAATAGAATATTATAGAGAAACATTAACTAATATTATGCTAATCTAAGAACTTCTTAATGCTTAGTTATATTTACAATAGGGGTGATTAAATGTTATCATGATTAATTATTTGTATGATTTGGACATCTCAGACACCATATTTAAATGCCACCAGCATTATGTTCTAGAGTGGGAAAAAAAAATAAGCATTGCAATATGTAATGTCCATAACGTCTCAAACAACAGACTTGAAAAGGCCTTAGTAGATTTCAAAGTCTGTCAAATTCTTCCCCCACTAAAGGCCAGGCATTAAAGCAAAGCAATTCTGTGCATCTCTGCAAGGGTGCATCTCTTGCAGCAGATGAAACATTGGTAGAACATAGTTGTAGGAGAGATGATCTGCATGCTGTTAGCCTTCATGGTACCTTTAGTAGGATCACCAGAAATTGTCTCCTTTATCAGACCAAAGGTTGTTATTCAATATGAAAAATCATAGGGCAAACCTTTACGAGACAAAGGGCTGAGCGTGGGAAGCACACACTTACACCCCTATACACAGATCCCTATGGCGAACAATGAATATGGGAATCTAAGAAATGACATTCTCTTGTAACATTGGAGTTAACAGGACAGCAAAAAGTAATTAACAGGGCAAATAGAGCTAAGCCAAGTTACTGATTAATTTACAAAACAATTAACTTTCCACTTAAAATTCAAATTAAGATTCTGTCTGCCTTAGGCAACCAATGTTTGCAAATTATAATAGGGTTAGACATTAAGTGTCTTACTTAAAACCAAGTTCAGACCACACTGGGGAAGACTATTATTGGAACAAGCCATGCATGGCTTTCTTGGTTTTCAGTTATTTAAAAAAAGAAAAAAAAGACAGAAAATATTACAACATGTTGAACTAATGTATTTTCAAGAAAAATATGAGCAAATGAGAAGTTGTTCAAGCTCTTATTTCAAATATTTATAGACATTTAATACTTGTAAAGAAATTTGAAAAACTCCTGTAAATATCTTCTAATTCAATAATATTCAATAAGTATATTCTGTAATGGATCCAGAAAAAGATCTGGAAACCAAGAAATACAAGACAGACGCTCTCTCTGCATTTTATAATTTAACATCTACTGAGCACAAACTGGACAGTGGGAGAACAAACCATAAGGTCAAATGATCTGTCCTATTAAACCAAGGCACAGAAAATAATAGAAATAATATCAGCCATGACCATGCATATGCAATTGAGATGAACCCACCACTAGTCTTCCATCATGCTCAGGATTTGTCCACGTGAAGGGTTTCTGGGAAAACCTAAGGCACTTTTTCTCATGAGCTTCTGACCTTGCATGTCTCCTTATCTTGCAGAGTTACCGTGATTATCTGATTGTGTCTCTGCAGGGGTAAAAGGTGCCTCAACCTTTACTTTCCCAGTATATCCTAGCACTAACGGAAGGCAGTGACTTATCGTGTCTTACAAAGTTTCAGGGTCATGAGTTTGTTGCTCATTTAGTCAGTAAGTCGTACCTAATTCAAGTTAAAGAAGATGCATCTGTGAGCCAACACATTCTTTTGCCTGTAAGAAAACAACAACAAAAAAAAAAACCAAAAACCACACTGTGGCAGGTGAGAGCAGTCTACCCATCCATCACTAAAATTAAAATCATAAAAAGGAGCAAAAACTTATATAGGGTTGCTCCAAGGAATTTCTAACTTTTCCTTGGTGAGAATGTCCTCACAAAGAGCACAGTGTTCAGTTTGTATATAAGTTCAACAGAAAGGGTATGCTTGGCACACACTCCAATTTCCGGTTCAAACAAGTATTTCTGCTCCTTACCTTTTCTCTTGTCTCACCTTTGCTCCTTCCTAAGTGCTCCTGCCTTGAGGACATGTGATTATCAGACTGGCTTCTGAAAATATCTTGCATTTTCTACTGGACTTATAATTTTCTCACAGTGGCCAATATTATTTTATCTCATTCTTTTGTTACCAGACTGGTTGATCCTGCCTTTGCAGGGCTGCCTTCAGGAAAAAGCTTAGAACAGATAATATGCAAGCACTGCATTTTTTCAAATAGCATCTGTGTGAAATATGAGACAGAAAATAGGGCTAAGACAATAGGAAGCATATGTATTCCATGTTCTGTTGGGATATATATATATATATATATACATATATATATATATATATATATATATATATATATATATACACACATATTCATTCAGTGCAAGGTTTTTCTGAATAGTCCTTTGGTAACTATGGCATTGTAGTTGATGAAAGGACTGTAGGCTACTTGTACATTACCTACTATCTGTCACCACCATTGTGGCTGTGTTATTTCCCACTGTACAGATGACTTTGCCGCATTTTCCTGTATCCCCACGGCTACAAGACTATTGCCTAGCTCATGGTAATATTTGAGAAAATATTTGACAAAAATTAATAATATAATTTTAAAATTAATCTTATCATGTAGGAGTTTTGAAACAACTTCAAATGCAAATTATGCCCTTTTCCAGCTCCTTTGGGGGTCGACGGTTGAGTAGAGACACACTTAAAATGAGGCTGAGCTATGGCTCTCGCAACCTCATATTTACACATTTAGCTATTCCCTCTGAAAGTTAAAAATAACATCCCAGAAAACCACAAATTTTATCTCAATGCTCTTTACATTTTCTAAGGATATTCTGTAAGCCAATTTCTCTTTGCTCATTTATTTAAGTTCTCTTCTTCTTTTTTTAGTCTACCAAACTCCATTTTCCTGTGGTTTGTTATTATTAGACTTACTCCAGTCACTTCTATTAGCTAAGGCGAGTGTGGAGCCTGGGCAATACATTATTTGAATAATACATAATTTCAATATAATGCAAAACTTTTGACTATAATTGACATTCTTTTAAATTAGTCAGAAAAAAATATTTTTAAAAGAATAAAGATTTAAATAAAACGTTTCAATAGTATGTATTTGTCAGTATGGGAAATAATTCACAGATATGTTTTATGCATTATTTAATTGAAGAAAGTCACTCTGAGGCAGTCACTTGATGTCTTCTGAGGGTTACTTTTCATTCCTGTTACTATTTTATGATGTTGCCAGAAATGGAGTTTCACTTAGGAACATTAAACTTTTGCTATATGAGTCTCAGCTACATCAGCCAATCTTTCTCAATTTGCCTTGTTGTGATTTTCTCTGAACTCAGAGAGAAAAGGAAATTTCGGGTCCAATGATGACTGACAAGTACATCAGCCAGATATTATCTCTGGCTTCCACTGCACAGGCAGAAGATGGGGTAAAATTTGAAATGGTGATTTTATTTAAAAATGAACAGAAATTTCCATCCGTGACTATTTACATCTGTGTTTCTTTCTTCTACCAACCAAAATTGTTTCATTTCTCTGCTATATTGAACAATTACTTTTATAATTAGAAATGCAGGAAAGGTTTCTTAGATATACTTTGTTATATGAAGAAGGCAAGTAGGGTGATCAAGCATTGAGTAGCAAGCCAGTAAGCAGTGTTCTTTCGTGATCTCTGCATCAGTCTATGCCTCTAAGTATCTATTAGTCTATCTGCCCCCAGCTGCTGCTCTGACTTTCGACAGCAGTAACTGTGACCTGAGAATCAGAAGGCAAAAGAAATCTTTTCTTCCCCAAGTTGAGTTTGGTCATGGTGTTTCATCACAGCAACAGAAACCCTAATTAATAGCCATTCTTAATTGTAGGGCTGAAATCACAGTTACAGTGACACTTGTTGTAAAAAAACAAAACAAAACAAAAACAAAAACCAAAACTGGGTAGTACAGAAAATATAAATTCAACCAATGAGTTCATATCTTGAAAACAACAGCAGCAGCAGCAACGACAATAAGAATCTCTCAAATCCACTTTCTAGCTAAGGAGAGTTTATCCTCACAAATAGTCCCTGTGAGAAACATCTTGCATCAAACACTGTTCTAAGACATTTGCTTGTTTGTTCTTTTATTAACTCATCAAAACCGGATCACCTAATAACTACAAGATAAGTGCTGCTCAAAGTCATGAAGAAGGTACTGTTCCTTTGGGACCTTCCAGATGTCTCAGGGGAAGAATTGTTGTTGTGGGCATGCCTCCCACTCAAATGCACACTTTCTGTTGATCATACCTTCACAGTTTCCCAATTAAAAATGCTTGCTGAGACCAGAACGGGAGGAGAAAAGAATTGAATGGGACCTGTGAGAGGAGTGCTAGCGTCTCTAACTAAGTACAAGGTGTTTGGGTTTGGCCATATAAGGTTACATCCATCATCATGGAAGCCATTTAACCTTAACGATAAGCAAGAGACACAGGTTGTTAAATGAAGCCTCCCCATGTTTAACACTACCAACAGTGCTGTTGTTGAATAAACACATGGAATAGTTTTGGTTTGATTGGCTAATATTCAAACAGGTACCAAGACCCAGTGGCCCCCTCAGCTATCAACTTGCATTAAGAAAATTCCTTACATGAGTGGACATTAGCCGTGTCCATGCTTGAGTCTCCTTACCAACAGGAAGCAAGCCAAACCTGCTCACTGCCTTCATGGAATGTTCTTTATAAGAATTAATGGCCCTGGGAAGGATTTAGATCTTCTTGGATAAGGGAACTATTCAAACAAACACCGTGATCCTTAGTACTGTTTCATGCTGAAGAGTGGTCTTCCCTGTCCCAAATCATAGTGTTTCCATTCTGTCTATAACAAAAGAGTTGTGAAGGAGAAAGTCGTACGAACTTGTTAAAATCAACTTTAATAACACACCTGCAGTCTGTTTATTTCTAAAACACTTGGAGATGTTTGAAAGGCTTCCATAGAAAACCTGTATCTGTTTCCTAAAATAGCACTTAAGAACACATTCTTGGTTGTTTACCAGATGTTCCTATAATTTCTGGGAGGACCAGATGCACAGTTACAGATAAAGAAAGATGAGGGTGTGTGCTCACATTCTCTTATAGACACACAGTATACAACATCTTCCTGATCAACAGAGACAGTGAATTTATTCCTCATGTCCCTACCATGTTCATGATGTCCCATGAACATGGACATCAACATAGAGAAAACCAGTATTCCCCTTAATAGAAAGGAACATTGTAAGATAAAATGCTATGCAAATGTGTGTGTGTGTGTGTGTGTGTGTGTGTGTGTGTGTGTGTATTCTGGGGATCAAACACAGTGCATTCAGTTTACTAACTAAGCTATGCCCTCACCCCTCCAGAAATTTCTTTGCTCACATATTACTCAAATACACAGGAATAAGTCTGCTCACTAATTCAGATAGCCTTCACCCCAAGACAGTTTCGTGGATCAGATGGGGAAACCTTGGATTAATTGCACTTTCAGTGTCTTAACTGAAAACAATTATAACACCCTCCTCAAATTTAAAGTCTTAATAAACAAAATTCTTTAGTGTTATTATTAAGAGCATTGTTCTAAATTGCTAATATGCAATATAAATGTTATATATATATATATATATATATATATGCATACATATAAAGAAAAATCCTTCAAATTGCAAGAAATACTACAATCTTAGGAAAAATATAAACTGATAAAGTACATATGCTCTAATTCTTAATCTGTATGAAAACACAATATGAACTAAAAATAACTAAGGCTACTAAACACAAAGAGAAATAAGATTTTCTAGTGCAATTTATTGTATAGTTTTGAGTATAACATGGTGAGACTTGCAAACAATTTAAAAACTATTTTAAGGATACGCATCAAAGCAGAAACATAAAAATACAAAATTTGCTTATCGGTGTGGAGGTTCCCTAATAGGAAGAAAAAGTTTGTGTTTCCTCTGACAGTAAAATAATTAAGGCGTTTGATGACGTCTGGTCCTAGAGTCTGTGAGTCCCACAAGACTGACTGACTTCATAGCAATGGACAGTCACAAGGATCAGAAATGGAGCCATAAATGCAGGGGTGAAAAGAAAACCCTTTGATTATGTAACCTGCATTTCACATGCTCATTGCAGATTTTATTTAAACACACCATTAATATACATTCATTTTTTAAACCAACGAGCTTGATAATGCTACTTTTCAAGAATACTTTGACTATATTGACTCACCATTACTCTTCCCTGTCTCCCTTGTCATCAATGTGTTTTTTATTAGTATTTATTAGTCCTAGCTCTAGAGAAAAGACTGATCACAGTATCAGAAAAGGACAGTACTAGGAATCGCACAATGATTTCAACACCATCTGTTTAACTGTGTAGAGAAAAGGTAAATTCAGTCAGGTGTCTGAAACCCAAGTTGTTATAGGTCACATGAGGTATAAGTAAATAGACATAGAAATACATACACAGGTGCACACATACATGCACATGAACACACATCAGCCCATCAACATGAAATGACTGCTCAGTATGCCGTGAAACAAGTTCACTAAGCAATAAATGCACAAAGGGATGTGATAAGAGTCCCAAGACCAGCCTTCTCTCAGTGAGACACAGAAACAGGATTGCAAGCAAACTCAAGAAGCCCAGATGACTAAAGGTGCACGTGGTTTTCCCCAGTACTTTTGAAGAGAATGAAATGTATTGCCACATTAATAGTCACAAGATGATTAGAAGTAGCAAGTTAAGTCATGACTGACTGCATAGATGGGAAACAGAATCGATCTCAAATGGAAAAGCCAGGTTGATTCTAAGGTTATCTGGGTTCCTTGTGTTCTATTTTGGCAATCAGAAGTTATGATGTAGTAGGATGTTTGCAGAGGGGATATTGAGCAATAGCACAGAAAAAAAAAAAAAAAACAAACCACTGTATCCTTGAACTGATTCAGAACCTTCCTGAAAAGGGCAATAACCCTTAAAAGTAGGTTAATATGCCACAGGGTTTTGCTTTATAGTTTTTATGATTGGAAACAGCTTTAATTAAAGGGAGAGATTCCCTGCAATAAGAGGAAAAGGAATGGGGAAATAGCATGATGTTTTTCCAAGAGGGCACACCTTTTGGTTTTGCACCTTTTGTTAACAAGATATGGCATTGACAACAGTTTTTCTTATATACAGTAAAAAAACACTGATACTGTATTTTCATGGCAATAATGCTATGTACATGAAGTCTGGTAATAAGATTCAAACCATCCTAGTTATTATCACATCAAAAATTATTTTCACTTCCAAGGAATAAGAAGTCATTTTTAGCACAGTGACAATTGCTATTGTATTCTCTCTCTCTCTCTCTCTCTCTCTCTCTCTCTCTCTCTCTCTCTCTCTCTCTCTCTCTCTCTCTCTCTCTCTCTGTGTGTGTGTGTGTGTGTGTGTGTGTGTGTCTGGTCCAGATGGACTCTAATACCACTGGGGGTCTCTTGAAACATAAAGTAGGGCTATAGCAAGTCATAAACAAGAAAGGAGTTTTTCAGATGTTAAAAACAAATCTTAAAGACTTCATCTTCTACCTCTGAATTAAGTACAGAACGAAACTGTAGATATGCCAGGGTCAAACTGAGAATGAAGACTCCTAGATAATAATAGTAGAAACCATTAAGGGAGTAAGAGTAAAGAGAATGACATAGAATTCAACACAGGAAACCATTTTTAATTGCATTCAATATAGGAAGGGGGAGGCTAAAAAAGATCCCAAGTGTCCCTAGGCCTGTATATAAGAATAACTTACACAAAGATACAAATGGTATATAAACTTTATTGTAGGCAATAGACTAAGATCCAATTTTACTGTGGTATGAAGGAGTAAGGACTCAAGAGTATTCACGCCCTTAAACTTTGACAAAAATCTCTAATATAAATAGCTTCTGTGCATTGTCTTCTCCAGTTGTTTTATTTTTTAAAAGTACTTACTCTCTTAAACATAGTAATCTGAAGTGTACAATTATGTAGCATCGTCAGTGTCTCTTGCATGCTCCATTTCTACACCCTACTCAACATGATAGGATTTGCATATCGGAGAACTACAAATATTGACATACAAAAGTGGTCTTCATCCCCATCATGTCTTCTGAGGAGAATATAAGAGAGTTTTCTTATTTGCAACTTGTGTAAAAGTAAATTAAAATTTGACAAATTAAAATGTTAGACAAATACAAATTTTGTTGAAAAAATAATATACCATGCTGGGATGAGAGCAGTGGATAAAACGCTTGCTGCTCAAGCCCGAGGACCAGAGTATTGACTACAGAACCCTCAGAAGAGTCAAGTGGGCATGGAGGCTGCCTGTGCATTCAGGAGGCAGAGACAGGGGATTCTCCTGGGAAAGCTAACTAGCTGGGTGAGGGAGACAGACGCCATACACAGTAAGTCAAGGGGAGAGTTATTGAGGGGAGAAAATGAGCACCAACTTTGGGTCTCTATGTACACATATGGGCATAGGCATGCATCCCACACACATGAGCCTGGACATATCTGAACATATGTACACATACATATCACAGACACATACATGCAGAAATAAAATAAATAGAATCATACAGATAACAGTTGACAAAGAGTGTGTGTACTCACATTCCTCATTATTTTATACAATCTATGCCACCTGTTCATACTGTGTCTACCTGTTCACACTGTGTCCACCTGTTCATACTGTGTCCACCTGTTCATACAGTGTCTACCTGTTCATACTGTCTACCTGTTCATACAGTGTCTACCTGTTCACACTGTGTCCACCTGTTCACACTGTGTCCACCTGTTCATACTATGTCCACCTGTTCACACTGTGTCCAACTACTCACACTGTGTCCACCTGTTCATACTGTTTCCACCTCTTCACACTATGTCCACCTACTCACAATGTGTCCACCTGTTCACACTGTGTCTACCTGTTCATACTGTGTCCACCTGTTCACACTGTGTCCACCTCTTCACACTGTGTCCACCTCTTCACACTGTGTCCACCCGTTCACATTGTGTCCACCTACTCACCCTGTGTCCACCTGTTCATACTGTGTCCACCTGTTCATACTGTGTCCACCTGTTCATACTGTGTCCACCTGTTCATACTGTGTCTACCTGTTCATACTGTGTCTACCTGTTCACACTGTGTCCACCTGTTCACACTGTCTACCTGTTCATACAGTGTCTACCTGTTCACACTGTCTACCTGTTCATACAGTGTCTACCTGTTCATACTGTGTCCACTTCTTCACACTGTGTCCACCCGTTCACATTGTGTCCACCTACTCACACTGTGTCCACCTGTTCACACTGTGTCCACCTGTTCACACTGTGTCCACCTGTTCATACTGTGGCCACCTGTTCACACTGTCTACCTGTTCATACAGTGTCTACCTGTTCATACTGTGTCCACCTCTTCACACTGTGTCCACCTGTTCACACTGTGTCCACCTACTCACACTGTGTCCACCTGTTCATACTGTGTCCACCTCTTCACACTATGTCCACCTACTCACAATGTGTCCACCTGTTCACACTGTGTCCACCTCTTCACACTGTGTCCACCTCTTCACACTGTGTCCACCCGTTCACATTGTGTCCACCTACTCACACTGTGTCCACCTGTTCATACTGTGTCCACCTGTTCATACTGTGTCCACCTGTTCATACTGTGTCCACCTGTTCATACTGTGTCCACCTGTTCATACTGTGTCTACCTGTTCACACTGTGTCCACCTGTTCATACTGTGTCCACCTATTCATACTGTGTCCACCTGTTCACACTGTGTCCACCTGTTCATACTGTGTCCACCTGTTCACACTGTCTACCTGTTCATACAGTGTCTACCTGTTCATACTGTGTCCACCTCTTCACACTGTGTCCACCCGTTCACATTGTGTCCACCTACTCACACTGTGTCCACCTGTTCACACTGTGTCCACCTGTTCACACTGTGTCCACCTGTTCATACTGTGGCCACCTGTTCACACTGTCTACCTGTTCATACAGTGTCAACCTGTTCATACTGTGTCCACCTCTTCACACTGTGTCCACCTGTTCACACTGTGTCCACCTGTTCACACTGTGTCCACCTGTTCATACTGTGTCCACCTCTTCACACTATGTCCACCTACTCACAATGTGTCCACCTGTTCACACTGTGTCTACCTGTTCATACTGTGTCCACCTGTTCACACTGTGTCCACCTCTTCACACTGTGTCCACCTCTTCACACTGTGTCCACCTCTTCACACTGTGTCCACCTCTTCACACTGTGTCCACCTCTTCACATTGTGTCCACCTACTCACACTGTGTCCACCTGTTCATACTGTGTCCACCTGTTCATACTGTGCCCACCTGTTCACACTGTCTACCTGTTCATACAGTGTCTACCTGTTCATACTGTGTCCACCTGTTCACACTGTGTCCACCTCTTCACACTGTGTCCACCTCTTCACACTGTGTCCACCCGTTCACATTGTGTCCACCTACTCACACTGTGTCCACCTGTTCATACTGTGTCCACCTCTTCACACTATGTCCACCTACTCACAATGTGTCCACCTGTTCACACTTTGTCTACCTGTTCATACTGCGTCCACATGTTCACATTGTGTCCACCTACTCACACTGTGTCCACCTGTTTATACTGTGTCCACCTGTTCATACTGTGTCCACCTCTTCACACTGTGTCCACCTCTTCACACTGTGTCCACTTCTTCACACTATGTCCACCTGTTCATACTGTGTCCACCTCTTCACACTATGTCCATCTGTTTTGATCCCTTTGGAATACATTAACTTGTGACAACATAGGAAACATTAATCTCTTAGGAAAGGGTTTATGACCTTTAAATGGCAAGAACAAGAACATGGTCATGTCATTATCCAACATTATGTTCCCTAGTACAATAAGAACATTAGAAAACAGTATTTCTGATCTCTATTCATGTTCATGAGAAAATCAACTAACCTACATTCTATCACAATTTATCAACCATTATTTATGATCTGTTCTTTGCAACTCAGAGTCAGCAATGATATGGAGGAAGTAGGAACTAGGAAGATATATTTTCCTGTTTATATCAGCAGACATCTCAGACTTGTGGTTTTACCTCTCACTAGGAGTCTCAGGTTTGTATCTGTAGGACTGACCCCTTCACACTCTCCAGCAATTCACTAGCATCTACTAGGTGTGGTAGGAGGCTCACATCAGTGTACTGGGGCAAAGGTGTGGAGTGAGGGTCATAGAACACTGTGTGCTCATGAGTTACCAAGTTTTATAGCATTGTCTGCATTTACAGAGACTTGGGAAAATAGAATTTAGTATCTTAAAATCCTTGATAAAGGACTAGACATGTGGCTTTGTGAAAAAAAGGATTTGCTATGCAAATGTGAGGACCAGAGCTTCAATTTCTAAAAACTACATAAAGGTCATGCTGAGTTGGCAGTTGCCTATAATTCCAGCACCAGAAGCGCAGAGATAGGGACTGTCTTGGCAGGTTGGCTAGCAGATTAACCTAAATCCATGAGGTCAAGGTTCAGTGAGAGACCCTGCATCACTAAATAAAGAGGACAGAAATCTAACATGATGACCTGATATTGGGCCTCTGCTCACATGAGCACACACATGCATGTGTGAGATCACACTTATTTAAACATATGTGCATATGTGTGCACAAGCATACACCATCCATCTTTTGTTTTCCAGGGCTATGCTTTCACTCTGGGAAACCAGTGAAGCACAGATGTAGGAAAAAAATGATAAATTTTCCAATAGACCCTGCATTGGAGCTTTCACATTTTTTTTTCAATAAAGGCCATGGATCAGGACATAGGAAGTACAGGAGATGCACTTTGCCTGGGCAGCACAGAAGAGCTAGCCCTAGTAGCAATGGTGCCCTTGAGCCAGTCCTGAAGGAGTAAGCCTGGGAGAGCTGCCCCTGCCCCTCATTTGCCTAAGGAGAGTTGCCCTCCCCTCCCTTATCACTCACCACATTTAGTAGGCTGGAGAGCTGGCCCTGGGGTCCTGAGAGCAGCAAAGCTGCAACACTTGTGATAGTAGCCCTGCACCTCACCTGAGCACCAGAGTAGAGTTGGGCCTGGTGTCCTGGAGGCAGGTGAGCCAGTTCCAAGGGCAAAAGAATGGGAGAGCTGACCCTGCCCCTTGCCGGTGGCTGCATTGGGTGAACTAGCCAGGACAGTGCTGGAGAGCTTGCCCTAGTGGTGTGGGTGCTGGAGAGCTGGCAAGCTAACCAACTCAGCTACCACTCAGGCCCAGATCCAGGGCTTTGAATTGACTCACCCCGACATCTACTCCATCTATGATTTGCTGGAGAGTGTGAAGGGGCCAGTCCTACAGATCCAAACCTGCAGGATCTCCAGGACACGAGGCAACAACAGGATATCCAAAGGAGTACTGGATCCAATATTGATAGTGTAGCAGAAGCCAGAGCCCTCAAGTCAGACTAATGACTCATTGCAACCAACATTTGCAAGTAAAGATGTATGGACAAAAAGAGTACACTGTGGGACACACTGTGACACACTATAGCTTCCATGATGAGATTGTTGTTATTGTTGTTGTGTTTGTTTGTTGCATTTCTTTTTATTTTCTTGGATGGGGGTTGCCATGGCAGAGGGACAATACGAAGGAACTGGGAGATGAGTGGAACTGGTATGTATGATCTGAAATTCACAAAGAATTAATAAAAACTGTTTTAAAAGTGTGGGAGAGAACTGATACAGGTGTCTGTCAAATTAAGACCTTTTGCTGGCAACTCTTTACTCCAAGACCTAAATTAAAAGAACTCTAAAATATTGAAAATTTTAGTTAGTATCATGATAAACTGATGATATAACTTCAAAAATTGGAAGAAAAAGAATGCTCATTGTTGCCCTAATATGGCTATCACCCATCTTCTGCTTGGTCCCAGGCAATTAGCAGAGGTCATGACTTTTGAGAAAGTGCTCAATTATTTTGTGGCCCAAACCATCTCGATTTCAGAAAGAAATGTTCAAACATTTTGAGGTATGTAGTTGAATACAAGAATATCCTGAAACCGAGGCCATGCTTTTCCCCACTGAGGTGGTTCTGTGAGCGTATGCTGTCTTTTCTGGAACCTTCTGCTGTAAAAAAGTGAAATATCTTTTCCCCAGTCTATTTTTCCAGTGGAGCGAGTGGTCTATTCCCAAGGTGAATGCACTCTAAGGTGCTCTGGGATGCGGTGCTTGGTTATATTAACACCTCTGGCTTGATCAACCCTAAACTGTTAGTAGAGGAGCCCTGTGCATTTTGATATGAATAGAAACGGCCATCTTTGTTTGAGGTAAGGACACCTTTTGAATGTGTCACGGGACTAAATGACAAAGTAGGCTGTACAGAGCCATGAAAATCAAGTTTTCTGATGATTGGGATCCACCACTGACCCTAGTAAGAAACTATTTATTCTACACAAGATTCTTGTCTCTACCAAGAACAAAATTTAATTATGAAGATCTTGTTATATGCTAAATACTTCCCAAAACGCTTCCTGCCACCAATTATCACATTTATGTCAAGCCCAAAATAGCAAAATTATCATTTAAAAGGTGAGAAAAATTAACGAAAGTGAAGTGTCCTTTCCAAGTTATCAGAGCTAGACAGTAACTCAAACTGAGACCTTTGGGTCCAACAGAGTTATCTTTATTATGCTGACTTCATAATAAAGTGAGCTAAATCTCTTGTGCTCAAAATACGAGTTCTGGACAACTGTTTCCCATTTATAGTTGCTCACCACCAGTTCTCTTAAACAAAGGTACATCAGATTTCTCTATGCAATGTATAACTTTATATAACATTTAACATGAACGATTAATGAATATATCAGTATCTCTGGGTTTATTCTAGATTCATATTCTGAGTATAGACACACATTTTATGTATGAATCCATGTAGGTCATTTCATTCATATACATACATACACATATTGATAGGTATAGATGTATACATACAAATATGGGTGTATATATGTATATGTATGTATATTAATTCTAAGAGGCCATATTTTTGTCTTGGCATCCTCTCAAGTGAAGAAAAGAACAATGCTGCTATGAAGAAATTGATAGACACTAACACATTAGTGCTTTGAAAATTTGTGTGTAGTCAAGCTCAGTTGATTAACATTCTCTTAATTATAAAGGCAAACAGTAAACTAGTAGCTGCTCAATTCTAAAATTTTTGACACCATGTATATGTTTATATTTGATGTAACATAAAATTTTAGTATTAAGTTTACTGTAAAATGATAATTTCAGTGTATTTTACTTAATATAAATATGCACAAATAGAATATTTGAACAAGAGAAAAATATTTATTATCTTGTTGCTTCTATAAGAAAATAGTAATAATAGCAAAATACGTGGAATCAGGCTGCAAGAGACACCTTAGTTCTAAAGGAAGTTTTAAGGGTGGTATGGGAAATGAACATGTGTGAAGAAATAGCTTCCTGGAAGTTACAGTGATGGTTAAATACTTATTTTATCCTCTTCTCTTCCTGTCTACTAGAATGCCTTCTGCCTTTCCTTCTGTCTTGTAGTTAAGTGGTTAATGTTTGTTCCTTTTAATTATTGGGAGCTTTCCTTAATAAAGGCACTTAATTTTTAACTACATTAAGAGTTCAGAGGATCCTGTTATACCACTCCTGGGCATATACCCAGAGGTTTCCCCTGTATGCAATAAGGACACATGCTCCACTATGTTTATAGCAGCCTTATTTATAATAGCCAGAAGCTGGAAAGAACCCAGATGTCCCTCAACGGAGGTATGGATACAGAAGATGTGATATATTTACACAATGGAATACTACTCTGCAATTAAAAACAATGAATTCATGAAATTCTTAGACAAATGGTCAGAACTGGAAAATATCATCCTTAGTGAGGTAACCCAATCACAAAAGAACACACATGGTATGCAGTCACTGATAAGGGGATATTAACCTAGAAACTTGGAATACCCAAGACACAATTCACATATCAATAGATTTCCAAGAAGATGGAAGGAGAGACCCCTGGTCCTGGAAAGACTGGATGTAGGGGAATGCCAGGACAGAGAAGCGGGAGGAGGTTGAATGGGGAAAAAAGGGAGGGAAGGGGGCTTATGGGACTTTCGGGGAGGGAGGAACCAGGAAAGGGGAAATCATTGGGAATGTAAATTAAAAAAATAGAAAATAAAATAAAAGGAGTTAACTTTACAGTTGGCTTTATGGTGTATTACATGGTACATTAATATGTTTTTTTTTAAATTCCTTGTACTGTTTTCTATCCAGAACACTAAGCCATTCTTCCAATCACAAAAACTGCATTATTAAGGAGGGGAAAAGACCTAAAGAGAGCTTTAGAGTGAACGGCAGAGAGGCCTCAGTAGGTAAAGCAGATGCTATTCAAGACCAAGGACAGGAGTTGGAATTCTCAGTTCACTTAAACCTAGCCCTGTCATGTGAGTTTGTGATTCCTGTACTTCTCCTGTGAGATAGGCAGCAGTGGGTAAGATGATCTGGAAGCTTGTCATCCATATGGTCTGGCATAGTGTTATGAACAATAAAGGAACCCTATCTCAAACAATATCAGAGATAGACTAACAGTCAAGGTGCCGTACACACTCTGTAGTATTCAAACACCTACACATACATTCACACATGTTCACATGCACATGCGTACACATTCATGCACATATATCACACAGAGAGAAAATTTAGAATTAAAGGGTGCAATAAAAACAAATATACACGTATTGTTTAGAATTAGATTTGTTAATGGTACTCTGTAAGTACAATTTGAGACATGTTCAGGATTTAAATGTCTAATAGTTATATGACCATGAGTTAATTCATTGATTGCTAACAGATGAGCAGACATATTAATGGTGAATATAGATGAGTAGAGAACACTATGGCAGAAATAAAAACAGTTATCAGCACATACTTTGAAGCTGGAAGATTTTCACACTCATCTGTAACATGCAAAGCTCTTTTCCATAACTGATCTTATGTAACTGATTTTAACTGATGCTTATTTTCACTTATTTAACTGTCCTACAGAAATGGTCTATTGCATTCATTAAAATCATAACACACTTTAATCTCAGTCTTTCAGTTACAATGGAGGGTAATACTCATTGTAATTATGTTGTTTCTATGAACTATTACAAAATTTGCTGTTTGCCAGCCCACTGAAAAATATTATACAGTCATGTGTCACTTAGTCACAGAAGCATGAGTGATTTAAGCAATGTAAAATTAGACAATTTTGTTGTTGGGTAAATACCATGGAGTGCATGTAGACAACACTAGGTAGATGGCTGAGGTCATTTAGTTGAAGTGATGTCCTATTGCAATCAGAACACTTGGTAATACAAGATGGAAGACTCAGCTGACAGTATGATGTGTGGTTCCATAA
Source organism: Tokudaia tokunoshimensis (assembly GCA_036184795.1). NCBI lineage: Eukaryota > Metazoa > Chordata > Mammalia > Rodentia > Muridae > Tokudaia > Tokudaia tokunoshimensis. Next base: position 75,521,485 of record BTHU01000015.1, read on the forward strand.
CAAAGTAACATGTTCTATAAGCATCATGTAATGATACTTTAAAACAATGACAGAAAGTACAATAGCGTAAACACATAAGCCAAAACATTACCATTTACTATTATACATTGCATGTTATGCCTAATTTTTGGTGCTATGCTCTTGTACAGCTAGCAATGCAATGATGTGATTTATTCAAGTATCACCAAATCGTGTTTTCTTCACTTCTTTTCATGTTCCTGTGATAGAATTCCCCTGACAAAATCAACGTAAGAGAAAGGGTTTATTTCAGCTCACAGTTCAAGGACAATCCAACACTCTGGAGGTCAAGGCAGCAGGAGATTAAAGTAGATGATTACATTACCTTACAAGTCAGAAGATAGGGATGAATGCATGCATATTTCTCAGCTTCTTCTCTAACTTATACATCCCAGAATCCCTTTCTGTGGGAATTGATTCACCCACAATTAAACAGGCTCCTCCAATGATGACAAACAGGATAATTAATCCTCTATAATTCATGCTCGCAGCTACATTTCATAGGTGATTCTACAGGTCGTCATGCTGGCAATTTGACACTAACCAACATACATATGGACAGAGCTATAATATTATGGAGGGCTGGCTCTGAAATAGGAATTTTTCAGCTTCATTATATTTTTATGTGACTACTGCTATATATGCATGCCGACCAGACACTAAGCAAAACATCTTTCAAAGCACATCATTGCACTTCCTTATGTTGCCTCAATTAGTTTGCTTTTAATTTCTCTCACATACTTGAGATGTAAAATATATGAAAATCCGGTGAATTGCTACTCAGCTTACATTCACAGTAATCCACACTATTCAATTTGCCTTGGATTTCTTTTTAAGCCATTCTCTAGGGAGCAACTGGTTTGTGGATTAATAACTTTGTGTCATTGTTGAAGTAAAATGTGAAATCTTAGGTAGTTGAAACTCACCATTCATGGTTCATATATTGTATTCAGAAGACCTGTTGTACTAAATGCTGGGGCGTCATGCTCCCATGCTGTGAAGCAGCCTATGAAGTGGGAGTGGGTAGATACTAGCTTCAAGACTTAACAAAGGGGTGCACAGCAGTTGTATAGTTAGCCTTGACAAGAATATTAAATTATATTTAGTTAAAAATTTATTTGACTTTTGTCTTTTTTAAGATTAAAAATTAACTGTCTACTTGGTTTTATGTTTGTGAGTGGATACATTCATGTGAGTGCAGTTACATGCAGGGGCCAGAAGAGGGTATTAAATACTCTGCCTATATTCATAAGCTCTTTAAGAGTGGTGAGTGTTCTTGGCAGTAGAGCTATCCCTACAGTCTCTTCTTAGTGTAATGTTACCCTCAGGTTACTCTGCAATACCATCACCGTACAACAGTGCCAGTTGCATATAACCACTGCCAACAGTTCTGTGTTCCCTGTGGATGTATGGTTCTTATCCTTAGTCAAGTCTTATTTTATCTGCTTTGTATTCTAGGATATATTAAATATAATGGACATTGAGAATCGCAATCTTCACTTGCCAGGAATAAAGAGTGATTATTTATTCATTTGTCTTTATGTTTCTATCATGGGGCTAAACTTACCAAGATAAATACAATTTCCTGAAAAAGCAAAGAGTTATTTTTTTATTTAGATCATATGACAATGCTTAACTTGATGTATATAAACATATTAAAACCAGTGGGACCTTAATGAGACTTGTGGCCACGCCCCAGGTTCTAGCCTGACTCCGCCTCGGCAGTCACCTACCTGCAGCCACACTGTCCCCGCCTCCTGGTTACCTGACTCTATAAATAGCACCCCTCAGCGCGTGCTCTCTCTCTCTCTCCCGCTTGTTCTTCCTCCGCCCTCTTCTTTGTCTATCTCTCTGTCTCTCCATTTTCTCCCCTTTCCACGTGGTCATGGCTTTTCTTATCTATTTTCTCCTTTATCTTTCTATCTCTTTTCCCTTTTTATTTTCTTAATAATAAAACATCAAAGCTATGGGCCACCTCTTATTAAATTCGCCACACAGAGCTAGCTGGTACACGTCGTCATCTGGGATTCAGTCACACAGACAGTTTGTGAGCACAGGTAACCAGCAGAGAGATCTACACCAGAACGCCTTCTGTGTGGCATTTCTCTGTGCCCCCACATGCCACCACAGGCGGAGACCAGCCTGCAGTGTGACCGCCCGCTCCCCGTTAGGCTGAAGCATGCGTGCATCTTGCCTGCTTCCCCAAAAACCCCACGTGGAACCTCTGTGTCCGCCTGTGTCCTCTGCATATGCAAGCTACCTTGGCCCGAGAGCAAGGCCCACGCGCCGCCGGCCTGGCCTGGCATGTGCCCCCGCATCCGCGTGCACCAGGCCCCGCGCTTTCTTTTATTTTTTCCCACAAAAACCAAACCAAACAAAGAAGTATGAACATTAATCTATTTTTAATTAATTTTAATTAATATTAAAAATAAATTCGCCAAGTTATGCTTCTGTCCAGAGTGCACTCTGTTAAATCAAATCTTCAAAATGAATGGTGATTCATAGTCGGAAGTTGTGTAAGAAACAGAGAAATATAAAGGAGGAAGATGTTATGTATTACTCTACAAGTTGGAGAAATAGCTCAGTGGTTAAGAGGAGATACAGCTTTTGTATAGGACCCCAATTTGGTTCTCAACAACCATGCCCGGTGGCTCACAACTACCTGTGACTCCAGTTCCAGAAACAATTGATGCTCTGGCCTCCGGTGGCTTCAGCACCCAAGAGCACATACCTAAACTAAGAAATATAGTTAAAAATAGCACGAGATTTAAAGTAATGCTACATTACAGCCAATGACCATTTCAGTTTTCGGTTAAGTCTTCTTCACTTAAGAGAATGAGTTTTCCCAAAGTCAAAACCTTTCAGACGAAAGGGACAATGGATGTATTCTCAGAACATCAGCAGAAAAGATACTTTTTTTTTCTACTTGTCAAGGGTAGATTGCCCATGGGAGTCTCTTGTTCCTCTTTCTTAAGTCAGTTACTTAATTTTGTCCCTGTAATTATTTGTCTTTGTCAATTCACATCAAAACAACATAGCTACAGGGAGTTATCCTTGGCTGTACAGCTTAATTAAGAGTCTATGAGTAAAGAATCCTGTTGTCAGGCTCTATCTTGAAGTCCAATTACTGGAAAACAAATGTTTCTGGACAAGACTGTGATGTTTAGTACAATGAATCAATCAAACTTTCTTGGAAACAGGTTAACAGTTTAAGGTGGTTCAAAATGACTCAGCTGTTATGGCCATGGAATAGATGTTTTTCCAAGCACATTCATTTGACAGGAAGTTGGTCAAGGTTAATAACTGATATATGGTTAAAGACCACATATTAATCTAAGCCCTTCTAGGGATAATTTCATATCTCTCCGTGTGTATGTGTGTGTATGTGTTTGTTTATGTATGTGTGTGTGTGTGTGTGTGTGTGTGTGTGTGTGTGTGTAAGGTACAGTGAGCTTACTTCTGTCTAAAGAAAATTGTCTCAAGCTTATTAAGATGTCTTAAGAATGCTGACTTTCATACTGAAGTCAGACTTTAGAGGAGGATTTGGTACAGATTGGTATTTCCAGAGTCTAAGCAGAACTTTCCAATCACGGAATTTTTTAAATTCGGGATTAAAAGAAATGTCTGCTTTTTCAAAGCTTACTTTAGTTTTATAAATATAAAAAACTAATGTAGAGGAAAGGGAAAAGCAATTATGTGACCAAAATAATCTTAAACATCAGTTACTAATTTTGATTTGACTATGATGGATTGGGCTTCAGGGGAAGAGCAATCGTCTCATCAGAAACAGCTCAATCAGCTGAATTGAGCAACTGTGGAAGCTGTCTAAAGGCACTGGAGAGTGACCACAGTGGCCAAGACTTCACAATGTCTCAGATAATAGAGGTAATCTTTAAAGTTTCTGCCTATGTCATTTTTACATTCAAGATATTTGACAGTTCACAAGAAGAGAGGACGTAAGACCAAGAAAATCCCAAACAAACCAAAACAACAAAAAAATCAAACAAACAAGCAAAAACTGGTGTTAAAAGACTACGAAGAATTTCCAAAGCTTTTATATTAAGACACAGAGACACTCAGGACTATGAGCAGTTGGAAGCTGTGATGGTCAGTTTCAACTACTTACTACACACAACCTAGAATCTCTTGAGACGAGAGTCACAGTGAGGGATTATCAAGACCATGTTGACCTGTGGGGATAATGTATGAGATTATTTTAATTGCCTTCATCAACATGGGAAGATTCAGGCTAAAACTGGAAGCAACTTTAAGGACTGGACCCTGACCTATGGAAACACGAACAAGGCAAGCTGAGCACCAGTCAGCTTCCATGCATTCATTTCCCTCTGCTCCTGACTACGGATGCTATGACTAAGTCTTTACATTTCCAGCAGCTTTGGACTACAGTGATGGACTTTAACCTGGAATGGGGAGCTACAACGTGCCCAATATTCAGTAAGTTACTGTTTTTTTCAGGATACTGTATCAAAGCAACAGAAACAAAACTATGATGCCCTAAAGAGAAAAGCAACAGAAAAGTGACCTTCAGCCTCATGTTGGGCCTCATTTCTGCTCAGAGCATATGTGAATTCATGAACCGACCTATACAAGAGATGCAGCAACTTGACAAAACACCTGCTCTTAGAGGCAAGAACACAATGCAGATGTTCACTATGAAGGAAACTAGGTCTCAGGGTGGAGAGTCTGAGTAGCAAGACAGGTGTTCAGTTCCTACCTCTGAAGGACTACATTCCAGACGTTACAATAGAGCATACATGGCGTGTTAAGCCTTATTAAGATAAAAAGTAACTCTCAACTCAACCGGAACACTAAGAATAACAATGGGACTTCCTCTGTGCCTTTGCCTAACAGGAGGTAGAGGGATCATAAAACAAAAAAAAAATGGTGATACATAAAGTCTTGATTAATCTTGTTTGTAACCACAAACTGGAGGACCCAGAAGTAACAAAAGAAAAATAATACCCAGTAGGCACACATTCATGGGTGGTCTATGTGGTCATTTGGACAAATTTAAAAGTGTCAAACTGAAGAAATATTCTCCATTTGAATTTTTATAGAAATATTTTAAATCCAGTGTTGGTAAATTAAATCTCGAATATTCCAAAATGGAAAAACGTATCGCAGGAAAATCCAATCTATTCCAGTAATACAAATTTTGTGTATAATTTAAAAAATTAATTTCCTATGCAAATAAAATAAAGGGAACTGGACTAGAATATTCTCATTTGATTCAGTAGGAGCATTTTGCAAATATCAAGATTCATTTACAAAATAGCAGATTATTAATAAAAGGAGTTATCTTTAATTTGATAGATATCTGCAGAACAGTTACTGCAAACCTCTTGCTTAATGACAACAGATCAAAGTTCTCCACACCTCAGAACACCAGCATTTTAGCTTTAATTTTACCCCCCCCCAAATTGTCCATGTGATTTTATAATTCCTATGGAAATGTGTGAGGACAGGCACAAAGCTAATGTAACACAAGAGACAAATTAGTGCCTTAAAATATAAAATACCAATCTTATATTAAGATTATTATAAGCTAGAGTAACTGAGTAGTCGACCTTAGTGCGAGACTACATGCGCCATTACAAAGAATCAGGGAATCAGACAAGAGACACAAGTATATGGACATTTAGACTCAAGAAGGACTTCACTGTAGAGAACTGTTTTTCCTAAGTAACATGATCCCATGTTCAGAGACAGAAGGAAAACGGAGTGCACTCCCCTGTACAACAAGATGCAAAGAAAGCTTACCATAGAACTTTGAGTGCAAAGGGTGGATAAACTAAAATTTACAAAATACAAAAGGGATAAACACCTTTCCAACCTTGGAGGTGAATCACAGTAAGCACTAATATAAAATGCAGAACCATAAACAAAGAACGGTAGTGGCAATTAAAAACTCAGTATGAGTGATTAAATTCACACAAAACAAACCTTGGGAATAGGAATATGGATAAGATGACTAAATTTGTAATCTCTACAAAAATATCCAGATTATCTGTGTAATGGAGACAGACACCTTTGGACTGTTTCCAGGAAGCTGGTGATGTTTTATTTTCAACACAACAGCTATTGTAATACTTTTTTTTTTTTTGATAAACCACCAATCTACAATGCCAGGAATTTTAACTCTTCTCTTTTCTGTAGAGCACTTGTGTAAAGAATGTTACTAAAAGTTATCTAAAGTAATAACGTGGTGAATTCTATCTTATTTTTTTTCCATTAGGAAGATGGCCAATATACACTTGGACAATGCAAACCTCTGTAAAGAGACATGAAGCTGGGGGCCTGGGGGCAGGGGTGGGGCAGGGAGGAACGCAGAGATAAAGGCTTATGTTGGACTGCAGAGATAGACAAGCATTTCCTGGGCACAAAGAGAGAACTTTGTAGACTAAAGGAATAGCACGGGGTTTCCACGATGGAAACTTCTGGGGAGGCAGCACCTTCCTGCATTTGCTGAATTAATTGCTGGTGTCTTGCCACCGGAAGCCCTCTCTGTGTTTTATCAATCTGTGGGATGGAAACCAATGAAAGTTACCTTCTCTTTAAGGGGCTGATTATTCATCACTACACCCCGCTGCAGCCTACCCAGAAGACGTGTGGCTACTCATTATCACCAGTGGAAAGACAAAAAGGGGGAGGTATATCAGATTAGTTAATTAAACGTCCTTGGCTGAAGATTGGACAGTGGGAGGAAGTTAATACTAATGGCTAAAAGGAGCCTGTTAGATTTAATGAAACTCTTAGTCTTGGCTTCCCCCTGACTCTGTGAAGAGATGAGCATTAGGCTTTAATTGCCTTTTTAATAGTGTCCCCATCCGACATAAACTCTTGTACACTTAATTCAGTCGTTAAAAGTTTTAATGTATAGAAGATGCTAAGAAAGTGCATCCATTTGATCTTCAGGAATTGGTTTGTCCAATCATGTAAAATATGAAAATAAAAACTACTATAAGAGACTTGTTTCACACTGAAATCTGTAATGCTGCCACAAAGACAAAATGAAATGTTGGCATTGATTTCTCAGGTGTGTGCAAAAACAACAAAAAAAACCAAAACAAAACAAAAAAAAAACCCAACAACAACAACAAAAAAAACACCTTATTATCTTTATCAAAATTTTGGGTTTGCAACCTCATAGGGAGAACAACAATATCAACCAACCAGACCCCCAAAGTTCCCAGGAACTAAACCAACAACCAAGGAATTACTCAGTGGGTACCCATGGCTCCAGCTGGATATGTAGCAGAGGGTTGTTTTATCTGGCATCACTGTGAGGGGAGCCCCTTAGTTCTGTGGAGGCTCAATGAACCAGAATAGGGGAACACTAGGCCACTGAGGCAGGAGTGGGTGGGCAAGTGGGGGAGCACCTAATAGAGGCAGGGGAGAGGGAGGAGGGGATAGGGGGCTTGTGGAGGGGAAACTGGGAAGGGAGAAAACATTTGAAATATAAAGTACCTGATAAAAAAGGGAAAATAATTACAGGGTAGATACCAATTCAAAATTTAAAAAACAATAATGTCACGGCCAGCCAGGTGACTGAGCTGGTAAAATCACGTGCAGCCAAGTCTTTGATCCACAGGACCCAGATGGTAGATGGATAGAATGCTCTCCCCCCATTCCTCCCATTGTCTTCAGGCATTCACATTCATCCCACTGAAAATGTTCCCCTCTTAACAGATATATAGTTATACATATTAATAACTTTTATTATTTATCATTCATGTTATTTATTAAACTTATCCCCCAGATTTGTTACCTTTCAACAGCACTTTCTAGAATGTTGAATATATACCCCTCTCCACATATGCCAATGTTTATACTCACCAACCCAGTAAAAATCATTACACCATTACTCTTCCTTCTTCATCATTTTCTACCTGCTAAAATATGCAAAGCCCTATTTCTAAAAGTTATTTCAATATATTACATCCAGCATCAAAATATTCTAGAGTTCCATCATCGATCAGATAGAAAAGGATTTGTTAACATGACAGATACACTGGAAGTCTTCAGAGAAGCAAATCTAAGGGAATAGTGTCACATGTAACTTGACGCTGAGGCTGCACCCTGAGAAGTGAACTCTAGATAAATTAATTTTATACTGTATGCCATAGTATATATTTACCAACACATAGTGTGTGTGTCAGTCATTTGACATGACCTCTGGGCGCAACCAGAAGCTGTGGTAATCAAAAGGTAAAACGGCCTACATTCCACAGTGAATTATTTTCTTATAGGTGGATAGATCCATTCCACAATAGGAAAACAAAGTTCACTATGGAAAGTATATGAACGTTGACATTTATTGTCATTATCAGGCATCACAATGGTGCATGGCTGGCCAGGTTGCACTTTGAGTCTGTTGACAATGGAGTAGCTTCTTATTTTGGATTGTCTTTTGGATCTACCGTTGGTGGTGGTTTTGGTTTGGCTTGGTTTTGATGTCAGTGATTAGATTCAGAATCTTGTGTCACTGAGATATGTTCCAAGACTATAAGCTCATATTTTAAATGTTCATAATTTAAAAATTAAGTTACATATTTATTTATTCATTCTTCCATTGTGTGTGCATAGACACATGCATGTCCAGCTAATGCGTGGAGGTTAACAGATGACTCAAGGAAGGTCTTCCTTTTCTTCCAGTGTGGGTCCTGGGAATTAATATTAAGTCATCAACTCTCATAATCATCATCTTTACACACTAGACCTTAAATGCTTTATAATTTTATCCTAAGTGCAAGTTGTTGAATTTTTGAAAGTTAAATATACCTATGCATACATGTCATTTAATATATGCATTAAATCAATATATTCAGTTATATTTGTTTTCTGTTGCCAGAAATTTAATTAAGAGGTATTCTTTAATCTTGCTAATGTGGGTGTTGAGCCTGTGATCAGAGGCAAATATTGTTTTCTTCTTTTTTTTCTATATTTTTTTATTTACATTCCAAATGATTTCCCCTTTCCCGTTTCCTCCCTCCCCGAAAGTCCCATAAGCCCCCTTCCCTCCCTCTGTTCTCCATTTACCCCCTCCCGCTTCTCTGTCCTGGTATTCCCCTACATCCAGTCTTTCCAGGACCAGGGGTCTATCCTTCCAACTTCTTGGAAATCTATTGATATGTGAATTGCGTCTTGGATATTCCGAGATTCTGGGTTAATATCCCCTTATCAGTGACTGCATACCATGTGTGTTCTTTTGTGACTGGGTTACCTCACTAAGGATGATATTTTCCAGTTCTGACCATTTGCCTAATAATTTTGTGAATTCATTGTTTTTAATTGCAGAGTAGTATTCCATTGTGTAAATATACCACATCTTCTGTATCCACTCCTCCGTTGAGGGACATCTGGGTTCTTTCCAGCTTCTGGATATTATAAATAAGGCTGCTATGAACATAGTGGAACATGTGTCCTTATTGCATGCAGGGGAAGCCTCTAGGTATATGCCCAGGAGTGATATAGCAGGATCTTCCTGGGGTGTCATGCTCAGTTTTCTGAGGAACCACCAGACTGCTTTCCAGAGTGGTTGTACCAGCTTGCAATCCCACCAGCAGTGGAGGAGTGTTCCTCTTTCTCCACATCCTCGCCAACAACTGCTGTCTTCTGTGTTTTTGATCTTAGCCATTCTGACTGGTGTGAGGTGGAATCTCAAGGTTGTTTTGATTTGCATTTCCCTAATGACTAAGAATGTTGAACATTTATTTAGGTGCTTCTCAGCCATTCAGTATTCCTCAAGTGAAAATTATTTGTTTAGCTCTGTACCCCATTTTTTTAATAGGGTTATTTGGCACTCTGGAGTCTAACTTCTTGAGTTCTTTGTGTATATTGGATATTAGCCCGATCAGAGGCAAATATAATCAAATTATGTAGTCACTTACATTTTTTCTCCAGGGGGCCTCTATGTCCTGAAGCTAAAAATGCAGGCCTAGATCCTCATATTTTCATCATCCCAAAATAACTTTCTCTCTAATTCCCTGGTATTTCAGTCTTTAATGCCCTTACCGTCTGTGTAAATCTTCATGCTCTCCTTAATCAAATAAAACATTTCTCTACTCCTCATATACCAGGTCTGGTTCTTGGAACAGAAGCACATGTCTGCAAGTTGCTATCAACTCTATCATCCATGGACAAGGCAGGCTCATTACTGCCCCCTGCTGGAATATGTGTGCACGTTTAGAAAAGCAGAGGCCTCATTTTTTTCCAGAGTATTATGAAAAATATCGTTCTTTCCTTTTCAATGAGATAAGGCCACACAGACAAGGCACGATATCATCATCCAGCATGCTTTTCTAACACTTCCTCTCTGTGCAGTGTGTTTGTGTTTCAACTTTTCATTCTGATTCAGTGATTCTGATCACCTAACCACCCACCATATCATTTCAACTCTCAAAGATGCAATGAACAACCTAAATTATACATACAGCACATCTGGATAAACTGTTTTCAGAGTGTCTTTGTTTTTCATATATTGAATCCTATGTGTTTGGTGAATAAAATTTGGAAAGAGTTCAAGAGATCCTATGGCATGTCCTATGGTACTTATTGAAATCTTCAAGATTGGATGTTTGCCCATCATCTGAACGTTGTACAAATGAGCAAAGTTCTTATTTCCTGCTGGCCCCTTTCCTAGATCTAGGAAGTGAATTGGGGAGGCTTTGATTCTTCTGCAATGGATGGAGTTGAGCAGGACTTGTAAACCTTCTTAGACAGTGCAACTTAAACAGATAATATTGGAAAAATAGAGTAGCCGTTCTTTGGTCAAGTGCATGGTTTCTAAATACTACCGAGCATTTGACAAGGAATTTTAATTTGCCAAGTGCAAAGACTAGTATACATATGAACATAGTGAAGATGATAGAGTTGATAAAAATAATGTATTAATCCTTCCTGGCATCATGATTTAGGTGGCTTAATCTTGGCATTTTCTACCACTAGGGCTTAGACAGATGAGTCAGTGATTAAGAACATTTGTCCTTGCAGAAGACCAGAGTTCAGCTTCTGGCACCCACAGGGTGGCTCACAGCCCTTCTGACTTCTATGGGAACCAGGCACAGTTGCAATACACATATATAGGCAAAACACTTATACACACAAAATAAAATAAATATATCTAAAATAGAAAGAGATATGCTGTGATGCATGTGTACAATAAATATTTGTTCTCCAAGAAAGGGAATCTGACCAAAATAATCAGCAATAGAAGAAAGTAAGGCTTTGAATTACCAAACAAAGTTGTTGGAAGCAAATATTTTTCCCAAGTTCCAGACACACAGAAAACAAACAAATGAGCAAGCGATGAATAATTTGTAAAGTGTTGAAGACCCAGTAGTGAGTCTCCTCACTTCTCTGCCTCTAATGAGCACCTGTCCCTCCATTTTTAAATTACTCCTTTCCATCAGTATGGAATCATCCAAAATAAGTTATATTTTCTACTATTTGAATTCCACATTTGGTCAAATATCAAACTCCATTTTCCCGACCATCTTTAGTTAGATATTCTAGTTCATTAACTGACTTAGTTTTCTTGTTTTAAGGAATCTTACCCTTTTCTTATGGATGGAAATTTATACTAGGTTTTATGCAGGCAAGTATATACTCTACTACTGGATTTAATTATATTCTGCTTGTTTCTAAGGCCAAATTTCAAGGACAACTTTACTTGCAGATCAGAATCTAAGGTGTTAACAGAAACAGGATATCACAGCCTCCTGAACTCAGTCTACTTCACTGGAATTCTAAAAGCTTTGTAACAGAGAAACATAGGGGAAAGCGTGACACTGTATGAGATTGTTAAGGAATATTTGATGGTGAGATGGCTTGACAGGCAATGACACTTGTCAATAAGTTTGAACTCAGGACCCAGGGGATTCTCTTGTAAAAAGAAATAACTAATATCTATAAGTTGTCCATTGACCTCATGTGCTCTCTCTGTCTCTGTCTCTCTCTGTGTCTCTATCTCTGTCTGTCTCTGTCTCTCTCTCTCTCTCTCTGACTTTCACATCCAAAATGAAAATAAATAAAGTACCAATTAGGATGAAATATGTTTGACTGTTCCAATTTTAAGACTGAATAATTCCCTATGTTTAGTATAGAAAAACATCTGTGCATCACTTGGCTCTGACTGTTGCCAGTTAGGAGCATGTAGTCTCAGGTACAGTGGTGTATACTTGCTTCCCAACACTTGGAACACTGAAGCAGAAGAAATGCAGCAAGACTAGTCTAGGCTCCTAGTAAATCTACCACTACCCTGAGCTATATGAAAAGACTGTCTCAAATTTAAAAAGAATAAAAATCTTGATAAAAATTATCACATGCAAAAGTAGATCCTTGATAAGTACATATCAATGTTGAATGATTCAAACTAAAGGAAAAGCATTCTGTATTTTAAACATGAAGTCAAATAAGTATATATTTACACAGTATCATACCTGAGGGACATTTAGTGTTTTAGAGGCATTCAAATTACAAAGTTGGACGTTTTCTGTATTATATCTATAAAACTAAACCAACAAGAAGACTGTAATCATGTTTTCTCAATGTCATATGACCAGTTTGATGCTGTAAAAGACACAATAGACAAAATCAGTCAGATGATGCCTTTGTCTTCTCCTACAGTCTCATTCCTCTGCTATGATGCATGCATACAATAAATATTTGTTCACCAAGAAGGGGAATCTGACCAAAATAATCAGCAATAGAAGAAAGTAAGGCTTTGAATTACCAAACAAAGTTGTTGGAAGCAAATATTTTCCCCAAGTTCCAGACACACAGAAAACAAACAAATGAGCAAACAATGAATAATTTGTAAAGTGTTGAAGACCCAGTAGTGAGTCTCCTCACTTCTCTGCCTCTAATGAGCACCTGTCCCTCCATTTTTAAATTACTCCTTTCCAACAGTATGGAATCATCCAAAATAAGTTATATTTATTTAACAGAATTATCAAATTTTAAGATGGTTTGTCCTTATTAACTTCTGTATCCTAAGATGAAAAATTTAGAATCTGTACCTTGATTGAAATACATATTCCTTAAAAGAACTAAGATTGCTGGGAGGAGTTTTAGATGATCATTTCTGTAGTCTCTGATCCATATGTCAACCCACATCCATGGCTTCCTGAAGGTGGAGTTTGGCTTATTATTAGAGTCATGTAACTAAGATTTTTCAGGCTTGATGGCGTGTGAGTTCCTTTCCTAAAATTTAATCTGCTGCTACAATTGTTTTCTCTGCTTCACCTATTCATTCACAGACTTTGAACATGGATGGTTGCAAAAAGAAATAAGTTCAAGTGGCAGTGGGCAATTTACTCCCTCAATGTCCATGATGAAGATGTCGGAGAGTCATGTTATTTATACACAGAATGGTGAGATGTCAGAAGGCAAATCAATCAGTGAGTGCAGACATGATTCAGTTGGGTGGGGTAGGCAGTCATTGACACTCTGTGCCTAAGGCATATGTTTAATAAAAGCAGAGAGATGAGAATTGGATATATCTCTGAATTAAATCTTGAGTTTTCCTCAAGGATAGGGATGAGTAGACTACATCCATGACATTTCAGTGTGGTATAACCCAATTAGTACAATTCATAGCACCTCTTGGGATTTAATAATTTTCCATAATGGTAACTAAATTCCTATTTATAATATCAAAATCTAACAGAAAAAAAGATGAAAGGTCACATCCCCAGGCCCTGAACACAAAGTGGCCTATTCTTACAGTCAATTGTGACTGCCTGAGATAGGGCATTCCCTAGATGTGTTTGATGTTTAATGTTCCATAGGTATCTATTTGTGAAGGCTTCAGGCTAGGGTTGCTGAATCCTATTGTCATGGGACAGGCAATCTTCCTTTCAGGACATTAAGGAACAAGAACAGTGCAGAAATAAATCAATGTTCCTAACCTTTATCTTTTCTTGATTTCTGGCACTGAATTGTCTTTAGAAACATATCATTTTCTTATACACAGACAAAGTCTTCTAATTTTCCAGAGTTTTCTCAGGGTTGCAATATTATTCTTTCAGAGACATCCCTACCCTTTCTCTCTCCAGCTATGCCACCATGGGCGGTTTTGAGGGACATAAAGTATATCTATCTTCTCTAGTTTTCCTGGCCTAGATCCCAGAACTAATGTTGACTACTTAGAGGATTTCGTATTGCTTGCCTCAATGACAAATTTTTAAACAAGTATTTGGTGAATGCATTCAAATATTAACCCTACACCAACAGATGTAGTAATATCAATCAAGTAGCTGCTTGATGCATGTAAAGTAACTTTTATTTACCTGAAGCAACTGTCATCTCCAAGGTTTACCACCATCATCTGCGAACATAGGCCTAGTCACGGAAGCTTCTAGCCTCTGAACAATCATATCTAGGCCTAGAATGTGTTCAGTCTCTGAGACTTACTACTCTTGAATAAGTGCATCCTTTTTAGTTCTTTCTAAACCTCTGGATGGCTGCTTCAACTCAGCTATTCTGGCTCAAACTCCTCTCCTAGCTTGCTGATTCAATCTGACTTCTCTCAGCTTTTCCTGAATTGCTCACCTTGGCCTCAAACTAACTCTGGCAATCTGTTCTAATCTTCCGGCTCCTTCTCATACTCTGGCTCATTCTATCTTCACCTGTGTCGAGCTTGTTCTTTTTCCAACCTAAAATTCTCCAGGTAAAACTGCCTTCTTCCTCTCTTTTTTTTTTTCTCTCTCTCTCTGCACTGTATCTTAAGTAGGTTCCCTTTCTTCTCCTCACAAGAATGGGCATGACCTAGTCTGTCAAATCTTTCTCTGATTCATCACTTTGTCTGCCACTCAACTAGACATCACTTTCAAACATGGGTATGTCCTTCTACAAACTAAGTTTAACTTCATTGTTTTGGACTGAAGGTGTTTTTAGGGTATGTATGTATTTCAGTCAGAGAGATTAGTGACTGTGTTAAGGGCTGAACCCCACCACAACTAGAAAGAGGTGGTTTTGTTTTGTTTTGTTTTTCAGAGTTCACAGTGTGATCAAATATCCTGAAGCAGATGTGTGGAATGTTTATCAAGCACCATGTCCATTTACTCCTGGAGGCTTTACTTCCCCTCATTCGAGGACTATTGCTATTCTTATTTTGTTGCAGGGATAGGTAAGGTCACACACCCTTCAGGATCTTATGAATGAAACAAAGAGCACTGAGCCTTGGTTCCATGGCAACAGACATGCTTGTTGAGGCCAGAAGTGGACTGACAGCAGGATTCTATGTGACCAAGAATAAGGCCTATAGCTTGACAATTCCAACTGTGGTCAAATGTTCCAGACACTGAGATGTGAAATTCTGTGCTTACTAGATCATGTGTAACTTGCAGGAGGAGACATGGATCTTCTCTGAGCACCATTTGGTCCTGCTGTCTGATGCCTTTGCTGACTTGTCTTCTGTTTTCTCTTTTGAGGGGTTGCTAAAGAACTGTGATACTAACAAACATGATGGCTTGGGTCATCAGCTCTCTCAGACCATCTGACCCCAGTTTTTGATGTTTAATTTTCTCATCTTCATCTTCCTCGGAGTCCCAGCATGAACCCAGGAAGAACCTATGATCCAGTTCATATAGTCAAGAAAAAAGACCACAGACTGACTAGTTAAATTATTTATAGACTCAATCTTGTGAGTATACAACTGAAACTCATGTGCTCCAGGCCGAAGGTGTTCGCTTTAGCCAGATTTTCTCTTCTGAGCCTGCAATGCGAGACAATTTTCCTCAAAGATCTGAATATTTTTAATTGAAGCAATTAATGTCAAATTCCATAAGATGATGTTAGTCAAACACCTAACAACAATGATATTTTCATGATTTAATTTGTATCTATCTGAAAAAATAAAACCTTAAGGTTAAGTTTTTTATTAATTTGTATTTCTGCTTATAAATATTAATCCATAATACATATCAAAATTCTTAATAGAATAATCTCTATTATGAAATGTTCAAAGCAAAAGAAAACATAGAGATGCATTTTTGGTTTTTGCTATTTGTGACACAGAAACTTAGGACTTGTACAGGAGGGAGAGTTGCAAGGTTTGGTGGGAATGTAGTCAGACATTCTCTCTGTTTCTGTCTCTCTTCTCTCTCTCTCTCTCTCTCTCTTTCTCTCTCTCTCTCTCTCTCTCTCTCTCTCTCTCTCACACACACACACACACATGCCCCTCCTAATTGACACGTTTTTTAATAAAGTAAAAACACTTTGCTTTAATACTTGAAAACCCACACAGGGTTCCAGACTGAACACAAGATTTATGCCAAGATCTAGCATTTTGTTCCAGTGCTGTGACATAAGGTTAGAGATGATACTAGAAGATGGCAGATAGGGTAGCAATTCTGTTTCCCAACTCTGATACATCCTCTTGAGGAACAAAATGCTAAGAATGAATACAATGAGCAACACGTGAAGTAGATACTGCCCATATGTTTCCTGCTACCCACCAAATGAAATCATTTTGATATGGGATATAGCTTAAAGAACCAATGGCATTACTAGGTATTATTAAGTCAAACTATTAAGTTTTCTAAACATAGGTTTTCCATAAATTCACTCACAAATGTTAGGAGATTATTAATTTGTAAACAATGACCTAGACCTAGTTACTTTATATTTGGCTGGAATAGAGAGACCTTTCCTTGCTTTTTCCAAAAGATAGAATTATGCCAGTATACCCTGTAGCAGTTGAATGTCAGTTGAATCTTCTTAAGGATAAGTATATATCCATCCCATGGCACCCATAGATAGATGGAGATGTTCTTGTCTGATCCATGAGTTAGGATAAGAACAGAGGTTGATTCACTTAGTATCTGCTCTCTTTCCTCTTAGCAGTTCTGTTCTACCCTGCTTCTCTCCTAAAAGCAGAGAAACTACCAATGGTCCAGGAGAGTCTATTATTATCCCACTGGTCTGCTATGGCAAAATCACCAAGATTAAACCTATTGTAAACAATAGGAAATAATTATTCTCAGTTCTGAAGTCTGGAATGTTGAAGATGAAGGTGTGAGCAAAACCTATAACTGATCTCCATGTTCTGATTGTAAACTTCTGACTTCTTGTGAAGGGAAGAATGGTCTCCTTAATATTTGTTACGAATTCTAGTCACTTGAACTCCCTTATCATGACATAGATATCTTCCTAGCCCTCTATTTCCTTAATACCATCATCTTGGGTTCTGGAATATCACAGTCTGCAGAAAATAATTCAACATGTTGGTTTTTGCAGTTAATAACAAACAGGAGCAGTTTTTTCATCTGGAGAGTAGACATTTTCATGGAATAACCAATCAGCTTCCTTGTCTCACAACATCTGAGTTTTTCAGTTATTCTAAACTTGGTAGGAAAGAAGAAATTTTGCCTTCAACCAACATCCAACCCTCACAAAACTACTGTAACAGCAAGTGTTTAAAGCATTGTCGATAAATACAGGGGAAGTTCTGACACAGGAGCTGAGCTTGCTGGATGGTTCTAAGTCACACTTCTCTGATTTGCTACCTAGATTTTACTTATTTGTTTCCTTACTTTTAGTGATGCACTAGTCTTACTTTTGAAATACGATTTATTTTCATTAAAAGGGTGCTATCATCTACCAATAAGGAATTATCATATCTAAAATGCACCCAAGAATTCTATACAGAAATAGTAGTACAGAGGTGACTCACAGCATGGGTCTTTGAAATATAACAATAAAGAACTATGTTTTCCTTAAGGAAAAAAATCTTCTGTCTCTATGAATAATACTATTATATGTGCTTATGATTTTATAGATAAAGTCTAAAATGAATGATAGGTCTGTAGTATACAGTGTGATGGACAAGAAGCTATGGTTTATTCATTTAAAATCTGTCATTCTGGAATGAGCTTTGGCAGGCTCTGGTAAGAATCCGACAGCTGCCTTTCTTCTCTGTCAGTACCTTCCTGAGAAATTCTTTCAAAGGGATGGGGCAGGTGGGGTTTTGGGAAGGTGTAGGGCTCAGGCAGAGGAGTAGAAAGGGCTAGTTGCTACTTCTGTGTTTTTGTTCTTTTCATGTAAGGAGAGAGGAAAGGAACGGTTAAAGAGAAAACTACGTTCTCTTGCCTTATATTGAAGTATCATTCTTCACAGTGATTTAGAAACTCAAATTTACACAGCCATTTGTGAAACTAAAATAAATAAATAAATAAAATAAAGTTATCATGGTGTTTCTTCTTACCCCATAAAAGACTACAGTGTTTTAAAAAACAATCTGTTCCCCAAATCCTCCTATGAGTCTCTATCTTCTCCTTTGATCAGTTTATATGATGGCACCTAGCTACCATAAACTTCCTATTCACAGCATGCCTCGGGTTTCTAAGAATGATCTAGCAGTGTGCCTGTCCTTTCTTTATGTTTTCTTTTTCATTTTATCATCTTAAAAATAAATAGACACTATCTCTGGAGCGCCCCCTGACCCAGGACGGAATATATAGCTTCACATCTTTCTCAACCACTGTTGGGAATAGTCCAGATCCCAAAACAACCCAAATCCAGTTAGCAAGCTGCTGGCAAAGCAGCGTCAGGCAGTTTTATTTTACTCTTTTAATAGTGTAATAAGTTGTTGAGATTAAATAGTTGTTGTTAGCATGTACCTTATTATTACCTTATTATGGCGTTTAGTGTTTTCAGTTGTGAAATCAGATCCCCAGACTAGGGCTTGTGTCTAGGGAAACACTTTGACGATGCGGCCTGGGGGCCCAGGCAGGTTTTACTACCGTACTTAGGTACTAGTGCTTTATAGGTGGGTGGAGTCTCTCAGTTGAAATGATTGCAATTTGCAGCTTCTTCAGGAAATTAGCTCCAGGAGGAACTACAGACAGCAGTGCTTCTCATGGCACTTTCTTTATTTGTCTACCTGAAACATAAGTTCGCAGCAGGCCAAATGCAATGTCGTAAGGAAGTATATAAATTAGGAATACAGCTTCCATTGCTAACGATGGGCAGTTGAATAATTAAGGTGTAACAGAGCTACATGCGTCACTCATAGTTTAATTGTTGATTTGTGACACGAAATTAAAATGTGCCTGTATCATTAAAAGACATTGGCTAGGCTTGGGCGTACCTTGAGAAGTACTCTGGGAAAAGAGAAACACACAGAAGGAAGGCATAGTAGTTAAACATCATAAATGATTTCAACACACATTGGGCCAGAATGAACAAATCCTCATATTGTAAAGGTTTAAGTTCAGCTTCCTTGTTTTACTGGTAGGGAATCTAGACTTAGACAGAAAAGGTGTCACACTCTTGGTTATACAATTATTTAGTACAAAACCAGAGCTAGAGAATGGTCTCTTTACTCCAAGCTCTGGGATATCAGACAGTGTCTCCTTTGTCACCAACCATTTATTTAATTTGGTTCAGCGAGCGGCTACATGGTCTCCCAGTCCCACAAATGCATCTGTGTCTCAGGCTACCACACAGATGACATTTGAGTGTTTGTACAGAAAATGTTCACTTGAACCAAATTACTGGTTTTGTCCTTTGAAAATGTCCACCTGAAGGATTCGCTTTAAATGCTTTTTGTCCCTTTCCCAGGTTGCAGAAGGTACAAGACTGTCCTTGAGTTCAAGTTCTTACTGTTTGGCTTGATAACAACTCTGAAGCTTCTCTGCCTTTAGAAGCCCACAGTAGACCACATTGCCCTGGTCTTCCTAAAAGTTCTTATAATTTTGTTCTAGATACTATTGGCACATTTCCATACATAAAGATAGAAAACCTGGAAAATGGGGTGTGGATTTCCTGAAGTGTTGTTCCACAGTCACCAAAAGCAAGAGAATTTCCTGCATTGGGATGCAATTAGATTAGGGAGCAATGTGGCTCTACTCTGAAGAGGAAGAATAACATCGAGACTTGAGTTTCATTTGGAGAAGAGTTTGGACTGCTCCGTGGCTCCTGAAGCTTTCATAGCTAGACTCACCGTGTCTGTGTGATGTTCAGTGATCATCGGCGTGACTTGCCCTCTGACTGCAGGGTCTGGTTGAAGCTTCCTGCACTGGACTTCAAATTGAGAGAGTTTCTGAATAATGAACTCTTGTTGCTAACAAGGCTCTTTTTACTTTGAAATGAACAGATATTGTTTCTGTCAAATGCATAGAGACATCTGCCCAATAGAGCTGGCATGTCCATCACTTGCATGCCTGAGTTTCATGTTATGTTTCTATTAATATTTTATAACACTTCTCTATTTTTCCCCCCTGGAAAGCAACAAGGAATGTAGATGTTTCTATGCCTCAGGCTAATTTCATTTTTGCTTAAAAATCTATGGTACCTATATTTTAAGAGATACAAACAAGACAGGGAAAAAATGTCCTGGCTGAATTCTAACTTCAATAACTTCACCCATGTAAATATGGCACAAGTGGTTATTCTAACCATCTGTTAAACAGACAGTTTAAGAAGAGATTAACAGTTCCCCTGAAGAATACAACCAGTCCTTTCTTACAACTCCATACAGAGTGAAGGGCTCTGACGGGCATGAGCACAGCAAACATAATTCCATAGCTTTTGCCTTTTTACCCCTTTCCCTCTCCCTTGCTAAAAACTATTCGGTCACATCCTTCAAGCAAGACATCAACATCCAGCAATCAAAAATCCCTATTTGACTAACATGTCCCATGACTTAGCAGCTCACCCTAGCACAGATTCCCCTTAAAAACCAACTCTTGCAGAAAAACACCTGCCTGCTTGCTGCTTGCTGTCTGCCTTTATAGCCATCCCCTAGCCCAAGCTTGCTCTTCCTGGGTAATAAATCCCCTTTGTGCTGAGAATTTGGTGTCTGGGTATGTCCTGTACTGACTCCAAAGGGTCAATCCTTTTTAACGTCTTATAGCCTTAAGAACCATGGAAAAGAAAAATTGGCTCCCCCTTCTGTATGTGTGTACATACATATCTATTACCACTTGGGCATGGTCATAATTATACAACATGTTACATTGTTATTATCTTTATGTGGTGTCAAAATAATATTCAGTAAACACAGTTTCTAGGATATGGAATTCTGAGTGTTAGATGTGGCCCACTATAGCAAGGAGGTCCCAAAGTAGAATAGCACTTATTAGTTTAGAGTTGATTCCTTCTTTGTGTTTACGTTTATTGAATTTAATTTTAGTGTTTAGGCTGTAAATCTTCAAATTAATTGTTCCTGTGTACGAGAGGAGTTTCTGGAACATAATATTGATCTCTTATGTTTACTCCTCTCCCTCTCCCTCTCCCAACCCTTCCCACTCTCCCTCTCCCTTTCTGTCTCCCTGCCCCTGCCCCTCCTCTTCCCCTTCCCTCTCCCCTTCTCCCTTCCCCTCTCCCTCCTTTAATATTGTCATTTCCCTTCCACTTGGTCTTGCTCTTTTATATTTGCCCTCATTTCCTCCTCCCTCTCTCAAAACCTCTCATTATTTCCCTGTGATCCTTCTGGCTGGCAGTAATAATATCTACCTTGAATTCCAAGTTGGAAACCAAGGGATCTATTATTTCAAGTTCAAGTTCTCCTTTGATAGTTTATATGTGTTTATTTTTTCCCCTTGGGCTGTTGATATTAAATAGACACAGGATCAGATGTATGTTTTCTACACTCTACAGTTCTACAAACTTATCCTAAAAAACCCACACTTTTCTCTTTTCTCTTTTCTCTACACACTGTAGAGTGCAAATTCACATGTTTCAGTACCTTGGGAGAATGTCTTTTAGTTGAAAAAAATAATTGTATGTGTCCAATACTGGTTTTTGCCTCATTCTTTCAATTTTTTTTCTTTTAAGGCATCATCAGAAGAGAGAATGGCAAGATGTGATGCTGAAGGAGCAGTGTTGGAAGTAGTATTTTATTCGCAATCTCTTCAGATACTTGTTTTCATCATTTTTACTTCTTGTTACATTAGACTCAAAAAAACATAAGAGTGTATTTATATTGTGTGACTATTTTCCAATTTCATGTTCGATTCACTTCGTGTATGTGATAAGCATAGCAGAAAAAAAAAGATATGAGAGAATGGAGTGTTCTGATGTGATATACTATACACAGCAAGCTCTTTTCAGAATGAGTATATTCTTGTTGTATCTCATGTATCTGTATGAACTGGATATTTTTTATTGATCTGTTAATTGATGAGAAGTTGATCTATACCTGTAAACAAGGGTTCTGAAAACATCGTTTCTCACTATTTGGATTTTAAGCACTTTGAAATGGAATGACATTGTTTATAGTATATGCTATTGTCTTCAGTATTTAAGAACTATTCCTGTCTAAAGGAAATTCAGGGATAAAAAAATACAGCAGAGACTGAAGGAAAGGCCATCAAGTGACCAGCCCTACTTGGGATCCATCCCATGTACAGGCACTGAAACCTTGGCACTGACACTATTACTGATGCTATGCTGGGTTCACACGAAGGAGCCTAGCTTAGCTGTTCTCTGAGAAGCTCTAACAGCAGCTGACTGAGACAGATGCAGATACTTATAACCAACCATTGAACACCTATGGAAGAGTTAGGGGAAGGATTAGAGGAGCTGAAGGGTATATCAACCCCATAGGGACACAAACAGTGTCAACTAACCCAGACCCCTGAGAGCTCCCAGAGACTATGCCACCAATCACTGAGTATACTAGAGGAGCTGAAGGGGATGTCAACCCCACAGGGACACAAACAGTGTCAACTAACCCAGACCCCTGAGAGCTCCCAGAGACTATGCCACCAATCACTGAGTATACTTGGGCTGCAGAGTGGCCCTTTGCACATTTTGTAGCAGAGGACTACCTTGTTTGGCCTCAGGGGGAGACAAAGTGCTTAATCCTGTAGAAACTTGATACCCCAGGAAAGGGGAATGCTGGGGGGGGGCACCCTCTCAGAAGCAAAGGAGAGGGAGAGGAACTCTTGGAGGGGGGACCAGGAATGGGGCAACATTTGAAATGTAAATAAATAAAATTATTTGCACACACACACACACACACACACACACACACACACACACACACAGCACACAGTCCGGTTACAGAAGTAAATCCATTAAAGTTAAAGTTAAAGTTAATGTATTTGAACTCTAGAATTTAATAGCTTTGCCAGCACTTTCCAAAGGCATTCCCAATGACAATCTCAACGTTTCCACTCAGGTAGTTTGTGCATGAGGGATAAAAGGCCCCCAATTATTCCCACATGTATCTGAAATAAAATTTAGATCACCTCTATGGAGCTGTGTGAATATAGGACTTAAAGGAATTCAGTATGAATTTAGGAGTTATAAATTTATGTAGGAGGCAAAGAAATAAAATTTCCATATTAATACAGTAAGCTGAAACAGTAGGAGTGGAAATTGTGATTCTAGCTTCCCAATTGACTGACTAGCTACCATCCTCATTATACCCTGCACAAAATCAAAAGCTGAAGACTTTACTGAGTTTCCTGCCTGTTCAGTGTTTTATAAACCACTTTGCTGAATTCTTAGCAAGCGTCTCAGTCCATAAAGACCACTTACACTATAAGACGGTTAACTGACATCTTGACTTGTGTAAGCATAACTGTTCTGATTTAGAATTAATACTCAAGATCACTTATGACTACTTTACAATGTGTGAACAAAAAGGCACTTTGCATACTTCTCTTCATCCTTCAGTTGAGAAGTGCTTGAAGTCACTTAGCATTCGAACTGCACTCAACTCCTATAAAAAAGGACAGAGATCCTTTGTGTTACCCAATATGAGAGAAGTTCATTAAAATAAAGAAGACATCTACCCGTTAGAAACCAGGGAGCAAAGGCACATTGATAAGAAACAACAGACTCCCTGTTAGCATGATTTATAATCTTCCATTCTCGCTGGTTACATAATAGGTGAGGAATAGTCCACTATCTAAAGTTGCAACTCTGACAATTATATTATTTGCACCATAATTATTCCTTGAAAGAAAGAATTCTGTACTTAAAATATCTATTCTTTTGCCAAAGAAATAATTCTTGATTTATAACCTTTATTTATTGATTGAAAAATATTTAACATCATTTTACTTTTATTTACTAATTTAATATATGGTCCCACTATGTAACCAGGTTGCCTTTGAACCCTCATTTCAGTTACCTCTTCCTCCTGAGGGCAGAGGCAAGGATTATACCACTATATTTTCATTTACCATATTTTTTATGTTAAATGTTAGAATGTAAATTTAGGAACCATATACTTCTAAAAATGAAAGAAAAATGACTTCTTATCATTTTCTTCAGAGTGAAAGCTGGCAGTGGTGGCAGGTTGGAGTGCTTTTTCCTGACTCTGCCATGAGGCATAGAAAACAAACGGGGCATGGGAGACTCTGTGCTTCTCTGCTCTGTCAATGGCCTGGCTTGGGGATATGCAGAGTCACAGCTGTTGGTGAGATTAAACTAGTACACAGAGACCAAGTCGGAGTCTAGTGAGCCCAAAATAATTACACTGCCTATGAGACCACATGCATACCCATCTGGGAGAGGTCTCAACTAACTCCTGACACACTTCTGAAGCAATCTAGGGACTGTGACTTTAGCAGGCTAAGTAATTAAAATTTCTAACATAAGACATGCAGTTCTGGGGATTAGTTATCTTGGAACATACTAGGAGTGACAATTTACTTAATTAAACCAGGCGAGAGCCCTGGTCATGAAGAGCCTGTTGGGAAGATGACATCCATTTACATTTAGTAAGCCACATGCACATATTGACCATTGGTGGAAGAGTTGACAGACATTTTATGGAAAACCCAAAAGATGACACTGTGATGAAAACCTGATGAAATTTAATGGAAAAAAAGTCTAGAAACATGTAGATGATGACATATTTTATAGAAATTATTGTATACTTAATACACTCACTAAAACCACAGATATAAGGGTTCTAATTGCTAGGAGTGAAAAAGAGTTTTAAGATGACAGATAGAAACAAACATGGCTGTCATGGAGACCTCTGGAAATTTTACTACATGCCAAAGGTGGGAGCTTTATTAGCTGTTTGAACCTTATCATAAACTGTTAACCATTTAAATATCCAGGGTCAAGTCCATACATTTGAAGAAATTTTAATTATTCATTACATACATCATGCATTGCATAAATATTGAGGTAGAGTTTTGTTTGGTTTACAGCACTGAGCAGGAGGTGGTGTGCATACAATTCTCTAACTCTGCTATGTCCAGGAGGTGGGAAGAGTGTAAGAAACAGGGACACGTTTTACTTCTTGCATTTATAAAATGTTTGCAACTATGGGAAGTTGTCCTTGGAGTGTGGAATAAAAGTTTCACTCCTGGGCATATACCCAGAGGCTTTACCTGCATGCAATAAGGACACATGCTCCAATATGTTCATAGCAGCCTTATTTATAATAGCCAGAAGCTGGAAAGAACCCAGATGTCCTTCAACAGAGGAATGGATTCAGAAGATGTGGTATATTTACACAATGGAATACTACTCTGCAATTAAAAACAATGAATTCACGAAATTCCTAGGCAAATGGTCAGAACTGGAAAATATCATCCTTAGTGAGGTAACCCAATCACAAAAGAACACACATGGTATGCAGTCACTGATAAGGGGATATTAACCCAGAATCTCGGAATACCCTAGACACAATTTGCATATCAATAGATTTCCAAGAAGATGGAAGGAGAGACCCGTGGTCCTGGAAAGACTGGATGTAGGGGAGTGCCAGGACAGAGAAGTGAGAGGGGGTTGAATGGGGAACAGAGGGAGGGAAGGGGGCTTATGGGACTTTTGGGAAGGGAGGAAACGGGAAAGGGGAAATGATTTGGAATGTAAATAAAAAAACTTAGAAAATAAATTAAAAAAAAAGTTTCCTCTTTTATAAAAAAAAATGGCTAAGAGATGCTTATGTTTTATTTGGGAGGCACAAATTGTTGGTTATCCATACAGTGGCATTTACGAAAAAGAATCATTAGTGTATTTCTAACTAATATTTTTAAAAGATTCAGTTATATACTACAGCTTACATTTCTCTGGAGTGATATGTTATGCTAAAAAATCACAACACATGATTTATTATGTATATTTTTTACTTAATGGAAATTCACTGTGGCAGATTACAATGAATTCTGGCCATCTGGGCCTTCCTAGAAGGCCTAGCACTGTAGAGGACAGGGACCCATTTCACTTTGGTGTCCAATGCTGTCATTAGCAGTATGGCAGAGAATGCTGTTGACTACATGTTCTCTATGATCAGAGGAGGGAATCACTGCTCTTTCTCAGTACTATTTCCCTTTGTTTTTAAACTTAAATTACATGTATAAAGTAGAAGCATTAACCCTTAAAAATGCTTACTGAATTTTCAACTCTCATTTTTAAAATTCTCCCTAAGGCTGACATATTTTTACTTTGGATGCATACTAGGAGACTTCAATTTGTATATAATATTATATTAATTAGATGAGATATATATATATATATAGAGAGAGAGAGAGACAGAGAGAGAAATTTTTATTTATGTGATATAGAATATACCATAATATGTATTTTATACTTCTTCACTTTTACTTTGAAAGTTTCCTTTCCCATAATAATTTGTATTGGTATAAAACACCCCTTTTAATTGTAAATTTTTTATTAATATCACTAGATTGCACTTTACTTGATAGTCTCACAAAACGGACTTATTACTCTTCTTAAATTCTTTTTAGGTGGATAGATTAGAATTTTGTTTTAGTTTGCAGTGTCGAAGGAGTGTTAAAAGCGGTACCAACAGTGCTGCTTTATCCACGTGGTTACATTCCAGGCCTCCTGGGGAATGCTTGAAATATCAGGAAACACCAGATATTTGTATTTGATACATATATTCTTATGTCTACAAATTAATGCCAAAATTTAATTTATAAATTAGATAAATCAATCACTGATAGCATTAATACAGAAGAACTATAACAACATACACTAACAAAATCCTCTCATCACTATTCTTGTGTTTTAGAGAGCCTTAAGTTTTTGTTTTGTTTTATTTTTTTATTAGATATATTCTTCATTTACATTTCAAATGTTGTCCCCTTTCCTCTTCCCCCCGCCCCGGAAAATCCCATAAGCCATCTCCCCTTCCCCCTGTTCCCCAATCAACCCTTTCCCACTTCCCTGTCCTGGTATTCCCCTACATTGCAGCATCGAGCCTTTGCAGGACCAAGGGCCTCTCCCCCCTTTTATGTCCAAACATGGCCATCCTCAGCTGCCTATGCATCTGGAGCCATGGGTAACTCCATGTGTACTCTTTTGTTAATGGTTTTGTCCCTGGGAACTCTGGGAGTACTGGGTGGCTCATATTGTTGTTCCTATGGCACTGCCAACACCTTCAGCTCCTTAGGTCCTTTCTCTATCTCCCCCATTGGGCACCCTGTGCTCAGTTCAATGAGCCTTAAGTTCTATAGTGATCCGATAACAAACAAGACAGATCGTAACAAGAATGTCACTGTACTGCAAAGACTGGCAAGAAAGTGAGGTGATTCGCCTCCTTTATTATTCACATTAGGGTTCAACATAAAGCTTATCAATTATTTCTTTCTGGAACTTTCCATATTGCATTCTTGGACTTCAGATGATGGCAGGCAACTAAGGAAATGACTGCACTGTGTGGACCTGGGTCAAAGTGTAGTGCCTTTAGGAGAACTTCAGGATTGGAATTGCAGATTCATAAGTAAACTTTACACTTGACAATTAAGATTTTTACATGTAACTAAAAAATCAAAAGCAACAGAAAAGAGAGTTAAGCCACTCCTGTGCCAGGGAAACGTTAGTGATCTCCCTAAAACAGACAGGAGCCAATCAAATGCAACTCACGGCAGGGTCTTTATTCTATTTGAGCTAGTTCACTCCCACCCCCAATGCACCACCATCACATAGGATTGTTTTGGTGGGGGCGGGGGGGGCAAATGTCTATGGTGAAAAGCAGTAAGCAGGAGTATGTATGCAAGCATCTAACTGGAAAGTTACCCTGATCTTTAACATAATTGGCTGGTGCTAGGAGTCCTATCATAAACTTGATTTTTGCTCCCACTATATTGGTGGTCATTAGGCAAGGGGTAGGCTTGTAAACTGGGGTGCAGGTTTGTTGGGAGAATAACCTGGAGACACTGGCCTTGTTGAGAGTATAACCTGGAAACTCTAGTCTTGTTGGGGATTAGCCTAGAGCCTGGAACTATACTCAGGTTTTGTTGGAAGGCAACTTGGAAACCAATGCTAGGTACCAGACTGTTAGTTTACCTGAGTTCAAAGTTAGGTCAGGTTCTCTAAAATGGAATCTGAACTTAGAAGATTTTGCATCTCACAACAAAGCCGATTCCACTACATGACTGCGTATGTTTATAATAGACAACACCCTCCATGGTACTACAAATATAAACAGAATAGCAAAGTGAAGTCAGTCTAGGTTTATCCTCTGCAGCCCACTTTCCCCAGGAGACACTTGAAGATGAGGAATTGGATGAACATTCTGGTAGCGCCTTTGAAACCCTTACATCCACAGAGACCCTACTGATCTCTGGCCCAACTTGCTGCCCATGAAATATTTGTAAGTTAACATATTACTCGCTTTAATATATTTGACAAACAGATGCTAACAAGGATATCTTGGGTTCGTAACGAAGAATTTCCAATGGGGTCTAATACAGTAACTACTTACAGGCAATGAATATTTTGTTTATTAGTAATTATCTTCTCCCAGTGTTTGTTTCTCATCAGGACATTGGGGCGTTCTTATTTTACATTGAAATAGTTAGGAATGTAATTCTCTGGAACACATGCTAAATATTTTCTCCTAATTCTGCTTCAGGGAGTTGTTTGCACTGTTTTAATAGTATTTGACTTCATTTATAGAGATCTATTTTAAGCTTAATGTTTACAGAAAATTTAGGGGGGGAAACATAAACTTCTCACATGCTCCTTCCTCCATTTTTCATTTTTAAATGATATCTTTCATTTAGGCACATTTTTGTTTTGTCGGCCATATTTATAAGTCTCGCATAACTTGCTTGTTTTTATTTAAGAGAACTTTTCTTACCTATGATTCTTTGATCTAATACCCTACATTTTCTCTCCATTTTAATCCACTGAGGATACATGTTTGCCTTCCTCTTCCACTCAAACTCAGTGACCCGTGGGTTCCCATTAACTCACCCCTCACCTTCCTTTACCATCCCTGAGCACTCAGAACCCTGTCACTTCAACATTCGACATCACTCCAAGGCCAGTTCTTCCAGAGAGTTGTCTGTCATTTTTCTAGTTAGAAATGATGCCTTCCCCCTCAGAAAGTCTTCTATTGTAGTTAAATGGTTGAGATAGTACTGTGTTTGTTTCAGTATATTGCTCCTCTGAACAGTTCTCCCTAAATCTCAATGTTAGCAAAGAATCCTACTTAAGGTCTCAAAGAGTTTGCAAGGATAATAAAATATATCTGAGCAACTGAACACTCAATGCACACAAAACAGTTTTCAAGTACTGGAACACCTATGCCTTGTGACAGGAATTAAATGGTTCCTATGTAGTCAATGTTTTGTTCCAAAGAATAATGTTTTGGTAACATATGAAAGAATTCTCTGAAGGCTGAGGCATTCACAAGAATGAGGAACATCATCATCTCTAAATATCTTCTAGCAAAATCAAAGCACCAATATGCTTTCTGATGCCTTCCATAAATACAGTATGAATGTACTTACTGTTTATTAAAATGCTAGTCACCTGGGTGTGGTTTGAAAGTTTTGAATTTGGACATTAACTTACCTATTTTTAACCTATTTTAAGTACAATACAAAGCCATTCAGCTAGGCAATCCATCTATCACTGAGTTTTACCTGAGCCATAAAATATTGGCTGCCAGTGTCATGGAATCGCCCAAATATTCCGGTCCCCTATTGTATCTGGCACCAAAAAACATTTCCCTTTACTTGTTTCACTTTTTACTTAAAGAAATGCTCACCGTGTCTTTAACACGTGTTTTTAACACCAGGATTGAAGCTTCCATTTTCACATTCGGCATGAGAAATGTATAGGCCCAACATCACTTCTCAGGAGATTGCATATTTAATTATTGATCTTCTCAAATAACACCTATATTTTATTGTCACATATATTATACATAGAAATGTATATTTGTTTTTAAATTGGTTGAAATGCATTCTCACCAAATTTCTTTATTAGAAAGTCAATCACATACATTCCAAAATGAATAAACTGAAGGTGCTATAAACAAAACAAAAAACGAAATCACTTCAACCTTCTTCACAGTTTTACTTCAGATTATAAACCAAATTCTACATCGACAGTGGTATGCATACTACTGTTCTCAATATAGACAAAATATCAGTGAACATGTCATGAAGCATACGGGAAGCCAAGGTTTCCAGATAGAACGCTGTTTATTAGTCAAGAATTGAGATATTTTTTCTAGAATAAAAATGACACAATTCAACTGAGCAGAATTACAGAGGAAATCTAGAACATAGATGAATTCTAGGAGTCACAGAGAATCTACAACAGCATTTGTCTTTCTTTTCTCAAATTTTGTCTTTCTTATTTTTTGTGCTTCACTCAGTCCTGAGTCTTTCTCCCAAGGGTTGAGGCTAAGAGTCAACTGTCAATCAACCCTGTGCTGTCTGTCTTCTTTGAAAGAGACAAATTGCTGAGGTTTTCTCTTTAGCAGCTATGGTTGTTGTTCATGTGCACTCCTTATAATCAGTCCGGAGGGAAAGGAAGAAATAGCTCCATTTAGTTAGTATGATAAGGTAATTTTATTTTTTCCTTCGCAGGCAAGACTCATTAGGCAGTTAACAAAACTACTGATGAAAAGCAGAACAATCTGAAATCAGGCATCAACCCAGGTAGAGGATCACAAGGCAAGTGACAACCAGAGTAAGGAAGATGTTGATGATTTTCCTTCCTATGGAATTTCTTCAGTGAGTCCATTCTAGTCAGTTTTAGAGCTAACACTACCCTTATAATTAGACTAACAGAAGAATAAACTACTGAGCAGTTAATTGGGTCTACACTTGAGGCAAGTGGGACAACCTTCTGAGATGAATTGATCAATTTTGCAGAATAATAGAGACCCCAGAACTGAGTAAGACCTGCTGTCCTCCAACAAAAGGAGCTCTTTTACCAGCTATAAATCAATCAGTAGCAATGCAGAGGTCTGTTACTGCTGCATAAGTATCTCAGAGGTGGGAATGTACTGGGTATACGGCTCAGAGACTGATAATTTCTACATACGTAGTTCCGTGATGTGAAGCTTGAAGGCACGTAATTTGGATACTGGCAATATCTCATTAGGTAACCGCGGGGATAGTAGCTACTGATGTAGCAAGATGGAGAGAAGCTGCTGGTGATGAATCCAAAATTTCTATAGCTTCTATATTCATTGTTGCCCAGAATACAGTGTTGTGGGGCCTGAAGATTCTTGGGGAAGGAATTAAATTGCCCTATGCAGCGGGAACCATTTTGAAGAGTCTGGCAGGCTTTAGATGCAAATCGAGTAGCCGTGGTGCAGTTGGATACATACCCTTTGGTCTCAGTACCGGAACTGCAGCTGGATCTGGATCTGCTGTTGGTAGTTTTGCAGTCACTAACAACTTGATTTGCAGATGGGGAATTGCAAGGCACACAGGAGTCCGTGGGATCGCAACTTGGAGTGCAAGTCTTGAGCACACAGCTGGGAGAGTCACAGCAAGGTGCTTCACAATAGGAGTCTTGGCAATGGTCCAGAAGCCAGAGATTGCCTTGGCAGCTGCTGGGTAAGTAATGTCCAAAAGTAGGGTTTACATCATCTGAGCAGACAGCGATGGAAGGCGTCACCGGGATGTAGCAGTGATTTCTATGGGATGTAGCGCTGCAAAGCCTGGGATAGCCACGAAGAGACATGGAGCCCGCGAGTGCAAGCAAGAGGCACCTATGTGGGTATGATGCAGCTGCAGCTGAAGGACTTTTTATATCTTCCCTGGTGATTACAGCGAACCTCTCCAGGCTCCTTTCCTTCTCTTGGTCTGACACAATAACGCATACCATCTCATCACTGCATTGTTTAGCTATAGCTGCTGGTGTCGTCAGGCTCATACAAAAATAAATTTGTTTTGAGTCTTCAAAGTACCTGTAATCACTACTCTGATCATCACCCACCTGTCAACTTCTGTAGACCATAGCTTTCGTGAATAGTGATTTTAGTGTTAATAGGCAAACTCTCATATGCCAATCAGTGATTAACAAGAGTTAGTGTCCCCACAGGATTCTACAGCATGGTTATTAAAAGGTTCACAAGGTTTCAATAAAGCAAGAGACTATATTTTTCTACTCTTGGTCTCTGAAAAGCACTGCAAGATTGGATCACACTTTCTTGTAAGGTGGATGGCTTTGCTGTCTCAATACTGTCACTTGAAAAAGAAGAGTTCCATGCATTAAATGGATCATTTCCCCTCCCAAATATGTGTTATGCATATCCCTATTTTAGACCAGACGCTGATGACACCTTTTCAGCTGATGTGTTTGGATAATTCTATATGTGAGGCTCACAGTAATCCCAGTGGCATTTGATGACCTATTATTCCAGACTAAAAATGAACTGGTCCCCATGGGTCAGTGGTTGCTAAGCAACCAAAGCTTCCATGAAATCTCCTTCTTAAAGAGTTTCTACCTCATGTACCATCAAACAAATCCAGTTTGTCAATATTGTAGTTTC
Source organism: Tokudaia tokunoshimensis (assembly GCA_036184795.1). NCBI lineage: Eukaryota > Metazoa > Chordata > Mammalia > Rodentia > Muridae > Tokudaia > Tokudaia tokunoshimensis. Next base: position 75,554,216 of record BTHU01000015.1, read on the forward strand.
TTAATTGACTAAGATTATGCACCGTGTGCCCTTTGCCCATGCTGTAAAGCCTACGTGCTTTTCCATTTTCCAGCAAATGGGATTTACTTGTCCACTCCTTGTTTTCCTTTGAACATTCCTTTTATCGAATCCCAGGACTGCAGTTATTTCTGGTCTATAATGACAGAATGTCATGGCTGTGTTGAGAGGTTTCATTTGAATAATCTGTGTGGTCACTGCAGGCTTTACACGTAGTAAATAGTGCCTACCATGCATAAGGTAAGGTTAAAGGAACTTTTAAGATTTTAATTTAAAAAGTCAACTCTGGCTTATACACACAGTATTCTAGACTACTTCATAGTCAACTAATGTGACTCTTCTCCCTGAAAGAAATTCTAGACAGGAACACAATACATCGAAGGAGAGTTGTTCTCTATGAGACTGTGTTCTCGAAAACAGAAACTATACTTCAGGCTTACAGCCTCTCCATTAAATTAGAAAGAACAATGTGTATTAAGCCATGATGCATTCAGGCTGCGAGCAATGTGGAGTTCAGGGAAGGTAAGCTACAGGGGGAGGTGCGAAAGGTATCATGTTCTTATGGCTCCATGAGGTATTTGTCAATGTTTCATGCCCTCTCATCTAGGTTTTGAAGTTTTGCTTCAATGTAAACCTAGAGACATTCTCTAAACATATTTAGGAGTATTTTATCAACACTTTTCTCAGTGTTTATTATAGAATACAGCAATGAACAACTCTCCTTCAATGTATTGTGTTCCTGTCTAGAATTTCTTTCAGGGAGAAGAGTCACATTAGTTGGCTATGGAGTAGTCTAGAATACTGTGTGTATAAGCCAGAGTGGACAAAATAGGAGGAATTAGACACATAAGACACTATGTACCCAAGTCCTGGTGTATCATCCAGATTCTGCTGGAGCCTTAAGTCATTTTCTTTCTCTCCCCTTTGTTACCACATTCCACATTGTACATTATTTTTATGACTCTATGATTCTTTTTCTTTTTTTAATTATAGTTACATCATTTCTTGCCTTCCTCTTCCACCCTCTCACACACAGCCCTGACTGTCTCGCTTGTTTATGCCCTCTTATTTGAGGAGGGGACGGGGGGGTGGCAATCTGTGTGTTGCCCTTGGGCAGGGCCACACTATCTTCACTGTATCATTTCTATTGTAGTATATGTGGTATCGAAGTGAACACTAGTCTCTCACTTCAGGCTTCTCTGTAACAGACTCAAAGAGGATAGAAAGAAAGGAATGAGTGGGTAAGTATGCAGCAAAGGCAACATGCTCCATCTTCACTCCAGCACTAAAGGAAAAGCACTTGAATTGTTATCACTTATAAGACTGGACATGCAGACATCATGAACATCATAGTAGCATAAGAAGTATTCAATGCCTGGGACTTTGGAATTGTCTTAGTTTAGATAGGGTAGCACAAATTAGTGAAACAGCAGGGCTCCCAAAGGCATGTTCCCTCAACTCATTGCTTTTGTGATTTCCTTCCTTCTCAGAAGAGCATGATCACACACAAGCCCTCCCCCATCTTCATCCTCTACACTATTTCATGAAGGCAGAGCCTTTACGGAGTTGCTTTCCTTTTTAGTCTCCATCTTTGGAGGACATTGAGCAGATATCAGAGTCACAAAACTGGCAGGCTTACTCCCAAAATAAAGACTATTGTTGCTTGTGTGACATTGTCCTCAGAAAGCTTTGGAGACTCATACTGGTCACTCAATTTCATTTTACCACTGAAAATGTCATTCCTTTATTCCATTCACCTATATTTAATATTTATTGTATTAGTGTCCATTACCTATGCACTTCAAAAGTCCTACATCTAAACCCCTGGGAACCTATAATTACCACATGATGTTGTAAAAGCAGTATCCCAGATATGAATAAATTAATTCTTGAGGCAGATTCATTAAGACAAATCTGGTGTGGTCATAGGCTTCTTTATCAGAGGAAGAGAGTAACTAAGAAAGATGGAGGGGCAAAGGAGAACTGGGAAACATACACACACACACACACACACACACACACACACACACGGTGGCATTCAAAGTCTCAACAGAAATGGCTTAGAATGCATTGGCTTCACACTAAGCAATGCCAACAACCTTTAGAAGATAGAGATGAAGACACAGATTTTCCACTAGACACACTGTAGCAATCAGCACTACTGACACCTTGATTTGAGGTCAGCACCTAAATTTGAGATTGATTTTACACTTTTAACCTCCAGAACCCAAAGAGAATAAATTTCTATTATTTTAAGCTACAAAGTGTGTCGTAATTTTCTGCAGCCATCAGAGAAAATGAATACTCTATTAGGAGATACGGCTGAATCTGATGGTCCTTCCGGGTCTGCAGCGTTGGTGCTTTATATCCAGGGCAATAATAAGGTGCACGGAATAAACTTCCTTAGCCATCAGCCAAAAGAAATACATCATCCCAAGAGTCAGAAAAACATTTACTTTAATGAGCCAGTGAAGTCTTTTCAACTCATTAAAACAGAGTTATGAAATTCTTTCTTATTTTCCCCCAAAGGTTAAAATCCTTTAGGGTAAACACAGAACAAAGAAAATTAAAGTGACATTTAGTAGCCCTTAAAGAAAAGAATGTTGGATGGCTTCTAGTCTTCACATTATGGAAAATTGAATCTTTCCTTCCATTAACTGTGTCTCAATCCACTTGCTAAGTTGCTGGCAGAGAAAACAGCAATCTCATGATTTAACCAGCAAAGGTGCATACAAATCCATGCTTAGAAACTGAGCTATAGACATGAGTGCTCATGTCTAACAGCCGTGCCGTGCCCTAGAATAACACCCTCATGACTTTACACTGATGATTGACTTATCTTTAGTGTTTCCAATAAGCTCAAGGGATGATGGGAAAAGTCAAACTTTAAGAGAAAAAAAGAAAACTGAGTGGAGAGACACAGATTTGAATTTGATTCATGTTTAACTTTTCAGAGAAACAAGCAAAATATACAACATAAAGCAGCTTTATTAAGAATTAACCACTGTGGGATGTGCAGTCAGGGCTATGCATTCACGAGCTGTGAGTTTATTATTGTATAGCATATCTATATTAGTAGTTAACCTTGGACAATTTCTTTCTTAGTACTTCATTACTTTCTCTATACAACCCAGAGTTAATAGTTTTTACTTTGCCAGGATTTGCAGCAGACAGAATAGATAACAAATATTAGGAAGAGGCATATGTTAGTTAAACATTGCTATTTTTCTTTCTGGTTTCCTATTGGTCTCATTTAGGGAATTCTACTCATTAAGTAAAATAATAAAATTATTATCATTTTTAAAGTCATCATACATAGATATAACATAACTATGCTCTCGATGTTAAATGAAAAAAGAAAAAGTCCCTTAGGTAGGAAAGAAAAGTAACTTGCTCAGCAGTGGGGTCATTAAATGACCACTCACGTCTCACTTCTCACTTCTCTAGGTTCTGCTATATTAGGCATCCTGGAAGGTTTAAGACATAATTGCTTTCAATAAGATTTCAATAGTCCAGTTTGTGGGACTATACCTCTGTTGCTCAGATAAGTACCAAACTGAATACCCACATCTTTAAAATGTAGTTGTATTGTAGGGGAATTCCAGGGTGGGAGGATAGGAGTAGGTGGGTGGGGGAATTCCCTCATAGAGTCAGAGGGAGAGGGGATGGGGCAGAGGGTTTCCTAAGGGGAGACCTGGAAAGGGGAAAACATTTGAAATGTAAATAAAGAAAATATCCAATCCAAAAGAAAGAAAGAGAGAAAGAGAGAGAGAGAGAGAGAGAGAGAGAGAGAGAGAGAGAGAGAGAGAGAGAGAGAGAGAGAGAGAGAGAAAAGAAAAGGACACAGCGTTGGTGTTGGTGGGCAGGATCTGGGAGAAGTTGGGGGAGGGAAAAAGCATGATCAGAATACATTGTATAAAACACTTTCCCTAATTAAAAAAGCACAAAAAAAATGGAGTTGTATGGTGTTTTATTTGTGGGTGACTATGAGGATAAGATGTAATAAGAATATTAGCAATGTGTAATTTTTATTTGGTTTTATATTTGATGATTATCATGGACTGATACCATTTGTTAATATCCTTGCCAAGTAGCACTCTTTTTATTATAAGTATTGTATTTTCTCAATCTATTCTATAAGAATAAATAAATAGATAGATTGATAGATAGATAGATAGATAGATAGATAGATAGACAGACAGACAGACAGACAGACACACACACACACACACACATACACAGAGGATTTATAGAGAGGAAGAAAGGTATTCGGCAAAGAGGAATGAAAAATATACAAAACAAGTTTTAGATGACTTGCTATAAGTTGTATGTTTCGCCTAGAGAGCCAAGCTTCAGGAAATGACTATGTTGAAGGCAATCTTTATGTCTATGCCCATGTCTATGCTCCCAGGAGTTCATAAGTGTACATCCCATTAAAGTTAACCAGCCTATAATGAAAGGGCATGCTGAGGTTCTGGAAGAAAGAAACTAAGTATTATTTGCAATTTAGATGTGGCAGTTTTAGAGGTGAAGACAACATCACAATCATCAAATTATTAGCAGCTTCAGAGTGGCTCCCAGATGAGGCAGATCCTGAATGCCAGAAACCACAGATAATGCGAAAGATAAAGAAAACTTAATACAATCTTACTTATGTGATTCTTTGAGTAAGTTGTTTTCCTATTTGAAGTTTCTTAGTAAAAAATAGAATAATGAGTATATGTGTCAGGAGGTTATTATTATTAGTGGTAGAGCTGTTTGTGTGACCTAAATTTAGCAATTACAACTACTGTGATATAAGTAGTTAGTGAGAAAAAAAAAAGTTCCCACTGAACACATGGAATAACTTATTTAAATAGTGACTTTTGTATACATTCGTCTAAGGAAAATATAGGTGTCAGGTGATAGTGACCCACTTTGTGCAAGGACCCATGAAGAGCAGCAGGGTCAGCATCAAAAGTTGACTTTAAGAAGAAAAGGAGTGGGATTTCTTCAGCTGCCTAGAACTACAATCCATGCAGTCCTCTGTGATTTGCACTGTTAGGGTAGACACTGTATCTTTCACTCTTTAATGACAACTTCAAAAAACATATAGAATATCAATTGGCTACTTTGATGATGTTTTCCATATGCTATATGTGGTAATATTTGAGACATTGAAAATTCCCCTAGGAAATTCCACTAGGGTCCTAGAATGAGAAAGACCCTCAAAGCTTGAGGGATGATTATGATCGCTCAACGACAGACAATTTCAAGTTAAAGGATCTGTAATGTTGGAATTCTTCATTATTGTGACAGAGCATGGTCTATTCTGATGAAACAATATCCTTATTTGCTTATTAATTGCTAAAAATTTGGCTATGTGTTTAGCACTTACATAGAATCCCACATTGAATTCAAAAGGTTCTTGAAAGCATGTACCTAGCCTTCATTTCTAGATACTTGGTTTTCTTTTACTTATACTTTTAACAAAAGAAGAACGTCTTGAGTTTTTTGAAGATTGTACATAACAGTTGCTTTCATATAATTTGTAGCAAGTTGATTCAGGCATAGAATACTTTATTTCTGTGTGAGGACAGGTTGATGAGATAGAAATGGAGGAGACTTAACAGCAAAGACGTTCTAGTGAAGAAACATAATTAATCTCACTTGGAATTACATCAGAGACAACAGCAAGTGAACTAGCGGCACCCTTATCCTTTAGTCTTAAAATAAACTCTCAGAAACTTAAAGGTTAAGCATACCTACCAAGCTACAGACAAGACCTTGGCATGGCAATTCAATGTGATCTAATTAAAGGAGCTTAACAAACCCCAAGGGAGAAACGGGCTGGTGGGAAAGTGCGAAGTATGTGGGAAACAGGTTGAAAACTCATATCCAGGCTTGTGATGCTGTTTAAGAAACATTTCCAGAGAGGTTAACAACCACAGGAAAGATAGCTCAAAGGATGGTGTAATGTTGGACACAAGCTTTAAAGATCGGTAGCTGTGGGAGATGAAGCACAGAAACTGGAAGCAATGAGAGATGGGTTTGGGAAGGAAACTTCTTAATGAAGAACCCTGGCATGTGTGAGACCTTTATGATTGGCAGGGGTCTCAAAGGTAAGAATTGATGAGCCAGTTTCACAGTAGGGTTTGGAGAGATGGTAAGAATTAGAAAGGTAGCAGGAGCATTTGTACTCAACACACAGCTGGATGGTTGGTATCAGGAAGGTTTGACATAAGAGAATGGGCAGTTGTCTGAGAGCCAAGCTCAGCATTGACAAGTCGAACACAGTGCATCACCACAGCAACAGAGAGAAGAGCAGTGGATAAGGTGATAGGAGCCTGGCAAGCATGACTACCAGAGTGGGCTGTAGTTTACAGAATATTGGGATTGACTTTCAAGCATGACAGCTTTAGATCAGACATTCAAGTAAGAGGCAAGGAGCAGCTGACCTAAGATTAGACAAGAGTTTGCATTTGCCTAGGTGAAGGCTCTTTTTAGGCTCATTATTCATCCATTCACATCACAACTCCTCATTAGTTTATTGTAGTGCATGCTTATGAAGATGACCTTCCACTCATGAATAAAGCAAATCCATTTTCTATCTTCTGTATGTGTATAATCTTAATTTTTTTTTCCGTATCAGGCTTGAGAGGTTGAGATGCAGTTTATCACCTGTCACCTGTGCGTTATATTTGTTTTGCTTCTAGTTCCACCAACAATCATGCTTGCTTAAACCAGTCCATTTGAATGACATCATAATTATCAAGCCACGGTTCTCCTCTTTCAAAAGTTCTGACATTGCTGTTTTCAGAGGAAGTGTTGACATCTTAAAATGGGGTTCACAGGTCAAAATTTATTGAATTTTCTAGAAATGAAATATCATACCTTTCTTTTCTTTCCATACTCAGCTGAGAAGCTAAGGGATGTTGTTCTCTGTATATTTACCTTGACAACATAGCATCTTTGAGGACATTTTAAAGAATTCTACTTTGACAGCATGACACTATTTAAAAGTTGAGTTTGATTTCCAGAGACTTGATAAAGTGCCAGCATATGTCTAAATAATGGAATAGTTATTTCTAATGAAAATGTTATACACACACACACACACACACACATATATATGACATATTTGCTATTACTAGTGAAAATTTTATACATTCCTATTCAAAGAAGTCAGTTTTAGTAGATAAACATGCTACCAGTTGCTTTCATCTTATATATTAATATGTCAGAATTAAGAGAAGTCTTCACCCAAGACCATTTACTGGGGGACTTTGCATTTCAGGAAGCTAAACTGAACTAGTGTCAAGAACACACAAGTTTTATGTTTTAATGGTTTACATGGTTGCAACATTTTCTGCTTTAATTTTTTCCTCCAGATCCTACAAGGCACTTTATATATATTTACACACATATGCAAGTGTGTGTGTGTGTGTGTGTGTGTGTGTGTGTGTGTGTGTGTATGTGTGTGTGTGTGTATGTGTGTGTGTGTGTGTGTGTGTGTGTGTGTGTGTGTGTGTGTGTGTGTAGCAACAACTAAGGGAGAAGTAAAATATCTTACTAGAAGTCATAGGAAAGACTTTCTCTAGTCTCATTTTAGAATCTTCTCCATTCACACACAAGTTAATATTTACAGAAGTCTCTTTTCGGATATGTTCCAGAATCAAAAATACCTCTTCTTAAGCTTATACAAGTGGATCAAAGATGTATTACATGAGGAGCAATGTAAATTAAATATTTCAAGCAGCTATTCAAGCATCTTAGAATACCATGCAGGAGATGTTTGGATTATAAAATTTTTTATTATTGTACAAAAGACCTATTGCTTTTTAATTTTTCAGCGAAGAGATGAGAAACAAGATGCCCCTCCCTTGCATTTTAGAAAGAAACTAAAACTTGCTCATGGAGTTTCCTGTGCTTTCCAAGAAGGGTGTGGAGGTCTCACATATCATGGGGGCACGCACAGAAGCAGACAAGGGCATACACAGGAAAGGTGCATGTTAATGTGTGTTCATATGTTTATTTTTAAAAGAATGGCATACTGTGCCAATGAGAAGTATGGGGGTACCTCTTTGGGTACCTTTTTCAATTCCAACAATAGAAAGGTTGTTTGACATATTATATTTGAAATGATGGAGTCAGTGTTTGTGAGAACACATTTCTTTTCGTCTCAGATCACCTCACATCTCTGTGTGGTCTGTTATTGGTAGAAAATCAAAGAAGAGATTGAAGCCACTAGAGGTTGAGACGAGTTTTCCAAGTCTTTCTGACATCTTCCCCTATAAGAACTTCAAGGACTCTTGATAAAATGGACTTTTTCAAATTCTTATGCACTACCAAAAGATTCTTTTTCTCACCTTCGTAACTCATTTCTGAAGAAGGTTGTATGTGTGCTTTGCCTGAAGACTCCGTGACTTATTTCCAGATTTTCTTCACTTTATGATTTTCTGTGATCTGAAAACAAGTGACAAACACTGGCCCACGAGATCTCTTCTTCTGCATGGAAATAGGAAAGCTATCAACATTTTCTTTGTAGCCCACAGTAAAAATTTGGTCTCTATCCCACTGAAATTGTAATATATCCAGCAAGTAGGACACCAGAGGTGTCAAGAGTTTAAAACTACATAGACTCCCACCATTAATCATCAGTAATTGGATTGAGCACATAGAATTTCAAGAATGTGGATATTATCAATCAACTTATCACATCTTGATATAACACAGGATTTGTTCAGTGTGCTCAATGTACTCAAAAATTTATCAACTTGTTTGCATTTATAATTCCTTTTGATCTCTATAGTGACCAATTACTTATTTTCATGTGTAAATCACCTCCATGTAGTTGACAAGTCAGTAGCATGAAGTTAAAATGAATGTGTATTGAGTCCATTGTTAGAGATGATTGACAGGAAGATCAGTGAAACAACGTAGAAAGAGGAAAGCTGCACCTGACAATGAAATACTGTCATTTTGTCATAAGGTTAGCATATTAAACCTTATTTAAGTAAGACTGAACCATCCTCTATATTTTAGTTAAGTGTTTTCACACACAAAAGTTCTGTAACTTCTGCACAATAACACCATATTCCCATCTAGCTTCATAAGAGCATCAGTATCTGGTACCAAAATGTGGTTTTACTTATTTATCCTTCATTATTTATCCTTTTCTGTATCTTCCAATTTTTCACTTTAATTGAAATGTTTGGAATTTCCTGGACTTTTTCAGTCTCACCATTTGTGAACCACTGACTCCTTCTATACTAACTCTCTAGCACTGTAATAAATATTTTGGATAACCAAACTATAAATAAAAAAGGTTGCTTTGGCTCACAGTTTTGGAAGGTTCTTTCCATAGCAGGTTAGCCTTGTTGCTATTGGATATTGGGTAGAACATCCTGCTGAAAAAAATTAGAATAAAGATACTGAATTCATAACCAGAAAGAGAAAGTGAACTGGTAACCCAAGAGCTCCAGGACCTGGTCATATATACACTCTCATGGACTAGCACACCTCCCCCAAGGCTTCAATATTCACCAATTCCTCATTAAGAAGAAATTCTTACATGTATTCTGATTTTCTCCACATTGTTCCCAACATATTTATCTGAAATCTCCTTGGTTTTGTTGTTTTCCTCTACTCTAGGAATAGAACAAAGGACTCATGCAAGGAGTTGATATAACACAATCCCACATATCCTTGTGTTCAAACATGATAATTTCAGTAAGTGCAGCAGAGAATAATGTCAACCCAGAAACCTGAAGGCTCCCATTTATCCAGTTTTCCTTCCCTCTGTGTTGTCTTTCTTTTGTAGAAATTTTCTTACTAGTTGTTGAACTTAGACACATCCTTAAAGCCTACTCGTAAAATACTGCCGCATAGAGAGAGTAGGCAGTGTGCAGCTGTTACCAACATCTCTTATTGTCATTTCTTTGAACAAGTTAGGTCATCTACATAGTATTTTAAATACTCAATAAATAAAGTGAACTTTTAACAACCGATTTTATTTTAAATTCCAGACTTCCTACTTGATATTTTTCTTTATTGGTTTAAATTATTCGTTTCTTTGTTTTTTGATGGAAGGACTGACCTTGAACCTAAAAAACAATCTATGAGAGCCTTGACTCTGGACTTTCCTATGTCCACTTCCCTGATGTTGGAACCACAGGCATGCACCAACATACTAAGGACTATTTTTATTACCCTTTTAAACTCCTTTTCCAAAACAAAATTCTTTTTTTTACCTCTCAGACTTACAAAACTGTATTTCATCTCTCTTGATGAGTTGGAAATTATTTAGCTAGTTTCTTGAGCTTATAATCCATGTTGATATTGATTCTTTTGTTTCTCTTTACTGCTCATGAATAATAAGCAAACGTTAACACTGGTTGAGCACTGTCTAACAAGCCTTCTACCTCCCATCAGGTTCACTTAGGATCACTTTACATCCTCAGTCTAACAACTGCACAGCCAACTTACAAGAGTCCCTGTTCACCCTTTCAATCTCTTCTTGCACAGTGTTCAAATTCTTTCCTTTATGCTTCCCCCGGTTTATATTTATCTTTAATATTGGATGCCTAATCTATCTCTACAGTCTCTTTTCAGTTTACTATCTTTGATTCTCAACACTCTAGCCAGCTAATCATCTCCCAGACTTTTGAATTTATCAAGGTTTTTTCTCTTATTTCAGTGATCCTAATACCTGCAGCTTACTGCCTTTGTTCATTGAATCCTCCCATTCCTTCCCCCACTTGTTTCCATTCTTCAGTTCACAGGACGACACTGTTCAGATGAGATTCCATGCTGTATTCAGACTCATTTGTATCCTCTCTGCCTAACTTTTATATTGTCTATAAATGAACTCCCCTGTCCCTCTCATAATACCTAATAACAACTACATGTTATTCGACAAGTATTGTTTACACATGGTATTGAGAACATACCCATGTTTTCCATCCCCTCGTCTTCTTCCCTTCATAGGGTTTCACTCAGCCTATGGTTTCCAATGCTCAGCATTCCAAGTTCTGGAATTACAGGCATATATCAATATGTCTAGTTGAGAAAAATCTTATATAACACCTCTTCAACATTGTAAACAGATTGGGACTTAAAACTAAGCTCAGTGTCATGAGGGATTACTTTAGTTAGCTTAAGTGTGAAGAGAGCTGAATATGTGGAAATTATACACAGTGACTACAGCTTCTTGAAATAGTTGTTCCAAAACTTGAGTTATTTCATAGTGAAAGTATCCACATATTTGTTTAGTTCACACTGTTGCTTCCATATAACAGCTTGTAGTTTGTAGTTATAAATGAACAGTGTTTCGAATGAGTGGATTATAACATTTGTGAATCATGTTTTTGTGACAGAACATGATCTTGTTCATGTAGTCAGGGTCACCCACTTGCATTAAGTTCCAATTCCCATTCGTATTACCTTTTAACATTTACTCCTTTAAAACATTTCTTGGAAGACTAATCATAATTCACTTGTCTATCTGTTTCTGGTAATAGAAGGATATTATAAATTCAACTACATATTATAATAAATACAATAAACTGATTTGAATTAAAAATAAGATTCTTTTGAGTACTAGTGATGATCTCTGAGAGGACAGAGGATTCATCTTATTGAACCTATTTCTGCATCAGTAATACAGAAGTAACTACTTTTCAATTCATGAAAAAGATTAAGGTTAGTGTCGATAGTGTTATACACCAGAATTATGGGAAGGTGGAGAGCTGGCTCAGTGATTAAAACCACTTGCTGCTCCTGTAGAGGACCTGAGTTCAGTTCCTGTCACCCATGACAGGCAACTGGCAATCCCCTATAACTCAAGCTTTAGGGGATTTTATATGCTCTTTCATACACTGTATATACACTGTACTCAAATCAAAAAGACCCCTACATAGGCACAACATAACAAATAGCTAAAAATAAAATTAAAAATCTAAAGACTATGCATCAGAAATGTATAATCCAAGGTTTTAATGTCACATTTTCTTTCTATACTTTTTCTTACAATCTAGTATAGAGCTCATGTTAAATATTTGAAAATTAAATAATTAAACATGGTATTGTTTTTTCAATATATCCTGAAGCTATCATCTATCTATCTATCTATCTATCTATCTATCTATCTATCTATCTATCCATCCATCTATCATCTGCCTTTCTATTTGATGTGTTTATAAACATCTTAAGTGTAGAGATAGGTAGATGCATAGATAGATACATGGAATGATATACCGGACAATTTGCTTAAAATCTTCAAATGCATGCCTTTTGACTTGTAAAAATATGACTTTGTTTTAGTAAAAGAGTGTAACAGATTATTGTCAGCATGGGCATGCTTAAGAAAACCCTGCATGCAGTATCTATTCTCTATGATCCTGATAGAAAAGTTAATGCATGCTGATAGTGATAAAAAACCAAGTCATAACCCCTGGTTGCATTTATTACCTTGATTTTGGCAAGCAATTACTTTAGGAAGATATGGAAGTTTCAAGATGAAGTGAACAACTGAGAAATTAGCAATTGAAAAACCATGATTTTAGACAAGAGAACTATAGTCTGCCTTTCCTGTACATCTTCAAAATGAAACTAAGTGTCTGAGATTTGTTAATCCAAAGCAAAACTAGTAAGTGCATGGGCCTTGCAAAAATATTACAGTGTTCATATTCATCAGAACTTAGATATAATTACTGTTTTAGTGAGTGTTACTGTGTATTTTTTTGTTTTTGTTTTGTTTTGTTTTTCTTTTCTTTTATCCCTTTAATTCTGTCTAAGCTTAGTCTCTGCGTAATACTGTTGCATCTTCTACAAATTTTATATTCCCATTCTTTTCTCTTTTGGGGGGAGGTGTTTATTTTTGTTTTGTTTTTGTTTTGTTTTTTTGTTTTTTCTTTTTTTTGGACTTAGGGAATTGCATCAGCAGCAACCACCTCTCTTACAGACAGGCAAAGCCAAGGTGATGAGTTTGGTGCTGACTAAGCTGCAAGGAATGTTACTAGCTGGTCCTCTTGACAGCCACATCATAGTGACATCTCTGTCAAATATTCTGTAAATAACTGTGTGAGCATCCTACTGGGCTCTTCCAGTGATGTCAGAAGATGAGCTTGACAAGATTTAAACTCATACTTGTGTTGTGGGCTTAAGCCAATATAAATCTGTAGGTATATATAATCAAAAGCTTAACTTCTTATTATCATCCTACTGAAATTCCCTGCTTCTTGAAGGATCTTAATATCAGATTCCAAATGCAGCTACATAGCATATACCTTGCCTTACATTTATCTATGCCATTCTGTTTTTTAAAATCTCTCCCTCTCCTCCTCCTCCTCCTACTCCTTCCTCTCTCTCTCTCTCTCTCTCTCTCTCTCTCTCTCTCTCTCTCTCTCTCCCTGTACCTCCCTCTCCCATCTCTTTTGCTTTTTTCTCTCTCTCTCATTCTGTGTGTGTGTGAGAGTGTGACTGTCTGTTGATACACAACATATATGTGAAGGTCAGAGGTCAATTCTATGAAGTTGACTTTTTCCCTCCACTGTCATTGAGGTTTCAGAGATTGAACCCAATTCACAAGTATTACACAGCAAGCACCTTTACCCACTGAGCCAGTTTGCTGACACTTACCGTCATAGTTTTAACAGATCTCTTTTTTTTTTAATTTAATTTTATTTTATTTTTTTAATTTACATTCCAAATCACTTCCCCTTTCCCGTTTCCTCCCTCCCCGAAAGTCCCATAAGCCCCCTTCCCTCCCTCTTTTCTCCGTTCAACCCCCTCTCATTACTCTGTCCTGGCGTTCCCCTACATCCAGTCTTTCCAGGACCAGGGGTCTCTCCTTCCATCTTTTTAGAAATCTATTGATATGCTGATTGTGTCTAGGGTATTCTGAGATTCTGGGTCAATATCCCCTTATCAGTGACTTCATACCATGTGTGATCTTTTGTGATTGGGTTACCTCACTAAGGATGATATTTTCAAGTTCTGACCATTTGCCTAGGAATTTCGTGAATTCATTGTTTTTAATTGCAGAGTAGTATTCCATTGTGTAAATATACCACATCTTCTGAATCCATTCCTCCGTTGAGGGACATCTGGGTTCTTTCCAGCTTCTGGCTATTATAAATAAGGCTGCTATGAATATAGTGGAGCATGTGTCCTTATTGCATGCAGGTAAAGTCTCTGGGTATATGCCCAGGAGTGGTATAGCCGGATCCTCCGGAAGTGTCATGCCCAGTTTTCTGAGGAGCCGCCAGACTGCTTTCCAGAGTGGTTGTACCAGCCTGCAATTCCACCAGCAGTGGAGGAGTGTTCCTCTTTCTCCACATCCTCGCCAACAACTGCTGTCTCCTGTGTTTTTGATCTTAGCCATCCTGACTGGTGTGAGATGGAATCTCAGGGTTGTTTTGATTTGCATTTCCCTAATGACTAAGGATGATGAACATCTCTTTAGGTGCTTCTCAGCCATTAGATATTCTTCAGGTGAGAACTCTTTGTGTAGCTCTGTACCCCATTTTTTAATAGGGTTACTTGCCTCTCTGGAGTTTAACTTCTTGAGTTCTTTGTATATCTTGGATATTAGCCCTCTGTCGGATGTAAGGTTGGTAAAGATCATTTCCCAGTTAGTTGGTTGCCGCTTTGTCTTTTTGACGGTGTCTTTTGCCTTGCAAAAACTTTGTAATTTAATGAGGTCCCATTTGTCTATTCTTGATCTTAGAGTATAAGCTATTGGAGTTCTGTTCAGGAAATTCTCCCCTGTGCCCATATGTTCAAGGTTCTTCCCTAGTTTCCCTTCTATTAGTTTCAGTGTGTCTGGTTTTATGTGGAGATCTTTGATCCACTTAGAATTGAGCTTAGTGCAAGGAGATAAGGATGGGTCAATTTGCATTCTTCTGCATGTTGACCTCCAGCTGAGCCAGCACCATTTGTTGAAAAGGCTATCTTTTTTCCACTGGATGGTTTTAGCTCCTTTGTCAAAGATCAAGTGACCATAGGAGTGTGGATTCATTTCTGGGTCTTCAATTCTGTTCCATTGATCTACATGTCTGTTACTGTACCAATACCATGCAGTTTTTAACACTATTGCTCTGTAGTACAGCTTGAGGTCCGGGATACTGATTCCCCCAGAGGTTCTTTTACTCTTGAGAATAGTTTTAGCTATTCTGGGTTTTCTGTTATTCCAGATGAATTTTTGAATTGCTCTTTCTAACTCTATGAAGAATTGAGTTGGGATTTTGATGGGGATTGCATTGAATCTGTGTATTACTTTTGGTAAGATGCTCATTTTTACTATATTAATCCTGCCAATCCATGAGCATGGCAGATTTTTCCATCTTCCGAGGTCTTCTTCAATTTCTTTCTTCAGAGACTTGAAGTTCTTGTCATACAGATCTTTCACTTGTTTGGTTAGCGTCACACCAAGATACTTAATATGGTTTGTGGCTATCGTAAAGGGTATTATTTCTCTTACTTCTTTCTCAGCCTGCTTATCCTTTGAGTATAGGAAGGCTTCTGACTTGCTTGAGTTGATTTTATATCCGGCCACTTTGCTGAAGTCGTTTATCAGCTGTAGGAGTTCTCTGGTGGAGTTCTTTGGGTCGCTTATGTATACTATCATATCGTCTGCAAATAGTGATAGTTTGACTTCTTCCTTTCCAATTTGTATCCCTTTGACCTCTTTTTCTTGTCTAATTGCTCTAGCTAGAACTTCAAGTACTATATTGAAAAGATATGGAGAGAGAGGGCAGCCTTGTCTAGTCCCTGATTTTAGTGGGATTGCTTCAAGTTTCTCTCCGTTTAGATTGATGCTGGCTACTGGTTTGCTGTAAATTGCTTTTACTATGTTTAAATATGGGCCTTGAATTCCTGATCTTTCCAAGACCTTTAGCATGAAAGGATGCTGAATTTTGTCAAATGCTTTCTCAGCATCTAATGAGATGACCATGTGGTTTTTTTCTTTGAGATTGTTTATGTAGTGGATTACATTGATGGATTTCCTTATATTGAACCATCCCTGCATCCCTGGGATGAAGCCTACTTGATCGTGGTGAATGATCGTTTTGATGTGTTCTTGGATTCGGTTGGCAAGAATTTTATTGAGTATTTTTGCATCGATATTCATAAGAGAGATTGGCCTGAGATTCTCTTTCTTTGTCGGATCTTTGTGTGCTTTTGGTATTAGTGTAATTGTGGCTTCATAGAACGAGTTGGGTAGTGTTCCTTCTGTTTCTATTTTGTGGAACAGTTTGAAGAGTATTGGTGTTAGGTCTTCTTTGAAGGTCTGATAGAATTCTGCACTAAAACCATCTGGACCTGTGCTTTTTTTGGTTGGAAGACTTCCAATGACAACTTCTATTTCTTCAGGGGTTATAGGACGGTTTAGATGGTCTATTTGATCCTGATTTAATTTTGGTACTTGGTATCTGTCAAGGAAATTGTCCATTTCCTCAAGATTTTCTAGTTGTGTTGAATACAGGTTTTTGTAGTAGGATCTGATGATTTTTTGAATTTCCTCAGTTTCTGTTGTTATCTCTCCCTTTTCGTTTCTGATTTTATTAATTTGGATACTATCTCTGTGCCCTCTGGTTAGTCTGGCTAAGGGCTTATCTATCTTGTTGATTTTCTCAAAGAACCAACTCCTCGTTTTGTTGATTCTTTGTATGGTTTTATTTGTTTCTACTTGATTGATTTCAGCCCTGAGTTTGATGATTTCCTGCCTTCTACTCCTCTTTGGTGTATTTGCTTCTTTTTGTTCCAGGGCTTTCAGGTGTGCCATTAAGCTGTTAGTGTATGCTGTCTCCCGTTTCTTTTTGGCGGCACTCAGGGCTATGAATTTTCCTCTTAGCACTGCTTTCATTGTGTCCCATAAGTTAGGGTATGTTGTGCCTTCATTTTCATTAACTTTCAAAAAGTCTTTGATTTCTTTCTTTATTTCCACCTTGACCAAGTTATCATTGAGTAGAGCATTGTTCAGCCTCCATGTGTACGTGGGTTTTCTTTTGTTTTTGTTGCCATTGAAGACCACCCTTATTCCATAGTGATCTGATAGGAGGCATGGGATTATTTCTATCTTCTTGTATCTGTTGAGGTCTGATTTGTGACCAATTATATGGTCAATTTTGGAGAAGGTACCATGAGGAGCTGAGAAGAAGGTGTATTCTTTAGCTCTAGGATGAAATGTTCTATATATATCAGTTAGTTCCATTTGGTCCAAGGCTTCAATTAGATTCACTGTGTCCCTGTTTAGTTTCTGCTTTCCTGAACGATCCATTTCAGAGAGCGGGGTGTTGAAGTCACCCACTATTATTGTGTGCGGTGCGATGTATGCTTTGAGTTTTAGTAAAGTTTCTTTTACGAATGAGGGTGCCCTTGCATTTGGAGCATAGATATTCAGGATTGAGAGTTCTTGATGGTGGATTTTTCCCTTGATCAGTATGTAGTGTCCTTCTGTGTCTTTTTTGATGACTTTGGGTTGAAAATCAATTTTATCAGATATTAGGATGGCTACTCCACCTCGTTTCTTGGGGCCATTTGCTTGTAAAATTGTTTTCCAGCCTTTTACTCTGAGGTAGTGTTTGTCTTTGACACTGAGATGCGTTTCCTGCATGCAGCAAAATGCTGGGTCCTGTTTACGTATCCAGTCTGCTAGTCTATGTCTTTTAATTGGGGAATTGAGACCATTGATATTAAGAGACATTAAGGCATAGTGATTATTGCCATCTGCCATTCTTGACGCTATCTTTATGTTTGAGTGGTTATCTACTTTTGGGTTTGATTCAAGAAGGTTATTATCTCATTTTTTCCAGGGTGTTGTTTCTCTCCCTGTATTGGAGGTTTCCACCTATTATCCGTTGCAGGGCTGGATTTGTGGAAAGATATTGTGAAAATTTGGTTTTATCATGGAATATCTTGGTCTCTCCATCTATGGTGATTGAGAGTTTTGCTGGGTATAGTAGTCTAGGCTGGCATTTGTGCTGTCTTAGTGTCTGCATGAGATCTGCCCAGGATCTTCTGGCTTTCATAGTCTCTGGTGAGAAGTCTGATGTGATTCGGATAGGTCTTCCTTTGTATGTTACTTGGCCCTTTTCTCTTACTGCATTTAGTATTCTTTCTTTGTTTAGAACATTCGGTGTTTTGATTATTATGTGACGGGAGGTATTTCTGTTCTGGTCCAGTCTGTTTGGAGTTCTGTAGGCTTCTTGTATGTTCATCGGCATCTCTCTCTTAAAGTTAGGGAAGTTTTCCTCCATAATTTTGTTGAAGATGTTTACTGGCCCTTTAAGTTGCAAATCTTCACTCTCATCTATACCTATAATCCTTAGGTTTGGTCTTCTCATTGTGTCCTGGATTTCCTGGATGTTTTGGGTTACGCATTTTTTGCATTTTGCATTTTCTTTGACTGTTGAGTCGATGCTTTCTATGGAATCTTCAGCACCTGAGATTCTTTCTTCCATCTCTTGTATTCTATTGTTGATGTTTGCATCTATGACTCCTGATTTCTTCCCAAGGTTTTCTATCTCCAAAGTTGTCTCCCTTTGTGATTTCTTAGTTGTTTCTACTTCCTTTTTTAGTTCCTGGATGGATTTGCTGAGATCCTTCACTTGTTTGTTTGTATTTTCCTGTATTTCTTTAAGATATTTTTGCATTACCTCTTTCAGGATTTCTTCCTGATGACCCACGTTCTCCTGCATTTCTCTGAGCGATTTTTGTGTTTCCTCCTCATGGGATTCCATCTGTTGATCCATCGTCTCCTGCATTTCTTTAAGCAGTTCTCGTGTTTCCTTTGTAAGGGCATCTAACCGTTGATTCATTTCTTTAAGCAATTTTTGTGTTGCCTCCTTATGGGCATCCGTCTGTTGACCCATATTCTTCTGCATTTCTTTATGCAAATTTCGTGATTCCTTTGTGAGTGCATCTACCCGTTGATTCATCTCGTTAAGCGATTTTTGTGTTGTCTCCTTGTGCGCCTCCATCTTTTGATCCATGTTCTCCCGCATTTCTCTAAGCGATTTTTGTGTTTCCTTTGTAAGGGCTTCTAACCGTTGATTCATGGTCTCCTGTAACTCTTTATGAGATTTATTTGTGTCCTTCTTGTGATCCTCTAATAGCATCATGAGAAGTGATTTTAAATCCAGATCTTGTCTTTCGGGTGTGGTGGGGTATCCAGGACTTGCTGCTGTTGGAGAGTTGGGTTCGGATGGTCCCACATTACTTTGATTACTGTTAGTAACATTCCTACGTTTGCCTTTTGCCATCTGGATACCTCTGGTGTTAGTTGGTCCTGCTGCCACTGGCTGTTGGTTGGACCTCCTGTGAGCCTGCAAAGCTATTTCTGCCCCCCCTGGATTACCAGGATTCCCCTGGCACCGATTTCTGGGGCCTGCCTGCTCCTGAGTGACTTTGGAGCCCTAATGTGCTTTGCCCCAAGTGATCTTATATTGGGGAGGCCTTGCACATCTAAAGGCTCAGCCTAGTGGATTCCTGGAGCAGAGGTCGCCAAAGGGAGGCTGGCAGGCTCCTGCCCTGTGCAGGGGTGTGTGATCTCTCCTGGGGGGGGAGGGGGCGTCCCTCCACCAGGCAGAAGTCCCACAGCACATCTGGCGCGCTGGTCACTGCAGATCAGCCCAGCACCTGGGAGCAGGTTACACACAAACTGCCTGAACCCGAAGCGATATTATGCCTGTCTGTCTCTGAGCCTGGCGGTCCCAACTACCTGGTCACTGGAGCAAAGATGGCGGAGGGCACTCTCCGTGGCACCGCTCACCCTGTGGTCACGATGGCCCGCCGATCTGGCACCCAGACGACCACAGCGCCAACCCGCCCTCGGGCACAGACGGAAGCCCCAACAGGCCGTGTCCCAAGTGATGTTATATTGGGGGGAGAGCCTGGGTACCGGTCTCTCCAGCGCAGTCCGCGGGAACAGAGGTCGCGGAAGGGAAGCTGGCAGGCTCCCTCCCTGCGCGGGGTCCCTCCACCAGGCAGAAGGTCCCACCGCGGAACTGGCGCGCTGGTTACTGCAGATCAGCCCAGCACCTGGGAGCAGGTTACACACAAGCTGCCTGAAACCGAAGCGATATTATGCCTGTCTGTCTCTGAGCCTGGCGGTCCCAACTACCTCCAGATCTCTTTTAAAATCATTTAAAAGTATTTCTTTTACATAAATCACTAAAAATTTACTTCTAGAAGTTTTTTAATATTCTTCATAGTCAATCCCAAAAGTCACTTTAAGTTGGTCACTTAAAGTAGTTGATGCTAATAGTTTCTAAGGAGAAAACTGGGGCAAGGTAAAGCCATGTAAATGATGGCACGTGATAAGCATGATTCGTATGCGAAGCCATGATTTAATTGTGATGAGAGCCAATGAAAAACATTTTACGGAAGTAAAACAATATGTCAAGCTCTGCAAATATACTGAAGTCAGTGATACACACCCCAAAAGCACCAAGAAGTTCAGTTGAAAAGAATTACTATAGAATCAGCACACACAATGCAGACCCAGGGAACAAAAGCCCCACCCTCACCCCCCAGTGATGCTGACTGATCTTTCCAGAAGCCAGGAGCAGGAGCACGAGGTTGCTTCAGGTATTCGTGATTTTCTTTAGTAACGATAACGCCAACCACTCAAGGAAGAGGAGTAGGGTTGAAAGCTGCTGTAATTATAGCTTGTGGGCCCGTAGCAGCCGGGCATACAACTGAAAGGCTGGCATCCGTAGGTCAGGTTTCTCAGTGGGGGACGGCCATAGGTCAGATAGGGTTGACATCCATTTAAGAGGTAACTTGGAACGTAGCAACTCATAGACTGTCTGCAGAATGTTGGATGGCCAAAGCTGGAACTGAAGGACCTGTTGGGAAGACAGCTAGCTCCTTCCTGGGATCCAGACATCCCTGAAGTAATCGGAGCGCAGACTGAAGGACTGTCAGTGCTCCTGTTGCCGCTGGTTGATTGGCAACTCCTGGGTTCACCGCAAGGCTCTTGACAGTTGTCACGTGGTGTGTTGCTGCCCAGGCTGCTAGTAGGAGAGCAAGGGACATCTCTAGCCCTCGTCTCAGTGGAGCAGAGACCACTGGTGACAGGTGAGGTGACAGAAACATGACTAGAGTTCCTACAAGAAGAAGTGCTGTGGACTTCTGAGCAGAAGTTATTAGACATGATAGCAATAGAGAGATAGACAAGCAAGCCTCGGTTCAACTGCAGAAACCACTTTGCTGAAGCGTGCTTGTTACCTGCTAGACTTCTTTATATACCTCAGTGCTGGGTGTTGGTTCACTCTATGGTCCACCCTTCTAACATCTCACTAGAATGCCATCCAGTTGCCTACTAAGCAGTCCTCCCACTAACTCATAAAAGATACATCATCTTTCAAATGATTATCATTTCAAAGCCAATCTGGTCCTTCTTATTCAAGTTCTTATTAGAAATAATTTTCCTTTAATAGTCTTAACAGTTTCTTGAAGCTACTGTCAAAAACCCATTAATGCTTTGGAATAATTGGTGAGAATTTATGTAAAGTCACATAGGAATTATATATATAATATAATATATATATCATATATATATATCAGATATATATGTATATATATATATATATATCAGAATGTTTAATGTATAAGTAATGTATAAGTAACACATTGGAAAAAGTGATAAATATTGAGAAAATTGATCTGAGACACATAATACTTCTTAGGAGAATTAACCTGAATTGAGAACCCACTCCAGTACTGGGAAGCCTAATTTAGATATGGCTTTCAAGTGTATCTTTCCCAGTAAGGAACGGTGACCTGAAAATACTTACTACTTTTTACAACAATCCACACCCAAAGAATATGTGTCACCATTCTCTCTTTTATTAGAATGAAACTGAAGATGTTAGCATACATCTTTTGATAGATATTAGGTACAAAGAAAGCCATATGCTTACCTATTTGAGTTTCAGAATGACGTTGTAAACAAAATATCTGGCATATTTCTAGCCAATTTTTCTGTAGTTCTACAAGGAGTATTTTATCAAACACAAAATATTTGTAAATAAATTATTTTTTCCATGTTGTTTAATTTATTTTTTCTGACAGTCATTTAGAGCCACGATATATGGTTGGAAAAGAAATTCCCAGTTTATTCGGCCAAACAAAATCATAATTGTAGCTTAGTTATGTCACTGTACTCTACAAATCAATCTAGGCCTTGCCATTTAGATAAACCACCTCTCAGTGTTCCTTGAAGAGTTTTGTTTCAGGAGAGTGCTTGCTTACATCACGTGTCTCTGGGAACACACTCTCAGTGGTACCTGTTGGTCTTGGAAAATAATAGACTCTGGACAGTTTTCTTTCCCCCATATTTCAGTTTTACCTTCCTGAAGCAACCAACATTTTTGACCAGAAAATATATAACTAGAACTTGTGCATTGGGTACTATTCTATTATTATATTTTCAGATGCAGTGTTTTGAAGCTCAAATTCTTACATTTAAAAATATGAGCACATTTCAAACAAACTCACCAGTGAATTCTAGGATTTAATGAAAAAAAAATTGGTGGAAAGTTTGGGCCATTATCCACCAGGAAGTCCTCAACAGACTTCACTATAAAGTTGACCTGAAGCACAGTAATCCAATGTAGCCAGCAAGTAGCCAGCATTTGGGCTTTGCTTTTAGATATTTATTTTTATTTTACTTTTTAAATTTATTTTTTGTCACAGATAGCTATGGTAACACATCAGTTTGAAGGCAAAACAGTCTTTTTTTTTTTTTTTTTAACTAAGGAAGCCAATTAGTAAGCCTATTCCTTTGCCATGAGAACACTCAGAGGTGACTTTTCTTGTTAGAAATTCTAAACAACTCTTGGGACTCACTCATTAATGTTTAGCAATTACAAAGGCATATTTTTCTATTTGCGAAATCAGGAAATATCCACACCAGCACCGAATTTACTTCTGTTTTGGGTGTGTATCTCAACAGTCACATTTATTTAAATCTCTTTAATACTGGGAACACTATAAACACATTTTATGATTCTTGAATAAACCAAAATAGGAGTGAGTCATGTCATAATTTTCTTTATTGAATAAGGAGATGGCTAACCTACACCTTACCTTATATTCCCTGCACTGGAGCTTGAAGACTTTTTGAATTCATATCTATTGTTTGATAATTTCATACATGTATATTATGATTATGATTATGATTAAGTCCAGTCCACAATCTCTCCCTTCCATTATTTCTATCTCAACACTCAACATGCTTTGTTTTTAAAGACACTGACTACACTTAACTACACTTATTGCTGCCTGTATAGACATGGCTATAAATGGATCTACTAAGCAAGTGTAGGTATCCTGGATATGAATCCCTAAAGAATTCTTATCCTAACAGCAGCCATAGGTTGTCAATAGATTCTCAACTAGAATGGGAGATATTTTCTCTTTTTCCACTCCAGTGATCAACTGACTGTTCAATCTAGGAAACAGTCACCATAAAAGTATATATTTTCTGGTTCTATAAGGTTGTCTAATATGTAAATTACAAATAAGCTAAATCTCCAGATGGTGGTTTCTCCATGTGTGATGTGAATTTGCTTGCTAAATTTATCAGTAATTAATTAAACATGAAGTTATGCTGCTGTCACATTGGATAAGAAATATCTTGGATTGCCACACCCATAGCTACATCCACCATTAGAGACCCATGGCATAATTAGCTGGGTACTACTGTTAATAAGATTAACTAATCCCTTTCGTCATTCACTGAGTACACAAGTATATGTTTGATGGAATAAATAATGGGGAATTATCTATGATGTGCCGTATTTGTAAGTATGTCATATTTGTATAGAAAACCTGTTTCCTAAATATTAAAAGAGGAGGAATGTTACCATCTCTGTGCCCTGAATCCAGCGTAAGTGCTGGAGTCTGAAAACAGAAAACAAGCAGACCCCCTCTCAGTTCTCACTGCCTTCTAAGGATCACTCCTCTTGCACAGAGAGGAACTTGCTTTGTGTGCAGTGATCAGATCAGATGTAGACGTTTATGTATAAGATTTGGAGAGGTTATATTTTCTGTTCTTTGGAATGAGACTATTCAGAGTTTTTAAAACCAAAATAAAGAAGAGTGGAGAAGGAACACAGGGGCTGGTGTGGGAAAGGCCCACATGGTTCACTTGACTCTATGGCTTTAATAAACTTGAAAGTCTGATGCCATTAACTCTTTTAGTGGGAGGGCAATGGCATGCTACATATAGCTTCTGGGTAGATGGTTAGTGAGCAAGTAACAGCAGGAATAGTAGTCACATGGGGTCTTAACTCCCAGAGCATCAGAAGAAACAGGATGGCATGGTTTTAACAGGCTGGAGTGGTGGGGCAGTGTGTGTGTGTGTGTGTGTGTGTGTGTGTGTGTGTGTGTGTGTGTGAGAGAGAAAGAGAGAGAGAGAGAGAGAGAGAGAGAGAGAGAGAGAGAGAGAGACCATATTCAGTGAGAACCAGGTGAGAAGAATACACTCTTCTACCCTCCCACTTCAGCCTTATTTGGATTTTATGTCACAAATCTGAAAAGCTAGCAGGCTCCTCAATTAATGAATTTGTCCTTTCCTGTTATTTTTCTGTCTGGATGTAATGTTTCTATGTCTGTAATTTGTGAGTCCTTTCCTCCCCAGGGTCTGATCTGTTGATGTGACCTACCCTGCCGTTGTAGTTTTATTCCTGAAAGTTTGATCTAGGTCTCTCTTTTTACCTTTTATACCTTTACTTCCTATGAATATATGTCTTCTAACTCTGTAAATAGAGTTAATCTTGCTGTTTTAATGGTTTTCCTACCGAACTTTTAGCATCCTCAGAATTTCTGTTTTGGCTTTGGTAGACTCATATTTAGCTGTAGTATGAGCCTTATCTCCATGTCCCTTTGCATGCTTTGTAAACATTAGTTGTACACCTGGTGTCATTATTTAACATTTTGTCTGGTGCATATTTTTGTGTTCCTGTAAACATTCCCAGCTTTGTTCTGGGGTCAGTGTGATTTACACAGAAACAGTTTGATCCCATTGTGAGTGTTGCTCTCAGGGAACAGTAACTGAAACTCAATCAGTCTTTCATCTCATTTTGGCCTAAGCAAAATGTCCCTTTAATTTTCTGCTGTATCCGGAGGGAAATTAAATGATTCCCAGACACTTGGGTTCTGAGTTTCCTCGCTAATTCTATCAGGTGACTCTTCTCCAACTTCATGAGATTCCCTCACTTGCATGGACTAACCATTAAGCTGTAAGGAAGGCTTGGGTGAACTCTGCAGATCCTTGCAACTCTTAGCGCTTCCCTCTGCTGCTCTCCAGGATCGACCCTTACCTCCTCACCTTGAAAAGATCCATGTCTCCTGTACTTTGTCCAGTATTATGATTATTTCAACACACAAAAAAACTGCTCCTACTGTACCATTGTCTAGAGGCAGAAATCCAAACTAATTAGTTAGAATCTCTGCTTTCATATGGATAAACACCCATTTGAGAAAAAGAAAAGGCAATTCTCCCTATTTTGCAAGACAATTAAATACATGTTCCATAATTATAGTCACATTTCTTTTAAAATGAAGACCTATTTTGTGCCCAATAATTACTATTTCTATTTTACTTTAACTCTCTTTTCTCAGTTATATACATGTGGAGAACAGTTTATCAGGATACCCTTCAAGGACAATAAACCATTTTAAAGCAAATAAGCTCACTATTTTAATTTTTCTTACACAGATATATGCATATATGTTTTCACAAAATCTTTGTTTTCAGTGGATGCCAAGAAAACTTCAGTGAAAAACTCATGAAATCATCACAATGTATGAAGGCCAACTCATAGGAAATCTACTTTGGTTCACTAATTATGACCAGTATAAGTATAAATATAAGCCACTACTAATAGAGGCAGATTGAATTAAAATCTATATTACTTTTATAAGCTTCCTATAAATCTGAAAGAGTTCTAAAATATTTAAACATGGAAAATGGGCTAACTTTTAAGTACTAACAAATCAAAAAGATGTGTTTATTTAATGTCTTTATTAATTTAACTAATAAATAAGTTACAGGTTTCTACATTTTTGTTGTTGATGGTGTTTTGCTTTTGTTCTGAGACAGGGACTGATTTAGCCCAGTCTGGTCCAAACCTCACTATCTACCCAAGGCTGACCTCGTGTTTGTGATGCCCAGTTTCCATCAACTGTGTACTGGGATTACAGGTGTTGTAGCATCATGCCCACTTAGGTGCACTCCACAAAAGCACATGAACAACCAAGCTATGTCACCATCATCTCAGCCAGAATCCAGTAACAATCTGTTTTACCATCAAGTACTTTTCCATATTTAACCTTATTTTATTTGGGGGAACCTACTGAGGCAGATGCAAACTTGTTTTGTTTGTTTCGTCGTCTATTTTGTTTTGTCATATGATTTTTAAATATTTTTCCCTACTGAAAAACACTTGAAACTCTACTCATTCAAGTAATGGAATCTTTAAGAAGTAGAGCTGGACAAACCCTGTAAGGACCAGTGAGGTGGCTCACTTGTAAAGTTTCCTCATGTTGAGTCTGACAGCCTCGTTTCTATCCTTAGGGCCCACAGGTGTAAGGAGAGGACAGATTCCTATAAAATTTCCTCTGACCTCCACATGTACATCCTGGCACAAGCACTTGTAAGCACACTCAAGTGTACACACACACACACACATACACACACACAGAGAGAGAGAGAGAGAGAGAGAGAGAGAGAGAGAGAGAGAGAGAGAGAGAGACTACAAGAAGTAAAAAAAAATATTCAGAGAAAAACAGAACACGTACCTTGAAAATTTCAAACGTCTGTCTCTATCATGGTAGTTAAAGGGTAAAATGCATGCCACTATGTATATGAATATAAACAGGACCTTTATAGTTTATGAAAAATGATGATACAATACCTTCCTACTTGATTCCCCCTTCTGCATATAACTCCATTCTCCTGGTTGTTTGTAGCAGTTCTTCTATTTTGTTGTCAGGAAATGAAGGGAATTCAATATATTTCATGGTGAGAAACTTTGTTTCTACTTCCCCGTATATCACCAGGCAGTAGTCCAGGTGAAGCGTATAAAGCATGGGACAGTTCCTTGGTTCTATGTGCAAGGCAGGAATGAAAGCTACACGCTGTAGTTGTGACTGTTTTCGATGTCTTCATGACTTTTGCCATCTATTTCTTAAAAGTTAAATTTCCCTGATATTTATAAGATATAGAAAACCAATTCTGGTCATAGTCACTAAATGGGATTGTGGGATTACTCTGAATCCACTCATTTAGCTCATCTTTTCAGTACTAGTCAATAAAATATTCCTAAAACACAATCATCAGATTATATTTGTATTTAAAACTAGAATTTAGACATTTTTGTAATTGGAACAATTAAATCTTCCATATTACTTTATCATAATTTTCTCAGCAGCAGTGAAGTTGATGGGATTCCACAGACATTAATGACTTCTGAGAGATTTGCTCATGCCTTTTAGTGACCCATCTCTGATGGCTCCACACCTGGGCACACTATGTTTCCATAGAGCTGTGCTTACAGTCACAGTGACTGCTCTGATTTTCAACAACAGAGCCAGGGGATTGTGATCAGCTGCCATCTTTAGGAACTGTGAAAGGGTAGTGCTAACTGCACCTAAAATTCTCTTCACTAACACTGGACTACAATGGGCTGAGATTTGACCACATGCAGTTCTGCCTATTGTGGTCTCAGAAAAGCATTGGAGACTGGTTCTCATGAGAATATTTTTTTAAAGAGCAAATGGTGTTAGGAAAACTAACACCCACAAGAATCGACACGAAATAATACAGTATCTGGCATGATTTTGGAGATTAATTGGAAAATGGAGAGATGGCTTTGTGGTTAAGAACACTGGCTGGTCTCCCCAAAGACTTGAGTTTGGTTCCTAGCACCCACAGAAAGGATCTCAGTCTTTTAACATTCCAATTGTGAACTGCAATGTGGGTTCTGAGAATTGAACCTGGTTGCTCTGAAAGAGCCACAAGTCCCCTTAATCACGGAACTGTCTCTCCAGCCCAATAGACATATGTGACTAGCTGTATAGTGTTCCTGCTGTCTTGACTTGTCCATGATGACAGAGTGTAACCTGGAAATGTGATTCAAACGAATCCATTCTGTCTTAAGTCGGTTTTGTCCTGGCGTTTTCACACAGCAAAGGAGAATAAGTCTAAGACATAAAGTGTGCACGACTCTCTCGTTAATTAAAAACACCACTGATTTACTAAAATTATCAAATGGAAATTATCAAAGGACATACATGTAGAGCTCAAGAATGTGCACTTACTGGCAGCTGGGAAAATCTGTTTTTACACGCCAAAGGCATGCAAACAAAAATGTGAGCTAGAGACTAGGTTATCTTGGAAAAATTCTTTTACTACTTGTACAAAGTAAAATATTTTTATAGGGAATGCTTTTTAATTTTATTATACTAGATTACACAAGACCATTTTCATACAAGCATAAATTGTACTAGGAGCATATTCCTCCCATAAACCTCACAGTCCTTCTGCTTTGTGTGCTCTTCCCCACTGCCATGTGTGCCCCTCAGTATTTGAGAGTTTGTGGTGTGATGCATAGCTAGGCGTTCTAGTAGGAATCCCAAATCCTATATCGATTTTGCTTTACTAAAGATTATTGTAACATAAACCTTATGCACTCCAAAGAGAATGTGAGCTTTAGGTCCCCAGATATGTGTTCCAGAGCTTTAAAGGCATAGAGAAATTAGGTTAGAGGTTGGACACTGCTATTCCCATGGCCAATGGCCACATTAGAAGACATAGATCAAAGGGAAGCCACTATTAGACATGTAATTCATGGGCTAGAAGACCCGGGAGTGGTACTGAAGGGTAGGAAGCTATTAACTGAGACCCTTAGGCATCTGGTATAGGTTGATGGGCAGACTGAACTGGGGCACGGTGGAATAACAGGAACAAAGTGAGCTCATGACAGGATCTGGAAAAGGTCAGCAAGAGGTTCCATGGCTGTTGGGTCCATGCTGCCCAGCTGGCAGCTGGCAGGTTCAACATAGTTCTCGGGGCAGCAATCCAAAACCCAGGCAAAAAAAACCATTGAATAAACCAAGATCCTATCTTTGGTACAGGGATCAGGACAGAGAGCAACACAAAGACAAGAAATGAGTGCTAACTCCCAGAGTACTCCATGCCCTGTTCAGACATGGGGGGTGGCCCAAAGATTCGAGGTTAACAGCATGAGCTTGTGAAAAGTCGAAGGCATTCTCCCAAATGTGATTAGTGCTTTCTTGGTGCACATCCAGTTTTAATTCTCTGCTTCCAGGCATTCTGTGCATTCATTAATTTCTGTGTTAAGCATTTATTGTACCTGCAGTATCCATTGATAGACATCCAGATGTCAGGGAGAATGCCCTACAACCTTCTCATAGTCAAATATTGTTCCTACTCTACTTACTAACATGTAGGCATGCAGGTTTTTGAACCATAATTAATTAAAATCGAATTTCTAAGTTGATCCTGCTAGCCCTAGCCTGAAAAGAAGG
This sequence comes from Tokudaia tokunoshimensis, assembly GCA_036184795.1. Lineage (NCBI taxonomy): Eukaryota > Metazoa > Chordata > Mammalia > Rodentia > Muridae > Tokudaia > Tokudaia tokunoshimensis. The sequence goes on from BTHU01000015.1 coordinate 75,583,781, forward strand.
CTAAGAGATGCCAAGTCCAAAGCGAGCCTGGGCAACAGAGTACACAGCCAGCCTAGGTGAATTAGTGACCTATTTGTATTAGTTTCTTGTCTCGTGATAACGTACCCTATTAAAACAATTTAAGGAAGATTTATCTTCCTTCCCAGTACAGAATACATTCTATCGTAGTAGGGAATGCTTGAAGGATCGAGAGGCAGCTTTTCATATCGGGTCCAGTTAATAAGAAGTTATGGAAACTAGTGCTCAGTAACCTTTAACCTTTCATTCTGTCCAGTACTCTGTCAAGGAAATGGTGTTTCCCACACATCTTTTTCTTCTTGTCTCAATCAACCCAATCAAGAAAATACCCCCACAGACATGCCTAGAGGATAACCACATGTGCATGATGTTCTCAGGCATGCCTAGAGGATAACCACATCTTCATGATGCCTCTCAGGCATGCCTAGAGGATAAGCACATCTTCACGATGTTCTCAGGCATGCCTAGAGGATAACCACATCTTCATGGTGTTCTCAGGCATGCCTAGAGGATAACAACATCTTCGTGATGTTCTCAGGCATGCCTGGAGGTCCCTTTTCTAGACGAATCTATGCCTTTTCTAGAGTTGGGCATCGTGAGCTTAGCTCAATGGCCTCCGCTGAGCTCTTTGCACAGGTTTCCTGAAAGCGGAACATCCTGCGGCTCAGCCTGATTTCTGTTTTCCCGCCCGGTGTGGTGGGGACTTCCCAGGTGCCTGACCTATGGCTATGATTGTTTTTTCCTGTTGTTTTTCACCTGGCCTCTAGTATAAATTACTGGTCCCTCAGTAAAGCTTCGGCATTCTCCTCACCAGAATGACCCAAGTCTGTGTTTTCTGTTAATCCCCCAGGCCTACGCCCGATACTTGGCGGTACCGCGGTGGCATGGGCCGGTCAATCTAGTTGATGCTACAAGCTATCACACATCTTCAGATCAACTATTCCACAGTCTGTTAACTTGAGCTTCATTCCCAGATCCCATGGCAAAAGAGGAGAACTCACCCTTAAAAGTTGTCTTCTGACTTCTGCTTGCACACAATTGCGCGTTTGTGCCCATATCCACGTGGCTAACCTGCTAACCTGAGGAGCCATCGCCTTGATCAGTTTTCTGGGACTGTTTTGACTTTCAGGTTTTTGTTATTGTTGGCCTTGCTGTTTTTCAGCCCAAGGGCTTGTTCCTTAGATTCCATATGTGTCTTGACCACCGGGCTACATCTATTTCCCTAGCGTTTATATTTTGACTTGTAAATTTTAAAACCATGTCTTAAATACCTCTTCTCTAAAAAGAGGCATTTATTCAAGAACCTAAAAGGAAATGAATATTTGACAGAGGATAGTTTTAAAGAATTCCTCATTGTTGTGCCATATGTTGTTTTGAAATCTATGCAGAGACTTGACAAAGAACAAGGAAGCGCATAAGTGTGCCTATCAGTCAGTGGTTCACACTCACAGTTTTAATCAGATCCAGCAAACCAATTTACACGGAGGATGTGACGACGAAGGGCAGTCCAGAGTATGCTGGATAAGAAAATTTGTGTCTCACATTCCCAAGTATCCATTACATAAATTATAAAAAGTAACCCATTGTATTCTGAAAGGTTTTGCTAATGGAAATTGTTTTTCCTTGGCATTTCTTCTGAAAGTCTATAAATATTTTATTTTACAGAAAACACCTCCTTTTCCTATCAAACTCACTGTTATATAGTGGGGCAAGGTTCCAAAGGAGCACATTGTGTCCAGACTTGACTGCTTTGTTGCTACATCCAAAGCACAAGCTATACTTGCAAACTGTTTGTTTAGAAACACAAAGGATCCAGAGAAGAGATGCCTATGGAAATGTGCTTCGTTGGACTGTAGAAATGGTGTTCCGTGTTTAACGGACATTCAAAACTGCTTTCTGAATAAATGATGCTGAATGAATATGTTTGGAGATTCAATTTTGAACAAAAGTATCAAATGTTTTACCAATGTACTTTCAGGCTCTGAGGCTCCGAGGTTTTGTTTTGTTTTTTACGTAATTGTCATTTTTCTGTTCAAGCCCTGGTCTTTTCTTCTTTTTCAATATACATATCTCTTGTCATGGATACTGTTTAGAAAGCTTTTACTTCCTGTACTCTTCCATAAGGAATTCAGCAAGAAAAGACAGGATGTTGGTTATTAACTTCATACTGAGATTCTGCCAGTATGATGCTTTGAGGAATTTCCTTGTTTCCTGGGCTTCAAAGCCCTGTCTCACTCTAATGATAAGGAGAGGGATGAAGAGTGGGTTTCTCTACAGTAAGCAAGACAGCGGGTTTGCTTTAACATATAGCCTGTTCAGCCTGCAGTTGGTGAAGTTCTGGAAAGAACTTAGAGGTCTGTGTTACAGCTGTTTCTTGAAAGCCCCGTCGCCACCACAAAGAACTGAACTGAAAACACCTAATACTTTTCAATAAGAATTTCAGAAGAAAATGTAAAGCATTTTTCTATTGCAATGAAAAATGATGGCTGAGTTACAGTTTGTGTGTATGTGTAATACTTTCTTGTGTGTTCTTTCTTTCCCACTCTGGAACTGGGTCTGACAGTGGATCAATTTCACAGGGACATGTACAGGGATGGCAGATAGAATATGAGATGGCAATAGGGTTGCCTTGGGGTAGAGGTGACAAAATATAGTTTTGGGGTGTCCTCTCAATCAGACTTTGAAATTATTGATCTTAAGTATCTAGACAAGGGTTCTTTACTAAGAAAATTTAATTTCTTCAGATCATGGAAATAAAATGATTTCAATGTTTTCTCGAGAGTTACCATGTGAGGTTAGGAGAGTATCCTTCCTAAAAGTTGATACATATAGAAAACCCTATTATTATTTTTTAAAATAATTGATAAGAGATGGAAGCAGAGAATACAATGTTTATTTTAGAATACTCTCAAAAAATGCTAGTATATTTTGGCTTTGGATGAGAAGAAAATAAGTTGATGGAAATTCAAAGGTAAAGTCTCTGTGATCTTTCAGTCTCTTTGAGCAGAAACTAAGTTAATGACTGTAGTCACTGATTATGGTCAAACCAGCCATCCCAGAAATTAGTGGACAGACCCAGTGAGTTTCCATTTTTATTTCTAGATCTTAATGAAGAGGTGTTTTCTATGATTATTGAGTGTGAGTGTTTCCTGTGTCAAGGGTCATATTGCATACTGCTATGTAATTTCCCATGTATGTTATGATAGAGCTTGTCAGCATCGCTATAATTAACTTAACACCTAACATAGATAATTTGACATTTGTTGATGAGTATAATTTAGAAGACTTGACATTCTAGTGTTCTTTGGGGAAAGATGAAATAATGATACAGTACCAACAATTTACCTTATAAGTTCTTAAGGCTTTAAGAAACTTACTAAGCAGGTTTGTAGAGGACACTGGTGTTGGTACTAGAATCTCTGAAACCTATGACATCACATAGGTGACAGTGTGACCTGTACACCTGTTGCCAAGGCAACAGCCACCATATTCCCAGAATCCTCTGGGCTCACCTTTACCTGTGACCACATCACTATCCATATATATAAGAGGAGCACCTTCCCGCCCCTTTCCCCTCTTCTCTTTCCACCGCCACCTTTGCCCTTTCCCTTCTCAATAAACCTCACCTGGAACTGTTTGGCCTGGTGTGGTCTTTTTGGAGACGCCTGCTGATCCCAACAACTGGTATCAAGGTTATATTAAGTATCATAAAACATAGGTCTGTATTCTTCTGATACTGAAATGGCTGTTGAACATCAGTTGAAATAGATGTATATCAAATGTCCACTTGCAGCACTGTTACCCTGCACTCAAGTGGAGGTCTTTATCATACTGATAGGCTTGATGCTGTATCTGACATGATCAGTACAGATGGACTGGTTCTCAGTCCACCTTTGTAGTGACATGAAATTTGTAAGATTTATGATTTCTCATTAGTAGTATTTTTAATGCATGGTGCATTTTGTATGTACCTTATGCTCATTAACCTGTAGGTTCTTGATATTCTGGAGGCTTCAGTGTCACATAAAGGATGTTCACTTGTTAGAAAAGGTCAGCCTTCCAGAATATAAAAATATCACAGTATGAATATAACATAGACACTTTCACTAATACAGGGGAATTTTGTCTAATTATTGTGAAAGAAACCTCAGAGAATAAGCAACTGTGTGCTTTTTAGTTTTATTGCCAGGCATATCTTTCAACACAATTTAGATTAGAGAGAGAAACATCATGGCTTTGGTTCAATGTACTATCCAAACTTTGAACGTTTTATTTTCCGAAGAAAGACAGAGAACTATTCATTGTTAACATGTCACCAATAATTAATATCAATTAATTATGTATAATTATTCATTAAGAAATGTAGTAATTTCTTACTAAAAAAGTAATGAACTCAATTTTAAAAATTGGAAACATTTTAATAATGTGAAAGAAGACAAATGCCTGGATATGAAAATGATGAAGGAAAGAATATAGTTTTAAATTTTGTATGAACTTTATAATCAGGGTAATTTTTACATCCCATTGTATAGCTTGGTGATTTTCTTACATTCAAACTATAAGCAAGGCTTTTGCAAGTTATTGCATGGACAGTTTTGTGCTGAAACATTTTCCTCTTCAAATCTTCAGTTGAAATCTACCCTAACTCCAAAAAGCCACCACTGTGTGAATGATGAATACATCCCAAATATTATCATTTCAAGCTGATCTCATAGAAGAGCCAGTCTTCTGGTGTATATGGACTTTGAGTTTTATTATCTCAGCTAGATGCTATGATTTACAGCGAGTCTCCAAGAAATCCTCACCCTTAATTAGAGACCCATCTGGCAGAATTTACTCCATTTTTGGAAAATCACCAATGCTTACTACACATATTGTAGATATACCTGAGGGGGCTAACCCTGCTATTGGCAACAGGGTCTGATACATTGAACACAGTGGGCAAGGTCTCTGCCAATATTCTCCTTTTTCACTTCCATCTGGCTGTGCCAGCTCCATATACCTGGGCATTGTCTTCAAGTTTCTGCATTTGACCTTGAACTCTAGGACCAAGCCTTGGCCTTTAAAGGTCTCTTGCCCATACCTTGGCAAATTAATCACATGGTATTCTCTTTGAATCCTGTAAGTACAATTTATTGTCAGTATATATGTGTGTGTATGGAGAGATAAGGGGGAGGGGAGAGAACGAAAACAAAAGAAAAACTAGAGGGAGAGGTAAGGCTGTGATAGGGGTATAAAGCAAATAAATAAATTAATGGGGAAAAAATAAAAGACAAGCTGTAGGGTGAAAAGAAGAAAAGAACAAGTAATAAGTAAAAGTAAAAACTAAATACATTAAAGTAAAAAAAAAAGAAAAAGAAAAAAACCCTGATATGACATTATGAGGCAAGGAAGGAATCCTTAAGCAGCCTTTGAGTTGGGTTTCTGTTGGCCATCTACTGCTGTGCCTGCAGTCTACCCTTAAGAGTGGTTTGTTTAAGCAGTGAGACCCAAGGAGAAAAATACAGTTTTGTTGGCAAGTATTTATCAGTTGGAGAGAGCTCCTGGGGTAGGGATGGGAACATGCGCTGTGTCTCCTTTCGGTTCTAACTTACCATATGGTACAGACTCCTGCAGACCCTGCGTACACTTCCTCGGTCTCTGTGAGTTTACCTATGCTTTGGTCCTGGCCTTCTTTCTCTTTTGTGGGATAATTTGAGGAGTACTGGTGGCACTATTTCTTTTATGAAAATCTGGTAGAATTCTGTGCTAAACCCATCAAGCCCTGGTCTTTTGTTTGTTAAGAACTTCTGTAATATTCACAGGGGATGCTTTAAGGTCTTTTTCTTGTGCTTCAGCTATCTTGGAATAATGGAGGTAGGGTTGCTGGGCTCTAGTGGAGACATATTGTCCTGACTGTTATTGATTATCTTTTTATGTTGGCATTTAGGGTTTGGGATGATTAAAATTCTAGGTGCTGATTTCTGTTATTGTCTTTGTCCATTAAGTGTTGGTTACTTTTTTCCCCTTGTTTTACATTGCCCATTCTGGTTCTTGGAGGTTTTGATGGCTATGTGTTTCCTAGTAGGAAATTCTGGGACCTTGCTAGGTGCCACCACTCGAGTTCTATGTGGAATGTGTCCCTGGGTATTGGGAACTGACACTTGGGAATGGGGATGTGCTGGTGGGAGTAAAGGAGTTCACAGGAGGGGGAAAGCAGGGTATACCACCAGAATATGTTTAGTCCTCTGGATTTAAGGGCAAAGAGTAAAGAGAGGACACAGTATGTAGTCTGCTACAGTGCTGGGGATGAGAGGGGGCATTGTATTTAGAGGATAGGAGGGAGAGGGGAGAGCTGAAACTTGCCTATCTGCTACTTCACAGGCCTAATTGTTGCTCTGGCAGGTCTAGCTGGCAGGCCCCCAAGGAATGCCTTTTGGAGTTGGGGGTTAGGACAGAGAACATGTTTGGGAGGAATGTTGGAGGAGAAGATCCTCTTGATCTGCCAGAGATAGGAGCAGAGAGGAAGGGGAGATCAAATCAGACAATCTGATGCAGAGCTGGGGGTGAGAGTCAGAGGAGGGGAGGGAGAGGTGACTCTCTTCAGTAAGCCTTCCCGCTTTTCTCAGTCATCAGTCCTAACAACTTAATATTCTGACTTTTCTAAATGTAATCACCTCTCTTTGTAATAATATTTCTCACCCCCTCTTTGTACTGTGCAATATACTCTTCCATCATTATGTTTGTATCAGTATTCACCCTTTACTTCCTACCCTCTCTATGACTGAATTGTTTACTATTACATTCCTAGCACCCAGAAGAGAGTTTGGCATGATGCAAGGATCTCTTGTTCGCTTAGCAATTTATCAAGCTGAAATAATTTCAAAATATACAACCATATTAATTAAATCAAGCAATAATACATTATGTTATCTGACTGGATAGTTTATTTTTTAAAAAAATAAAGCTTTTCTGGCTATTTCAGGGAGCAGAGTCCAGCAAAGCAAAGAAATTTACTGATTTCAATAAGAATGTGACTATGATGGGCCTGGAGAGATAGCTCAGTAGTTAAGAACACTTGATGTTCCTTTTGGAGGATTAGTGTTTGATTCTCAACATCTATGTTGTAGCGCAGAACAGTGTGTAGCTCTGGCTCCAAGGGGTACAAGGCTTCTCCTTACTTATGTGCCTATCAGGCACGCACCTTATGCAAAGACTCATTCATACACATAAAATAAATTTATGTAAAAAGAATGAGACAGCATGTATCATATTACCACATCCAGTTAAAATGTCTTGTTGTAGTTGCAATTTCTGTAAGGAAGTTTGTCGTAGTTCATACCCTACTTCCTTTGAAGAGAAGAATTTCTGTCTGGTTTCTGCAGTTTGGAATGGTATACTCAATCTCATGTCCTTTTTGTTAATGTTTTTATTTTCAATTATCAGTGCCGATACACTGTCTGAGCTTGCAGAATTTCTGGTCTCATGTTTTTGTTTGCTCAGTTTTGGTTTTTTTTTCCCCTCTGAAAGTTCTTAGCTAACATTACTTATGTCTCTTGTTTTCTTTCTTTCTTTTTCTTATTTCCAGTATACCAGAGGCTTTCTATCTTTATGCTATTTCTTGTTCACCCTGTAGCAATTTCTTGAAAATACTGTTTATGTTCTTACCAGTCTTAAGTTCAGCATCTTTTGCTCAAGAAAAAAACAAAGAAATAGTTCATACGATACGTTGGAAGAATGTCACACTAAAATGATTACATGTCATGTGCTTCGGGAAGATACTTTATAGTTTCATCTTGAAGCTCAGAAACAGGGAGGATGAATATATGGACCAGTCATCAGAATAATAGCGGCATCTTTCGCTCAGAACAGAAGACATATTATCGATCTATTAGTCTCATTTTGAAATGATATCATTGTAAGAAATTTAACGAAATCAACTACAGCTGCAAGTCTTACTTAGAGGCAGACTGCTTTTTTGTGATTTAATTATTAAGGTTGGGTGTCAGAAATTTGTCTAGAATAGGATTCAGATACTGAAGAGGCAGATTCCATCTACTCAAAAACTCTAGCAAGTGGAGTTCGCAACAACAGCATTAGGAACATGATAGGAAGCGTTCTGTCATTCTGGAGCTAAGACTGTAGTATAAAGGCAGAACTTTTACCTCGCACACAGGACACTTCAGTTGCATACCCAACATTGCAAAATAAATACATACTTGTTTTTAAAAGGAGGAACTCTTCATTCTCTGTCAGTCCTGGAAAAGTTATAGGCAGGATTAGAGCTGTGAAACAGAGGTACAAGCCTCACCTGGGAGGAAAGACTACAAGTTAGTTTCTGCTTTTCATTATTTACCAGGTCAAGTGTCTCTGCAGAAATATGACAGAGAAGGTAGAAGTGCTTTGTAATCTCAGAATTTAGTGGGGACTTGTATTGGGGCTAAGTCCTTGGTCTATTACCTCACAAGCACTTTGAGTATTTTAAAAATCCTTTCATTGAATCTCCATCTCTCTGTTTTTTATCATATCTCTGAGAACACACATCAGAGTAATTTAAAATCCTTTTTTGATTATTCTAGCATCTGTATCACTCTTGAGTCTGAGTTTACTGTTCTCCTTCCTCTTTTAATGCTTGCATGTGAAGACGGCCATTTCTAGTATCTCAAAGAGATGAGCGTTCACATACTTAGAGTTCAGCTTTATTTAATTAATGGGATTTAATTAAGATGTGTTCCATAGTGCGTGACTTCTGGCAAACTCTGACAGTACTTATCAGACTTCTTTACATCTCTCTTTTCTGCCCCGCACACGACTCTACATAGCATGAGTGTTCAATAGTTTCTTAGTTGTTGGTTAAGTCAAAGGTTAATTAATGAATTTGAATTGTGTTGTGATGGAGAAGGTCAAAGTGTTCTTGACAGTGGCATATATAAAATGGTGATGATTATTTTAAAAGAATGCAGTTATGGGACACCATATGCCAGACAAGAGTGTGGGTACATGGTTCTTTCAATACTAAGTAGAAGGGCATAAATCCAGAGAAGAAGGCAGGACATTAGCAACAAAAAAAGTGCTTATCCTATCGTATGGGATCAGATCAAAGGAAGCATCCAAGGCCCACCCAGAAGCTTATTTCTGGGTTTGCAATTAGAGAATTTACTGGTGGAGGTGTGTGCAATAGAAGTCATAGATAAAAGGTTAGTGTTGAGCTCCCCTTTTGGCTATAACTTTGAGAGAGGACATTATTTGGTCCCACCATATTTTTCTGAAGCCATTATACTCCTAAATAATAAACAATTTTCCAAGTGTCATACATAGTATACCAACCCCAGACCAGCAGGTGAGGCCGTTCATTCCTGTGTTAGAACAAAGTCATAAAAGAAAAAAAAAATCAATGCACTAGATTCTTAATTCTGAATTAATTTCATTTATTATTGTGTAAATCATATCAGATAGATAGTCCTGCTGCCTAAGCAACATCAACAGCAATGGGAGCAGAGATTTGACAACAAGGGAAAGAGAAAAGCAAGTCACAGTGTGAAGGGAACAGTTTGCATTAACAGAGACGCAGGGCAAACAAGGAAACGCAACTGCTCTTCAGAAAGAAGCAAATATTAAGAGAGTTGCAATATCTATCCTGGATTTTTGCCATTGCTGTTCACTATAACAAGGAGGCTACTGGCCTCCTTGTGCAGAGCAAGAAGGACGACAGGTGCCAAACACAGGGATCACTGGTTGGCCACCACCGCAGACAGGCTGCAGAGGTCTCAGGCTGTTCGAAACAATGTGAATGGTCTGAGGGCCATAGTTCACACAACCCGAAGGCCTGCATCCATAAGTGACGATGCCCAGGGGTCGGCAGCTATTGGATACACAAGGGAGTGGGCGGTATCCACCGGACACACAGCTTACAGGACCGCAGTTGTTTGTGAAAGGACTCACTGGCCGGCAACTGCTAGATACATAGCTCACGGGCCTGTAGGATGCTGGGAGGCAAGAGCCAGAGATGACGGAAGATGCAGGAAGATAGTGAGATCCATGGCAGGGTCTGGACACACAGTATGAAGAAGAGCAAGAAGAGTTTTCAAAGCCGCTGGCTTCACGGCTGGGTGGCTGGCCGTTGATAGGTTCTGCAAAGGTCTCTGGGCAGTTGTCCATGAACCAGGTGTGATCTTGACAGCTGCTCGGGATGCAGAAGACCTCTCCACAGCCCATGTTTGTAGAGCAGAGGGCCACAGAGGAGTTGGCTGGGATGTGGCAGGCATTTCTGAACGATCCAGAGCTGCAGTTGCCGGAGCAGTTGTTACGGCTAGCCATAGTGAAGGTGAGAGAGTGGTAGTGGTCTAAGAGCAGCTGGGAGCACGTCAGGTGTGAGTCTGGCATTCATTCGTCTTGTCCCTTTATATATTCTCAGAGAGTGGCAGTTCTGTCTACAAACTCATCTTCCTTGTTGTCTGAGGCTGCATCAGAACTCTCTCATACTCAGGAAGTAGCGCTCCTGCCTCCCATAAAACTGGATGATCCCTGAAATACCTTCCATCGATTGAGTATAACCATAAATCAGTGTGCCTGGGTTTTAATAGAGCCCCCGGTAAAGTTATCCAACCTGAACAGACACTTCGTAAAGCTATGGAATCACCAGAGCACAAATATTTTTCTTAGAATTCTCCCTTGGAATTGTCTTTGAAATTTGAAGCAAACTACTTTGAATAGTGGCAAACTATATATAACTAGCTGAGAAATAATTCTATTCTCTCTGTAAAATGGACAAAATAAATTCTATAAAGCAAGAGGTTTGCAAAAGAAGATAAAAAAATCTTACAACTTTTATGATCAAAAGAATTTTAAAGGCCATCCTGGGAAAGACTCCCGCGTGTTTCCCTTTATTTCAACATCTGAATAGAAAATGGCTTCCCGTGAAAATATGTTTATTCAGAAAACGAGCACTTGCTTCATTAAATTCTATAGATGAATAAACAGTCATTCAAGACTGTGCTTTGTCTGTGATGGTTTAGAATATAGGTAATGAGATGTAGTTCAGTTACAATGATGGACTCCAGGTTGAACAAAAGCAAATTCATAAAGAAGATTGGACAAAATGGCACTTATCATGAGCCCAACAGGCTTATATATTTCAGTGTTATTCATATTATCACTGAAATATATCATTCTGGATAAAAAAAAAACCATTTTATGGTGAACATGGCAGTATTTCCTACATCTGACCTCAATTTCCAAAGGAGACTCCATGCATTGGTTGGCATAAATAATTAATTACATTAGAATGCATGCAAATTTTCGCTAGGTTTGAGTACTTTGAAGGCTACTTAAAAACTTGCATGTCTATGTCTCTACATATGTGTTTTAAATGCATGGAAGTGGCCAGTCTCCACTATCCACTGTAGTTTTCATAGGCTGGTGTATCCAGTACCTCCAGTGGCTATTTTAATGGGAATTTAAATTATCTGTCAAATCTCAATTCCATTCCCTTTGGCTAGAAATCCAATTTAAATCACAGCACTTTCTTCTATTTTAATGTTCAACGGTCATGGCCACACTTATCAAGTCTCCCTCTGCCCAGGAGAGTAGAAAATATGAACTGTGCATTGGTTTCTCTGTAGCAATGTAGGTCTCTTTTACCAGGAGGGATATGTGTGAAGATAAAGCCATATAGACTCTGAGGTCTTAGGCTCATGTGCTAAATTTAGCTCAGAATATGAGGTAAGCGCCATCACTCTTTGGCAGTCTATGTCTGATATAATTAAGGAGCCCACTCTCGGACTTCATCACCAGATACTTTGTATGCAGTCGCTGGAGTCTTCTTGTGCAATCTTGGACACATCTGCTGAGTAGCATTAGTAATAGGTACAGCCATATTTAGGTTAATGTTTATCGAATTTATGTTTAGACGCTCTTTGTGTGTGCTTATCTCTAGTATAACCAAGAGCCTAGCACCTGTGTCATGAGTCCATCGCTGAGGCATATGCATGTTCACAGGTTCGGAATGTGTTCTAGGCATGGGTGTTTTTTTATCTAAAGGGCAGTGTTACAGAATTACAAATAATTAGAACTTAGTCCTTACTCCATGAAGTACCTGGTAGCAAGGTCATGCATCTCTCTGATGTCAATTCATAATATATATAATTTTAGAAGGCAAAATATTACTGCTTTAAGTACTTGTATCTGAAATATAGAACATTAGAGCACTAGACATAAAGAAAAGGATATAAACGCAAATTCCTCACATCTCCAAACATTTTTATTCCCACAATCTAATATAGCATCATACAGGAATGAATATATATGAATATATGCACATGTAACAACTACATAAATCTGAGAAATAATTAATTTGTGTATCCCCTGCCACTGTCAGTATTATTTTTACATACAAATATGCACACAAAATCCTACATACTTTCAGAAAACATAGAGTCCTGGAGGTTATTCCTATAGGCTGAATAATGCTATGACATAATGGCTATGTTACTATCAGGGTTAATTTGGTCCAAATACCAAGCACCTTACCCGTAGGCTCCTATAACTTACAGATAGACAGGTTTCTATTGTCCTTGATTCCAGAGAGTCCACGATAATGAGAAATCATGTACTCCACCAAATTAAGACACATTGTAGCTTTATATCCAATGAATCAGGGACCTTACCACTCTAACTTTACAGAGAATATTGTGAATATTTCTATCTTGGATAAACAATCCTCACCACACTCAACTGTGAAGGTGTGCCAAGAAGAAACACACATTGATTGTTTCACAAGTTTGTTAGTTTAGAAAATACTTATCAAGTATTTTAGACATATACCATGGAATAAGAGAAACAATAGTACAAGATAAAAACAGTTCTTGTCTCAGGGACCCTTCATTGGTGGGGTGGACAAGACACAATAGTGTTCACCAAGGTCTATAAGCGATGTACAGAGAAGACAAGCATAATCCATTATGCTTGATTAATGTTGACATGCTGTACTAATTTTTATGGATAGAAAGACATGGCATAGGAATCTGGAAAATAAGGAAACAATTCAGACAGTAGAAAAATACATAAAAACCAAAAGCCAATTGACAACAGGATTTTTTTTTGTTTTTTTTTTGTTTTTTGGACTGGAAGATTCCAACCATGTCACTAAATTTAGATTGGCTTGCTATATATCTTTGTGTTAGTAGGTAATAATTTAATGTTCTCTTCTAAAGAAATAATCAAGTATCTGGTTTTAGAAAACTATGCTAATAGTAAGGTGAAAGGTACAGTGGAAAGTGACCTATGATGTCTTTCCATTTTCAGACCTCCATGAACATGCATTTCATCTATTCCTAATTCCATAATCCATGCTATCATTTACACTGTCTTTTGTGAATCCCGTATCTATGTCTCCTAGCCCATTGTCTCCTCTTCTTCTGAATGTTGTGCTTAGAGTTATACCCTGAAGTTAATTACATCACAAAGCTCTACCCAAAACGATAATGATTTCCATTTGCCTGCACAGAAGATGCCAGGCACTTGGCCAATCCTACTCAGCTTCCCACAGAGTTTCATAGACATTCTTGGTTTGCCTGTGCATGTCTAGAATCATATCACTTCCTCTTTCCATGTCATCTGTTGGATGATGGCCATTCTCCTCCTGTCCTTGGGAATAACCACAATTTTATTGACTCTAAGTAATTTAACTCCTTTTTCATAATTGCCTTTCTCAGACCATTCCTGCCAAACTGGATCTCTCTAGTATTTAACTACATATAATCACCACCCCTTACCATCACTTTAACCTCCCTTTCAAGCTGTATTGCCCAACTCCCTTTTGCCTGCATCTACCTTGTTTCCTCTGTTGTATACATGGCTCTCTGTCCCAACAAATGCACACACACACACACACACACACACACACACACACACACAGAGTGCAGCTACTTCTCAAGCAAAACATTTCCCATCTTATTTCTCAACTGTAATATGGGGCCTGCAGTGACTACCACTTACTGTGGCCTTCCTATCATTATCACATACCAGACACTATTTTATATGTTGTATTTTATATGTTGTACACTTATTATTTAATTTAATTCTCACCACATTCCTACTTGAGTAGACATGATCACTACGGGGGAACAAAGTCTATTGGCAATAAATATTTCTAATGAGCATCATAGCAATCATGAAATATGACCTTGGTTTTAGCAAATAAAAGTTAACATTGACTTATATAGCAATCTTTTTCATGTACTTTTTATATATACCTGGGAAATTAATTTACTAAGCATATAAAGAACTTGGAAATAAGAGGAAAGTGTCCTCCTGTTTTGAGAAACTTATACCTATCATGAGCATACACTGTTTGTTCCCTAAGTCTACCTATTTCATCTCTTTCTCTCTCCCTCTCTCTCCTGTTCTCTCCTGTCCTCATTAACACCCATGCCTAAATTGTTAATAAAACTGTTCCTTGGTGAACTTCAACTTGCCTTAAAAAAAAAAGACAGCAAGAAAGCAGGAGCGCTTTATAGTCTTTGTCCTGTTTCTCATCTGCATCCTCTAATATTTCTGCCAGTAGTCACCTTAGCTTGGCTTAGGGAAACATAACATGACCTAGATAAAGCATCTCCTGTTCTGTGTCATGTATAAAATCACTGACTGTGGCCTGTTTCAGAGTGAACACCCTGCCCAGCACTTTGTCAGAATTTGGAGTCAGTTTGTCAGAACATAGTGTACTATTAACTGAATTTTTTGTTGTACTGTAGCAATATTGAGTACAGAAACTACAGTTTACACAAAATATGGTGGAGTTTCACACTTTTCATTTCTTCTTCCTCCACATACACTAATGCATTCCACAGGATATAAAAAACCCTCTCCATTTAAATCACATATCCTCTCATAATTTATTAAAGACACTAAAGATAGAGGTATCTTTTTTTTTTTTTTGGTCTAGATGAGGTCTTTTAGTTTACCTACATGTTGATATATTAAATGTAAAGGGCTTTTATTTAAAATTTTCCAGCTTTTTTTTTTTCTGAGACAATCCTGAGAAATAGGAACGGTACATTTACAATCTGATGTTTTATTCCACGTGTCCATTGTAAAGGCACAACAGCAATCAAGCCACCATTCCTGTCACCGAGTAAGCATTTTTGTGTTTTTTCAAGGCTATGCTGTAAGAATTTCATAGATATAGATAATGTCTTTTGTTCATCCTGCCTCTATTTTCCCTGCAAGTCCCCCCAAACACTCTTACAGTGTCCCCCTCCTAACCTCATGTGTTTTGGTTTTATTTTCTGTCTCACTATGTCCAACCTCACTGCGACTACATAAGAGAAACTGAACACATTCTAACATCTTCCCATTTCACCAACCACCTAAGCTGGTATAACCAGCACTCAAGGATTTCCTACTGTGGGGGAGACATTTTGGCTCATATATGTGATATTATTCAGTGTATGTATTTCTGCACTGTCATATGATCCCACCATAGGAAAAACCTTAGTCAGGGCAGGGAGCTCTCTATTGTTCTAACTTGCATTACGAGTCCTCAATTAGTTCAAAGTCAAAACTTGATTTTCTAAAGACCTCTGTTTCCTGCTGGATAGTTTGCATGTATCTATTGTGTCGATTTAATCTCTAGTAGTTTCCATGAATTTGCTCCTCTTTGCTTCCGGCTGGCTAACCTCTTCGATGGTAGAAGCATGTGTTCTGTCCCCTCCTGGACCTGTATTGCTATCTTTTTACCATATTTAGCACTGTTAACCCAAAAGCCTGAGGTAATCAGTCTTTAGGCACCCCCTTTGTGTGACAGGTTCTCTCCTTTGGGCCTGCATATTCCACAGGGATACTAGGACCAAAGAGGCACAGAGAGTTAATGTCTGGCCTGCCATCAGTTCTGGGGTTTTGACAAGTCATGACTGTCTTAGAAGAGAGTGTCAAAGAACCTTGTAGAATAACTAGTCAAATCGGAGGAGATTTCATCGGAATCAATAGTGCTCATTGTGACTAATCTGAGACAATATATGCCCCTTCAGTTTATTGTCTGTTAATAATAAGGAGTCAAGGAGATGATTAAAATTCAATTCTTAGGGAAGGGGTACAAAGGCAGCTCTAAAGCAGTGTCCAGTGGAAGCAGTCATCTTCGCATCAATCTCGTAGTCAGCCTTCAGTTTGCCACATCAAATTACTAATACGAAGATTTATCCGGATTGGTAGAGGTTCCTCTGGGAGGACTAAAGAGATCTCTCTGCACAAGTGCTGATCTCAAAGTGTGGAAGATTCATTATTGGTATAAACATGGTCCAGTAACATTGTTAGAGCTGTATATGGTTCTCTTGGGGAGAGGAGGCAGTGAGGTGCTCCTTCTTTTTTATTATTATTATTATTTTTATTAGATCTATTCTTTATTTACATTTCAAATAATTTCCCCTTTCCTGGTTCTCCCCCAAAATCCCATAAGCCATCTCCCCTCCCTCTGTTCCTCAGTCAACCCTCTCCTGCTTCCCTGTCCTGGTATTCCTCTACACTGCAGCATCAAGCTTTTCCAGGACCAGGGGCCTCTCCTCTCTTTGGTGTCAAGGCCATCCTCTGCTGCCTATGCATCTGGAGTCATGGGTAACACCATGTGTACTATCTGTCTGATGGTTTTGTCCCTGGGAGCTCTGGTAGTACTGAGTGGCTCATTTCGTTGTTCCTCCTATGGTGCTGCAAACCCCTTCAGCTCCTTGGGCCCTTTTCTCTAGCTCCCCCATTGGGGACACTGTGTTCAGTTCAATGGCTGGCTGAGAGTGTCCCCCTCTGTATTTGTCATGCACTAGCAAAGCCTCCCAGGTGACAGCTATATCCAGCTCTGGTCAGCAAGTACTTGTGGGCATTGATAACAGTGTCTGGGTTCTGTAACTGTATATGGGATGGATCACTAGGTGGGGTAGTCTCTGGATGGTCTTTCCTTCAGACTCTGATCTACATTTTGTCTCTGTATCTCCTTCTGTGGGTATTTTGTTCCCTGTTCCAAGAAGGACAAAAGTATCTATACTTCGTTTTTCCTTCTTCTTGGGCATCATTTGATATGTGAATTGTGTCTTGGGTATTCCAAGCTTCTGGGCTAATATCCACTTATCAGTGTGTGTTCTTTTGTGATTGGGTTAGCTCATTTAGGATGGAATGGGATTGCTGATCCATCTCTTTGTTCGGTCTTTGAATATTTTAGGAACAGTAAGTTATCTTTGGAAATGTCTCTAACAGTTATATTGAAGCTGGGTGACTAATTTTTCTGCATAATGATGTACTATGTGCTTGAGAAAAAGAAAGGTGAACACTAACAGCACAAACCTCTCTTGCTGTGTGTCTGATAATGCCAAAAGGAACAAACCTTGTTCTGCATCACAGAAGGACCTTTGAGTCAAATCAGTGTTCTCCCATGTAAACATTTACTATGTTGCTAATGTCTATGGGATATTAAGAGGCCTGAAAATACTAGAGGTTTGCTCTCAACTGGTGCTTAAAACCCAGGACAAGAAAACAGTATTTCCTTCCCTCCCCTCCCCTCCCCTTTCCACTCCTCCACCCCCTCCTCTCCGCTTTCTTCTCTTTCTCTCAAGCTTCTATATTATGGCATTAGCCACTGTCAGACAATGATGCATTGTGTCATCTCTCTGTCTACTGAGAATATATCAGCTTATTCTCAAAGATACTGGGAGACTTCAAAGAAAGGAATGCAGAACTTGTACTCTTTGGTTACAAATGCCTAAATAAGCAAACCAGTGAGTCAGTTCAGAACATTTATGTTTTCGGTGAGGTGTGCCCATACTTGCCCGCCAGTAAGTTACAAAATAGATTCTTCCTTGTGGCAAAAAAAGCTACATATCAAGAAGTGGCACTCTTTGAGCCACAAGTCACTTGGATGGTTTGTGCTGAACATTTGGCAAATAGAGGCAGCCTCTGTCCCCTGAATGATACTGGAGTCCTCATATTTTACTGAGCACTGAGAGTTCATGCATGGATTGAGTACAATCTACTGATGGCAGATTCTGAATAGTCAGTTGGCTGGAGCCTAGACACGTTCATCAAAGCAGTGCATGGTAGAGACAATGATTGGATGATGTGGGGTATGGGGTGGGAATGTTCAACAGCAGGTAGTTGCATTTTGGTTTCCAGTGAAGACTCACCAATTCCTCCTGTTTTGAATTATCTTTTCAAGCATGCTTATGGAGCAAATAGGGCAATAATAGTGTTTTATCTCCGGGGCAAATGCCAGGCACATAGTTTATTATCATATCCACGGGCCAGGGTTTTTCTTCTGTAAAACAAGGCATTGTGACTGCAGCTGCACCTGGCCTGGAAGAACTGGACTCCTGGAACAGAGGCGAATGCTAACACTGTGGCTTCTGCGGCCGACAATAATAGCCATCTCTGTCTCTGACGTAGTGTCTCATATCACTTGATGGGCTATCTTGTTACCACACAAATGGGATAACATCTCTGACTTTTCGCAGTTCCCAAAGTCCTTTCTTTCCCACAGACTGATGTGTGTTCCTTGAAATTATGAAACACTTTCATCATTATAAAGGCTTGCTTTTATATTATTTTGACAAGTATTTAATAACACAGAAATATAAGTAGTGATGGAATAGTTATAATAACAAACAACAACGGAGAATTTCCTGAAGAGATAAGTAGTAATAATATTTAAAGTTATTAAAAGATAAAGAAATTTGATGCCACCTTGAAAGTACATTTGAAAGGCTTAAAGGGTATTGAAAGAAAAGGAATGGGAAGTAGATGTGCACCTCTGTCTGCTTAACAAATTAATTAACAAATTAACAAATTGTCTTAAGGGTAAGGCACAGAGCAAGAGACAAGCTGACCATATTTGTGTATGTGGTGTGTGTGTGTGTGTATGTTTGTGTGTGCATACTCATACACATGTGTGCATTTGTGTGTGTTTGTTGTATGCACTCGTGCACACATGTGCATTTGTGTTTGTGTCTCTGTGTGTGCATTCATGCACGTGTGCATTTGGGTGTGTCTGTGTACAGTCATGCACATGTGTGCATTTGTGTTTGTGTGTGTGCACTCATGCACATGTGTGCATTTGAATGTGTGTGTTTGTATGTGTACACTCATGCATTTGTGTATATGTGTGCACTCACACACATATGTGCATCTGTGTGTGTATATACCTATGCCTGTGTACATTCAGAAGCCAGAGAAGTATGACTGATGTCCCACTCTATTACTTTCCATCTTGTTCCTTTGAAACAGCATCTGTCACTAAACCTGGAGCCAGGCTGGCAGCCAGCAAGCTCCAATGATTATCTCCTCTCCATGCCTCCCACCTCTTTACTTTTGAAAACACAATAGCACTAGGGTTGTAGGTCTGTGTGTGTGTGTGTGTGTGTGTGTGTGTGTTTGTGTGTGTATGTATATATGTATGTATGACACATCTGATTTTTATTTAAGAACTGGCAGTTATGAGGGATTATTGAAAGACATAGAAAAAAAATGGGTGTCAAGGCAAAATGACTGAGTAGGTAACCCAATTGTCAACATGCAAACACAGTCCACTAGAGGTCAGCAGCTGCTAACTCCCAGTTAAGTAGAAGACACATGCACAGTCCACATCTGACCACTGAGAGATCTGGTGAGCATTCATTGCCATCTATCCTCGGAGTCCAGTACTTTGAGTGCAGGTTTCTAAGTGTCAAGATCTAAAGACATAGGAAGAAAATATTGAGGGTGATTCTGTAGACAGGTCATGGGCAGAGTCTGAGGGTTTCACAAAGTCTGGGTACACTGTATGCTAGCTGACAGCTGGCAAGTCCCCTCTGGTGTCTTGGCAATCATTCAGGAGCTGGGGTCTCTTCCATGACTGCCACTGGCTTTGCAGAGGGCACCTCTGAAACTCACATGGAGGAAAGGGCTATTTAGAGGAGATGACACAATTATGGCAATAACCCCCGAGGGAATGACAGATGTAGTTTTCAGATAAGCAATTATTGAAAGACATGATGACCTTAGTTTAGACTCTAAGCAAAGTTCCTTCACTAAGTAGGGGCTAGTCCCTTTTCTCTGCTATGGCCTCAAGAAACTTTTAGTGGTGGATGGTAACATCCAGTGAAGTTGACAAATGGATTCCAGTCATTTAGCTGGAAGGGATGATGGCTACTTCCCAGTAGAAATTGCTGAATCTCTGAAACAAGGAGTTGATGGTCTTCTTAGCCACACAACAAATGTTAAATTTATAAAAACAGTATTTCAACTTACATTAAGGGATATTTAAAATTCTGTGAATGAAAATATGTATATTACAGAAGATAATTCATATTTATGGTTGAATAAAGGTTATTTTATCTATCCTATAGAGTTGTTAGTGTATATATAGGTTTCATTAAAGATTTCTATGGTTAATACATTTTTTAATTAACTTCATATGAATGACATTATGAGGCATAGCCAAGGGAACAATGGAATGAGAGTCACATGGCTTGGGTTCCAACACTGACTCTGCTGGCAATGAGCTGAATGGAGTTGAGTGAGTCACGTAATGTGGGCAGGTACATTTGTTCAACATCTACAATTGATGCCCACTGAAAACCTCTGACAATAGAAGCAACTATCTGAATCTGCAAAATATTAACTATGAATAAACCTGATGCCACTTATAAAGAAAAGGTTAAAATAATCCATTGATCTTTGTTGTGGCTGCATAGGCCATAGGCATATCATTCAGCATCCAGAGGGAGAGCTTGAAAACACTTAATCCTGACTGGACATCTATCAAGGTGAAATATAGCATGGGGTAGTGTTTGTTCTCCCAGGAAAGTTCAATGGCCCTCGGTGCAGAATATTGTTTTTTGATTGCTTAGCATTCCATTTACAGCCTCAGGGTCCCAGAACACTGGCCTCATATTAGAAGCCCCTTAGGACTAGTCTCAAGATCAATGCTCTGATCGCTATAGTCATTCACTGCAGGAAATTAAACCAGACTCCTGGGGACCAAGCTAGCATCAACTACAGTCCTGGGAACTTGGGAAACCAGGAGCAGACACACTCCAGACATCCTCCCTAACAAATAAGATTGAAAAATGGAAAACACCTTAATGTCTGTTTCTATTTTCTCAAAAAGATATACTTCCTTCCAACAGAAGCACCTGATAGCTACTTTTACAATCATAGCAAACCTTAACTGAATCTTACTATAAAATTAACCATTTAATAAGTGTATTATAATGTAGTCTTATAAAGATCAATTGAGCAAATATTTATACTTATTTTACTCTATGCTAGTGTTAAGCAAAATATGGGGTCTAGGAAAAGCCCTTTGTTCTTGAGGATGTTAGCAGACACTATTAAATAAATCCAAAAGGATTGGGTGTAAAAATAATAAGTTTGTATAGTTCATGTCAGAAGGACAAAAATCAAAACAGCAACAAGAACCATCAGCGAGCCTGTGATCACTTCTTATGCAGTTTGGAAAGGGAGTTTGTCAGGTATCCCAGTGCACAGTCAGTATAAGGAGGGAGGAAGTGAGTATCTATGAATGGTGACAACTTGGTGAACTCTCAGGATGCCGTTACCAGCTTGCCTTTGATTTGCAGTCTTCTCTCATTATCTCTGTCAATTAACAGGTATTGACCTCCTGCAGGTACATTGACCCCATATTGGAAGCAGTGCCACAGTGAGCAATGGAAGAATAGGAGTTGGCTTCACTGTCTCAGCTATTTACCCTTGAGGCTTCTCTGTTCTTATGGGCAGAGGCATCAACATTGACTTTGCCTTGGGCTCCCAGGAACGACTCCCTTTGAATCTCATTAAAGAGTTTGTTTTCACAAAACTTGAGAAAGTTTTATTAAAACGTCAAACAAATTGCTTGCAACTCTGCAAGAACAGAAAGGTTTTGTTTAAATTTAGCTTTCTATGTTTACTGTACCTGCACCTGTCAGCCTATAGCGCAATTTATTGCTTCTCAGCATCAGGGGAAGACCAAGGGGATTTAGAATTCACATCTCTTAGTTACCTCAGAGATATGACTTCAAAAGGTTTAATGGAGTGGATCTAAGTTGGGTGTTTCTGAAAAATTCTTTTTAGTCATATGCAAGCAGAAAAGCTGGAAACATTTTAGGTAAAAGAATTACAAGCTGTGGGTATGAATGGGACTATGAATACTCACATGAAACAGAGTAAGAAAGCTGTTGTCAACAAAAGCTATAAGAGGATTCCCTGTCAGTGTGGAACAAAGTCCTCTTTCAGGATTCCTTGATGACTCCAATGACAAAGTTTACACATCAAACTGTAGTTAGATAAAGTGGGAGGCACATATCATATAGTCATATTTAGTGCTCTGAAATTCCTTTCTGTATGTTCCAAATAATTAGTCATAGTGATAATTTTCAATGAAATTTATTGACTTTCTATACATCATAGATGTCCCTTATACTTGAAATTACTCTGATTCCTTGCAATGTTATATAATTTATACTTTGAAATGCAATATGTGTGAATTAACTATGTTATATACTTATACACATCTGACAACTCCATTCATGTTAGCCTTCATCTTTACTAGAGAATAGATTAATAAAATAGTCATTCTTCCATTCAGTTATTAAAAATAAGACATACAGAATGTTTGATAAATACTAAATACTCAGGTACTAACACTTGGTTTTGTATGGCTATTGGCACATTAATGTAAAAGCAAACAAATGATCCTGATATTTAGAATAGTTGACTTTAAACAGGTAATCATAGAGTTTAAGATCCCTATGTTTTGATGACTCTGAAACACTAATGCATAGATCAGATTATAGTTTCTGCCTAGAAAGAAAGGTATCATTTGACTTACAGAAAGTGTTCTGATATATATAGAATGTGAATTCTCATGCCACAACAGGATGTACCACACTGTTTCAGTCCTTTCCCAAGCAATAGAAAGCTTCCATTGGTCTTTGCCCTGTGTTTTTAGTGCAGCACACTCAATCATAAACTGAAGTTGCGCCCCAGGAGCCAAATAGCAAATGAAGTGTCAAATGATACCTGGCGTATATTGCACACTTGCCACATGTTAAACACTCCACTAAGCATTTAATTGGCACTTTATCATTGAGGTGTCACAATCATCTACTACATTAGGCACCATTTTTTCCACTTTACAGTGAAAGAACAGAATCTCTGAAATGTCAAATCGTCCCATGGCACAGGGTTGGTAATTGACAGAATTTGAAATTGAGCAAGATCTAGTCATAACCAGTTTCATGATCTTCTCGTTATGGTAAATTTCCCTCCAAGGTCTCTTCCTGCAGTCATACCATTTCATACTCAAATATCAAAAGTCTTGTATTTGAGGTCACAGGATTCATCTGTGGGAAGGTCTTACATGTGTTCCACATTGGGTTATATCATGGACTGGTCCATTTTTCAGATAACTTTTTAGAGAATTGACCAAGCTCAACCTTGGAAAGAATGAGTAATTAGCTTAGAGTGATAAATTGGATATACATGAAATAAGCCTAAGTTATATCAATTACAGCAACATACATGTGGAAGGCTCATGTAGTAAACTGCATTCAAATAAACTTAATTCATCACTTATGATCCATTTGAACTTCAGTAATTATCTTTATTGTGGAAAAGAAATTCATCCATATTGACATGTTGCCCGGATTAAGACCCTGCGAGACTAAGCATGAGATGAAGTATTTATTTATTGTTTCCAAAGCTATGTTGCTAGCACTTTTCAACTGTGGCCAGATATCATATACCAATATCTGGCTTCAGAAATACTCCTCTATGACAAAATCAGTGCTTCCATTGATGAAATCAAGTAGTGGTTAGCCTTTCTCTCTCAAATCTCCCTCTGGTTTCCTTCAAGCTACTCTTCAAAAAACCATCCAAACAATCGTGTAGTTAAAGAACCTAAGTTCAGGGCTTCTTCTCTGTCTCAATATGGTATTAATCAGGGTTATTACAAATAACAGAAGTGAGTCTAACTTTCAGACTGTAATTATGAAGATGCAAATCTCACATAGCTCCTCTATAGTCACAGATGGTAACAAAGTTGTCCCATTAATCTGTTTTATGTACCTTGGATAGCCAAGGAAGCCAATGGTCATTTTGATCTAAGTATGAAAGTCTGGGAACCTGGGGATTAAACGTATAAACCACATCTGAAGCTGAGAGAAAATTAAAATATGAGCTCAACAGAAAAGCAAGAAGTGTGTAGAAAGACTTTCCTCCTCTATGTTTTGTTGTATTTAGGTCTGTGGTGGTTTTACTAAGGAGCATCTGCCGTGAGAAGGAGCATTTGCTAGGTTCATTGATTTAAGTTCCAGTCTTATTCAGTCATCGGGAAATGACTGTGCACCTGGGTTCCAAACACTCATCTGCAGACTGACTGGTCACATTAGCTTTGTCTTTACTTCAAAGGTAATGCATTGGCCTGCTTCAGCTAGGTACAGTGTTCGGGGTGTTGTTGTTACTAATTTTGGTATGAGTGTTTTGCTTGCATAAATGTCTGTATGCCTGGTGCCCTCAGAGGCCAGAAATGTTCACCGCTTTGCTTGGCACTAGGGTGGCACATATTCTTGAACCACCATTTTGGTGCTAAGGAACGGAGGGTAGGTCCTCTGCAAGAGTAGCAAGTACTTTTAACTGCTACAACTCTTTAGCCCCACATCCTCATTGAAGTATGTATTTCTTAATATTTTCCTTTAAAAAATTTCTAAAGTATTTCTTTTCTGATCTTGATAATAGGCTTTCTTCATTTGTCCTAGATCCCTTGGTTTGTGCTGTGTCTCTAAGCAAGGCTGCATGCCGGATCATACTGAGCATCAACCACACACAAAATGTATTTACTTTTAATAAACACACAAAATGTATTTACTTTTAATCCTTACACTACTAGATCCTTATAGTCTTGAGTTTAAAGTTGAAAACATGTTTTGTTTTGTTGTTATTTCAATATGACTTATTTTTACTTCATATTTTTATTGTATATTAGATATATTCTTTATTTACATTTCAAATGATTTCCCCTTTCCTGGTTTCCCCCTCCCTGAAAGTCCCATAAGCCATCTCCCACACACACCCCCATTCCCCAATTAATCCCCTCCTGCTTCCCTGTCCTGGTATTTCCCTAAACTGCTGCATCAAGTCTTTCCAGAACCAGGGTCCTCTCCTTCCTTCTTCTTGGGCATCATTTGATATGTGACATGTGTCTTGGGTATTCCAAGCTTCTGGGCTAATATCCACTTATCAGTGAGTGCATACCATGTGTGTTCTTTGGGATTGGGTTACCTCACTAAGGATGATATTTTCCAGTTCCACCCATTTGCCTAAGAATTTCATGAATTCATTGTTTTTAATAGCTGAATAGTATTCCATTGTGTAAATATACCACATTTTCTGAATCCATTCCTTCCTTGAGGGACATCTGGGTTCTTTCCAGCTTTTGGCTATTATAAATAAGGCTGTTATGAATATAGTGAAGCATGTGACCTTATTACATGCTGGGGAATCCTCTGGGTATATGCCCAGGAGTGGTATAGCAGGGCCCTCCGGTAGTATTATGCAGAGTTTTCTGAGGAACCGGCAGACTGCTTTCCAGAGTGGTTGTACCAGCTTGCAATCCCACCAGCAGTGGAAGAGTGTTCCTCTTTCTCCATATCCTTGCGATTACCTGCTGTCTCCTGAGTTTTTGATCTTAGGCATTCTGACTGGTATGAGGTAAAATCTCAGGGTTGTTTTGATATGTATTTCCCTGATGACTAAGGATGTTAAACATTTCTTTAGGTGCTTCTCAGCCTTTCAATATTCCTCAGGTGAAAATTCTTTGTTTAGCTCTGTACCCCATTTTTTAATAGGGTTATTTGGTTCTCTGGAGTCTAACTTCTTGAGTTCTTTGTATATATTGGATATTAGCCCTCTGTCGGATGTAGGGTTGGTAAAGATCATTTCCCAATTTGTTGGTTGCCGTTTTGTCCTATTGACAGTGTCCTTTGCCTTACAGAAACTTTGTAATTTTATGAGGTCCCATTTGTCAATTCTTGATCTTAGAGCATAAGCTATTGGTGTTCTTTTCAGGAAATTTTCCCCTATGACCATGTGTTCAAGGCTCTTCCCCAGTTCCTTTTCTATTAGTTTCAGTGTGTCTGGTTTTATGTGGAGGTCCGTGATCCACTTGGACTTGAGCTTAGTACAAGGAGATTAGAATGGATTGATTTGCATTCTTCTGCATGCTGACCTCCAGTTGAACCAGCACCATTTGTTGAAAAGGCTATCATTTTTTTCCACTGGATGGTTTTAGCTCCTTTGTCAAAAATCAAGTGACCATAGGTGTGTGGGTTCATTTCTGTGTCTTCAATTCTATTCCATTGATCTACCTACCTGTCACTATACCAATACCATGCAGTTTTTATCACTATTGCTCTGTAGTACTGCTTGAGGTTGGGGATACTGATTCTCCCAGCAGTTCTTTTACTGTTGAGAATAGTTTTAGCTATCTTGGGGTTTTTGTTATTCCAGATGAATTTGAGAATGGCTCTTTCTAACTCTATGAAGAATTGAGTTGTGATTTTGATGAAGATTATATATTGCTTTTACTATGTTTAGGTATGGGCTTTGAATTCCTGTTCTTTCCAAGACTTTTAACATGAAAGGATGCTGAATTTTGTGAAATACTTTTTTCAGCATCTAATGAAATTATCATGTGGTTTTTTTTATTGAGTTTGTTTATGTAGTGGATTACATTGATGGATTTCTGTATATTGAAGTATCCCTACATCCCTGGGATGAAGCCTACTTGATCATGGTGAATGATTGTTTTGATGTGTTCTTGGATTCGGTTGGCAAGAATTTTATTATTTTTGCATGGATATTCATAAGGGAAATTGGTCTGAAATTCTCTTTGTGGGGTTTTGGTATCAATGTAATTATGGCTTCATCGAACGAGTTGGGTAGTGTTCCTTCTGTTTCTATTTTGTGGAATAGTTTGAAGAGTACTGGTGTTAGGTCTTCTTTGAAGGTCTGATAGAATTCTGCACTAAAACCATCTGGTCCTGTGCTTCTTTTGGTTGGGAGACTGTCAATCATCACTTCTATTTCTTTAGGGGTTTTGGGACCATTTAGATGATCTATTTGATCCTGATTTAACTTTGGTATTTGGTATCTGTCCAGAAAATTGTCCATTTCATCCAGATTTTCCAGTTGTGTTGATATAGGCTTTTATAGTAGGATCTAATGATTTTTTGATTTTCCTTAGTTTCTATTGTTATATCTCCCTTTTCATTTCTGATTTTGCTAATTTGGATACTGTCTCTGTGCCCTCTGGTTAGTCTGGCTAAAGGTTTATCTATCTTGCTGATTTTCTCAAAGAACCAGCTCCTGGTTTTGTTGATTCTTTGTATAGTTCTTTTTGTTTCTACTTGGTTGACTTCAGGCCTGAGTTTGATGATTTCCTGACTTCTAATCCTCTTAGCTGTATTAGCTTCTTTCTATTCTAAAGCTTTCAGGTGTGCTGTTAAGCTGCTAATGTATGCTCTCTCCAGCTTCTTTTTGGAGGCACTCAGAACTATAAGTTTTCTCTTAGCACTGCTTTCATTGTGTCCCATAAATTTGGGTATGTTGTGCCTTCATTTTCATCAAATTCTAAAAAGGTTTTGATTACTTTCCTTATTTCTTCCTTGACCAAGGTATCATTGAGTAGATCATTGTTCAGCTTCCATGTGTATGTGGGCTTTCTGTTGTTTTTGTTGCTATCGAAGACCACCCTTACTCCATAGTGATCTGATAGGAGCCATGGGATTAGTTCAATCTTCTTATATCTGTTGATGCCTGTTTTGTGACCAATTATATGGTCAATTTTAGAGAAGGTACCATGAAGTACTGAGAAGAAGGTATATTCTTTTGATTTAGGATGAAATGTTCTATAGATATCTATTAAATCCATTTGGTCCAAAACTTCTGTTAGTTTCACTGTGTCTCTGTTTAGTTTGTGTTTCCCTGATCTGTCCACTCAGGAGAGTGTGGTGTTGAAATCATCCACAATTATTGTGTGAGTTGCAATGCGGGCTTTAGGCTTTATTAAAGTTTCTTTTACTAATGAGGGTGCCCTTGTATTTGGAAGCATAGATGTTCAGAATTGCGAGTTCTTCTTGGTAGGTTTTTCCTTTAATGTGTATAATGTGTCCTTCCGTGACTCTTTTGATGACTTTTAGTTGAAAGTCTATTTTATTGGATATTAGAATAGCTACTCCAGCTTGTTTCCTGGTATCATTTGCTTGGGAAACTGTTTTCTAGCCTTTAACTCTGAGGTAGTGTTTGTCTTTGGCACTGAGATGTGTTTCCTGTATGCAGTAAAATGTTGGGTCCTGTTTACCTATCCAGTCTGTTAGTCTATGTTTTTTTTTAATTGGGGAATTGAGTCTATTGATGTTAAGAGATATTAAGGAATAGTGATTGTTGCTTCCTGCTATTTTTGATGTAATTTTTATATTTGTGTGGTTATCTTTTTTTGGGTTTGTTGAAAGAAGATTAATTTCTTGCTTTTTCTAGTGTGTAGTTTCCCTCATTTTGTTGGTGTTTTCCATTCATTATTCTTTGAAAGGCTGGATTTGTGGAAAGATACTGTGTAAATTTGTTTTTGTCATGGAATACCTTGGTTTCTCCATCTATGGTAATTGAGAGATTTGGTAGATATAGTAGTCTGGGTTGGCATTTGTGTTCCCTTAGGGTCTGTATGACATCTTCCCAGGCTCTTCTGGCTTTCATAGTCTCTGGTGAGAAGTCTGGTGTAATTCTGATACGTCTACCTTTATATGTTAGTTGACCTTTTTCCCTTACTGCTTTTAATATTCTTTCTTTGTTTAGTACATTTGGTGTTTTAATTATTATGTGATGGGAGGAATTTCTTTTCTGGTCAAATCTATTTGGAGTTCTTCAGGCTTCTTGTATGTTCATGGTCATCTCTTTCTTAAGGTTAGGGAAATTTTCTTCTATAATTTTGTTGAAGATATATACTGGCCATTGAAGTTGGAAATCTTCACTCTCTTCTATACCTATAATCCTTAGGTTTGGTCTTCTCATTTTGTCCTGGAGTTCCTGGATGTTTTGGGTCAGGAGGTTTTTGCATTTTGCATTTTCCTTCACTGTTGTGTCAATGTTTTCTATGGTATCTTCTGCATCTGAGATTCTCTCTTCTATCTCTTTTATTCTGTTGCTGTTTGGATCCATGACTCCTGACTTCTTTCCAGGTTTTCTATGTTTCCTTTTATGATTTATTTATCGTTTCTACCTCCATTTTTAGATCCTGGATGGTTTTGTTTAATTCTTTCATCTCTTTTGTTGTGTTTTCCTCTAGTTCTTTAAGGGCTTCTCCCTGTTTACTTGTGTTCTCCTGTATTTCTTTAAGGGAGTTATTTATGTCCATCTTGAAGCCTTCTATCAGCATCAGTTGGGGTTTTCTGGTGTGTTGGGGTATTCAGGACTTGCTGTAGTGGGAGACTTGGGTTCAGATGGTGCCATATTGACATGATTTCTGTTAGTAACGTTCCTCTGTTTGCCTTTTGCCATCTGGTTATTTCTGATTTAAGTTGATCCTGCTTTCACTGGCTGGTGCTTGTCCCTCCTGTGTGCCTGCAAGCCTATCTCAGCAGCCCTGCGTGATCAATTTTCCCCTGTTGCAGAGTGCTGTAGGGCAGCCCAGCTCCTGGGTGCAGGTGGAGCCCTGCAGGACCGAGTTCCAAGTGATCTTACATTCAGGTGTTCCCTGTGTACCTGGCTGCACCTGTCTGCTCAGTCCACAACATGTTTTCTTATAGAATAGCTAAATAATTTGCACCTAGTCACCTAGTTAGGGTTGAAATAGCCTCCAATAAACACAGGGTTTCAACTTAATAGCCCACCATCTTAGCAACCAAAGTTTTCCTTGAAAATGAGAGATCTAGTTAGGACTGCCCCCAAAGCTCGTAAATAGCCAAGATACTTGAATAAATATATTGCCTTTAAAATATTCATACTCTATATTCTGACTCCATGATTTCATGGTCTTTAAATTGAGTGTGTTTATTATCTCTGGATTAACAACCAAAAATGTAATACCGTTTTCCAGCTCTTTTCCTAAAACGTGTGTTAAGGGAACATGATTTTTTAATTTTCAAATGTCTCCTATTTTTATCACATCAAAGCATCCTTCAAAACTATAATATAAAACTCACAGCAAGGATGCTAGAGACATGGCTCTGAACTTAAGATTACTTGCTGCTCCTTCAGAGGATCTGTTTGGTTCTCATCTTACTCAAGCAGGTCCCTTAATTCTTTAAACTCTAGCTCTAGGGAATCTCTCTCCCTCTCCCTCACCCTCTCTCTCTTCTTCTCCCTAACCCCTCTCCCTCTCCCCTGCCTCTCTCCCTCTTTCCCTTTCCCCCTCTTTCTGTGTGTGTTTCTGTCTCTCTCTCTCTCTCTCTCTCTCTCTCACACACACACACACACACACACACACACACAGAGCTTTTAAATATTCTCACAAAAATCTTGAAGAAAACAATAGTGTGACAACTATATTTATAATAAATCCAATTTATTTAAGGAAAACAAAATTTTTTCCATCCACAAATCACTGGGAAATAAAGATGAGAAAAGAAATAACAGTATAAATACAGTTATGATTTTAATTGTGAATTATCTGTTTAAAAGGCTACCAAATACTGCCTTGTTCTGAGGTCCATGCAGGTGGAATTCAAATTTCTCGCATTTTAGGTGAAAGACTCCATCTCTGATTTAAAAGTGCCCTGATTCAGTTAGTGAGTTGACCCAATTTTAGTTATATTTCTGGTGTTATTGAATACCTATTTGTTTCTGGTTGAGTTGAACCTATCAGAAATTGTGGGGCAGCTTGAGCTTCCAGAGTAAATTATACCACGTCATGGATTTCTGGTATAATCCCATTAGTTAATAAGCTATATTTTTGCTAAATATTTTCACACATAGTAGTGAAAATTTATCTTTTTAAGAAACAATGATTATTCCATGGTGAACAGTAAATAGTGTCCCAGTGACCTAAAATGATTAACATGCCTTGGGACCCCAGCTTATCATCAGAAATAGCCAAAAGGAAAAGAAATCCTTCCTTGACACTGGGAAGAGTAATAGAAACATATATATTCATTTTTCCCACACACAAACACATTATTTTAGATTTAGAGAAACAAATTTCACAGATATTCAGAAATCAATTTAAGTCAACCATATCCTTTATAAATTCTTCACTTACTAGGCAATTGTGAACCACCAGTCACACAGCATGTTGGTTCATAAGTGCTAGAAGATTCCACAAGATGTGGCCCAGATACAATAGTGCTCGAGGAATGACAGGAACTGGATTCAGGGACCTGAGAGCAGCATGGGCTGGATTCAAACTCCAGAGTTTGGCAACTTTCAGACGCTGTAGACTTTAGTGGGCGATACTTGGTCATGTAACTCGCAGGTTGGTAGCTGTGGACTACAAAACCCACTTGCTTACAATTTCTTGACTGGTAGGTTTGAGAAGCACACTCTGGCACAGATGGAGAGATTTCTATTGTTCTTTCACAGGTCTTGGAATTAGAACAAATTGTTTGGTCAGCTCTGGAGT
Source organism: Tokudaia tokunoshimensis (assembly GCA_036184795.1). Lineage (NCBI taxonomy): Eukaryota > Metazoa > Chordata > Mammalia > Rodentia > Muridae > Tokudaia > Tokudaia tokunoshimensis. The sequence goes on from BTHU01000015.1 coordinate 75,615,396, forward strand.
TCCAGGGACTTTGCACACGAGGGTCCATTTTACACTGGTGCTGTCCACAGTTGGTCGGTAGGCAGGCCGAAGTTTCACTGTAGGTTTCTTGAAAGTTGTCCAGGAGCCAAGTTCTGCTGTGACAACTGCTGGGCAAAAAAATGCCATCTTCAAAGCTTTTAGAATTAGAGTTGTGTGTGATGGAAGACAGTGATGGAGCTTTACCCAAGCTACTGAATGACTGGCAGTGGCTATGAAGCATAATCCTCAAACCCTTAATTGAAGTTAGTTAAAAAGACTCAAGATGTCAAATGTTAGGTTTAAAGATGTAGAGACTATATCTTTGCTGGGGACATTATATAGCACTCAGAAAGATGGGTGTTGGCTTTAATTTTCCAGACTCCTTTGCACCTCATTGCTTAAGCCAATTTGAAGGATAACATCTTATTAGTGCTTTGCTTCATTCTATAGGAAATGGTGTCTTATTAACAAGATGCAAGTCCAATTATTAATCTTCAAAATGACTTTCATGTTGTTTCCATAGCTGAATCATCAGGGCGAGGTTTGTCAAATACGAGTCCAAGTGTGTCACCCAAGCTCACTGTTAGGGCTTTTTATATTGGTAGATGGATATTTAAGAGTGTCGGTATAAATAGACAACTGAGTCCTGATTAACTTAATCATTGGAGTTTTAAGTGTACCAATCTATCCAGAATGTGATAAGACATTGTTAATTTCTACTTAGCAGTAGATCCAGTGGATCCCACCATCAGATATTGTCCTTTAGTTGATCCACACCTAACTGGCATGTACAATAGTATTTCTTCTCATTATTTACTAAAACTATTAAATGTTTACAGTGGATGCCCCTAACATTCTTTTTTCTCTATAGTTCTTCAAACATTTTACTTATTTTCAATTGTTTATACACATGTATGTTTGGGAGTACAGAGAGTGTGTGTGTGTGTGTTCGTGTGTGTGTGTGTGTGTGTGTGTGTGTGTGTGTGTGCGTGCGCAGATGCTCTCAGAGTCAAGAAGAAAATGTCAAATCCTCAGAGCTTAGATGAGGTTACAGCCTGGTGTGAGAAACCCAACACGGGTTTTGTTAGCTGAGCTCAGTTCTTCTATAAAAGAAGAACTGATCTATCTCCCCACCTTTTACTCCTCCCTCTTTACCTGATTCTTTGTTCCCTTAATCTCCTTGACTTCTTCACATGAAATTTGTTTCCCATTTAAAGGTTATTGCTTCTTCTTCTGAGTCACTGGTACACTATTTTAATTAATGTAAAGTGTCTAATCTCCCCTTTTTCTTTCTCCTTGTATACATTCCATAATCTTTGACACTGAAGATTAATTAATAAATGAATTATTAATTCATGAATTATTAATAAAATAATAAAATATAAGAATTATATAAGCAAATATGTAAGATATTCATCTATAACATTGGGTCAGAGGTTATAAAGCTAATTTTCACTGCACATTTAATACCAACATGATATTTGTACATATTTATGGGATACAGTATGATAATTGGTTGCATGAAGGTACTGTGTAGTGATTATGTTGGAATTATTAGCATCTCCATTTTCTCAAACATTTATTGTTTGTATATGTTGGAAAACTTCATACTCTTGCAGAGCTTGGATCACATCCTAGATTCATGTAGAGCGTACTCGTCCTACTGTGCAAAAGAGGAGTCGCACAGACCCCTTATGTCTAACTGTTTCTCTTCCTCAGTTCCCTTCTCTCTTCCCAGCTCCTCCACAACTTTCCTACTCTACTGATAAGTAGGCAGTGAATTTCCACATTTCCATTCTGATTGGCTTTTACCACTTGGTGTCTAGTTGTGATCATGCATCCTAAGGGTTAGTATTGCCTCAGCTGTAGCAAATATATTCCCAAGGTGCTCTACGGTTATTGTTTCTTCTCTTTAGTAAAAGCAAGTGCTCTTAGCCATGGGTTCATCTCTCCAGCTCTATTTTGTTTTGTTTTTCAGGGTGGACAGATGGTCCACTCCTACAATTTTTTTGCACCAATATGCTCTAACTAGCAGTTTCATACTCACAACACTGAGCCTGCCAAGATAATCCCTATAACACATTCTAAAATTTACTTAGCTAAACTAAAGAGTAAACAGAAAGGGAATATATTCTTAGGATACTATCCAGGACTCCCATATATTGGTCTGAAGAAGTCTAAGACTGTTCGGGAATTCTGAAAAACCCTAATGATATCTGAGGGACTTAATATCTGAGGGACTAGGAATTTACAGAAACTTTACAAGACACACCTGAAACCATTGCAATGAATAAACATTGTTTATTGTTTAGAAAAAACACTCATGAATTTTGGATCCTATTATGTTCTTCACATGCGCATTACATGTACAATAAGCCATTCATTTCTTATGCATACCTTCTAGAACTTATTTGATCTTTTGTTTTTCACAGGGGCTTCTATTGGAACTTGTGATCATTGTGTGTGTGTGTGTGTGTGTGTGTGTGTGTGTGTGTGTGTTCACATATGTGGAAGGGCATGTATATACATATGTGTGTGTTTGGAGAGTATAGACGTCAGTGTGGCACTTAGACACAACTCACCTTACTTTTCATACAAGAATTTCTCCCGCAGGTCAGACAGGCAAGACAACAAGATTTGCCTGACAGATTTCTGGGATTATAAGCACATGGCACTCTACCTTATATTTAAGAATGTGTTCTGGGAAGTAACATTGATCCTCATTTGACTCATAGACTCTTGAGTGGCTTCTCTTTCTAGTTCTTACTCTCCTCCTTGAAGTGATTAAATTAATATCATTACAGTTAGAGCAAGATCTATTCCCTTAATCTAGTCTGTAATATTTTGCAAGATCTGATCTATTTTTGTAACTCAAACACTTGTTTTCACCCTCTGCTCCGTGTTTCACCCTCCAAACTCAAAGGCCTTGGCTATGCCTGGTGGAGATGTCTAATCTTCCTTTGACTCACTCTTCAGCAACTTCAGCAAGATGTTGTGTTGACCTTCATTGATTCCTTTCTGAAGAGTTAGTTTTCTTCTATAGAAAACCTCTACACACCTTTAAAAAGTCTTAGGATTATACAGTTTCTTGACTTTGCTACTACCCTGTGTCATTAGGAAAGCAAGAAACTTCTGAAACTTTCTCACTATTAGTTCCTCAACAATGAGTCCCACAGTGACCGCCTGCTGTGTAATAAGATTTCCATAAGTGTACTTTGAAAATTAACAAATAGGGAATGCTAAAGAAAAATGTGCTCAAAGTGTAACTGGTTTCATTCAGCACATAGTATTTAAGCCTCCCTGTACCCCAGTGTTAAGGAACTACAAAGGGTGCTTGCTTTAAATGAAAGCAAATAATTATGCTTTCCTATTTGTGAAGTGGGGATAAAATTATTATGGAAGTCCCTTATTAGGCACAGTAATGCTTGGTTCTCTGTGGGCCCACTTTAGAAAGCTTTTACCATGAGAAGGTCTCTATTTTTCACTGCTGATGCACAGCCCTGTTTGCAAAATGCATGGACGATACAGGGCATCATATAGATTAGACTTCACACCTGTGTCCAGAAACCAGCCTTCTTCTTCCCCTCCCACCATGTGGTAAATTAGTGCAGACCCATGCAGTCGCTGACTACCTCAGGTTAGATGGAGATGTGAGGTCTGCCACTGGTAAACAGGGTTATTCTATGAATTCTTTTCTCATTGGAAGCAAGTATTGGCTTGCCTATTCTATTGAACTGAGTGCTGAATTAATGGATGTTTCAACATATAATTTTGATTCAATGAGCGGCTACAGATTTCAGTCACTGCAGAATTTATAGAGGGAGTTACCCGGCCTATTACAACAGAATGACGTAGACTAGTAAACTGGTCACCTTGGAATTACTTTTACATGTCCTACTAAAAACTTGTTTTAGCTTTGCCGGCCGTGATAATTATGTAGCATATCTTAGAGTATTCTTGAGAAACAGAATTAGACACTCAGCTGTTTATGGTGAATGAATACTGTTTTGCTGAATGGGTGAACACCCCCCCTACTTTACCTAGCCTTAAAATTCACAGATGACACCATATGCACACCACAACCAGAAGGTGGGTGGCAATTAACATCTGCTATAAGCAAGCATGCTAAGAGTAAGCCATTCCTTACAATCACAAACTTCAATAATAATATTTCGATGTCTCTCTTAATTTTTAAAATAGAAATTATGTGATGTGCAACATTGTACATTTGTTTGCTTAGTTGTATATGGATACCTATATGCATCCATAATTATTGGATTATTTGATTGAGTGACACAAAGGAATAGAAAGTTTTAGAACTGGTTTAGAGTCCTTATGTAAAGCCTCTTCTCATTCTCTTAATATGAGATTTATACAAAATTGTGAAGCATCATGAATTTTTTAATACTTTAGGGTGTTATTTTGTGTACATTTTTTCATGTTCCATTTATTTTCTTATGAAAAGTGAGTTGTACTTTTCATTTCCATGGAAGATAGAGTCTGGGCTTGTCTGTATCTCTGTAGGGCTAAGCACTGAACTGATTATATTGATTCTGTTATACTATTGGTTCTTTTATGTATGCTGATTCAGTCACATATGCTATGCTTCATATAACCTGTTCAATTGAAGTAAGATAGAAAATTATTAGATACTTAGAAGTACCCCCATGTTATGAATTTACTCTAGGACTGCTCTGACTAGTTTCTTCTTCCTTGACTGTTTGCCACTGATGACTGAGATTAACTGTAACCCTTTTCTGTAATTATAAAGCCTTTCACCGTGCTCCATTGGAGGCCAGTATAGCAGCACTCTTCCCAGAGGCTCAAAAGATGTCACTTCTGGCCCTGCTGCTTCCATTCTCTTGAATACACCCCTCTGCCTCCATGTACTTCACACAAGGAGAATTTGGATTAGCAATTTGTATAGTCTTCTCAAGGTACCACACTCTACACCTCTCCCTCAAAACGTTCATTCCACAGGAACAGAAAAAATACCATGTGCACTCTTGAGAGACCACCAAGTAAATGGATTCTTTACATTCATCTAAGATCACTCCTTCCAAATCAGCTAAATTCATAATTCTTGGTCTGTAGACTGTCAGTTGCCATGGCTGTAAGTGAAACCTCAAACTACATAACAAATAATCCAGTACTTGAAGGCTACACCTAAGAATAGACAAACCTATTTCTCCTGCTATGTATTGATCTATACCATGGGGATTTGCTGAAGAAATCATTAAGTTTTGCTATATATCAAATATTCTATGAAACAAGGGACATACCCTCTCACACACTGTGATGTCTATACAAGACAGGATTTTAGGCTCTGGGATACTTCAATTTGTGGTATTATTTGAATATGGGTATGTTTTCATGCTAGCATTACCTATGTCTACAGATAAATATACAATTTAAATTATAAAAATAGAGAGAAGAGAGATGGCTCAGGGATTAACAACTTGTCCTGCTCTCACAGAGCTCAGTTCCTAGCACCCATGTCGGGCTGATCACAACTGCCTATAGCTCCACCACTAACATGGATCTGATGTGATTCTCAGGCACTTATTCATTTGCACATAAACACACACACACACACACACACACACAGATGCATGCAAACATGCACAAATACACATACATGCACAAATATACACGCATGCACAGATTCACATGCATGCACACACACACATTTAGAAATAAATAAATCTTAAATTATAAATGCAAAAGGAGTCACAAGTAGTACCATTTGTTCCCTCAAAGACTATCATTTAGAATTTTTGTTTCTTGTTCAATTGCAAGTTAGATATACCTGGCATTGATTGAAAAACTAGGATAATGGGAAGAAAGTGAAAAACAGAAAGCGAAAGGAAGGAGGAAGAGGAGGAGGAAAAGAAGAAGAAGAAGAAGAAGAAGAAGAAGAAGAAGAAGAAGAAGAAGAAGAAGAAGAAGAAGAAGGAAAGAAAGAAAGAAAGAAAGAAAGAAAGAAAGAAAGAAAGAAAGAAAGAAAGAAAGAAAGAAAGAAAGAAAGAAAAAGAGGGAGGAGGGGTATGAGAAAGGAAAGGATGAAAAAGAGAGAAAAGAAGGGAAATTCCGGAAAGAGGACATATATATCTATAACAGCCATAAAGATTTAAATGCTTGGAGTTGCTTGTTTTGCTTTGTGTGGGTTTACTGTGCTTATTTCATACTATTGTAGTGCAAGCTGCCCTAGAACTCAACATATTTTTGTGTTAACCTCTTAAGAGCTAGGATTATAAATCCACACTACCACACTTAACTCTCCATATATTTCTTGTTCTCTGTTTCTCAGATAGAACTCTTACTGACTAATCTAGGGTAGACTTGTTGGGTTATATTTGAAGATCCATGTTCTGAAGAAGCAGTTTAATTCGTGCATCTTATATTTAACTAATAAAAAATGTATGTGGTCAAACCGCATTTTTACTGTCCATAGTTTGAGAAAGAAAACTACCTGAGACCCCTGAAAGTTTGTTCAATTTTACAACTTCATAAGATTCCCAAGCCTATCTTCAACTTCGAATTCGTATTGCTCATTTAATAGCAATCCCCCTTACGCCAAACAACTAAATGCTAATTCATAAAAAACTAACAAAACCAAGCACTGCTAGGCATTGTATCAGTAAATATATAGTGTGAAATTTTGAGTTTTCATAGCATTTGCAAAGAAAATTCAACACTATAAATTTCATTTGCAATGCCGTCTTAGACTTTGAGTTAGTGTGTTAACAGAGTTCTCAAAGGACATCCATCAGTCAGTTATCGAGTCAGAGAGTAAGTGAGGAATTGGAAATCAGGGGATGGGAAGATATTTCTTCCTGTTCAAAGGTCAAGAATTCAGGGGTGGGTGGCAGTGTTCAGCTTACTAATTGGAAATCAGTCGAATGCAGATCCAATGTCACAGGGGGGAAAAAAATAATAAAATAAAAAAAATAATAAAATAAAAAAAAATGTCCTGGCAGGTTCTATAGGGCACATAGGACAGGTAGCAAAATCCAAATTCTAACACCACTAGATCCATCAATCTGTGTGTGTGTGTGTGTGTGTGTTTGTGTTTGTGTGTGTGTGTGTGCGAGAGAGAGAGAGAGAGAGAGAGAGAGAGAGTTTTCAGACCCATAAACCACAGAGTGTCAGCTGCCAGACCCAAAACCCTGAGAGGCAGCATATGTGGTTCTGCATGGACTGCAGACGCTGGAGACCCTGAGGCTTTAGCAGAGCCTCGGGCAGGAGCTGTGCACCACATGGGAAGTCTGGCATCTGCTGACCTGGAAGCAGTTCTGATGACAGCTGTTGCAGACAGAGGGGGGTTCAGATTATAGGTTCTAGGAGAGCAGAAGTTAGTGCCCTGGACTAGATTGTTGGAGTAGTAGGAGTCATAAGAGTGAGAGTAGGGCAGGTTATGGCACACAGGAGCAAGAGTAAAAGTTGCCATATCAGTAATGGTGCATATTGAGAGAACACAGGAACTGAGCTGAGTTTCAGCAGGAAGGATGCTCTGATGTCTTTGCCTTCTCAATGCTTATATACTCTTTCGCTGCTAAATGTGATATAGCATCAGAGACCCTGCCCCTTCCCTTGCCTGCTCTTCATTAAATAACCAATGAGCTTCCATCATAATTATAACATAATTAAGGTGCCTTAATTATGGTTTAATTACTCTTGATTTTATGGCAGCTACTTGAATTCCTTCTCCATATTTGTCTCCCAAACAAGACATCCTTTAGTTTGAACAACACTCTTCAGGATGCATATGAAGTGGAAGAAACTTAAGGGTTCTTTGGAAAGTCAGTTGCATGGTATTTTACTGGAGCAAACACGTGAAGGACCGTTTTGTGTGAAAGGCTAAGGCAGACTCATGAAGGAACATCTGACTGAAGCAGACACAGGACAGAGGATGTTCTGCTAAAGCAAGCACATGAAAGAACATGTGATGAGGGATTCTTTGCTAACGATATGCATGTATTGATTCACCTTACATTATGTAGTTGAGCTCTGTTTGTCGAGACTCCATAGAGAGAAACATGCCAAAAATCTTTTGGTAATGTACTGCAGTTTCTTGCCACTTCTGCAGATTCAGGCTGATTGGATGCATGAGTTGAGGCAAAACCTGTGCTGAAGCAAGGCGTGGACAAGACATGTGATGCTTGGAGGGTATAAATAGGACTCAAAGAAGTGATGGAGACAGAGCTTGGCTTGCTGGTACATCTAGCTGTGCAATGCTTGTGGGTCCAAATCTTTGTTGATCTTTGCTTCCCTGAGAGAGGCACAGCAGAGAACTTCTCCTGATGTTCCCGTTGGTCCCTCCTATTGAGGCTGAGACCTGGCTGTCTCTGCTAGGTCGTGTCACCACTGTTTCTAACCTGACTCTGCTGAATTGGATTGCTGATGTATGCGTGAAGTGTTTGCGAATGGATGGAGTTGCTGCTGCTGACCTGTGAACTGAACCTCAGATTTCCAGACAACACGGATAGGAGTTTCTCCAAAGAACCTTTCTAAACAGGTTCATATGCCTCGTATCCTTTCCTTTCCACTACCTCTGGAGGGTGGTGAGCTACAAGGGAAGCTAAAGCATTTAAGGACAATCATTGAAAAATAGGATTTGAAAAAAATTAAAGTTACAAGAGTTATATAGGTTAGAAAAAAATTGAAGTCTATGAAAAAATTTCTAGTCCATAACTTTGTCTCAACTAAAGAATTAACACATTTTGTAGTGTACACAGGAGCCAAAATGGTTGAGGATACCACAAAAACACAGACCACAGAATCAACTAAGTAGGGCTCATAGGGGCTCAGAGAGACTGAAGGGACAACCAAGGAGACTATAAGGGTTTGAACTATGTCCTCTGCATATACGTATGGTTGAGTAGTTTGGCATTCTTGTGGGACAGCTGACAGTTGGAGCTGCTCTGACTTCTCTGATTTTGGGACCTCTCTCCTTCTACTGGGTTGCCTCATGCAACCTTGCTATGAGATTATGTGCCTAATCTTATTGTAACTTGTTATGCCCTGTTTGACTGATATCTCTGGGAGGCTTGCTCTTCTCTGAAGTGAAATGGAAGACGAGTGGATCTGGTGGGGAGAGGGACTGACACATTTGGAAGGAGAGAAAAAGGTAGTCTGGATATAATATATGAGAGAGGAATAAATACATAAATAAATAAATTAATTAATTTAAAAACTAGATATCCTAGTATGGTACCTCAGATATGGACTGTGTATAGGTAAGTAGCAACAGACTCCCAACTGCATTTTAAATGCCTTCCCTTCAGCTCACATTATTCCAGTTTGCTTTAGTTTACACACGTATGAACCATTAATTATTGGAAAATGTTTGAGTTCAACCACATGATATCTGCAGATGATATCTGTAGTTCATCAGTTACATCAATTTGTGTGTGTGTGTGTGTGTGTGTGTGTGTGAAAAATCCCAGTTCTATCCATGAAGACACAATTTCTTACTTGATTTTGGTTTATTTTTTCAGTCTTCAAAGTTACCATGGAGATGCTGATAATCACAGTTGCTCAACTTGCCCTTTCATTTAGCTTATCTTCCTTAAGCAAGTAAAGTCTTATTCTCTGTGGAGTTTACTAGGTTATTTTCCAGATCAGACAGAGAATTCATTGGCAAACACTTTTATCACTAGGAAAAAAAATGGCTGAAGACTGGTACACCATTATTGAGCTGACTACCTGATGAGACATATTAGGAAAACTTGAATTTTAATAATATGTTAATCTTTGTCAGCTCAGCTGGGAGTGAGAAATGTGGCTCCTTAGAGGGAGATCTGTTTCACTCCCTGCTGTGTTTCTCTTTGTGTTCATCCTTCTAGACAGACAAAACAGGATAAAATTTACTCTCACAGTAAATGCTTAAAACTGGTTATGTGAAGAAGAAATCTGGAACTCATAGTGTCTTTCTCCCTACCTGTAATTATATACAACTTCAGCTTTTAAACAGCTTTTAGACCAAGAAGCAAAAAGCTATTTATTTATATGATTTTATCACCTTGCTTTGTTTCATAGGCAAGCTTTCCTCATCTCCTGTAGATTTGCAGTATTCTGTGTGCTGACTGCTTACAAATTTTTGGTTAAATGCATTGCTACAGTTTTTTTTTTATGTTTGTTAGAAGGTTTTTTTTTAATTTTTGATATTATAATACAATTACATCATTTCTCCCTTCCTTTTCTTACCTCTAAACCATCCCACAAACTCTTCCTTGTTCTTCTACAGATTCATGTCCTATTTCATTAATTGATGTGGCATGAATACATGTATATATATATAAATATATTCTTAAATATCATCTGTTCAGTTTGTATAATTTTACTTGTATGTATGTTTTCATGGTGAACATTTGGTACTGGATAAGCAGTTGGTGTGATGACTGTCTAACCATGAGCTGAATAAGGACAGTAGCAACAGACACCACAAAATGAACCAGAGATAGACCACTAGGCCTCAACCACATACAAAGGAATACAGACACCACAAAATGAACCAGAGATAGATCACTAGTACAGACACCACAAAATGAACCAGAGATAGACCACTAGGCCTCAACCACATACAAAGGACTACAAACATCATTAAATAGACCAGAGTTAGACCATTAGACATAAACCACAAAATGAACCAAAGATAGACCACTAGACCTCAACCATATACAAAGGACTACAGACATCATTAAATGGACCAGAGATAAACCGCTGGTGACTTTCAACCATATATAAAGAACTACAGACATCACAAAATGGACCAGAGATAGACCACTAGACCTTAACCATATACAAAGGACTACAGACAACACAGAAATGGTTTCCCCCAAATTGACTATGTCCTGTTCTTCCAACTCACAATCACACTCCTTGTGTTTGACCACACAGACAGCCTTACCTACAAGGAAACCAAGTTTCATGAGATTGTGGTACTGGAATTTTAAGGGTAAAATCCTGGACTCCAGCAGCATCCAAAGCAAAGCTCAGCCACCCATTTTCACACTCCAAATAAAGAGATGAGAAAGGATAAAAATTAGACAAAGGAGGTTTATTCAATGTGATTGACTTGAGAAGAGCAACTGATAACAAATCTGGTGGACTGCAGTATATTTTGGGGTCACAGGCATGAGGTTTATGTAAGTCAAGGAAGAATCAGAATAGAAGGGTGAGAGTTGTGTGTCCTGAAGCAGTCTGTGTTGGGGTTCATCCCATTGATAATGATCTTGGTTCTGATTCTTCAACATAGTCCAAAGAAGTCACTATCCCTGACATACTATAAGGATCAATCTGGTTGGGACAATGTCTACTTATGTTCCAGGATTCAGTCTCACTTTCAAGGATAATTAGCCTCATGCATAAAGGTCCTTCCTTTAAGGTTTTGCTCTTATGAGGATGATAAAAAGACTAATATTTAAGACAACAACATATCTGTGCCTTCAGCTAAGGTAAAGGAGAGATGCAGAATGCAGGCAGATTTTAGGATTGCTCTCTGCTTTTAAATCCATTGTGTGGCTAAGTGATGAGCCCATGCATTTTACAACTTCTGAGTCTCAGCATCAGTCGTCCATTTGGATTTGTTTTTACACACATTTACACATATATACCATATAGATCTGTGTGTGCACATACACATATGTACACCTTGCACACATGTAGAGCACTCAGACGTAAATACCATGCACATGCGCACACACACGCATACACACACACACACACATTCTTGCAATGGATGATCCCTACTGAAATCCATCACACATGTTAGCAGTATCTCAGATTGCAGGAAGGCAACATGCATAAAAGCAATACAATTTACAGAAGTTCAGCAAAGAAGGCAGCAATGTTCAGTCCTTATCTTTGATTCAGCCCCAGCATCTGCCACCTATTAGGAGCCAGCTGACATTTTTAGCCCAAAGAAAGGTGTACATGAAGAAATCTTTTTATTTTTTTTACTTTTAAGTTAATCTTCTTTTTTTCAAAAATTACATCACATTTTATTGTGCATGTTCACATTTGAGTAATGGTGTGCGCATGTCACAGTAGATGTTTGGAGGTCAGAGAACAATTTGCAGGAATCAGTTCTCTCTTTCTAGCACGTGAGTCCCAGAGACTGAAGGTCAGAGAACAATTTGCAGGAATCAGTTCTCTCTTTCTAGCATGTGAGTCCTAGAGACTGAATGCAAGTCTCCACACTTATTTAACAGTTATCTTTTCCTCTTATCCCATTTCACCAAACATAGAGTAATCTTGAATGCAGTATGAAGTGCATTTGCTTTTTTCATAAGTGTGTTATCCCTGGCTAATCATAAGTACTAACACAGGCTATTGAATCACTAAGTCACCTAGAAAATGGATGTGAAGATAGAAATTTAAGGTAGTGTTACTGACATTTTTTTGAACAATTTCTAAAGTTTTGGTGTGTGAGAATTTACTTGTTAATTTTCTTCATTTTGCAAAGCAACTCATCAGATAAACCATAATTTAAAAGTTGATTGGCTTGGCTACAAGTACATATATAACCTCACAGTCCAGTAGCCCCTGCATTATGGCTTCTTTCTAGGATGCCACAATTTCCCCCTTATACTAGCCAGACACTTTCTTTTACATCAAACTCTTAACCAGGACCATCATTTAACAATTTCCCAAAGTCATTTTGACACCAGAGTTTTCATACTTCTGATTTTTTTGTGGTTTTGGGGGTTGTTATTTTATTTAGCCATCCAGGTGTGCCAAGGTTACTTTATAATCTCTCCATCTTCACAGTTTAAAAAAATCTACCAGCCAACACAACTTTCAAGAATCAAATATTTCCAAGCTGCTTTTGAAAAAAAATGAATAGCATTCTCAAAATAGGTAAAGTTATATTGTCGAAGAAACTGAAATTTGTCACACAAGTTTTGTTGAGGTGATATGATGGATTTCAGACCTCCCAAACACAGAGCACCACTTCTTTAACATGTAACTGGAAACCATGCCCCTATGAATATCAATGCATTCATTTTATCATGAATATAAGTATGCATATATATGCGTCCTCAAACTTAGAAAAGTCACATACTGTATTTGTACCCTTAGCCAAATAAAGAATTTTATCAAACACTTTGCCTGGTTTTATAATACCTTTTGATAAAGATGTATTGGTCTCAACATGTTCTCACTGATTCTATACTAAAGCTCTATTACACATGTATGACCCTGTTAAAGGTCATGACATAAAATAACTATTGGGTGTATGGGGAAGCTGCATGCTGGAGCCAGAAAGCTATGCATTGCGAGAAGAGAGTGGTCATTTGTAGCTGTACAGTAGCTATGGATGAACTGGGTATACCTGAAAGGGAGGCTGGAAATGAAAAAGGACAGTACGCAAGAGAAGGATGAAGCCAAGACAAAGGTTTCTGATCAAGGTTCAAAGTTTATTAGTCAGCACTGCGCTTATATAGGGAGAGCCCACAGACCCATCCTTTGTTTCAGCTGGATTGAGTTGCCAAGCAAGCTCAGCGGGCAGTCTGCTCCTGTAGGAAATTGACTCCACCCACATCCTTAAGGTCCAACTGTGGCAAACACTTAAGGTCTATTTAGCCTGCTCAAGGCTGGGGGAAGTGCACAGTCATTGACTCTCTTTTCTGGTTCCTTTTTTTTCTCCACAAACCTCAAGAGACAGTTTGTTTACTCTTCACTCTCTACTTCCATGATTCTTTCCACCGAACATCTCACCTTACACTATATTTTTCTAAGTGGGGTTTCTAGGTTTCTACTTAAAGGTCTTGTTTGAAATGTTTGATCTTACTCGTTTTTATTATGAGTGTATAGTTTCAAAATCACACTTCCTCACAGATGTTGAAAGGATGCTTGTACTTTGCCTCCAACTGTTCTGCACATAAAATGTCCTTTGGAGTCTTCATCCCTTGCTCCTTCTTTCCCTTTCCAGTTATGTCATTCTTGAGAGTTCTAATCACCCCACTCAGCCTTATACCTTATTGACCCGTCTCTGTTGAGAAGCTTGTCATGTCACCTTCTTTGTCTTTTAACTTAGATTCTCTAACATTATATAACCAACATTTCATCTCTCTCTCTCTCTCTCTCTCTCTCTCTCTCTCTCTCTCTCTCTCCCTCTCTCTCTCTCTCTCCCTCTCTCTCTCCCTTTCAATACCCACCACATTTGTATCTGGGTAACATTCTTTTGTCATTGCGCTGGGTGCTTAGTCATGGCTTTGATGCTTCCAAACACAGTGGCCACCTTGCACACTATGGTAAGTGAGCATTTAGCCACATCACTGGCAATGGCCAGGTCCTTAATTTTCTGTGACTGAGTCCTTAACGCTGTAGTGTGCTCATGTGGGGTCTACTTCCAAAGTCCTGGTTTTGTACCTAATTTTCTTGAGTTTCTTCTTAATTTTGGTAGGTTCCTCTTAAAATCTTCCTGAAGATTTTGAGTTGATGCTTAGACACACACACACACACACACACACACACACACAAATTATACATATACATGATGCATGCTATCATTTTGATCTGAAAATTCTCCCAAATATTCCTTTAAGACTTGTCTACAGCTGCTGGTGATACTGGTGAAAATTCAGAAGGTGAAGCCTGCTAAAGGGAGCAGGGCACTCCCGGTGGGGCTGGTGTGTTGATATTGTTCTCCTCTGAAATCATTAAGCCTTTCTTTACTTCCTACTCACCACAAATGAAGATAAATTGGCTTCCTCTTTTGTAAGTTCTTATTCCTACACTTAATTCTACCACTAAAAAACATATCTTCTGTCTTCTAATCTAGAACATGGCTACTTGAACAAGGTACTTCATATCGGTTTTCCAGCTAGTATTAGTCTATATTAACAACTAAAGGAGTATACTTCTTCCATTAAAAATCCATGAGTGAGTAAATATTTTAGCTATAATTCAACATCATTCAACAGATGACATCATTGAATTACTCTGATCTAAGATCTACTCTTTGAGAGTATATATTCTGATCTAAGATCTGCTCTTTGAGAGTGTATTACAATCAATAAGATAGGAGTGTTGGGCAGACAATATCTCTGTTCTGTTTTCTTCAATACCTTGTCCTTAGTTCAAAATAAGTCAAAGATAATAGATGCTCCTCAAGAATTACTTAGTATAATTAAGGAAATTGGTGTTTTTATTATGAAGCAATATTTTCTTTTTCTCTTGGTTTCTCTAAAACAATTGTTGGATGTTTTACAAAACAGTCATTAACTTCTTTGCTGTTCTCTTTCTAAGAATCACCTTGTCTCAACTTGCTTCTGTTGCTTAGTGTTCTAGCATCTTGTGCAATCTGTGTGATTCTGCGTACCTGATTCACAGAAGGTAGCATCACTGACTTGAAACCTTAAGCCAGAGCAACTGTAGACTGTTTATACCTCTAAGACAATGCTTTCTTGGCAGCTTTCTTGTATGACTCTATTGAGCTCTTTTGCCTCTATAATTGCTAGTACCTTCAGTGTGCCCTAAGTAATTTATTTTATCTATCTCAGCACTATCTCTGGTATTTCTCAAAGATTTTATGACATCTTCATTTGTCTTTTTTAACATTAATGTAATTTCTTAAGTATCATATATGTCTTAGGCAAGGTTCTCTAGAGAAAGAAATTCAACAGTATATATCTATATGTATTATAAAATTTATATATTACACATATATTTTATATTATATAATTTATATATTACATGTATTTTATAATATAAATGTACATTTACTATACAGTAATTAATGGATCTTGTTGTATTATATAATATGCATGGAGTAGTTCAACAATGGCCAGCTACACTCTGCAGAGGCAGAACACCCAATAAGTTTTCAGATCAACAAGTTCGATGTATCACTAGTTGAATCTTATAAAAGCCTGGGTGTTCCCTAGATAGACAAAGGTTTGACTGCACACTGAGAAGCGTACAAGATTGGAGTATGAAGTCAGATAAGGTTGAAGCACCCAGTGGTTGACATACTCTTTCAGAAACAGGAAGTAAAAGCAAGCACGGACATATTGCTTTTTCATAGACCACCTTATATCATTGGAAGATTCCACCTACATGTATTATGGGATCTCCTCAGTTATTTCTCTTAGGAAATGTTCTCAGACAACACTAGAAGTGCACCTGCTACTCTAGTTTGACAAGCCCTTCAGATTGACTATCAAGACCATCTTACACTCTGACCTCCAATTGCTGACTCTACGCCTGTCTTAGTTAAGGTTACTATTGTTGTGATGAATCACCATGAAGGACACAATTTGGAGAGGAAAGGGTTTTATTTTGTTTACACTGTATCACTGTCCATCTTTGAAGGAAGTCAGGACAGAAACTCAAGCAGAGCAAGAACCTAGAGGCAGGAGCTGATTCATAGGCCTTGGAAGGCTGCTACTCACTGGCTTGCCCATTATGGCTTGCTCATCCTGCCTTCTTATAAAATGTACAACTACCAGCCCAGAGGTTGTACCACCCACAATGAGCTGAGCCTTCCCCAATAAATCACTAATTAAGTAAGAAAACATCCTGCAGGCTTCTCTACAGTGCAATCTTATGGAGGAATTTTCTAAATTGAGGTTCCCTCCTCTCTGACGACTCTAGCTTATGTTAAGTTGACATTAAGACTAGCCAGCACAATACCTCAATTTAATATTAAAACATATCTTTTTGCATTGGGTCAGGCAATACTGAAAGCCAACAAGTACCATATCAAGCAAAGAACTTCAAGTTGCCATCTAGAGAATCTAAGGCGAAAAACAGAAAGAAAGACAAATGCCAGATTACAGTGGGACTGGAAACCATAATGGGTAAATGAACTTTCTTCTGAGATAAAACAAAGAAAGAAACAGTATCAACAACCTCCTCTTAAACTCCCAAAAATAACTCTGAAAACCAAAAGTGTTTTAAAATATATTAGTATTAAAACATGACATTATTTACTCTCTTTAAGTAGTCACATAACTCAAACTCCTGAAAAGTATGCATATTTATATTTTTTATTAATTAGTGCATATGTATTTATTTTGTGCCAACATTGATCAACATTTTTGATTAGGATCTTAGATAGCTCTGGAATTGTTAAATAATGTATAGTTTACCTGTTATATAATTTTTGTAAAATCTGAAAATCTCTAGATTCTAAAACATATCTATATTCATCATTTTAGTAAGGGAACCTAATATTTAGCAATGATAACACATTTACCAATACTAATGTCATGTCATGATCACTAGATCAAATTTACCCCACAGAAGAACGTGGCCTTACCAGAAATGTGGAAAGTAGATAAAAAACACACATAGGATCAAGCACTAGTTCCAAGTACAGATCTCCTCATTGTAAAATCATGAATAGTTGTTCTTCACCACAATGCTGTATGGTTTCCTATAATATTATTATCAAAAATAAGAAACATAAGTACCACTTTATCTGGAGAAGACATTAAAGAGGTTCTTTGAGAAAAATCTTGAATTAATAAACTGGAATAGGAGGAGAAGCCAGAAAAAGTTGAACAAGAAGTCAGCAAGGGCAAAGTCAACTTAAAACTGCGAAAAATTCAAGAAAGCTGTCAAAAGTATCCAGTGTCAGATTGTGGCCATGTTAAATTGGATTGGATTTAAAGCTACTGGGTACCCATTGCTATCAGAATCTTCTCTCTCTCTCTCTCTCTCTCTCTCTGTCTCTCTGTCTCTCTCTCCCTCTGTCTGTCTTTCTCTTTCTCTCTGTCTGTCTCTGTCTGTCTGTCTGTCTCTGTCTCTGTCTCTCTGCCTCTGTCTGTCTGTCTCTCTCTCTCTCTCTCTCTCTCTCTCTCCCTCTCTCCCTCCCTCCCTTTCTCCCTCCCTTTCTCCCTCCCTTTCTCCCTCCCTTCCTCCCTCCCTCCCTCCCTTTCTCTCTCTCTCCCTGCGCCCTTGGTTTGTCTCTCTTCATCTACAATGAACCGAAGTAGAGACGTGATGTGGGATGACTAAGAAACACCGGTATCATTGAGTAATGCATCTCTCAACTTGTCTTTGCAAAGTGAGAAATATAATAAGATAAGTGACTTTAAATTAAAGGATGTCATTGGCCATTGAATTTAATCACCTTTGCTATTCTGAAAGATTCTTGTGCCAACATATGAAGCTGAACAAAGTCTTGAACCCTAAACATCTGTGAAATCTTTTAAAATCTAATAATGGTTTCTATGAGGAATAATAATTGTATGTTTATATGGGATATTAGATTGTATGATTTCTTTTTCTGATTCTGCAAACATCCAGCCCTACTGTGATTTATAGATAACTTTTGCAAAGCTAACAAAACAAAATGAAACAAACAAAAAGCAAAACTATACCAATAGCAATTTGTCATACTCAAAAACGCGACCGCCAAGTTAATAACTAACATATCAAGGGAAACTGCTTGTGTTCAAAGTCTGCAAGAGGTAAGTTTATTAAATAGAAAAAAAAATCATGCTGTATTGTAGAATAAACAAGTGGCTAAACTCTCCAATTTGCTTGATGGAGGCAATTGGAAGATGATTTGTAAAGACTTACAAGCTAACCTGTAATAACTTGACAGCCTGTCTCTAGTCTGAAAGGTTCCATGGCAAGAAGGTGAGACTGTCATTCAAGCTTTGAAACCACTAGACATGCAGTATAAAGATAGGTATACATTGAATTCATGTTGTAGGAACATCCTCTGAGGAAATAATGTTCATTACTGGTTTCTGATGATCTGAGAACCTTTACCCGGGAACTAACTACGGAGGACCCCAGAAGAACTGAGATGATCAAGGTTGATGAGAAGCTGAAATGGGAATCGTCTAAAGATTAGAGTGAGCTGTCCAGGACCTCTGTAAGGGAACAGGAAATAAATTGTCCAATGCAGCAACTCTTACATACAGTCACTGTGTTTGGCAATTCTGCAGTCAATGCTGAAGGAACATGTACACTAGATGCCAACTTAGATTTGGGTGTGCTTTTATGCTGTGGGTTTGATTCTCTCAACATCCTACTTCGATGTCTTTACCTTTGTGTATAACTTGCATAAAAGCTTGTTCCTCCTGTTGTTGTCTAACTTCAACTGAATCAATTATACATATGGATACTTAGGCTTTATACCCAAAGTTAGTTAACTGTTCTTTGCAGATGAGAATTGTTTACTCAAAACATTTGACTTTGGTTGTCAGTGATAGCTTAGACTGTAACTGGAAGATCTAGTAATAGATAGCGAGACTTAGTTCTTTGCTTTCTTTGCTTACATCATTATACCATACTGGATTCTTTTCAGTCATTCCTAACATGCTTTGACACATTATAAAGCACATGCTCTGATTATCAACTAAGACTGTGCTATACTATAGATAATACTGTGCATTAAAGTCGAAGATATCACCATTTGATTATGATACACTATAGGTATCAGTCGAGTTTTATGGAAAAATAATTTGCCTGACTCCCTTCATCTGTTGATTATGTCATATAAGTGGACTTAAATTATATCAGCTAAGAAGATGGAAATTCTGGTCTAAATACTTAAGGATGTAATCTGCTATCAAATTTATAGAGTGTGAATTTTTAATGGCTCCTCAGGGGCTGTGTTTATAACCAGTAAAGCAAATATCAAATTATTTTCAAATGCCAGGAAAATTACTGAACTAATAAAAAGTTCTGAAATGACTATGGATACAGTCACATCCCAATACCATGTGTAGTATACAGTGCATCTAAAAATGAACTGATAGGTAACCAGTGTGTCATGTAAGGAGAGCAGACACTGATCAGAAACCCAGCTCATACATCAAAGGGAACACAGGCTAAGAGAAGTAGTTTTACAAATGGATGAGCTAATGAGAAGGTGCATTGGATGAGGGGAATCCCATGCAAATTTTGTAGAATATGTAAAGATGGAAAGAAAGAAACCAGTCCACAAATGTGTCACGTTACCCACACATGTGGACCATGGTGGCTATGCACCTGAACACGTTTTATCTCTCTCTCTCTCTCTCTGTCTCTCTCTCACACACACATATCATAAACACACACAACAAAATTATTTCAAAAAGCGACAAAAATCATTAAGGAAGCTGGTCAGATGGCTCAGAGCATAGTAGTACTTACTACCAAGGCTGATGACCTGAATTCAATTTGTGGGACCCACATGGTGGAAGGTTAGGGCTGACTTAATCAGAAAGTGGACATGTGCACACATATACATTCATGTGCACACATATACAAAATGAATAAATACAATAAAAGTGAACTAAGGGACTGGCTAATTAGATTACATCCAGGACATAAAATAAGAAGATTAAAACATGTATTTTTACATTTTTGTGACACTTGGGAGCAAATGGTATGTTGTATTCTATGCTTCAATTGATATTTAAAATGCTAGAGTATTGAGGAATAATATTTAGTCATAAAGTGCATAAAATAATTTATCTATGGTTCATCCAGAGGACCAGGTCAAGACATTAATAAGCATTCAAGTTTGGCCCCAAGTTATTAACATTCATAGTCCACCCACAGTTAACATTTATTGAGAACATTTATATTTTAGGAACTTTCAGAGTTGCATCGTATTTTCTTATGATATCCTGTGATATAAGTATTATCGTTAACTCCATTTTACAATTCCAGAAATTGGATTTTTGCAACATTCCATAATATTCAGAAGATATATGCCATAGTGCTGGAGTTGAGGATTTACAAATACATTTCTTTTTGGGCTCACATGCTTGGATGATTTTAGTGTGTTCACTCAGGGCAGACAGACTAGTGTGCAAATAAAATGCAAATACATCATATTTACATGCTTAAATCTTCAAAAGAGTAAGTCTAAGTTAGGCACATAATCTCACAAATTCCAATAAATAGAGAAGCTATTAAAGCTTCTAAAGACCCAGGATATGGCATTTTGATGACTAAACATTCTGTCCTCTAAGGGCAACATAGGAACTCAGATATTATATATGTTAGAGATTAATAGACCAGGAGCCCACACTCATTTCTCTTTTTGTGGATGGATTTGTACACACTATATGTCTTAGTTAGGTTGTTACTGCTGTGAACAGACACCATGACCAAGGCAACTCTTACAAAAACAACATTTAATTGAGGCTGGCTTACAGATTCAAAGGTTCGGTCCATTAACATCAAGGCAGAAACATGGCAGCATCCAGGCAGGTGTGGTGTAGAAGGAATGTTCTGAAGGCAAACAGGAGAAGACTGGCTTCCTAAAATATAAATGTTCTCTATAAATGTTAACTGTTGGTGGACTATGAATGTTAATAACTTGGGGCCAAACTTGAATGCTTATTAATGTCTTGACCTGGTCCTCTGGATGGGCCATAGATAAATTATTTTATGCACTTTATGACTAAATATGAGGGTCACAAATCCCATGCCCACAATGTCACAATTTCTCCAACAAGGCCACACCTATTCTAACAAGGCTATACCTAATAGTGCCACTCCCTGGGACAAGAATATTCAAACCATCACACTGTATTTACTGAGAATGCCCTAGTGCTGTTTGTATTTGGGAGGAAGGAGGAATTTTGAGCAATCTTTTATATACCATCAAGGATTCCCAGCCATGTGGACACCAAGTGCCCATACACAGGCAGAACTGCTTTGGACCATATCGATGTAGACAATATGAACGTTACTTAATTTTTTTTTTATGTTTTTGAAAATAGAAATCCATTTTTTTTATTTTATTTTTTTAATTTACATTCCAAATCACTTCCCCTTTCCCGTTTCCTCCCTCCCCGAAAGTCCCATAAGCCCCCTTCCCTCCCTCTTTTCTCCATTCAACCCCCTCTCGTTACTCTGTCCTGGCGTTCCCCTACATCCAGTCTTTCCAGGACCAGGGGTCTCTCCTTCCATCTTTTTAGAAATCTATTGATATGCGGATTGTGTCTAGGGTATTCCGAGATTCTGGGTCAATATCCCCTTATCAGTGACTGCATACCATGTGTGTTCTTTTGTGATTGGGTTACCTCACTAAGGATGATATTTTCAAGATCTGATCATTTGCCTAGGAATTTGGTGAATTCATTGTTTTTAATTGCAGAGTAGTATTCCATTGTGTAGATATACCACATCTTCTGAATCCATTCCTCCGTTGAGGGACATCTGGGTTCTTTCCAGCTTCTGGCTATTATAAATAAGGCTGCTATGAACATAGTGGAGCATGTGTCCTTATTGCATGGAGGTAAAGTCTCTGGGTATATGCCCAGGAGTGGTATAGCCGGATCCTCCGGGAGTGTCATGCCCAGTTTTCTGAGGAACCGCCAGACTGCTTTCCAGAGTGGTTGTACCAGCTTGCAATTCCACCAGCAGTGGAGGTAAAATCAGAAACGAAAAGGGAGAGATAACAACAGAAACTGAGGAAATTCAAAAAATCATCAGATCCTACTACAAAAACCTGTATTCAACACAACTAGAAAATTTTGAGGAAATGGACAATTTCCTTAACAGATACCAAGTACCAAAATTAAATCAGGATCAAATAGACCATGTAAATCGTCCTATAACCCCTGAAGAAATAGAAGTTGTCATTGGAAGTCTTCCAACTAAAAAAAGCACAGGTCCAGATGGTTTTAGTGCAGAATTCTATCAGACCTTCAAAGAAGACCTAACACCAATACTCTTCAAACTGTTCCACAAAATAGAAACAGAAGGAACACTACCCAACTCGTTCTATGAAGCCACAATTACACTAATACCAAAAGCACACAAAGATCCAACAAAGAAAGAGAATCTCAGGCCAATCTCTCTTATGAATATCGATGCAAAAATACTCAATAAAATTCTTGCCAACCGAATCCAAGAACACATCAAAACGATCATCCACCACGATCAAGTAGGCTTCATCCCAGGGATGCAGGGATGGTTCAATATAAGGAAATCCATCAATGTAATCCACTACATAAACAATCTCAAAGAAAAAAAACACATGGTCATCTCATTAGATGCTGAGAAAGCATTTGACAAAATTCAGCATCCTTTCATGCTAAAGGTCTTGGAAAGATCAGGAATTCAAGGCCCATATCTAAACATAGTAAAAGCAATTTACAGCAAACCGGTAGCCAGCATCAATCTAAATGGAGAGAAACTTGAAGCAATCCCACTAAAATCAGGGACTAGACAAGGCTGCCCTCTCTCTCCATATTTTTTCAATATAGTACTTGAAGTTCTAGCTAGAGCAATTAGACAACAAAAAGAGGTCAAAGGGATACAAATTGGAAAGGAAGAAGTCAAACTATCACTATTTGCAGACGATATGATAGTATACTTAAGCGACCCAAAGAACTCCACCAGAGAACTCCTACAGCTGATAAACGACTTCAGCAAAGTGGCCGGATATAAAATCGACTCAAGCAAGTCAGAAGCCTTCCTATACTCAAAGGATAAGCAGGCTGAGAAAGAAGTAAGGGAAATAATACCCTTCACGATAACCACAAACTATATTAAGTATCTTGGCATGACTCTAACCGAACGTTACTTAATTTTAACAGATTCAGGAAAATGTATATTCATTCTCTACTCACGTTAGAAAAATTTTAATATTTATTTGGCAAAGCATCTAACAATGCTGCATATTCATTTGGAGCTTAGGAAGTTATGACTAATAAAAATGTGGTTTCTGCATCAACCAAGGGGTACACATGGTTCCAGTCAAAAATGTGGCAGAGGAATGCCTTGCTGGGCATCAGTGGGAGGAGTGGTCCTTGGTCTTGTGAAAGCTCAATAGATGCCCCAACAAGGGGAAATCGAGGAGGGGGGAGGTAGAAGTGGGTCAAGTGGAGTGGCATATACTTGGAGGCAGGGAGTGGGAGGAGGGATTGGGGGCTTTTGGGGAGGGGGTAAACCGGGAAAGGTTTTACCACTTGAAATGTAAATGAAGATTATATTTAATAAAAAAAAATTCAGAAAATGTGACAGCTCTTGTCATCCTGGAAAAAAAAAATTGTGGTTTCTGGTAAATAGCCTATGTTCCAGTGGATGGCTCTATACTCAATTTGACTAAGAGTATCTTCATAGAAACTTATAAAATCTAAAAGTGATTCTGGATTGTCTGCATATATTTCATGACTCAATTCAGCCCTCTATATATTATTTGGTTTTGTTTTTCTGATACAGACTCTCCCTACACAGACCAGACCAGGCTGCGCTTAAGCTGATGGATCTCTTCTTCCTGTTCTTGTTAACAATAGGTTAAGTGTGACTTTGCCACTCACATATATATATATATTGCAGTGTGTGTGTGTGTGTGTGTGTGTGTGTGTGTGTGTGTGTGTGTGTGTGCATGTTCAAGTCGCAGGGATGAAGAAATATGTAGAGACCAGAAGACCACTTCCAAAGTACTCTTCCTCAGGAGCTTGATTTACTTACTTGTTGTTTTTATTTTATTTCATTTTTTTTGTTGTTGCTGTTTTTGTGTGTGATAAAGGGCCCTGTTTCTCACCTAATATAATAGACTAGATGACTAGAACGTTTTGGGGCTTCTCCCATCTTCCTGGGATTAAGGGCATATTCTATCACATCTAACTAGGCGCTGGGTATCACACTCAGGATATACACAATGCTCTTATGGATGAAGCTATCTCCTCATCCCTACTACCACTACATCTTAAACCATATAAACAAAGAAGAACAAAACCAAAAGATATAATTTAAACAAGTTCAAATCAATATAATATTTAACATTCAAGTCTTTAGCATTAAAAAAAGTCTTTATGAATAAAATAAGAAGGAAATTGTTGCTGTAATCTCCAACTGCAATAAGCCCATGTAAAAAACACACAACCCAGTCATTATATTTAGAAACTGTACACCTGGGGCTGGTGAGCTGGCTCAGTGGTTAAGAACACTGACTGCTCTTCCGAAGGTCCTGAGTTCAAATCCCAGCAACCACATGGTGGCTTACAACCATTTGTAATTAGATCTGACTCCCTCTTCTGGAGTGTCTGAAGACAGCTACAGTGTACTTACATATAATAAATAAATAAATCTTTAAAAAAAAAAGAAACTGTACACCTAGACTGGTCAGATCTACCATTACACTAATCTTTTCCCCAGCTATGAGATCCCTAGCTACTTGGGGCTTCTCTAGGCCATGTTGTTCCTCTCCATCTTCCTTCTACCTACCCTTTCTCTGTCTTTCCCTTTCCCTTCCTACACTCTCTAAGACCTCCAGTCCCACCATTCCCTTCCACTGTCCAATCACAGGCGCTAGTTTTTATTTGGCCAGTTAGAATGGGGAAAAGTTTCACATGAAATCCTGACTATGTGAACCACTCCTCATCAGAGCAGTCCGTCTTGAGGAAACAGAATTAACATCAGAGTACAAATGGCACCAGGGCAACCCACAACATTTCCTCCTTTTGTCCAATTAAAAGACTCTTTTCTTTCAGATATAAATTGAGCACAACCATTATAATTATGCAAATTATAAAGTATAGGATACACTTAACACCCATTCCATCCTATTTGTCAATTTAGATAAAGCACTCTACTATCTATCCTAACTTTAAGAGCATACAATGCTATACCTGAATTATGTTCTGGTTTTAACTTACATTACCATCTGAAAACCATCCTCCCAAATCTATATCATCTCTCTCAATGCTAAACATCTTGAGTTTGACTATGAGACTATAACTAGTCTTCAACCCCATTAGAATTCCGAGAATGACTTAAATATTACCTGAACATATAGGAAGCACAAAACATAGCTTCCAAAACTTAACCAACTTGTAGAGATGGCTAACTATCTGGACAATCCCTCATTCCTCACAATGGAGCATCAGTCTTCAGCCTTCTGGCCCAGGGTCAGCTGATATATCTTGGTAAAGCAGAATTATGAAGGACTGATTACCCTGTATTGGCAGAGCTATTAGTCAACTATTCTGCATAGTGTGTCCTTTTCCTAGACAGATTTTATCTGTATATGGATTAAGGCAAGAGTGGCTATCTTGCCACAACTGGAGCAACTCCATTGTTGCTCAATTTCTTCTTTGAACAAAGAAGGGAGTACTGTCAGGGGCAGACATGTCCCTAGTCAAATGAACTTTAACAATGAAATAGCCTTAAATTCGTATTCAGGGGGCTTCTGATGCTTCTGAAGACTATCTATGTGAGGACATTCATATGGAACATGCAGGGTGCACAGATCAATTAAGGAAAATCAATAAACAACAACTGCTTTTCTTTAGAGGTTAGTTTGATCACATAATCAAACTACAATAAAAAATTCTATTTGTGCCATTGTAAAACACACAAACATAGAGGGAGCAGGGAGAAAGGGAGACTCAGACAGAGAGACAGACAGACAGACAGACAGACAGACAGACAGACACGTGTGCGCGCGCGCGCGCGCACACACACACACACACACACACACACACACACACACACACACGGGAGGGGGGAAGGAGAGGGAGAGAGAGCAAGAGAGATTCAAATGAGTACTAAGCCAAAAGAGCAAAAGAAAAGCCAGGTCATTTTGTAATCTATGTGTATTCTTCCCCTTTCAATAATTTAAAAATGAAAAAGGTACTGAGTAGAATTCTATTTTCTAAGTAAAGTAAAAGAAGGTTTGCTGCACAAATCATTCCTGTCCCTGTGTTGACCATTAACTAAGAAAATTTTCCATATCACACTTCCAAAATAAATTTGTTGCTCCCAAGGATGTACTCAATATATTTTGATTGTTTGCTCCTCCTCTTTCTAGTGTGCTAATAGACCATAGAATATCACCCTAAAATTGGTGAAGCTAAAGCATTTTTCAAAGTTGGCATATACGTTGGAGACTATGAACAACCAAGAACACCTCTTCACCCTGCAATATCTATAGGGCATGAAAGTGAAGTCACCGAATCAGTTTTACAGTCAAGACATTAACCCCTGTGGTCATTTGCCCAGCAGGAGGAGCGAGCTGTTAAAAGCACAGAGTCAGCTATTAGTCACTTCTTTTTATGATCGCCAGTGTGATAAGAGCTTCCCAGTCAATTACATGACTAGAACTATTTTGCTGATAAAGTACCAAAAAGAGAATTGTGTAGAGACAAATTGAGATTTTTCTCCCTTTGCTGAATTTCCCTGAAATGGGACTAACTCATGATTTTGAATATGGATTCTGATTAAAAATTGATTTTAACTAAAAATTACAATATTATCTAGATCTAAGAGACTGAAAAATTGGTATTAAATGTTTCAACTTCACTGTCTAAAAAGAAAAGAAAGACAAAAAAAAATGAAATCTTTTCTGTTTCTTTCTCTAGAAAATTCATAAAAGACTGGCCCATACTTTTGATAAGTTCTTTAGAGAGGAGAAAACTAGACCAGATGAACTTGGCTAATCAATTATTAGGAATTTAAGTTGAAATGTACATCTAATACTATGTAATATTTCTAAGTAATTAATGCTAGAAAGTAGGGTTAGTTGCATGGAACTGGAGCAAACAGTTTTACCAATCCCATCATAAAGCAAGTCTTAAAGGAGAATCTACACTGTCTGTAATACGTGGTAAACATGGAAGAAAGTAATGAGGTCAGTGTCTTGTATTTTTGACTCACTTCCTCTAAATCTAACCTTGGGAGTTAGAGGTGCTGTACATAAGTGGGAACTCTGTCCTCTCATCATAACGAATGGAATTTAGTCTCCAGAAATGTCCCCTACAAGCATTGCCATTCACCAGCTTTTATTCTCAATCTACGGTTACCTTTCTTTAAAATTTTATTTTGGAATTATTGCATTATGCAGTCTCAGGAAATTGCAAAATTAGAATATGGAGTTTATCTCAACTCTGCACCTGGTTTTCACCTACTGTTTATGTATTACCTAACCTCCACAATATCAAATTAGAGAGCTGATGTTGGTACAGAAATATTCCCTGAAATTCAGAACTCACTGTGTTTTTTTAAGTCTAAACATGCATGCCTTTGCGTGTGTTCACACATACATGAGTACATGCCATTTATTCCATGTGTGGATTAGTGTAGTCACTGTCAGGGTCTGCCTAGAGAATTGTTCCATTCCTGGTCAACTTCTCAGCAGAAAAAAATTAAGAATGGAACTATCCAAGTCATTTTCATACTGAGTGGATCAAATACCAGGTAATTAGGTCTCAAATATTTGAAGACAAGAATGTCAATACCAAGGTCAGGGTTAATTTGGTTTCTGTGAGGGACCACTGCATGATTTGCCAGTGTGTACCTTCATACTGTCACTTCAAATGGCAGAAAAAGAGCTCTAGTCCCCTCCCCTTCTCCCAAGAGCACTAATCCCATCTTGTAGGTGCAACTTTAACTATCTCTCTCATCTCACTCACCTTAATTTCCCCCAAAGGCTCTACCACAAAATATCATTACACTCGAACTTGAAATGAAAGAATTTTTGAGATATTCAAATTGCCATTCTATGCTAGTTATAGATCAAAATATTAAGCTATGTATTTTTCATGTTTGCTATTGTGAAATATTATTTAACCTTGTCAGTTGTAAACTTTGAGAGAGGGGCTAGAGTTAGTTCCATGGGCGGGTGTTTAACTGCTGTACATGAGGCTCTGAGTTCAATCCTTAATGCCACACTCAAAAAAGGAAACACACAGAAGACAAAATACAACAAGAATCATTTTACCGAGATTGAAAGGGAGAGATAACAACAGAAACTGAGGAAATTCAAAAAATCATCAGATCCTACTACAAAAACCTGTATTCAACACAACTAGAAAATCTTGAGGAAATGGACAATTTCCTTGACAGATACCAAGTACCAAAATTAAATCAGGATCAAATAGACCATCTAAACCGTCCTATAACCCCTGAAGAAATAGAAGTTGTCATTGGAAGTCTTCCAACCAAAAAAAGCACAGGTCCAGATGGTTTTACTGCAGAATTCTATCAGACCTTCAAAGAAGACCTAACACCAATACTCTTCAAACTGTTCCACAAAATAGAAACAGAAGGAACACTACCCAACTCGTTCTATGAAGCCACAATTACACTAATACCAAAAGCACACAAAGATCCGACAAAGAAAGAGAATCTCAGGCCAATCTCTCTTATGAATATTGATGCAAAAATACTCAATAAAATTCTTGCCAACCGAATCCAAGAACACATCAAAACGATCATTCACCACGATCAAGTAGGCTTCATCCCAGGGATGCAGGGATGGTTCAATATAAGGAAATCCATCAATGTAATCCACTACATAAACAATCTCAAAGAAAAAAACCACATGGTCATCTCATTTGATGCTGAGAAAGCATTTGACAAAATTCAGCATCCTTTCATGCTAAAGGTCTTGGAAAGATCAGGAATTCAAGGCCCATATCTAAACATAGTAAAAGCAATTTACAGCAAACCGGTAGCCAGCATCAATCTAAATGGAGAGAAACTTGAAGCAATCCCACTAAAATCAGGGACTAGACAAAGCTGCCCTCTCTCTCCATATCTTTTCAATATAGTACTTGAAGTTCTAGCTAGAGCAATTAGACAACAAAAAGAGGTCAAAGGGATACAAATTGGAAAGGAAGAAGTCAAACTATCACTATTTGCAGACGATATGATAGTATACTTAAGCGACCCAAAGAACTCCACCAGAGAACTCCTACAGCTGATAAACGACTTCAGCAAAGTGGTCGGATATAAAATCAACTCAAGCAAGTCAGAAGCCTTCCTATACTCAAAGGATAAGCAGGCTGAGAAAGAAGTAAGAGAAATAATACCCTTCACGATAGCCACAAACCATATTAAGTATCTTGGCGTGACTCTAACCAAACAAATGAAAGATCTGTATGACAAGAACTTCAAGTCTCTGAAGAAAGAAATTGAAGAAGACCTCAGAAGATGGAAAAATCTGCCATGCTCATGGATTGGCAGGATTAATATAGTAAAAATGAGCATCTTACCAAAAGTAATACACAGATTCAATGCAATCCCCATCAAATTCCCAACTCAATTCTTCATAGAGTTAGAAAGAGCAATTCAAAAATTCATCTGGAATAACAGAAAACCCAGAATAGCTAAAACTATTCTCAAGAGTAAAAGAACCTCTGGGGGAATCAGTATCCCGGACCTCAAGCTGTACTACAGAGCAATAGTGTTAAAAACTGCATGGTATTGGTACAGTAACAGACATGTAGATCAATGGAACAGAATTGAAGACCCAGAAATGAATCCACACTCCTATGGTCACTTGATCTTTGACAAAGGAGCTAAAACCATCCAGTGGAAAAAAGATAGCCTTTTCAACAAATGGTGCTGGCTCAGCTGGAGGTCAACATGCAGAAGAATGCAAATTGACCCATTCTTATCTCCTTGCACTAAGCTCAATTCTAAGTGGATCAAAGATCTCCACATAAAACCAGACACACTGAAACTAATAGAAGGGAAACTAGGGAAGAACCTTGAACATATGGGCACAGGGGAGAATTTCCTGAATAGAACTCCAATAGCTTATGCTCTAAGATCAAGAATAGACAAATGGGACCTCATTAAATTACAAAGTTTTTGCAAGGCAAAAGACACTGTCAAAAAGACAAAGCGGCAACCAACTAACTGGGAAATGATCTTTACCAACCTTACATCTGACAGAGGGCTAATATCCAAGATATACAAAGAACTCAAGAAGTTAAACTCCAGAGAGGCAAGTAACCCTATTAAAAATGGGGTACAGAGCTACACAAAGAGTTCTCATCTGAAGAATATCTAATGGCTGAGAAGCACCTAAAGAGATGTTCATCATCCTTAGTCATTAGGGAAATGCAAATCAAAACAACCCTGAGATTCCATCTCACACCAGTCAGGATGGCTAAGATCAAAAACACAGGAGACAGCAGTTGTTGGCGAGGATGTGGAGAAAGAGGAACACTCCTCCACTGCTGGTGGAATTGCAGGCTGGTACAACCACTCTGGAAAGCAGTCTGGCGGTTCCTCAGAAAACTGGGCATGACACTCCCGGAGGATCCGGCTATACCACTCCTGGGCATATACCCAGAGACTTTACCTGCATGCAATAAGGACACATTGTATTCTTTAACTGTTACATATAATTAATTATACAATAATTGTAAGTATCATGCTTCAGAAAGCTGGATTAAACTACCCCAAATAACCTATTACATTTTTTTTCTGCTTGAGTAAAATAATATATTTCATGTAATCCTGGAAAGGATTTACCTTCAAATGAAAAGTTATTAAAATTTAAAAGAAATTTTAGTTTATTAGGAAGTGGGAGCATAAACAGATAAAAAAAAAGTCTTTTATTTCTAAATCAGTACTTGTTTGTACAATCATATGTAATATCTTCAAGGAGTTCATTTGAAGAAGGGAAAGGAAATGCCTGTATCTGACAATGGCTGACTGTATAGGGAAAACTTATTTTTGCGGTCATTTTAAATTTGTTCTGAAATCTAATAATCTGTGTGGTAGTTTGGCTTGTGATCAAAATATAATCAGGGTGGCTGGCAAGCCTCCAAATACATTTCAGAAGAAAACAGCCTAGGTAGCCAAAGCAGAATCAATACAGGGAAAATTACAACATTTATGGATTGAAAGTGTCCCCCATTAAGTGGTATATGTCAAGGGCTTCAGCGCTCTCCTCTGGGGAGATGGGAAGCTGGTGGAACTTATGAGAACTGCAGCTCCCAGGAAGTAAGTTAGTGTTATGTGCCCTGGTCCTGGCTGCTCAGCACACAAAAGCCAATAATCAGGAGGTGAGCTGATTACCGGTAGGGAGTTATGTGACTTTAACTATGAACTTCCTTCTTGAGAAAATGGAGGGACCACTGTTTTTATTGTGGGCTTTTGTAGTGAGGCAAAGGCAGTCGTATGAGACTATGGCCATAAAACAGAGATTCTGAGCAGGCTCTTCATCATCTAGGACACACACTACTTTCTTCTTCTAGTGGGACCCACGCAAATGGCTTAGATGTTCTACAGTCTCTGTGTATTTAAAACAAACGTTCTGACTTTTTAAAAAGTGAAACCTCCCAGAAAAAATAGAGTCTTTGTGTTAGTTAGTGAGTAGAACTAGTAATTCTATGTTGATATTAGCTGAAGGCCACCAGATGTTGTAGGTTCTGTAAATCTAAAGAGAAAAGTTAACAGATAAAGATCTTAATTGGCTTCTCTTCAGAATTCACAATCCCAGGCAAGAAAGGGAAAGTGAGAGAGAATAATTAGAAAGTAGCAGCCACTGTTGCACTACTGGGGCTGTGACCCTAGCAGAATTGTTTCGGCAGCCCAGTCCCCCACCATTCTCTCTGTCTGACTCTGTCTCTGTCTCTGTCTCTGTCTCTCTCTCTCTCTGTCTCTGTGTCTCTCTGTCTCTCTCTGTCTCTGTGTCTCTCTGTCTCTCTCTCTCTCTCTGTCTCTGTGTCTCTCTGTCTCTCTCTCTCTCTCTGTCTCTCTCTCTCTCTGTCCCTCTCTCTCTCTGTCTCTGTCTCTGTCTCTCTCTCTCTCTCTCTGTCTTTCTTTCTCTCTTTCTCTCTCTGTCCCTCTCTCTCTCTGTCTCTCTCTCTCTCTCTGTCTTTCTCTCTCTCTCTCTCTCTGTCCCTCTCTCTCTCTCTCTCTGTCTTTCTCTCTCTCTGTCTCTGTGTCTCTCTGTCTCTCTCTCTCTGTCTCTCTCTGTCTCTGTGTCTCTCTGTCTCTCTCTCTCTCTCTCTCTGTCTCTGTGTCTCTCTGTCTCTCTCTCTCTGTGTGTGTGTCTCTGTCTCTCTCTCTCTCTCTGTCTGTCTCTCTGTCTCTCTCTCTCTCTGTGTCTCTCTCTCTCTCTCTCTCTCTCTCTCTCTCTCTCTCTCTCTCTCTCTCTCTCTCTCCTTCCTGCAGATGTTGTGCCAGGTGCAGCTCTTAGTTGTGC
Organism: Tokudaia tokunoshimensis; assembly: GCA_036184795.1. Taxonomy (NCBI): domain Eukaryota; kingdom Metazoa; phylum Chordata; class Mammalia; order Rodentia; family Muridae; genus Tokudaia; species Tokudaia tokunoshimensis. The sequence goes on from BTHU01000015.1 coordinate 75,648,262, forward strand.
TTTTTTGACAGTGAAAGTAGAAGTCAAAACTTGGCAGACATTTCACAAATCTGTCTGTTGGGTTGGGAAATCACACCTTGTTGCATCTGGCTGTCCAGATTTTACAGTTCAACAACAACAACAACAACAAAAAGAATGTGTAATATCCCTCCCATGAAACCCACACAATCCTTTCTAAATCATTGTGCTCATTTCACAGTAAGCGCTTACCCTGGCTCTTTTCACACCCAGACACTAGGAGGAAATGTGTTCTTCTCTCTAGACGTGAAATAATTCTTTAAAGACAGAAACGACTGTTTGGCTAAAGATTAGCTAGCATTTTTCACACAAGAACCTGAAGCAAAGTTAAAAGTCAAAACATAAGTGCAGAACAAAGAGTTCACAGATCACTTGCGAATTAGTGTCAGAGTAAGAGTAGATGACTTAGATGGATTTGAAAACATCTCTTTTTTTGGGTGATGTATCAATTAGATTCCTGTCACCATCATCCCACCAGCTGTTGAACTAAAAGTAGTCTAGAGCAGACAGAGAGGACACAGGATGTGAAAAATAAGAGAGAAATGAGAGGAGAGGAGAAGGGGAGGTGGGGGTTGATTTACAAAATGTAGCACTGAAAGAAAAACAGATCAGGGAAAACATTGCGCAATAGAGGGCAAATGGATCTAAACAGAGCCACTAGGTAGTTATTAGGCAGTGATTGGAGGGCGCAAAGTATCACTCTTTTGTCTAATATCCTGAAATCCAAGTAAAATTATTTAAATTAATATTCTGTATATATTAATTATTCTTAAAGAGCTAGTTTCCCAAATGACCACATCGTGACCTTTTAATATTTCAAAGCATAGGCCTTCGCTGGGCAGACACTCGGCTAATTCGTCTAAGATAGTGTAACCTGACTGTCTAGCTCCATCCAGTCACATTGCTAACTCTACCTTCCAGGCCCATAGTTAGAGGCATTCCTCTTCTTCCCAGAGTTCCTTTCTTCCTTCCAGGAAGTCCTGCCTAGCTCTCTCAACTGCTCACAGGCTTTAGCCTTTATTGACCATTAAGCCCACGCCCACAATGACACACCTACTCCAGCTAGGCCACACCTCCAAATATTGCCACTCCCTGGGCCAAGTATACACAAATCATCACAATAGTTTCCCTTTTTGTTGTGTCTTAATTTGGTTGGGATAATAGCTTTATAGAAGAAGTTTTGAGGTGTTCTTTCAACAATTATATGATTACTTTTGAAAGGCTGGTTTTAGTTCTTCTTTAAAGGTCTGGTAAACTTGTGTTGTGAATCTGTCCAAATCCGTGCTTTTATAGTACGTAAATTAAAAACAAACAAAAAAATACTGCTTTAATTTATTTTCTGATTATTGCTCATTAGAATTATTAATTGCACCTGTATTCAACTCTGGTGGGTGAGTTATTTCTAGAAATTTACTGATTTCTTTTAGGTTTATCAGTTTAGTTGGCTATAGATTTTTCAAGAACGGATTTGCCACTCTCCAACTTCCTCTGATATTTGTCGTGGGAGCTCCCATCCATCTTTAGAATCATTAATACTCCCCTTCAATCCCCCTCTCCTTCTTTCTTGAGGTTATTGAGTTTTGAGCAATGTGTGTGGTAGTCGCTAGATTTAGCTTTGATGCCTTCCTTGATGAACATTGGAAGTTTCTAGAACTTTCTTGCCAATGCTCTAAACATGACCCATTTGAGTCTGCTTTCCAAAATGACTCTTTGTTCTGTGTTTTACTCATTTTACATTATTTAAAGAGGTAGCTTTTCGGCTATATTCACTGCTGGTGGCTATCATTTACTCTCTGTAGATCTTTTCTGCTGAGGTTATTTTAGTTGGATAAATTGGAAATACACATTTTCAGAAAATGAGTGCCTGCATCTGATGGCATATTTCATTAAGCATAACTATATGCAGCTGGCAATTTCTTATTTCATTTTTATTATTTTAAAAGAAAGGAAGGATTTGTTGGTCTTTCAAACACAAACAATGAGTTTAGGGACCAGGGAAAGTAAAGGTGCCTGCTAACATGGTCTTCTCTTCTTCTGTCTTCCTATCATATTATTGTCTTACTATTAGAGAAAATTTTACCTCTTTTCTAGGATCCATGTAGAAAAGGTTAAGAAAATGATATTAGGGAAGAAAAACCAATAACAAGTATGATAGGATGATAATCCCCGTTCCTGCCTTCAAGTGCTATTACTAAGGATGGCATGGGAACCTTGCAACTTCGTTTTCCCATCATGCTTAGCTGCCAAAAATCTTGCCTAAAGTTAGAAGGATCTAGAGTGTTCTACTCATATGCCACAATGTTTTATTTTTATCCTTATGACTGTGGCCAAGTGGCTCCTAGGGAGATATAGGCAGCTTTTAAGATTTAGAATAGTAAAAGTAATCCAATATTACTTCTTAATCAGAAACAGAGTGAGCCATTCATTTGTCCTCTCAGGGACTCAATAACCCCAAAAGAATTTAAATAATAATGATTCTATGAAGTTATAATTGCTTAATGTAAATAACATATCTGTGAGTCCCATATTCATGTGATCTTACAATCATAGATTTAAAATATATAAAAAAAATCACTGTGAAACATATGTATATACATATATATGTATATACATATGCTTATATGTACATATATATATGTATATACACATATATATCTTTCTGATCTAAATTTCTAAACACATGCTAATACTATTTTATTGGATATTATGAATAGTGCACACATGATTTAAATGTTATGAGAATATGCATATATATGTATCTTTGAATGAAAACAATGTCATTTTATTCAAAGAATATGGTCATCCATGTATTTTGATACCCATGGAGCTTCCTGAAATTCTTCTTCCATAGATGCTGAGGGACAGCAGCATTGATTTCCCTGCCCTGAGACAGCATATGCCTCCCTCCCTAATCAGCTTCACCACGATGTCATTCTTTGTCTATCTCTGTCTCTCACACCCTGACAAACTCATTTTTCTCATATATATAAGGATAAACATGATTATTTCTACTGCCCCAAATTCCATGTTCTCTCTTGTCATGTCAGTACATCATGTCTTTTTTCTTTTAATATTAATGATGTGAGGTTTTTTAAAATTTATTTATTGTCTGCTTGTTTGTTTTTAGGTTTCACCATCTAGTTCATAGCATCTTGGGGAGTGCTAACTCAATGTTGTGTAGATCATGTAAGGTAAATGTCAACTATGATCATCAGCATAATGTTCTCTCACTGAAAATATGAGCAGGACATGTTCTTCTGGTGTCTTCCATGCCCTCTGACTCCTACAATCTTTTGCCCTCTCTCCCACAGGGTGGAAGACTTTTACCTTGCTTTATTGTACCTTGTTTAGTCCTGTGTGGATGTTGTCTCTTGGAGTCCTGCTCTCTTCTGAAGAGATACATAGGGAGTAGATCTGTAAGCAAAGGGAGTCGTGAGGCTGGAGTAGGGGGCTGGAAAAAGGAAACTACGGTAAGACTATAATGTATGAGAAAAGAATCTATTTTCAAAGAAGAACAAAGAAAGAAAATATGAGTTGGCTGACTCTTCTGTGGACATATTTCAATTATTCTACTGAAAATTTTGTAGGTCTTCACTCATCAGCTTATAGCCAATGGAATGCTCAAAGAATATAACTCCATGTACCAAATGTGCTCCAGGAACCAATCCTGATATAATGCTCTAGGTAGACTGATTTCCTAGGGAAGGTAGTCTGAAAGTACCTAGCCTCAAAGATAAATCACAAATCAAACCTTGAGTGTCAACAAAGAATCAGCGACCACATTAGATGGAAGAATAAATGATTTTATTAGGTCAAATATAACTGAACTCCCATACACAGTCCCAGAATTTATGAATAGGTAATTTCTCATTTCAAAAGGCTTTGAATTTATATTTTGGTTATTCTGTCATTTCTTAATTGGACAGACTTTGTCTTGCCAGAGAAAGGATGCAGAGAAAGATTAGTTAGCCTTATTGGAAGACCCTATGATAGTAGTACTAAGTTAACTCAGACAATTCATTTATAATCAGGAAGTTCAGCAACTTGATCTCCAGACCGTTGATCCACAGGTGGGTCTGTAACAAGAAGACTGGAAGTTTCTAGAAGTCACATAGGTTGGGTGACAGAATCCAGATCCATAACCAACGGAAGGATAGCCACGGACTCCATAACTCACAGGTCTAAAGCCTCTGGATCCACAGCCTGAAGCGTAGATGCTCCTTGACCCATAGCCCAGGGAATAGCAGCTGCTGGACCCAAAACCAAGAGATCCAGAATATGTGGTCCTACAAGGGCTGCAGAAGCTGGACACACTTGGACGGTAGCAAGGACGCCTGCAGGAGCTGTGCACCACATGGGAAGTCTGGCATCTGATGGGCTGGAAGCAGTTCTGACGGTAGCCATGGCTAAAAGAGGAACCCAGACGACAGTTTCTGGGAGAGCAGAAGTTACTTCTGTGGGTCAGTTGGCTCGGAAAGGGAGAGCCACAGGAGGAGGGGTAGCATAGTTGACCTCCATAGGATCTAGAGGAGAAGCTTCCAGAACAGCAGCTGTAGGACATGTTGAGAGGAGAGGTGCGATCAGCTAGGTGTCAATGGGAGAATGTGAGTTTGAATGACATGGTCCAGACAGACGTCAAGTTATATATCCTCTTCCACTGGGTGTGTCCACATTCCACTGGTTCCATTCACCTCCTCACCCTTCACATGAAAATACTTCCCTTTGTTATTAAGTTTAAATTTTTGCACATTCATATATTAATTGCAGTTTAATCACTCTGGCACACAGTAAGAAGATAGTCATAGTTTCTTTGCTTTGGAGTTTGCTTAGGTTTGAAGTTTACTGTTACTACAGTTTATCATATTCCCAGTGACTTCGTTTTTATCCATACATTTGCTGAGACACTGACCAATATAATGATTACATAAACTCTGCCTCCATTTCCTTGACACTAAAAGTACTTAATGGTCACTTTGGCAAAATCATTTGTCCCTTGTGTTTTTCTTTTCTTTTCTTTTTTTTTTTTTTTGAGACAGGGTTTCTCTGTGTAGCCCTGGCTGTCCTGGAACTCACTTTGTAGACCAGGCTGGCCTCGAACTCAGAAATCCTCCTGTCTCTGCCTCCAAAGTGCTGGGATTAAAGGCGTGCGCCACCACCGCCCGGCTCCCTTGTGTTTTTCACAAGCACATTGTAATGAAATCTTCAAATACTATATTTAATTTTTTTTCAAATGAGCCATTATTAGACAAGCCTCCCTATAGCATGTTGAACTAATTATTAAGAATACCAACTGTGGAGTTTCTGTCAATGATTTTCTTCAGGACAGAGCTTTCTTATACCATATTCACTTAAGAAACTACTAGTATCAACCTTGGAGTGGAAATTTAAAGAAAAATGTCTTCATAGATTTCTGACAAGAATGGTTTGTAGTTTGTAACCTTAATCTCTCTTTCTATCTCTGTGTGTGTGTGTTTGTGTGTGTGTGTGTGTGTGTGTGAGAGAGAGAGAGAGAGAGAGAGAGAGAGAGAGAATAAATTTGTTTTATATTATTGTTTTGGTAGAAGAAAATGTTCTTAAATGAGATCATTTATGTATACTTAAAATGCAATTTTAGAGATTGCTATTTTTTTTTCTCAGAAATCTTAACCTCAGGTCTTAGAGCCAAATAGATATGGAAGCAGAGTCTGACTAACCACGCAACTGAAGAACTTAAACTACTCTTGCCCTACATCTCAGCAGGGCAGAGGACTTTGACTGTGGCTTCCTTAAGCAGAGCCAATCATCAAACTCTGGAAATTCAACTCTAATTTGGCTTTAAAACTGATCTATTAAGCTTGTTTATACTAACATGTAAAATCTGATAAATCCTTATTTACCTTTCTGGGTAATATTGGCACTGAATAGCATTCAGCAGGAAGAATCTCTGCCTCAGTGATTTTTATACATTTCAAGAACAGTTGATTTTCTAGCTACAGACTGAAAATGACTGGAAAATCCATAGTCAGATTAATAGGGACACAGGCTTCTTACTTGCTTAGTGTCCGTTCTTCTTCCTCTGAGACTGACATTTTATGGGGCTTACCTAAGGGAGATGGCATTCCCAGCTGTCTTTGTACAAAAGGCCCCTTAAATGCCCAGGAATTAACTTGCTTTATGCTGAACACCCACCCTCTTCCGAGCACTTACTTCATTTGTTTTATGATTATCTCTCCCAGGCAGAATCCAGAGGTGGCATGCATCACACGAAGCTACCATGTGCAATAGTTAGGCCACCATTATGACTCACTCAAGTAAAATAAGCTCTGCTTTATGGATGGACATTTTTTTTAATTTCCTAAAGCACTGAGTGCCATTCTCAGCAGGTGGCACTCCTGAGGATGGCTATGAACTCCTTCAGATCTAGATGTAGCTTTGTCTTATTAGAAGTTAATTCTATGAGGCGGAAGGGGTGGGGGGGGTTGGGTGCTAAAGTTACAAAGTTCCCACTTTCCAGGCTAGGTACTGATATTGGAAAATAAAGACTAGAGTTACTTGAGCATAAATCAATTCTAATTAACGCAGCCTCCACTCATTTGTAATTATGTTGTTATTTTTCATTAGAGTTATATGGGCACTTAGTAGAAATGCTAATAAGCAACTCATAAGTGCTAATAAATATTTCCCTCTGAATGGAAGAAAGGGCAGGACTAAGCGACTTTAATAGTTCAAAAATGGATCCTGGAAACTTGAAGACACTCTACACTTTCTGTACACACAGGCAAGATGTTTAAGGAAAAAAAATCACTCTCTAGATAGGTATGCAAAATGCTACCTCTTGGTAACATTAATTTTGGATTTAGTGAACTATTTCTATCATCTATCTATCTATCTATCTATCTATCTATCTATCTATCTATCTATCATCTATCTATCTATCTATCTATCTATCTATCTATCTATCTATCATCTATCTATCATCTATCTATCTATCTATCTATCTATCTATCTATCTATCTATCTATCTATCTATCTATCATCTACATGCCTATCTATCATCTATGTCTGTCTATTTATCTATCTATCTATCTATCTATCTATCTATCTATCTATCTATCTATCTATCTACCTATCATCTATGTAACTATGGAAATAGTGTTTGGCAGGGACCTGGGGGAAAGAGGTCTGGGGAACATGGGAAGGGAGTAATGGAGTATATATAAAACCACTTTGTATGTGAATGCTTCTCTCTTCCTCCATCTTTACCAGTTTTCCCTCACCCATCACCCATTTTTTGAGAAATACAAATATATTACATTAAGACAAGCAAACAGCAACAGCAATAACAACAAACACCCACCACAGTGCTGCGAATCCACATCTCTTGCCCTTTGACCTACTTGCAACATTGGTTTGTTCCTGGTTATTACACGTTACTGAGCCTTCAATCCAACAATTTTTGCAATATTAAAAAAAAAAAAGAAAACCTTTCAAGTTAAATAAAATGCTGCAATAGCAAAAGTAACAAAATGCTTGTGCTCAAACCCCTGTGTATTTCCCTTCAGGTTCACTTTTTCATCCTCAACATTGACATCTCAGGGCCAAGGGCAGCATCTTGCTGCCCAGTCTCTGCAGGTTCTTTCTCATGACAAACCTGGTTTCATATGTGCTTTCTCCATGCTTACAACCAGGGGTTTTTATATTGAATCTGGTGACAAGCATGGACCAAAGGACACCTGACTGCCAGAAGGTTTGATGCAGGGCCACAGGCCTTGCCCTTGTGCTCCCTCCCAGGTCCAGCCTTTCTCGGCTTTCTCGAAGGCTTACATTGTATAATTACTCATAGACCACTTAGTCTCCTTGACTAATCCCACAATAAGCACACTGTTTTAATGTTTATTTTATGGTTGAGGAAGCCAAGACACAAACAGGTTGGGCAAATTTCCCAAGGTTACTCATGTAGTTAGTAGCAGAGATGGAATTTGAATCCAGTTACTGGTAATGCTGACCATCTGTGCAAAGACTGTTCTGATGCCTTACAGGCAGCCAGATTCTTTCTGCTTCTACTGCATAGAGTTCTCCCACAGAACACACCATGTTTTATGCACTTATCTGCCTACCATTTTTAACACCCGCTGTTATAGATTGTGCTCATGCATGGATGCCTGTAGACATGTGCACCAAGGTGGGATATGAGTATTTGTGATTCCAAATATTTTGTTGTTGACAGATGTTGTTGGCCCATGGATGTAGGCGGGCCTATTTGAACTCTTACCCAATCATACACAAGTGAGCCTCTGTTCTCTTAGTTTTATGCATTTTCCCATAAACTCACTCCTTTACACATCCTTTTATTCAGCACATGTGTGTCAGCATATATGTACGTACACCATGGGTATGTCTGGTGCTCTTGGAGGCAAGGCGATGGTGCCAAATATCCTGAAATTGGAGTGAAAAACTTTTTTGTAAGTGAGTCTCTGGGTTCTGGGAACAGAATAAGGTCTGCAAGGACAGAGTTATTTGTGCCTTCTTCATGTTATGACTTCGTCTCTCACATGTGTACTTCTCTAGTCAGTTTTTTTTTTGAAAGTCTAAATTTTAGTCAGCTTTATTTAGAAGTAATTCCCATGTAGTGAAAATCACCATTGCATGTGTGTATGTTGCTATAGTGAATGTGGTCATGCATGCCTGTAGACATGAGAGGGTGACCCTTGTCAGATGTCTTCCTTGATCACTCTCCATTTTCTTCTGAGGCAGTATTAAACCTGGGACTTATTAATTCAGCTATAACGGCTGCCTAGGAGCTTCTTGTCATCCTGTCTCTGCCTCTCTGGCATTTGGATTACAGGTTCATATCACCAGAGCTGACTTTTTGCATAGATTCTAGTGGAGAAACATTAGCCTTCTTGATTGTATGGCAATTTTAAAGATGCATCAATGTGTTCCCACAAGTCCATATAGTTATATAACCAAGAGCAAACAGGGAGAGGGACAATTTCCTTGACAGAAAGATGTTCTCAGGCTCCTTTATGCCTCTTTTCTGATGTATTGGAATACCTAGCCCCATAGTTTCACAGTGCAGGGAATTATAAATCATGAACATACTTTGGCTTGGCTCTTGCAAAATGCAGAATGTTTTTGACATCCATCTTCTTGCTGCATGTTTCAGTAGTCCTGGATATATGTTTCATGATGTAGATACACACTATGACTTAAACATTAAGCAATCCTCTGATTTGAGTTTTTTATGGATGCAAATACTACAAACAATTATACAAAAGTATTTTTGGACATATACTTTCACTTATCTCGGGTAAATACCTAGAAACAAGACCATTGACTCTTGAGTCAACCCATGCCTACCACTGGAAGACAATGAAGTACTGTTCTCCACAGGAAGTAACATTCCACATTCTCAAGGACAATTTCTCAAAGTTCCTGTTGTTCTGCATCCTCAATGTCTCGCTTGGCTATATAATTACCATAATAATACAATTATTGCTTCTTCTGTTTTAAGTGGGCATGTAATGGTGTACTGTTGTGGTTTTGATTTGCATATGTGTGAGGACTAAGAATGCTGTGTATTCTTCATGCGTTATCCCCTTCCCCCAAATCTGTCATTTATCTATGTCTGTTGAGATCTCTTCCTTATTTTTCTATTAAAACTGTGTGCTTGCCCTTGGATTCTATCAGTTTTTACACAAGCAAGATTCAAATGATCTACTACAGGTTTTTTCAGTAAGTTCTTCTAATTGTGGGTCATATTGGTTTTTTTTTTAAGTATTGTATGTATTCACTGTACATGCACTGTGTTACACAAGGGTATTTTTACATACCTTTGTGCTGAGCATATTCTCCTCATGCAGCCTTATTCCATTTACCGCACCTCTGTCCTGCCGATGAACCCCTTTGCTTTCCAAGTCATCTTGCATCTACTTTCATGTCATGTATACAAACATGATCTTATATATCTGCATTCAGTTTAGGATACACAAATGTAAAAACAAATACCATTTGTCTTTCAGAGATGGCTGTGATTCAACTAATATGATTTTCTCCAGTTTCCTCCGTGTTCTGCAAATGACATAACTTTGTTCTTCTTTAGACTAAAATAGAAAACCAACTGTAGAGAGAGGGAGTGAGGAGAGAGAGAGAGAGAGAGAGAGAGAGAGAGAGAGAGGTCTCCATGTTCTATGTAAAAAATGGACTGCATTTGATTGACAGAGTAAGTCATGCATGTACTATAAGTTAAAGTTAGCCATTGCAGATTGTTAAGTGTAGAGGAATTTAAATCCAGCAACATGGCTTCTCTGGCAATACCTTCTAGGTCTGTGTGATCCAGCTGGAATGTGGACATGCATTTAATCCTAGGAGACAGAGGCAGAAGCAAGCAGATCTCTGAGTTCTAGGCCACCCTGGTATAGAATAAGTTTCAGGTTAAAAAAAAAGTAAAAAGCTTAGGCCCAGGCATGGTAGTACCTGCCTTAATCCCAGGTGTCAGGAAACAGACGCACACAGATCTCTGAGTTCTAGTCAGTCAGGTTGGTTGAGGCCATGCAGTAGAGTGAAGTTCTTGGCAGTTCAGTTTATGGAGTTCAGAGGCAGTTTTTATAAGAACAGTTTTACAGATATGGATTGTAAAGAAAACAAGCTAGACATGGATGAATACGAATGAGCCAGGAAACAAGGAGCCAGAAGATGAGAACAAATTGCGAGAGTTACTTTAAGTCCAAGCACAGCAATTCCATGAGAAGCTTCAAGAAGCCAGATTGAATCCTTCAACTTAGAAAGGAGTTTGCACCAGAAGAGCTGAATTGAACCAGCCAGCCAGAGTTCAGAAAGAACTGGAAATGGTGAGCTTATTGAACAGTAAGTCTCCGAGATGGCAATTACATCAGGCAAGTAAAAGTTCCTTTTACAGTTATAATGGCTAAGTATCAGTACCCGGAGCAATAACAGCTTCACACATAATTTTTATTAGAAAGATATTGTTGTATTATACTATATACTTTTATTGACTTATTTCTTCATTTTGGTTCAATAATATTTAGATATTTCTCTACCCTTGAATCATCCTCATATTATCCACTATTTAGATAGCTTAAAATCTTAATGACTTTCATGAGCCTTGTTGAGTAGTAGAGGGGTATTTACTGAAGTATTGATAACACCCTAGTGGCTATTCACCACTGAGGAAAAGGACAGGCCTCCTCTGCACTAATATAATTGGACAGGGAAAATCCTGCAACAGTTGTATATTCCATTTTTCCCTCATTGATCTTTTTTGATTCACAGACAAACTCCAACTTAGATTTAAGATACTTGTCATGGTTATGACCATTTAAAAAGAGATGTTTATTTTCATATATTATTTATTTCAGTTCTAAATGTAAATATTATTCAGAATAAAGTTCTTTTTTTTTAAAATTTTGTTTGTTCATCACTGCCAGTCATCTTTGAAGTGTGTCGAGTCTTATGGGCCCCTTTGCTACGGAGAGCAGAAGGTCCAAATTTGTTGTAGGACCTGTGCATGTGACCACAGATGCTGCGAGTTTACAATTGCAGGAGCCATGTGATGGCCAGAGTTTCCTTTGACAATACTCTTTCCCATCTGCCAGCTCACGATCTTCCTGCCCCTCCTCTGTGATATGCCCTATACTTTGGAATGGGTGTAAGAAATTGTAAAAGAATAAAAATCTCAACAACACATAAAATATTTTCAAAAAATCAAGTATTAACACAGTGCTTTGAAAGATAAAAACACCATCTGGGAAAAGCAGCGGCCTTATAAGAAAGATCATTACAAAGTGTTCATGAAACCAATGCAATTGAATGCAAGCTCTGCCTGCAAATGTTCCATACTTCATTGTAATGTTGAGATTCTGTCACAATTTATATTCACAAAAGCACATATTGATTTCATAAAACACTGGAACATTTATGGTAACAGTTCTGAGAACTCTTTGACTTGATGCATGAGACAACAGATCTTAGTAATGAGAAGTCAAATTTTCTTAGGGAATATTTGTTCAGTTAAAGTTGGGAGTTATATTTGTCATATAATTCACTCTTCACCCCTGAACTTCTGGCTATTATTAATGTCTTAACTCTGAGTTCACAATATTTAACCTATTCTGTTAATATGAAAAGGCTGGAGAGCTACTGAGAAGCCAAAACCATTCATTAAAAATCTTTTAGTTCTCTTTGTTCTTCTAAAACTTAAATGAAATAGATTTGATGCCTGATTTTAAAGAAGCAGATTTCAGAATCTCAATTTTCTACTTAAATGAACTAACAATAATATGAGTAATATTTAACCCAGTTTACATGGGCCAAACATTGGACTAAGTAACTCAGTACTTAACTGATTATGTAATCATTTTAAATCTTTAAAAGGAGAAAAAAAACAGAAACTATATCCCATTATAGTTTGCTCTGAGCCTCCAAACTTATTTCTGGCTTTTATTATTCATTATTAATAACGAATTTCAGTTTCTCAGTTGTCAAAGTTTGGTGAACCAAGACTAGAAAAAATCAAGTACCTTGGATTTACCAGCCTACACTTAACTTTCAGTGTCAACACCAACATTCGAGCAATTCCCTGAGACTTACCTTCTTTACCTATAGGCCATAGGAAGTTAGACATCACAGCAAATCATGAAAGCACAACACCCAGCTACTAAAAATCTAATCTAAGCTTGGCAGAGGAAGCAAGTAGAGCACTATGCTTAGAAATGTCTGTCTAAATGGTATGTCCCAGTAAAGAGAGATGCCCTCAATAAAGGCAATAAGGCAATGAAAATAAGGCAGGCACAGGAAAGAAAGTAATACAATCAACTCACTTTTCAAATGTCTACCAGCAAGTTGACATGGACAATACCATCTAATTCTCCTAAAAAACAGGAGAAGTTGCATATGTGTATGTGTATTCATGTGTGTGTGTATGTGTATATATGTATATGTATTTACATATATGTGTGTATGTGTACTTATTTGTGTGTATGTGTATATGTATGTGTGTGTGTATGTATGTATGTATATATGTGCATGTATGTGTATTTGTGTATGCATGTGTGTATAAGTGTGCATATGTGTATGTGTGTATGTATGTGTGTATATGTATGTCTATATGTATGTGTATATGTATATGTATGTGTGTCTATATGTGTGTATGTGTATGTATATGCATACGTGTGTGTACTGTGTATGTATGTGTGTATGCGTATGTATGTGTGTATGTGTTTTGTATATGTATGTGTATGTGTGTTTGTGTGTGTGTATATGTATGTGTGTACATGTGTATGTATGTGTACGTATGTGTGTATACATGTGTATGTGTATATACATGTGCATATGTTCATGTATACGTGTGTTTGTTTCTATGTGTCTGTGTGTCACATTTTTCAGCTGCAGAAGCAGAGGCAGACCATATTATTAGTTTCTATGAGGTTGCGCCTCATGCATTATGAAATGAAGACTCATGTTCAAATGTCCACACTAAACCACTTTTCTGATGTCTCTCCACTCACTCATTCTCTCTGCTTTACTTGTGGTCCTGAGTATGAGTATTGAATTTTTGGTTTATATATCTTTATTGATACTTCAAGAATTTCTTGCATTATATCTTGATAATATTTATTTCCCTCCTCCATTTTCTCCATTCCATATTCACCCAACATTTTGTCCTTTATAAAAAATATATAAAATTGAGACCCATCAGTTCTCATTAGTGCTACTTATATTATAGACTCTTGGTTGTGTGGTCATTCACTGGAGTTTATGATACTCCCTCAAAGACCACACTCTTGAACAGCACTAACTCTTTCCCAGAAGGTATCGATTAGCAATAGCTTCTTTTCTATTTAGGTCTCAACCACAGTTTCCCAACCCTCCACTCCTCGCATATCTCCTCCACCTCCCCTCCCCTGCAGATCCATGCTTCCTCCATTTTCTTTCAGAGAACAGTCTCCAAGAGACAACAGCCAAATATGACAAAACAAGATACAACCAAACATGGTGAAAGCATTCATATAGATGGAGGTCAGTGACCCAATAAGAGAAAAAGAGTCCTAAGAACCGGCAAAGGAGTCAGAGGTACACACTCCCACTCTTAGGGGTCTCACAAAAACACCAGGCTAACAGCCATAAAATAAAGGCAGACGCACAGGGTGCAGAACCCTGCAGACCACAGGTTTGCTACCTCAGTCTCTCGGACCACATGAGATCCCTCCTTAACTGAGTCCATGGGCTCTGTTTTCCTGGTGCCTTCCATCCACTAGGACTTCTACAATCTTTCCCTTCCCTTTTCCACAAGGTTCTCCTATTTCTGAGTGGAGGGACACAAGGAAGACCTACAATCTAGACTCTCTTTCTGGCTGTAGGTCTCTGCATTTGCTCCCATCTGCTGCCTGAGAAAGTTTCTCTAATGACAACTGGACAAGGCACCAATCTATGAGTATAGAAAAAAAATCATAATCTGATTTTTTTTGTTTTGTTTTTTTTGTTTGGTTGGTTTGGTTTGGTTTTTTGTTTTTGTTGTTGTTGGCTTGTCTGTTTGCTTTCAGTGTTACTCAGTTCTATCCTAGGTCTCTGATGTCTGGCCATCCAGTCAGTGTAGGCCTCAGCTCCCTTTTATGTGTGGGCCTCAAATTAAATGAAACAATTATTGATGACTTTCACAAGTTCTATACCACTGTTAACCCAGCAATCTTGTAGGAAGGAGACATTGTAGGTCAAGGGTTTGTCTGGGTTGGTATCCAAGTTTTTCTTTCTGTATCCTGCAGAGTACCTTCTTGCAACAAAGAGACTAGAATGTTGGGATGAAGGCTCCATGCAGGCACCAGGTTGACCCCTCTATTTTCAATGAGCTGCGTGGATAGTGTCCTTCCTAATGGGGCATCATTGTCAGACTCTAGAGAGCAACCTTTTGTTCTTGCATCACCGTGCATTGTTTAGGGACCCCATGGAACCTCCTCACCTAAACAATCAACTAAATACAACCCAGTTCCACCAGTGGAAACCATGCCTGACTAGGAAAGATGGTCAGCCCAGATGCCATATCCGCCATTGTTGGGAGTCCTCACTAGAGTCAACCACAAAGATTCCAAGAAGATCCCACTGTACTAGGTTTCTAGCTACCCCCAATGCTCCCCAATTCCAGCTGTCTCTACATGCATTTTCTCCCCCCAAACCTGATCCTTCCTGTTCCCATTCCCCACAGAATCTATTCTATTTCCTCTTCCTGGAGAGATCCATGCTTTCCTCTCTTAATCCTCTTCATCTAATCTTTTAAGTCTGGGTTGTGGTCTATTATCATTTACTTAACTGCTAATATCCACATATAAGTGAATGCATACTCTATTTGTCTTTCTGGGTCTAGATTGCCACATGCAGAATGTTTTTTTTAAGTAGTTTTATCTATTTGTCTGCAAGTTTCATGATGTTGTTTTTAATGGCTGAGTAACACTTGATTGTGTAAATGTTTCACATTTTCTATATTCAAGTTTGAGTTGAGGAACATCTATGTTTCCAGCTTCTGGCTATTACAAACAAGCCTGCAGTGAACATAGTTGTCCAAAGTCTTTGCAGTAAGATGGAGTGTCACTTGGGTATATGCCCAAGAATGTACAGGTGGGTTTTAAGGTAGATCCATTCCCAGTTTTCTGAGGAACCAGTATATTGAACCTGATAGAAAAGAAAGTGGGGTAGCAGCCTTAAATACATTGGCATAATAGACAACTTTCTTAACAGAGCACTGACAACACAGACCCTAGGATCAATGATTAATAAATGGAAACTGGGATGAAACTGAAAAGCTTCTGTAAGGAAAGGACACTGACAGCTGGACAAAAAGACCACCCACAGAATAGAAAAAGATTTTTTAATAACTCCATATCTGATAGAAGTCTAATATCCAAAATATGTAAAGAACTTAGGAAAGTAGGTATCGAAAAACCCAGTAATCCAATTAAAAACGGGGTACAGATCTATACACAGGATTCTCAATAGAGGAATTGCAAATGACTGAAAAGCACTTAAAAAATGTTCAAAATCCTTAGCCATCAGGAAAATGCAAATCAAAACTACTTTGAGATTCCCATTTAACACCTGTCAGAATGGCTACAGTCAATAACACAAGTGACAGTTCCTGCTGGTGAGAAGGTGGGGCTAGTGGAATCCTCTCAACCAGCCTGTATCTATAGCCTTGTAATGATGGGTGGGACTTTCTGCTGCTTAAGTTCTGCATGCTAGGAATCTGACTGTCTTGAGTTTGTCCAGGTTGTATGTGCGACTGTCCTATGAAGAACCCCAGACACTGTTTTCCTGTGTTTATCTATAGCCTCTTGTTTTGAGTATGAATTGTATGAATTACTTATTCAGAATTGATGTCCCTAATGTTGAACAGATGCAGTTATTTAAAGGTGAATGAGGGAACAAAACCCATGAGGTCACTTAGTCTGAGTTATTATTAGAAAATTCATTCTCTGGCTCTTGCAAATGCTGATTCCTACATGAGGCAGAAATATACTTCTGGGTTAGAAGAGCTGCTCTTCCTCAGATGAAATTGAATTCTGCTTCTCTGAGATAACACTTTGGTCTCAAGTGGAATAGCTGGTGGAGAGAAAGGCCTTTTGTCAGCACATGTCTTCCCTATAACCTTTCCTTTACCTCACAAAGGTTGGGAAGAAGCAACTAATCATTGCTGGGGCTCTTTACAAAGTCCTTCAGTCTCCAAGTTTGGATAAAGACCAAGAGGAAAGAAACAAAAGAGGGAAAGGAAAGCTAATTAAGGATCTGATGACGGCAGTTATTTCAGAATGTGGAGCACTGGGTTAGTACAGTCTGTACTTTGCAGTGAATGGTGTTCTGTCTGGGGATTGGGACTAGCAGTTTTCATGACAAAAGAAACCTGTTAAAGCTCAACCAAGCACGTAGAAGTGATGCACGCAGATATCTAGATATCTATGTTAAATATCTTACTTTAAAATAAAAGAGCAACTTTCTATTTCTTTAGGGTCTATGGGGAGTGTGGAAGGTATGGCTATAGAAAGTGTTCTAGAAAAGGGGAGGCAGAGATGGAGAAGAAAAGAAAGACAGCTGAAAAGGAGGAGGAGTCTTTGGAGTAGACACATTTCTTGCTGTGGCACTGATTACTGATGAATGGAAAGCTTTGGTTGGTACTTGAAGGTGGTTTCTGAAACGGTCACTTCTTGGAAATATAGACAACTCCTGGAATAACAGTTCTACCATATTCTTAGGAATAAAGTTAAAGAAACAGAAATGAGGATCTATAAAGTTATGCTGCCAATCAGACCTGTGACCACAAATCCATTGAGACTGGGTGAGAAGAGTCTTGGAGGAGCTTGGGTTGAGGAAAAATATGATCAAATACATTGTATGAAATTACGAAAAAGTAAATTTTTAAGAAATGTAAAATATTATGGTAACTAGCCTCATCCAGAGGAACATTTAGAGGCAGCAGACAACCTGTCAACACAGAGGTCTGTATGCACTTGCACATGCATTCAGTGAGACCTCAGAGGCAGGATCAGGTCAATCAGGATGTATGAACACAGGCTTGCTGTCTGCCGCTACTTTGGTGGCAAGTAGACACTTGTTAGACGTCAGACAATGGAAATCACTGAGTCCACATATTGTTGGAATAAGAAGTCATTTTTGAAAGCT
This sequence comes from Tokudaia tokunoshimensis, assembly GCA_036184795.1. Classification (NCBI taxonomy): domain Eukaryota; kingdom Metazoa; phylum Chordata; class Mammalia; order Rodentia; family Muridae; genus Tokudaia; species Tokudaia tokunoshimensis. The sequence continues at coordinate 75,665,941 of BTHU01000015.1, forward strand.
AGGGTATGCAATGGTTTGCTAGGACTGCCATAGAAGCTTCCATCAATTAGACTAATGGTTGTCTCTTAATTTAAAAATCTAGGGGTCTAAGATCAAGGATTTGTGGATCAGTTCTGCTGAGCATCTCTGTACTTGGTATTTGATGTCCATGGCTTTCTTTCTTCCTCCAGTTTTCCCTTTATTTGTGCCTATCTCCATATAAAGACATTTCATTTTTAGAAATAGACAGTCATATTGTATAACAACCCATCTATTAGCCAACATTTTACTTAATCACTTCTATAAGTAAATAATGTTGTGATCTGAGAGACTAGGAAATAATAGTTGACTATAAAAAATTTAAAATTAGATAGGACATAATTTGTTTTATAGTGATAACAAAGTTACATTACATTTAAGAAAAGAAATGCTTTCGAATGTTAGCTACTGTTTAACAGTTTTAATTTCCCTTGAACTTAATGATGAGACTGAGTACATTTTGTCATAAATGACTCTATATGTGTTTATCAATACATGGCGGGACATGTGGAGGCTTTGAGGCTTCATTACTCATATTGTTGAATCATAATTGATTTTCCCATGTGAATATTGGACTGAATGCATTTTATTCATTTAAATACAAACCACTCAATTGTTTTGTGTATGTGACAGTGGCTGTTTCCATGACTAATAACAAGTATTCAGTATGCAACTTCTCTGAGCGCCACCTGCCATTTCTGCCACTTCTCGCAACAAGATGTTCGGTTGTTAATGGTTCTTTTCTGGGAACTAGGCAACAAAATCGTACAGTTCACAGAATAATAACACTTAGTTCCAATCATCGGCATGGGAAAATCACGATGTTAATATGAAAAATGTCTGCATTCATCATTTTAACAAGTGCATTGAAAATCTACTGAGACTCTTCAAATGGTGAAGACACTGCCCTTTACTGTGAGATTCTCTACTTTGAGGAGGGTGAAGATGAAATATGAAGTTGAGGTCCCTGGAACATTGCCAAGAATAAGCTATACCTATGGGGGCCAGTAATACAGAATGACAACCAAAAGTCTCCCAAGGCCATTGTCAGTTATATTGCTGACTGAGGTCAAGAGTTCATGTTGCAAACCACGGAGAAAGTTAAAACAAGAACTTCAACTCATGGGCTAGATTTCCTTTTACAAGAGGTGGAAAGAGGAGGAGAGAGGGAGTCGAATCTATCTGAAGCATACACACGGCACAAAATCAGAGAAAATGAAAAACATTCTTATCAATAATTGAAAGCATATTTCAGAAGAGCTGAATAAGTATTCAAAACGTAATTAGCAAAATAAAGTGACAGACGCTTAAGTAGGGTGTCATGCTAACAGCCCTGTCTTGATCACCAGACATTATACACATGTGTGGAAAATAATCCACACTGTGACCCCATAGAGATGGGCAGATATGACACATCTGAATAAAAATGTCTTTATGGAACACTTCGCTGCATATGCTTATATAAAAAAATAATATTAAACATAACAAGAACTCAAGTCATTAATACATAAATTACAGGAGAGGAACATCCTGGCTTTTGAAGCTTTGGCCAGTCTACTACAAAACTGGGGTGTCATCACACCTGTGGTGTGTCTACCTCTGTTCCCCCAACCTGCCACAAAGCTCTGCCAAACAAACAGGAAGAAGTACACCCCAATGAAGGGGAAAGTTCAGCTCTGCTCCCCTCTGGGGCTCTTCCTGTCTACACTTGAGCTTACTCAGTTTTCCAAGGTAAATACACGGGAAAGAAACAAATCGGAAGTATCCTGCTGAGGCCTCTCATTCCAACCTTCTGAAAACGCAGAGGCTCCCCTCTTCCTCTGTACCACATTTTCTCTGCTCCCTCACCCACGTATTCTCTCTTGTTCTCCTTCCCTTTCCTCTCTCCTTGCCTCCTCCTTCTCCTCTTTCCTGCTTCTCCCTCTCCTCCTTCCTTGCTCTTCCCCTCTTCCCTGTTTCCCTCTGCTCCTCCCCTGCCCCTGCCTTCCTCCTTTTCTTCTTCACTCTCTATTTCTGTCTCTTTTCCTCTCCCTATCTCCTACCCACTCTCTTTAAGGTCACCTATCTCACTCTGACAAATATATACAGAACAATCATGGGACTTGCTCCTGGTGCCCCACGCATCCTACCATAATTACGTGCAATGGTTCTTTTAAAAGCAGAGCAGATGGTGATACCTCAGGGTCAGGAAATGATCAGATCCCCAGAGTACCAAGGCAGGGAAAGCCACCTTTCATACTCATTCTTATTTTGTATCTATTGCTTCTCCTAGGACTAAGTACAACACATCTCCTGGTTTGTACCCAATTCCTAAGGATGATTCTTGCTTCTGAGCAGGGAAGTTACAAATACAGTTACTAGTTACAGTCAACCTTTACTCAGCTGACCAAGAAAAATGAAGAAATACAAAGTCCTTGATATTGACAGAACCATCATATTTTATTTCACATGAGACACCTAACCTACAAGCTTTCCCTTCTTCTTCTGTGTTCACGAATCCCTCCAGAGCCTCCTGTACACCACAGGATTGGTTTGTGTACCAGTTCTGGACTCAGAATACTACTCATCTGACTTTGAACTCAAAAGCCTTTTTTATTCTGCCTCCCATTTTCAGTTGTCACAGTGTGACAATCGCTATTCTGCTCTCTGGAATTTACGGCTAAAGGAGTCATTACTTGTCATCAAGAGCCATCTGTACAGTGTCATTGGGTAGTGACACACAGCCACTGTTAAGTTCTGAAATATTACATTTCTCAGGATGGATATCAATACCACTCCATCCATCTTCCACATTCCCCAAACAAAAACGTTAATAACTGTTATACTTACATAGACACTTGAACAGAGAGCATACCATGGTGATATAGAGAACTGCCCTTTACAACATAATCACAATGTTACAAACAGAAATTATATATATATATATATATATATATATATATATATATATTAAAAATGACTTTGTATTTTATTGTCTAGGACAGACAAATATTGAGCAGGTGTAACCACAGACACAGAGTGCTATTTCTGCATTGTGAGGATGTGAGGATTCCCTAGCTGGGGATATGAGCTAGATGCTGACCTTGTAGTCCAGGGGTCCCCTAAGGAACTGATTTCCAACAACTGTGAGATATCAGATATCACCTGTAGTTATAGCAGGTGACATTTTCCCATTTTGTTTTAATTTCTGTATTTATTACTTATTTATTTACTTATATTTTGGTTTATTTTCTAACCTAAATGACCCATTGTTCATTCTGCTGTATATTAAGTAGCAATACCTCCTTTGACCCAAACTTTGGTCCAACTCAGATTCCACAGGTTTATAAAGCACTTGAAGTCAAAGTCCCTAACTTTAAATTACTTAACTCTCTAAGAAACAGTTTTTTAAGTACAAGTGACAAAGATAGATAATTGATTCCTAGGTTGGTGCTTCCTATTCTAATCATCAATATAGACTTTTCTTTTTAGCATGGAAGATGAAGAAAGATGTATTTGTGTTTTTTTCTGGTCAGTTTCTTTCTTCTTTCTTTTTTAGCAAACGCAAAGCTCCTTAATTCTGTTGCTCATTCTCTTACTAATGACAGTGATGCTAATGAACACAGTGACTAATAATGAATGGGATGTGATGTGGGATCTGGAAGTATGAGGATTAGTGGTCAGGAGTAGAGAGGTACACACCCTCAAGCTTGGGCTCAGTTCCAGACAACCATGCAGGACAACAGCTGGTTAGCATGCTTTAAAAAAAATGGTAGCCCATATGTCATGTGTGTTCTTTTTAGCTTTTAAGTATTGCTACATAATTTGAATTTGAAGTTCGATAGATAGCCCATGGAACTTACGTGTAAAAGAAATAGCCTGAATGTGCTGGATTTGATGTAGAATTTGACTGTGCTCTTGTGGTCCCATCACAATGAAGGTGGGAGGGCAGGGAATATGTAATGGTGAAAGGGGCCCTGGTGTGTGCCTGAGTCACAACATTGTACCATGATGCAAAAATGTGCTGACTTGATTCATTTGAGTGCCACCGAGCTTGCCACCAGTGATTGAAAACTTACTTCAGGTTTGACAAGATGTCTGCTTTCAGAAAGATTTTAGGAAGTGCTGACTTGAAAAACAATAATTCTGCTTCTAGCAGTAAACTAACTAAGATATTTAACCCTTTACCAGGAGTCCAGTGAAAGACATTTAAAGAAGTAGAAGATCATAAGAAAAACTTTTTTAAAACATAGATATTAGATGTTGGATGCCCGAGAAGTTCCTTGTCATCCAAATCAGGGAGTAATGCTCTAAAAGAAATTACAATTAAACATACTTTTGCAGAAAGGGCACTGGTAATTTCAGCATCTGTCACTTAACCCTATTATATTTTCATCAAATGAATTTTTCATTCAATGACAGTAGCTTTGAGACTGTCCATTTTAAACACCGATATCACCTGTTTGACCTTTGGTGCATTACATCATTGTATTTGTTCTGAATTGCCAGGAAGCATAGTTATATTGAAAACTCACGATGACTCTTCAAGTATTTTATTGTTTCATGTTTTTATGTGGAATTAATGAGAGGGAATAGAAAGAAAAGGAACAACTGAAATGTACAGCAAGATAATCACCAAACACAATTGAGCCCTAGAAGGAAACTTGGCTGTAAAGGTCTTGGGAAGGAGATGTGACTGCATGTGAGTCTCTTGATTGTGTCATGACAGCAAGTCATAAACATAGAACTGTTGTCTTCCACAAGTCAGAATCAAGTGATGAATTTAAGATTCAAGGCTTTGTCTTTCCTGACCTTTTCCAATGTTCTAGGAAGATGAAGCAGAAACTACAGCTTTGTAGCTTGACAGCTATGGGTGGCAGTCTACAGTCTGTGAGCAGGTTCAGAGGGCTTCTTACACTATAGGTATTAAACACATTCCCATAGCATCAGACTGATGACTGTCAGAGAACACGAAATTAGCAGCACTGAAACCCCGGTGTTCTGCTACCTGCTAGGAGGGCCAATCCTCCTATATACGTACCAATTATACAGTGATTGTTATAGAAAATAATGACACTTGGAACAGCAGTAGAGTTATCTATAGGCACAGAAAAGAGAAATGGCCAGGAGACATTTTAAAGGAAAAAAAATAAGAGAAAAATATGTAAGCTACTACTGATACAGAATTCATTTGTCTTAGATTCAAATCCAGGAACTAGTTTAAGTTCATTGGTGGAGACAAATGCTATGCGAGACAAATGTTTTCTTTAAAACATCTTTCCTAAATTGTTGCAGGATCCAAAACAGGAACGAACCTAAAGTTCCTGCATATGTGTGGGCGTAATGCATGCAAATCCTGTGGCATGGGGAAAAGTAATAAGCCATCTCTCTTATGGCTTCTACAAAGCCTTGGAAACAGTGCTGAGCCCAGAGGGGATGGTATGAGCTCTTTCACCCTTCTACTTTTGTCTGGGTCTGGGAGGAGTCTTTTTTTGTTTGTTTGTTTATTTTTTTAGTTTTTAATTTTATATCAGTAACTTTCATAGGCCCTAAACTCCAATGCTCACAGCCATTTGCTGTGGAGTCCCACATAAATAGTAACACCAACAGCTTGCAGACTGGGTAGGAATGTGAAGAGGGACACCTACCTGGGAGAAATGTGGTTTTTGACTTGAAATACCAACTGAGAAGTGAGAGAAAGTTTAAAGCTGAGACATTCCTAACAATAAATAGTGATATTGAAAGGAGCTATTTCTGTCATCTCAAATACTTTCAGCACTTTCCTTTGCCCAGTATGTAAAGGAAAAAATATTATTTTCACCTGTTGCTGAAAAGCATGTTGAAAACTCCACTCTTGTCTGTAGAGGTAATCATCCATTCAGGTCAGGGGTATATCCATAGGCTCATAGAGGAAGGAGGCATCACGTTCTGATTTTGTGGTATGTGTTGGTGTTTTTTATTTTAACTCCCAAGTTTATGGATTTTCCTATTGTTTTCATCCTAAATTAACATTTATACTTAGATGCATTCTCATTTATGATATATTATTCTGATAATGGTGACTCACAAAAGTAGCTTCATCAATATTTACAAACTCTGGATCTCCCTCTGGTAAGAAAGCTACAACCAAGCACAGACAGGTAGACTGGATATGGATAAGCTCTGAAACCATCCATCGTATTGAAATGATGGTTAGTGAAAGAAACTCTAGAAGTATCTGAGCTAAGATTAGACTATCCACCAGTAGATTAAATCAAAAATATATCCAAAACACCATCTCTCCTGATGCCATTGACCCTTGTACATTAAACGTCTTCTCTGCTATTTTTGTTCACAAGGTCCCTTAATGGCTCCATGTTGTTTTGATTTCATTATTCTAAATCATCATTTTTATACACATTTGTTCAAGACTAGAAGGATTTTTGTATGATGGCTCAATTCATTTGGTTTGCATTTATGTAATGCTTACAGACTGGACATAATAACCATTGATAACAATGTACTAAAAATTGGAACATTATACTGCAGAGTGTGAATCAATGATTTGATACCGGAGCCATCTTGAAATGGCTTTTTGTCAATGTAAGATTTTGCCTTTTATTCAATGACCAATTGCGGTTAAAGACTTTGTCATCCCTAAGAGTAATTCCCCTCCCCAAACAAAACACACACGTCATAGACAGAGAACAATGGGGATTTCCTGACCATGATAGCAGAGGCACTAATTAAATAGTCATAGCATTTGTAGCATAAATGCATTTCATTGACTCAGACAAATAAAAAAAAATGAGTTCTCCCTTAAACGTAAGTTTAAAGGAGTTAGTTAACTGCAATTATAAAGAAAATTACTGAGGTCCAGACATGCAAATGAGGGAGCCCAAATATGGAAACAATGACTGTATAAGAAGCCACACCCGTTGCTGAGAGTATATAAAGGTCCCAGAAAAGGAGTGATTTTCAAACTCAGAATCTTCTGTTGTACTCAGCTCAAGTTATACCTGCCATCAACATGTCCTACAGCTGTTATTCTGGAAACATCTCTTCCCGCTCCTGTGAAGATCACCTGAGCTACCCTAACTCCTCTTGTGGCTCTTCCTACCCCAGTCACCTACTCCAAAGCACTAGCTTCTGCCCACCCAGAACCTGCCATCTGGGATCCTCTCTCCACAGTGGCTTTCAGCAGAACTGCTTCCAGCCCATCAGATGCCAGACTTCCCATGTGGTGCACAGCTCCTGCCAGAGGCCCTGCTACAGCCCCAGAGTCTCCAGCGTCTGCAGTCCCTGCAGACCTGCATATGCCAGCTCTCGGGGTTTTGGATCCAGCAGCTGCCACTCTCTGGGTTATGGGTCTAGAAGCTCTTACTCTCTGAGCTGTGGGTCCAGTGGCTTTAGATCCCAAGGGTTCTCTTCTCTGGGCTATGGTTCTGGATTCTGCCACCCATCCTATGTACCCTACAGAACCTGTCAGTCTCCTTGCTACAGACCAAGCTGTGGCACGGGATCTGGATTCTACTGACCTGCTTTCTAACTTCCAGTCTTGCTGACCACCATCATCCACTCCTGGATCCCTGGCCTTTGTTGGCTTCCTTCGGCGGGGAAGAATTGTCCTCTGGTTCACTGATTGCCAATTCTTCACTTTTTCTCTGACCTCAGATACTGGCTGAAGGGTGTCCTTTGAGAACTCTGTAATTAATCTCTTAACTCAAAAATAAAGCCTGCATTGCAAATGAAATTTATAGTGCTGGATTTCTTCCCAAATTCATGAATACTAAAATTTTAAGCTAATGATTATACTGATTTGATATTTATCTATGCTTGCTTTTGTGAGTTATTTACTGTATGCTTGCTTTTGTGGTTGTGAAACATGAAATTGATTAGCATTAAATGAACAGCATGCATAGGGATTCAGGTTTTGAAGTTCTATTAAGTTGTGAATTGGATAAATACCTTATGTGCCTCAGATAGTTTTCTTACTTAAGAACATAAAGTAAAATGATTGAAAGTATAGATTCTATTAATGAAATCCCGGATGCAAAAAATAAATTGATTTCTATTTGTAGTGGATTCTCAACTTTATGCCAACTGGTCTACCTAAGTTATGTAAGACAGCAAAAGACAAAATGTATTTAGATCGTATGGCTATGGGTTCCCTTGTGCACTAATATTAAATGTTTTTATTGTAATGTATCTCATGGGCTCCTGTCTGGATTGCCAGCTTAACAGATGTAAACTCTTTTAGGAGACTGTGTAACCTTTATCAAGTTGAGGCCTCCCTCAAAAGGATGCCCTTGAAGGTGATAGGTCAGCAGTAATGAGGACTCTGCGGTCTGTATTTCCTTGTCTTCCATGATCTGAATTCTAAGCAACTCATACTTCCAGCATCACAGGTAGAGCCTGTTAGGAGTCTGTTTAAACTCCACCTACAGTTACCTGGCAATGGTCAGGTATGCCCCTCCCCACTGTTATCTGGCAACAGTCCTGTAGGTCTGGCCCACTATAAAAGGGGATTCTTGCCCCTCCTCCTTCTCTTGCATCTCTTATTCTCACACTCTCCTAACCTCTCTCTTGCCCCTCTTGGGCTCTCCTCCCCTCCCCTTTCTCTCCACGTGGTCATGGCCGGCCTCTGCTTCTCTACTCACTCCCTCTCTCTGCCTTTCTCTGCCTCTACTACCCCCTTAACTCTCTTCTCCATGCCCTGAATAAACTCTATTATATGCTATACTGTTGTGTGTCAGGTCCCTCAGGGAGAGGGGATGCCTTGGCATAGATCCTCTGAGGCACCTCCTTCCCCCACACCGCCCTAGAACATATTCTCTCGCCTCTTTCTCTTTTTATGATCACAACAGAACCACTCTGCTCTGGTTCCAACTGGTTCCCTATGTTGGATTTTTAATCCTGTGAAATGTTGAGAGCCTGTGAATCTCTCCCATACATTGTTCTGCCAGCTATCTGGACATGGCGACACTAAAAGAAACACCGAGTTCATTTTCACTTGTGAGTAGAGGACAGCTCTCAGTGGATCCCTACAGCATGTCAAGCTGTAATCGCAGGAGACTCAAACCAGGACAGGAGCTGGTTTGTAACTCCCTAGATCAACACGCCCCAACAAAAGCCCCATTGAAGCTGAGGCCTGAACCGGACCCAGGTGAAAACTGTGGGAGAACAAAGACTCATTAAAACCCATGGGATGCAGGGCTCACAACGGTGTGGTGTCCACACTGTCGACACACTACACTACCATGTTGCTGGGAAGAGCCCCCAGGCGAGGTGACCAACTGGGGCCTGCTCCAGAGCACCTGGGAGAGGTGACTGTCTGGGGACAGGAGCTGGGAGCTTGAGGGTCACTGTCTACAGGAAGGAGTTTCTGGACAAGGGCCAGGAGAGTCAGTCCTGTTTTCCAGGACTCATCAATACTTCACATGAACAAAGGGCTGCGGCACAGAGGGTCTTTGCAGGATGCATCTGTCACCATTAGCCCATGTTTCTCTGAGCCTGCTGGGCTGGTGACCCCCCTATCAATCACACTTATTCTGTGAACTCCCGACCTTTCAGCAGTCCTTTCACAGCGAATCCTGCTGGTCCTGATGTAGCCCCGCTGTTCTCTATGACTCTAAGCATTATTTTTAAGAAACTTCTTTTTATAGATGGAAACTCAGGCTAACCTAGTGAGTGTAACTTTGGGACGCCCATGATCAATCACTTAAAAATCAAAGTATTATATGCCGTGTGCTTTTTTGCTGCGAGTGCTGCGAGTGCAGAACTGCTTTCCGATTGGATTGGCGCCCCTTGCTGGACACCAGTACAAACAGGCTGTGTGCTAGAAATGGGCCACAGCTGTCATGGCGGCATGCTAAGGTGTGCTTGTGCACGCATGTGCAGTCCTTCGTGTAGGCCTGTGAGCTGGGTTTTTTATTGGGGGTTAGGGAGTCTGCTGTTTGTTTTCGTACAATCTCTCCTGCTAAGTTGATGCTTCCCTGATAGATTTCTGGTCATCTGTCGTCTTTGATGGACTGCCACCAACCAGAAAGCCTGTGTGTCACATCTCTAGAATGAAGAAACCAGTTCAAATCCTAATGTATATTTTTAACTTTAACTTTTATAGTAAACATATATGATGCCAAAAAAAAAAACACACACACAGAGTAAATGAAAATGACTACATCAATAATTATGGAAAAGAGTACAGGCTTTCCAAAATGTTAGGAAAAGAACTACCATATGATGATGTAGCAAGTCCAAGACTGATGTTATAGCTAAAGAAGATATAATCGGTGTGCTTAGAAGACCGGAGCACGCTACTGTTCACAACACACTAGAAGTAGAAGAATATACTGATAAAAGATGGTAGAAAATGTGATACATCTCCACAGTCAAATATAAGCCGTTAAAACGATGAGATGGTATCCTTGATAGAATATGGATTAAAAGAGACATTGGCATGTTACAGGATATAAGACAGACTCAGAAATCCTGAATGATCTCATTCACATGTGCAGGATTGCTCTCACACATATGACTTAACCCAATTCATGTGTCGTTCTGTCACTCCATATGGTTCTCACTGCTGGCTTCCCAGCTCAGTCCTGTCTCTCTTCTGCAGCTTCCAGGGTCTCCCTCCCTCTGCCTGCATCTCAACTTCCCTAAAGTTCTGTCCCAGCTCCTCCCTAGTACTTTCCACCCCAGCTAGGTACTATTCAAAAAGCTGCATTCCTTTCTCAACTAGTAAGCTGGGGACAGTCTTGCTTAGTCTCTAGGATAGGTTTTCTTGCTTTTAAAGGCAGATGAGGGAGTAGCATTTACATATACAGCTAGCCTGGGACTGAGGGCTGCAAAAACAATTGAAAACACAAGGTTACCCTATGAAGTTTAGGTGGAGCCTACAAAATGTAGGAGGGCACACAAAGGTAATGGCAAGAGCCTATTTTTCATGAGTATTCTCTTGTACTCCTTTAACAGCTCAAAGGAAGATTTACCATGCTTGGCACTGGAGAGTTTGTCTGTGACTCTGGAAAAGAACACTATTACTATGACTTCATTTAAATTATTTATGTATGTAAACACATGCAATTGTATATTATACATTTATTTTTGGATTTAAATTCTGTTCAACAGTAGGGAATTCATTCCTGGGACTGTAAACCTCACCAATTGGTCATGGCTAATGAAGAAGTCATGGCCCCTAGAAGAAAATATAGTGTTGCCACTTTTCCTAAACCACTGCAATTCCTAACTGCAGTCTAAAGACTATCCATATATAAAAAAAAATAGGTGTAGCTCTCTCTGTACCATCAAGTAAGTTTCTTTTTGCAGCAAAAAAAAAAAAAAAATCATCGCTGTCACAGCAATTGACAACTTGTCAAAAGGCAGAGAGCAATTTTCTGTGGGGAGCTGATCCCCAATTGAAACATCTACCATACAACCTCTATGCCTGAGGTTTTCGAAACATTGCAGAAGAAAAGGCAAAACATCACTGAAGAAAGGATGGAACTGTTTAAGGGCCAGCAGATGTCTACTGTGAGATTGTGCTGTTATCGATGACAAATATCTAAACTCCTGACATCTTAACAATATGACTCTAAACAAAACTTTCACAAGGACAGCATAAGTTGATATGACATCATAGATGAAGAAAATCTCAAGAAGCCCCACATCAAGTTGAATAACTACAGGTAATTCGTTGCTGCTGAGTGATGCTTTTTCAAGGTTAAGGGCTTTGATAAGTTATCCAATCCCAAGTACCAACCTTATACACATATACATACAAGCAAAACTAAATGGACTCTGCAGGTTGTATTTATAAATGCACATATATCCTGTAAAATTAATAAAGAGTAAAAATTATGAATTGAGAAGTACTGGGGGGGCACAAGAGGAGTTGGAATGGGGGAAGCATCCAGTGGTGTTGACTCCAATACAGTATTCAAGTATGAAATTTTCAAAAAAAATAAATTAAGAAATTCTTGTGCAACTATATGTAGCATTATTTTTATCCTATGGTTTAAAGACCAAAGGAAAGCTTTGAGTATTTTAACCAGAAAGAATCATTACGTATTTAAGAATATAGATGTTTCATCTGAATGTTATGCAAAGCATACATTTTTAAAGAAAACAGAGTAACATTAACATGTACAATATTGTGATTTCATGTAGCAGTTAACACAAATTTAATTTAAAAACATACAAAGAAGTCATTTCCATCATTTGGAGCCAACAACATGGAATTAGAATATATGATAGTAATTAAAATGACCAGACATAGAAAGACAAAGAGTTTATTTATTTCCATATGGAATCTGAAAATGATGATCATATAGCATCAGAGAACTAGAAAGTGACCAGACTCTAAGGTGAAAAAGAACAGGAGGAAATGGAAGACAGACTACACTTTGATAAACTGAAAGAGTTGCTTTTAATGATTTATTGCATTGAATGGTAACCAAATTTAATACATAGCATATTGTTAAATTGTGAAATTAAACAGTATGTCCTCTTTGGATTTTATTTAAATTATCACCTAAATAAAGTTGAAGACAATGGCATTTGTATCATTAGAGGTGAATATTTGATGTGTGTTTAAGCAAAAATATTTTTTTCATGTCTGATTTATATGTCAAGAAATTTCTAAAACAGATGTGAAGATAGACAGCTTTATATAAGGTCCCTCTAAGTGATAAAATAGATGATTCATGAAAATTCCTATAAATGCCCTTCCTTTATTCTATATAGCTATATTAGTCACTGTTGTATTGCTGTGAGGAGACACTATGACCAAAGAAATTCTTATAAACGAAAGCATTTATTGGGGGTTTGCTTACAGTTTCAGATGGTTAGATCATTATCCTTACAGCAGCAGGGAGCCTGTCATCCAGCTAGGCAGGCACAAAGCTGAAGAAATAGCTGATACCTTTATATCCAGATCCCACAGACAGCATGCAGAGAGAGAAGGGGAGGGTGGGAGAGAGAGAAAGAGAAGGAGAGGGAGAGGGAGAGGGGAAGAGGGAGGGAGAGAGGGAAGGAGAGGGAGAGAGGGAGGGAGGGGGAGGGGGAGAGAGAGGGAGAGGGGGAGGGAGGGGAGAAGGGGAGGAGGAGGGAAAGGGAGAGGGGGAGGGAGGGGAGAGGGAGAGGGAGGGAAGGGGGAGAGAGGGAGGGAGGGGAGAGGGAGGGGAAGGGGGAGGGAAGAGGGAGAGATTGGGCATAGAATGGGCTTTTGAAACTTCAAAGCCTACTTCCAGTGGCATACCTCTCCAACAAGTCCACACCTCCACATCTATTCAAATAGTTCAACTGGGGACTAAGCATGCAAATATTAGAGCCTGTATTTGGGGGAGCGATGGATGTTCTCACTCAATCCACCACAATAGTACTAGAGAAATATAGGTCATATAAGGATGTTAGGGACATCTTTTATATTTTATATATAAAATTATTAGTAAGAAGCATTGTAAAATAACAGCAAAGTCTACCCTGGATGAAGACTCAGAACAACATGCCTGTATTCCCATTCTCAAAACATATGAAGCTGAGGCAAGAAAAATGCTGTGAATTCAAGATCAGCCTGGCTATATAGTGAGCGCCAGGAAAATTTTAGGTAGAGTGAGACCCTGTGTCAGAAAACAGAAAGAACAGAAAAGCAAAGGTAAAAAAATAATTATAATGTTATCTAAATATTCAACCAGTGTTTTTAATCATCCAGAAATTAAAAAAAAAACCCACCAATCACTGTATTTTTTTGCACTTCATCTGAATCTTTAAGTCTCATCATTCATATTCAAACTGGTAACCCAGTGCCTTGTTTCAAGTCAGAGGTTTTCAGTTATTTTTCCTTTAAACAGTCTTTTTTGTTTAAACCATGTCTCTCATTCAATTTACCTTATGTTTTCACATTAAACTAGATTTAAGAATCAACATATATACACAACAAAGTATTTTAGACATGGAAAATCATTGGTGGCAAATAGAGAATTTTATTCAACTCAAATAAACATGATGTCATTATTACAGTCTTCACTGTAGGTACAAATAATCATTGGTCATAATATAAATAAATACATAGCAAGGTTTCACTAAATACACTATAGGGACATTCCTTTCAATGAGTGGGTAGCATTAAAGGGATAGAATAACAACAGTTCTGATATAGAAGCAGCTAAAACAATACATTAAATTAGCCTATAAAAATAAAACAAAAGTGTAATTTATCTGCTATTTCAGAAAATGTATTGAGTGACATATTTAGAAATGAATAATTGCATGCCAGATGTGATGGCATATACCTCCAACTGACCAAGCCAGCTCAGTCGGTCAAAAAAGTCTTGAAGGAGGGATTAAGGACTGAAAGAAAAATACAATTACAGAACACTATGACTCCAGCCAGTGCTGGAGCTGAAGCGGGTTTATTTATTTATTTTTCTAGTCTGCTCTTATATCATTCTACGTACATATAAAGAATATGGTCAGTCCTAAGGTGTAAACAGAGTAATTAAGGAACAGGTTACTGTATTCAGGGTCTTAACAAGACCCATCAAGATACAAAGAACACATTCCTCAGCTGTATTTATCTTGAGCCTACTTTCTTATCCTAGCCCAATGTCAGATTCCTGCCAAATTCCTAGAGTTAGCACCAAAAGATCTCCACATCCAACCCAGCATTGAGATGTAGAGGCAGGGGAATGTTGACTTAGAATAAATTTTGTTCACTAAATATCGAGTTGTTTTCAAGAAAGAAAGAAAAGAAAAGAAAAAGAAAAAGTCTAAATACTCTAAAAGGCCACACCTATGGCTAGGACCATAAATGAGTCCTGGTCCAGAAGATGCCATTAAACTCAAAGTCTTAGTTATATCCAGCTCAGCTCACACCTGCTCTCAACATGACATGTAACTGCTAATGTGGAGACTTCTCTTTCCCCTTGTTTAGATACTACCTGACCTCTCCAGGTTCCTCCACAGAGTTTTCTGCCCAGCAATCCAGTCTACAACACTATCAGCTGCTCACGAATAACTAAGACAATGCCATTTTGTTCTGATTCCATTTGTGTTTGTTTAAACCGTTCTCAGCCTTTTATCTCCCTCCCTTTAACAGTCACATGAAGTGCAAACTTCTAGTTTCTTTGGAAAGTTAGTTATGCCAAATGATGCCTTGCTGGGGCACACAGGTGAAAGGATGTCTTCCTAAAGCAGACACATGAAAGAATGTTTTTCTGAATCAGACTTCCTAAAGCAGACACATGAAAGAATGTTTTTCTGAACCAGACACAGGTGAAAAGACATTTTGATATAGCAGACAGGTGAAAGGATGCTTGATGAGGGAGTATAAATAGGACCCTACAGACAGTGGGAGACAAGCAATGAGCATTGGTTTGGTCGTCCCACCTAGCTCTTCTTCCCTAACGACATATATGTGTTGATTCACCTTACACAGCATAGTAGAGTTTAACTTGTGATAACACCAGCATTGAGAGAAACTCACCAAAGAACTGCTTGTGAGGTTCCTGTGGTAGCTTCCCACTTCCATGGCCTCAGGGCTCTTGGCAAGCCTTGTGGTTGTTTCAGGATTCAACAACAGCTGCTGGTTCGTGCCTGGTGACTGCCTGCCTAGAGGACTGGTCTGCAGCTTCTGAGACATATTTGCTGTTTGCTACAAGACTGAACTACTGTCAAAGAAGTTTGAGTTCATCCTCAAAGAACTATTGCTGAACAGGTCCATTGTCCCATATCCTAATTATTTTTCTCTTCCACTACCTCTGCTGGGTGGTGGGCTAGAGAAGAGGTTGAACCCTTATTAAAGCCAAGTTGCAAAAAAATGTGTGCCTACAGTCACATCTGTCTTGGCAACACATTTTGAGATTTTCATGGCCTAGACCATAGTCCAGATGTACTAACAAAAATAATTGGCAAGTTATGTTTAAACTAACTACTATGCTTTGGCAGGAACAAACGTTTCAAGGTTACTTTGACCCTCATCTATCTTTGATGTATCTTTGTGGTTTTACCCCCTGAAAACGCTGTGTTCCTGAACTTGGCTCCAGGAGACTTTATAGAGGCCCAAGCCTGCTCTCAGTCTGGATATCAATAAGAAGGACTCAAATCTCTTAATTTGCTTAATAAGCATAGTTGTCTATAATTGTCTCTGGTGGATCATTACAACTTTTCCAGCATCTGCCAGCTAGGGTCCTCTCTACACCGTGGGTGTTAGGAGACCTGAGGTGGGGCCACCAGCTGCCATAGGCTCTGTGTGGTGTCCAGCCCTTGCCAGACATTTTACTCTTACCCAAAGACCCTTATACTCAGGCAATTGATTCATATCATATCTCAAGAGCTTTGAATTTAGCAGCTGTAGATCCCTAGACAATGGATCTGGAAGCAAATACTCACTGGCCTGAAATTTGGGTAGTTTCAGATTCATAAGTCATGGAGGACATATGTTCTTCACTGTAATCTATACTCCACCCTCTTTTGTCCAGTGCTATATTCCTCTAGGAACAATCAAAGTTTCAGAGAGCAATTCATGGATTCAGGCTCTATTAATTAACCTATGAATAGGCAAGATCTATGTAACCCTTAACATCTAGAGGTCTAACTTCTAACCAACTGTTTATCTTCACTGTTTTGAGAAAAATACTCCTCTTTGGGCTTTCCCAATCAGTTTTTTTTTTAATTCAGTCTTAAACTAATGGCAAAATGAATAAACAAACAAATAAAAGGGAAAATGCATAGAGGTTAAAGATGATCTGTTTGGTAAATGAATGGAATTAGTAAAACAAAATTAATTATTGGATTATTCAGTGAAAATTGTACTCCCACATTTACAATTAACTTTAAGAGACTAATATAATTCATATTCATGCATCTTATTTATGAATAGCGGAAAAAACAAAGAAATATTAGACAATAAAATCAATCATTCTGGTTTCAATGCTGTTAGTATCTTAGTTTTATTTGGGGAAGAATTTTTTCTTTTTTATCTTGTTCTGTGGAGCTATGTTTAATCTTGCCATACCTCTTAGAAAAATTCTATAAAGCTGACAGATTGGTATGTTTATCTTAGGCTTCCAATATTTTCCCTCTCTAAAACTTCAACTTTCTGTCACTTGGTTACATTACAAAACAGACTTTATGAGAATCATGTCAGGAAAAGGATATAGTACATTCCTTTCAAATATGGAACATTTATGTTTTTTGAGGAAAACATGAAACCAGGAAAATACAAATGAGAAAAATGAGGTCCCATGAACAGATTGGTACAAGTCAAATGCTTTCTTGGATTTAGTGTTGAGTGGCCAAAAGGAGGGAAATACTCATAAATGCAAATATCTTACCTATAATTATCTTTTATATATGTGTAAGGAGCAAATTATCCTTTGTAAGAATGAATTAAGATCATGGAACATAAGTTTTTACCTTCTTGGAACTAAAACTTACAAGAAATATAACTGGAAGGATAAGCATTTTGAATCAAACTTTATATTTCTGGTTTGCTATTTCAAAGTTGATTTATAAATTCCATTTTAGAATTTTATGTTGTGATTCATTTAGTTCAAATAGAAATAATGAAGTGATAAAATTGGTAGTGTATTAATTGGGTTTACAGTTAGTTGCAAAAAATACTACCATTGTACACAGATAAAAATCAAAAACTCAAATAATTTCTTTCTTCATTAATTTGTAGACCTCTACAGGAATTATGACAAAGAAATTTTAAGAACTGCACTTACTTCACACAAGGGTGAAGAAAACTTACGGGCCATCAGTGGTTCACAGCATGTCCCAACCTTGGGCAGAAACTGCAATCAGAGACTGGAGAGAAGGGGGATTTGCAGGAAACACCAATCTCTGTGAGATAAGAATGAATAAGAAGAATTTAAAATTTTTGAAATAAAAGTTGACAAACTGGAAGTGTATAAAAATCTTTATGAACAACAAATTAACAGAATTAGAGTGAAATGTTCATAGCATAGACCTAAATAGGAAGCCAACCTAGAGCTGTAACTCAGGCACAGCAGCTCTCAGAACTTACCTGCTTGTATTCCTTTGCTTTATTATTATTTTTTTCTATCTGGCCATTCTCAATTCACTTTTTAATTTGTTTAAACATTCTCATATAATTTTACAAAGCTCCAAATGTCATGTAAATTATATTTAGAGTTATAGTTCTTTGATATAAACATGCATGCATACATGTTCATGTCAACTGTGTAGTTTATTATAATGTAAAATATGTATCCACATAGGTAATAAAAATCTTGCAGCACACATGACGGCTAAGGTACTGGAAAATATAGAATGTTTCTTCTTCCTCCTCTTTTTTTTTTTTTTGAGTCAAAGTTTCTATATGTAGTTCTGTCTGTCCTTGAACTCACTTTTGTAGATCCAGGTGCCCAGACTCAGAGATCTACTTGTCTCTGCCTCCCTAGTACTAGAATTCAAGCCTTGTACCACCCACTGCCCATCTCTTTCAACTAAACATGCTTTTCCCCTACATATACTTCTGCTTTGTTGGTATCAAATTTGGACAGAATTTTAACAGGTGGAATTAGTTATAAACAACCCTTTTTCCCCCAATAGACTAGTGTAACAGATCTTAAGATATTAAGTACTTTATGGGTGCCAAATCTTCCACTTGTAATTTATGGCAAATCTCAGAAGAGAATCATATTACATTAAGATGGAGATACAGAATGAAGTCTTGCAACCTGCAGAGAGAAGTTAATATGTCCTTGGAAAGGCAATCCCTGAGATATTAATGGGGCTTAATAAATAAATCAAACTTGAATAAGGGACACTATTTGGCTACAGATATGTTTATAACTGTTTCTCTTGATCAATTTGTTCAATCCAGTTGTCATAAATTCTCATGGTTACACAGTAGTTCATAAGAAAGGACCAAGGCAGAACAAGAAATCAGATTGTAAGAACAGACACCTAGACCCCCGTGGCACTCCTTGATTCAGATCATATAATGTAAGCAACCTTAAAAGTCTTGAATAACCAACAGAAAGAGACTGTAAAGCATCCAGCTTGGTTTAAACATGATTTGCACTTAATGTAGCTGTCTTTAAATTACAAAGAGGAAAATGTGTTTTCTGTCATCAGTGCTTTATATCGAACACCATGTTATAAACTTGAAATAACCAAAATTGAAATTCCAGTTGATGATACTTCTAGATTCCTGTAAAGTGGAAATTGATGTGACAAACTCTTCCAGGAAATGGGAGAGAGACTATTAGAACATTTACGTGAGGAAATCAGGGGAAGAGACAGAGAGATACCTGCATTGGAGTGCATACAAAATGAGATCTTCATATTTCATCACAATGCCTACTGGAGTGCCTGCGTGGAAGAGGAAATAAAATATCATGGATACAGCATGATCTTGCGGGGTATTTATGTCAACTTGACACACATTAGAGCCGTTGTGAAAGAAGTAACTTCAACTGAGAAAAATAGTCCACAAGATTGTCCTGTGGACAAGTCTAGGTAAACCTTTTTTTTGATTGATGATTGATAGGGGAGGGCACAGCTCACTGTTCATGGTGCCTCTAACTGGGAATGGTGGTCTCGGATGCTGTCAGAGAGCGGGCTGATCAAGCTATAGAGAGAACACCAGTAAATAGCATTCCTTCCTGGTCTCTGCTTCAGTAACTGCCTTGGGTTCCTGTACTGAACTCCCTGGGTGATGGACACCTAGCTGTAAGATTACATAAACCTTTGGTTCAAGTTGCTTTTGGCCTTGGCTTTTTATCACAGCAACAGGAGCTCTAATGAAGGCAGGTTATAGATTTGATTGTGGAGACACCATATCATTCTTTGTGTAATGTTCTTGGTGTGCAGGGGTAGTTGAAGAGGTCATACTAAACTAAGATAACTGGGCTCTTAGGTAGTAACATCACAGCATCATTGAATAGTGGTGATCTATTTATTTATTTACTTATTTTATTAAAGATTTATTTATTATGTATACAGAGTTCTGCCTGTATATACACTTGCACACCAGAAGAGGGCATTGGATCTCATTGTAGATGGTTGTGAGCTACCATATGTTTGCTGGAAATTGAACCCAGGACCTCTGGAAGAGCAACCAGGACTCTCAACCTCTGAGCAATCTCTCCAGCCCTTTGAATTTATTTTTGAGGATGGCAAATTGATGTGTTGCATATAATTTTTTCACATCTCTTAAACAAAATTAAATAGTTAAAGTATATCACAGGTCTTCACAGTTGTCAACTCTAAAGTCAGTATCTAAAATATCCTGATGCAAAGGATCCATTTGATGGGCAAAGCCAAAAGGAAGACAGAACATATCATAGAGTTAGTAGAGTTAAAACAAATGAGCCAAGCAGACAGTGTTGGCTTCTTTTAGTGTTAATTGTGTTCTACAAAAATGCTATGAACTGTGAAATAGACAATGCCTGATCATTTTTCTTAAGACAGTACAATGGTTATGTTCCTGCAAGGCAGTGGTTAGCATTAGGTGATCAATTCATAGACTTGTTCAACAGGTGTTTATATATGTTTATGCTAAAATATCACATACACAGACATACAGACACACACAGACACCCACAAATATACAGACACACATTTACACACAGAGAGGGTGAGAGACCACACACAGACACACACACACACACACACACAAAAACACACACATTTCTTTATGATTCACATTAAACTACCAACTACCAGTCACTACGCTTCAGCTTATGCCAGAATTAAGTTACCTAACAAACATTTTTTCCTAACCCAGAATTTATTAATTTCTCATTTTAACAGAATTCATTGATTTTTTTTCTCTAGGCTTTTCAGATGAAAGGATATATGATGTGGAGACTTGTGGATGGACACTCAGAGTTAAAGTGCTGTGGTTAGCATTCTTAATACTTGGAAGAATAAAACCGAAATTCCTTAGGAGATAAAACATATTTTCAAACACTAATTTTTAAAGGAATTTAAAAATGATAAGCACAATAAAAAAAAACATGAAAAATCATACTAAGAATTAGGTACTGGGGAAGAAAATCTATCCTATAAATCAAGTATAAGAGACATAAAGCAGGTTTTTTCCACAGCAGCAATGTTGCCACTTTAAATGAGATATCAGAAAATTCATTGTTATCAGAGATTAGAGAGAGAGAAAAGAAAGGTTTCACTATCCTCATCTACAGTCGCTGGTCACTAGATGTCAGGAATAATGCTCTCTCATTCATGGTGACAATGACAGTTCATATTTTGTTCCTAGTAGCATAATACCACAAACTGAGTAGGAAATAATAAAAGGTTTATTTTAGTTTATCATTGTGGTACACAGTCAAGGGTATAGACCTACTCCTTGAGATGATTTTCTCATTGGCGAAGTCCAGAGACTGTGTGGTCACAAGGCAAAACTCAGAAAACAAACTGTGAATTTTCAAGACTTCTCTCTGTGTCATGATATAAATACTATAGCATAAATCCATTTATCCACCCGCCCATATATGAAGCATATATATTATATATGCATATGTTGCTATATATGGACACACATTCATAATTTGATTGTTGTGGCTTTACTTCATTATTCATTTCCACAAGCATCTACTAGGTTGAAATTTTATTATGCTCATTTTTTTTAGAATTTTCAGGGTTAGTAATATAATTTCCATTTTTCAAAATTTTCAATTTTAATGTCATATAGTCATTGTTTGACCTGTTCCAGAATATCTTACAATATCTCCTTTACCTAAGCATTCCCTCAATAGAGCAATGTTCTTTGGTCTCTTTTTTGTGGGTTTTTTTTTTTTTTGAGACAGGGTTTCTCTGTGTAGCCCTGGCTGTCCTGGAACTCACTCTGTAGACCAGGTTGGCCTCAAACTTAGCTGCCTGCCTCTGCCTCCCGAGTGCTGGGATTAAAGGCTTGATCTTAGATCGCTCTCTGTGAGGAAGCCTGAGCCATGACACTCATCTGACATCATGCTTCTACACACCAGCAGTACAGGCACTGCTAAACTTCCTATACAATACAAGTGACCCTATGCACAGATTTTTAATACTTGGAAATGTTTTCAAGGAATGAGAATAAGCAGGTTAATTTTACAAAGTCTTTAAAATTATTTATTTGTGTATTTATTTATTAAATGTGAGTGGACTTTTGTGCATATGTGTCTGTGTACCTCATCCATGTCTGGTGCCAGCAGAGCATGTTAGATTTCTGGGACTGGAGTTACAGATAGCCTGAGCTACTATGTGGGTGCTGGGAATTGAACTTGTGTCCTCTAAAACAGCAGTCACTCCTCTTAACTTCGGAGTCATCTCTTCAACTCCACAAACACTTTTAAGCAATAAAAAAATTGTTCTTATAACATGAAAAAAAGGAACTCCATTTCAATATATTCTTAGAAGAAAGGCCTGACCTAGAAAGCAGGAGCCAGATAACCATGGCTGCGATACCAGCAGAAAGAGGAGGGACATTTCTAGCCAGATTGACAACTTGATTAATGCAAGTAGACATGATATTTCTTATACAGGATAGTTAATTGGTATTGCATAATAATGAAAACATTATGTAGCCATAAATACTATGTGTAATAAAAAGCTGAGATCACAAAAAAGTATCTGTACATTTACTATTATGCAAATGAGGAAGTTAAAATGGAGGGATGACAGCCTTGTAGATTTCAACACCTATGGTCAAGGTTACATAAAACCAAAAGTCACAGAGATATAAATGCCACAGTGAAACTCCCAATTTTCTCAGTTTATCTCAGAAATTCTCACACCCTCTGTCAAGATGTCCCCAAACAACTGCTCTGAAACTATGTCCTTGCAGTCCTTTGGGGCTATCTGTAAAGCCTTAATCCTCCTGGGACTCCTTGCCTGTGGGTCTTCCTTCTCCAGAAACCTGATGTACAGGACTAACAGGGATATCTTAATATCTGCCAGCTGGACTCCTCTCCCATAATGGCTAGAAGGAGATTTGTTTTTTCATGTATCCACCTGCTACCAGACATCCTTTTTGCTATGTAGCCACTGCCAGGCATCCTTCTGATTACCACTAAGGATCTTGAGGCCTTGTAGTACTAGATTACTTCTAGAATTGGTCTTTTGTGACTGTTGGTGGCATTGCCTGGCTTTAGACCTAGAAGCTGCTACTCACTGGGCTGGTAGATCGAGAGACTTTCAAACTCAAATTACAGAAAGAAGTAATCAAGTTAAACAAAAAATTCTGTTTTTCTTTTTCCAAGATTGAATAAAAATTCACACCGTGGTAGTGGCTTATCAGAAAAAAAATATTATTCACCTTAAGCTTTAAATACTTAGTCAATTTTATGCTAGCTGACAAAATAAATAAGTTTTCAAAGCCCATTGAGCAATTTATCTGTGAATTATTTTTTTTTTATAATATATAAGAAGGAAGCCAGTAAATGCTTTATATAAGAATTTTGGTTGAAAGTTAATGATAAGTTAATTCTAGTCTCTCCAGTCACCTAAGAACATGCATAAGAGTCAGAAATGGTTATTTTAACAAAAAAGTTGAAAACAAGAGTGAGCAAATACAGACTATGTTTCATCGGAATTGAAGCAGACTGGAACTGCATCACCCTTGAGCATATGACTGTGATTAAGCTTACCCTAGTTCACTAAATCACAAGTGTGCTCCTCTGTAGATATATATAGTCCACAAGTCTCAAGTTATCTTCAGTAATTTATCAAGCACCAAAAGGCAAGATAAGTCCAAACAACAGCACAATATGATATAAATAAGCCCTGAACATCCATTGCTCCTCTAATACCAAACATCAATCCCTGAAAACATACACAGAAGTAACTGATACGGACTGAGATTAAATTTAGGCATATATATGTGAATGTACAGACATATATGTGTGTAACATCAATTAATGAAATAAGATATAAATTTGAAAAGGAGCAAGAAGAGGTATATGGGAAGGTTTAGAGGGAGGAAAGGATATGGAGAAGTAATGTAATTATAATTTCATAAATAAAAGAAAAAGTTGCCAAAGAAAAAAATGATGTGTATATTACAAATATGCAGGAATGATTGTACTAGATAGACATGGGTAACTTACAGGTCACAAAGTTAACCTTGCAGTATATATGAGGCCCTTGAGACTGAGTAGCTCCCATGTTTAGACATGAAGAAAGCTAGAAGCAGACCTGCTGGTTCCTAAGTTCCATTTTGACATGGTTTTGGTTATGCCATCAGGCTCATCTCTTTCCCCAGATCTCTTCCTTACTCTCCTCCCAATCAGCATCCCTCCACACTCTCCCAAAAACCCATGATAACAGTTTCTAGAGTTTTGCTGAAAATCTAAAAACACTCTCTTCAACTTTCATCAAGAGAAACTGAAGCAACAGCACCAAGTTCCTCCCTGTAACCTGAAATTTATTTTGTTCGTAGTTTGCATGGATTATAAAAAGGTCTAAGTTATCTCTGTGTGTGGTTCTATGATCTGCAGTCAGAAATTAATGCAGGGATCCTGAAAACACTACATGAATATTAAGGAATAGATTTTGTCGAAACCGGAGTTATCACTGCTGGTTAAAGTTACCACAAATATTAGAATGTTTCAAACCTCTGGAAAAATTCTAGTCAGAAAAGCAAAATTCATTGGGAGCAGTAGATGCAGTAGTAATTATATAGTAGCATAATGAATCTATCACACACAACTGGTAATTACAGTGCTGTAGACAATAAATATGTAATATCTCAATTGGCATTGCTGTTAAATACACTATCTCATGCAAGTTGCAATTAAATCATCTTATCATTATATGCAACATTCTGTTTTCACACAAATATCTCTTGAGCAAGGCTAGCTAGCCCTAGCCTTGTCCCAACTATTTAATATTTATTATGTTATATTTTTATCTCACAGTGGTACTGAGGTTGGAGTCTGGGATCTTGCATATGATCATAAAATTCTAGGCTACTGAAATGTACTCTTAGCTTTTAGCCCACAAGATTTAACAAAAATTTCAGTTCACCAAGATGAAGACATTTCTCTTTATAAATCATCAGCTCAGATTTGGATAGATCCAGTTCTGTTGTGGATGAATAACTATAAACCTGATAGGTCCCATATCTCCCAGACATCTACCTTTCTCCTGTCTTCTCAACCATAAACCATACTTATTAGTTCTGTGAATCTCAAAGCCAGTAGTTTAGATCTTAATCTGCTACTACTCAGGCAACAGTACTTCTAGGAACTGGTTAATCCTTTTGTTTCCAGCCAAACTGCAGTGATTTCTAGGGAACAATGCATGGATTGTGATTTCCTGGAAACTGCTCGAGTCATTTTTATTCAAGAGATTTCACAATTTCTATTCGTGGATTCGTGTCACGTTAGAGATTACAGATAACAGCTTTACTTCCCCTGAACGTCCATATTTTCCATTAGTCATGCTTCAGTAGCACATTGTCAAATTTCTTATCAGTGCCAGTCAGTATTCAAAACAACATTCATCTAATGATTCTGTACCGAATGCATATGAGCAAATGTTTTATTATTTTCCAAGAGGATATATGTTCATTCATGTTAGTCTATAATGACAAACATTAAAACATTTTAAAATGTTCCTGCTTTTTATTTTTCTGAATATACCACTTAGCAGCATTAATAGAAATTAGGTAAATAATTATTAGATTGCTAGCATATCAAGCCTGTGATGAACTATTCTCAGCATACAAAAAACCATTTCAATTGGCCTTGGTGGTGCATGCCCATCATGGTGACAGAGAGAAGCTGAAACAGGAAGCTTATGAGTTCCAGGCCAACTTCTACTGAATGAATTTAAAGCCATCGTGGGCTGCTGGTGGAACATTATCTCAAAATAAACAAAAAAATTTAATTTCATGAGGTTTATCTTCAAAGAGAGTAAACAAACAATAGATTCAATGAAGGTCAGAAAGTCTATCAAGGATATGCAATTCTGTGTTTTGCTATGATCAGAATAAAGGGATGGATCTGTGATTCATGCCATACAGTTTTATGAATTCCATACTTGTTGACCCTTTAATACTAGTTCTATTCTTGAATTCTGAATGAGCATCCTTTTACTATAACCAACCAAATTATCATTCTCTTTAAGCATAATATACTCTTTCTGCTTCATTCATTTTACTTTGCCCTCTCATATATTCCTCTATCTATTCTCTTGTTTAGTCAGATTTTCATGGTCAAACAGTTCCAACTTGAAAATTCACTTACCAACTAGAAATTTCTCCCTCCAAAATGATCTGAAAAGTCTAGTCTGCAAAAATCCTGGAAGAGT
Source organism: Tokudaia tokunoshimensis (assembly GCA_036184795.1). Lineage (NCBI taxonomy): Eukaryota > Metazoa > Chordata > Mammalia > Rodentia > Muridae > Tokudaia > Tokudaia tokunoshimensis. The sequence goes on from BTHU01000015.1 coordinate 75,692,206, forward strand.
CAGTCCTCATTATAGGTTTATCAATCTGAAAATCTTCAGTCTATTCAGTGACCATCAAAGATGCTAGAATAAACATATTATGATAAGTTGGTGAGAGCAAGTAAAGACAACAATAAATAAAATATACACAAATATAAATACTCAACACATCAAGTAAAAGAAGCTGAAGACAAAGAAAAATGATTTGGTTTTTTTATGAAGATCTAGAAGAATCATAATACTCTGTGATAATTAAAATTCTTATATTTGTAGCTAGGGAGATGACTCCCTGGGTAAGTTGCTTGGTGCCTCACTGTAAAGACTAAGTTAGGTTCCCAGCACACACAAACACACACACACACACACACACACACACACACACACACACACACAGAGAGAGAGAGAGAGAGAGAGAGAGAGAGAGAGAGAGAGAGAGAGAGAGAGAGAGAGAGAGAGAATTCAAAATTGAGTATGGTTGCAGAGTTCTGGGAAGAGACAAGACAGGATTCCCATGGCTCCCTGGACAGTCTATCAATTGCATCCTTACAGACATACAGAACATGCCACCAAACCCTAACCCCAACCTTAACCCTAACCCTAATACACTCTAAAGCTAAAATTCATCATGATTTTTCTTTACTCTAAATAATTCAGGATGTGGCTTTAGCTTTGTAACAGACATCTCAAGATGTTGCTCTTAGAAGTTCTTCTCCTGGGGCGGGAGCCTACCAGCTTTCCTTCCGCGACCTCTGTTCCTGCAGACTACGCTGAAGAGACAGGTACCCCAAGATCCCTATCCCCAATATAACATCACTTGGGACACGGCCTGTTGGGGCTTCCGTCTGTGCCTGAGAACGGGTCAGCGCTGTGGGCGTCTGGGTGCCAGATCTGCAGGCCAGCGCATCTGCAGGTGAGCGGCGCCACGGAGAGAGTGCAGATTGCACTCCGCCATCTTTGCTCCAGTGACTGGGAAGTTGGGACAGCCAGGTTCTGAGACAGACAGGCATAATATCGCTTGGGTCTCGGGCGGCTTGTGTGTATGCAGTTCCCAAGTGCGGGGCTGATCTGCAGTAACCAGCGCGCCAGCTCTGCTGTGGGACTTCTGCCTGGCAGAGGGACGCCCCCTCCCCCCCAGGAGAGATCACTCATCCCTGCACAGGGCAGGAGCCTACCAGCCTCCCTTTGGCGACCTCTGCTCCAGGAATCCACTAGGCTGAGCCTTTGGATGTGCAAGGCCTCCCCAATATAAGATCACTTGGGGCAAGGCACATTAGGGCTCCAAAGTCACTCAGGAGCAGGCAGGCCCCAGAAATCGGTGCCAGGGGAATCCTGGCAATCCGGGGGGGGGGCAGAAATAGCTTTGCAGGCTCACAGGAGGTCCAACCAACAGCCAGTGGCAGCAGGACCAACTAACATCAGAGGTATCCAGATGGCAAAAGGCAAACGTAGGAATGTTACTAACAGAAATCAAAGTAATGTGGGACCATCCGAACCCAACTCTCCAACAGCAGCAAGTCCTGGATACCCCACCACACCCGAAAGACAAGATCTGGATTTAAAATCACTTCTCATGATGCTATTAGAGGATCACAAGAAGGACACAAATAAATCTCATAAAGAGTTACAGGAGACCATGAATCAACGGTTAGAAGCCCTTACAAAGGAAACACAAAAATCGCTTAGAGAAATGCGGGAGAACATGGATCAAAAGATGGAGGTGCACAAGGAGACAACACAAAAATCGCTTAACAAGATGAATCAACGGGTAGATGCACTCACAAAGGAATCACAAAATTGGCATAAAGAAATGCAGAAGAATATGGGTCAACAGACGGATGCCCATAAGGAGGCAACACAAAAATTGCTTAAAGAAATGAATCAACGGTTAGATGCCCTTACAAAGGAAACACGAGAACTGCTTAAAGAAATGCAGGAGACAATGGATCAACAGATGGATTCCCATGAGGAAGAAACACAAAAATCACTCAGAGAAATGCAGGAGAACGTGGGTCATCAGGAAGAAATCCTGAAAGAGGCAATGCAAAAATACCTTAAAGAAATACAGGAAAATACAAACAAACAAGTGAAGGATCTAAGCAAATCCATCCAGGAACTAAAAACGGAAGTAGAAACAACTAAGAAATCACAAAGGGAGACAACTTTGGAGATAGAAAACCTTGGGAAGAAATCAGGAGTCATAGATGCAAACATGAACAATAGAATACATGAGATGGAAGAAAGAATCTCAGGTGCTGAAGATTCCATAGAAAGCATCGACTCAACAGTCAAAGAAAATGCAAAATGCAAAAAACGTGTAACCCAAAACATCCAGGAAATCCAGGACACAATGAGAAGACCAAACCTAAGGATTATAGGTATAGATGAGAGTGAAGATTTGCAACTTAAAGGGCCAGTAAACATCTTCAACAAAATTATGGAGGAAAACTTCCCTAACTTAAAGAAAGAGATGCCGATGAACGTACAAGAAGCCTACAGAACTCCAAACAGACTGGACCAGAACAGAAATACCTCCCGTCACATAATAATCAAAACACCGAATGTTCTAAACAAAGAAAGAATACTAAAAGCAGTAAGAGAAAAGGGCCAAGTAACATACAAAGGAAGACCTATCCGAATCACATCAGACTTCTCACCAGAGACTATGAAAGCCAGAAGATCCTGGGAAGATCTCATGCAGACACTAAGACAGCACAAATGCCAGCCTAGACTACTATACCCAGCAAAACTCTCAATCACCATAGATGGAGAGACCAAGATATTCCATGATAAAACCAAATTTTCACAATATCTTTCCACAAATCCAGCCCTGCAACGGATAATAGGTGGAAACCTCCAATACAGGGAGAGAAACAACACCCTGGAAAAAATGAGATAATAACCTTCTTGAATCAAACCCAAAAGTAGATAACCACTCAAACATAAAGATAGCGTCAAGAATGGCAGATGGCAATAATCACTATGCCTTAATGTCTCTTAATATCAATGGTCTCAATTCCCCAATTAAAAGACATAGACTAGCAGACTGGATACGTAAACAGGACCCAGCATTTTGCTGCATGCAGGAAACGCACCTCAGTGTCAAAGACAAATACTACCTCAGAGTAAAAGGCTGGAAAACAATTTTACAAGCAAATGGCCCCAAGAAACGAGGTGGAGTAGCCATCCTAATATCGGATAAAATTGATTTTCAACCTAAAGTCATCAAAAAAGACACAGAAGGACACTACATACTGATCAAGGGAAAAATCCACCATCAAGAACTCTCAATTCTGAATATCTATGCTCCAAATGCAAGGGCACCCTCATTCGTAAAAGAAACTTTACTAAAACTCAAAGCACACATCGCACCGCACACAATAATAGTGGGTGACTTCAACACCCCGCTCTCTGAAATGGATCGTTCAGGAACGCAGAAACTAAACAGGGACACAGTGAATCTAATTGAAGCCTTGGACCAAATGGAACTAACTGATATATATAGAACATTTCATCCTAGAGCTAAAGAATATACCTTCTTCTCAGCTCCTCATGGTACCTTCTCCAAAATTGACCATATAATTGGTCACAAATCAGACCTCAACAGATACAAGAAGATAGAAATAATCCCATGCCTCCTATCAGATCACTATGGAATAAGGGTGGTCTTCAATGGCAACAAAAACAAAAGAAAACCCACGTACACATGGAGGCTGAACAATTCTCTACTCAATGATAACTTGGTCAAGGTGGAAATAAAGAAAGAAATCAAAGACTTTTTGAAAGTTAATGAAAATGAAGGCACAACATACCCTAATTTATGGGACACAATGAAAGCAGTGCTAAGAGGAAAACTCATAGCCCTGAATGCCGCCAAAAAGAAACGGGAGACAGCATACACTAACAGCTTAATGGCACACCTGAAAGCCCTGGAACAAAAAGAAGCAAATACACCAAAGAGGAGTAGAAGGCAGGAAATCATCAAACTCAGGGCTGAAATCAATCAAGTAGAAACAAATAAAACCATACAAAGAATCAACAAAACGAGGAGTTGGTTCTTTGAGAAAATCAACAAGATAGATAAGCCCTTACCCAGACTAACCAGAGAGCACAGAGATAGTATCCAAATTAATAAAATCAGAAACGAAAAGGGAGAGATAACAACAGAAACTGAGGAAATTCAAAAAATCATCAGATCCTACTACAAAAACCTGTATTCAACACAACTAGAAAATCTGGAGGAAATGGACAATTTCCTTGACAGATACCAAGTACCAAAATTAAATCAGGATCAAATAGACCATCTAAACCGTCCTATAACCCCTGAAGAAATAGAAGTTGTCATTGGAAGTCTTCCAACCAAAAAAAGCACAGGTCCAGATGGTTTTAGTGCAGAATTCTATCAGACCTTCAAAGAAGACCTAACACCAATACTCTTCAAACTGTTCCACAAAATAGAAACAGAAGGAACACTACCCAACTCATTCTATGAAGCCACAATTACACTAATACCAAAAGCACACAAAGATCCGACAAAGAAAGAGAATCTCAGGCCAATCTCTCTTATGAATATCGATGCAAAAATACTCAATAAAATTCTTGCCAACCGAATCCAAGAACACATCAAAAAGATCATCCACCACGATCAAGTAGGCTTCATCCCAGGGATGCAGGGGGGTTCAATATAAGGAAATCCATCAATGTAATCCACTACATAAACAATCTCAAAGAAAAAAACCACATGGTCATCTCATTTGATGCTGAGAAAGCATTTGACAAAATTCAGCATCCTTTCATGCTAAAGGTCTTGGAAAGATCAGGAATTCAAGGCCCATATCTAAACATAGTAAAAGCAATTTACAGCAAACCGGTAGCCAGCATCAATCTAAATGGAGAGAAACTTGAAGCAATCCCACTAAAATCAGGGACTAGACAAGGCTGCCCTCTCTCTCCATATCTCTTCAATATAGTACTTGAAGTTCTAGCTAGAGCAATTAGACAACAAAAAGAGGTCAAAGGGATACAAATTGGAAAGGAAGAAGTCAAACTATCACTATTTGCAGACGATATGATAGTATACTTAAGCGACCCAAAGAACTCCACCAGAGAACTCCTACAGCTGATAAACGACTTCAGCAAAGTGGCCGGATATAAAATCAACTCAAGCAAGTCAGAAGCCTTCCTATACTCAAAGGATAAGCAGGCTGAGAAAGAAGTAAGAGAAATAATACCCTTCACGATAGCCACAAACCATATTAAGTATCTTGGCGTGACTCTAACCAAACAAGTGAAAGATCTGTATGACAAGAACTTCAAGTCTCTGAAGAAAGAAATTGAAGAAGACCTCAGAAGATGGAAAAATCTGCCATGCTCATGGATTGGCAGGATTAATATAGTAAAAATGAGCATCTTACCAAAAGTAATACACAGATTCAATGCAATCCCCATCAAATTCCCAACTCAATTCTTCATAGAGTTAGAAAGAGCAATTCAAAAATTCATCTGGAATAACAGAAAACCCAGAATAGCTAAAACTATTCTCAAGAGTAAAAGAACCTCTGGGGGAATCAGTATCCCGGACCTCAAGCTGTACTACAGAGCAATAGTGTTAAAAACTGCATGGTATTGGTACAGTAACAGACATGTAGATCAATGGAACAGAATTGAAGACCCAGAAATGAATCCACACTCCAATGGTCACTTGATCTTTGACAAAGGAGCTAAAACCATCCAGTGGATAAAAGATAGACTTTTCAACAAATGGTGCTGGCTCAGCTGGAGGTCAACATGCAGAAGAATGCAAATTGACCCATTCTTATCTCCTTGCACTAAGCTCAATTCTAAGTGGATCAAAGATCTCCACATAAAACCAGACACACTGAAACTAATAGAAGGGAAACTAGGGAAGAACCTTGAACATATGGGCACAGGGGAGAATTTCCTGAACAGAACTCCAATAGCTTATGCTCTAAGATCAAGAATAGACAAATGGGACCTCATTAAATTACAAAGTTTTTGCAAGGCAAAAGACACTGTCAAAAAGACAAAGCGGCAACCAACTAACTGGGAAATGATCTTTACCAACCTTACATCTGACAGAGGGCTAATATCCAAGATATACAAAGAACTCAAGAAGTTAAACTCCAGAGAGGCAAGTAACCCTATTAAAAAATGGGGTACAGAGCTACACAAAGAGTTCTCACCTGAAGAATATCTAATGGCTGAGAAGCACCTAAAGAGATGTTCATCATCCTTAGTCATTAGGGAAATGCAAATCAAAACAACCCTGAGATTCCATCTCACACCAGTCAGGATGGCTAAGATCAAAAACACAGGAGACAGCAGTTGTTGGTGAGAATGTGGAGAAAGAGGAACACTCCTCCACTGCTGGTGGAATTGCAAGCTGGTACAACCACTCTGGAAAGCAGTCTGACGGTTCCTCAGAAAACTGGGCATGACACTCCCGGAGGATCCGGCTATACCACTCCTGGGCATATACCCAGAGACTTTACCTGCATGCAATAAGGACACATGCTCCACTATGTTCATAGCAGCCTTATTTATAATAGCCAGAAGCTGGAAAGAACTCAGATGTCCCTCAACGGAGGAATAGTTTCAGAAGATGTGGTATATCTACACAATGGAATACTACTCTGCAATTAAAAACAATGAATTCACCAAATTCCTAGGCAAATGGTCAGATCTTGAAAATATCATCCTTAGTGAGGTAACCCAATCACAAAAGAACACACATGGTATGCAGTCACTGATAAGGGGATATTGACCCAGAATCTCGGAATACCCTAGACACAATCCGCATATCAATAGATTTCTAAAAAGATGGAAGGAGAGACCCCTGGTCCTGGAAAGACTGGATGTAGGGGAACGCCAGGACAGAGTAACGAGAGGGGGTTGAATGGAGAAAAGAGGGAGGGAAGGGGGCTTATGGGACTTTCGGGGAGGGAGGAAACAGGAAAGGGGAAGTGATTTGGAATGTAAATTAAAAAAAAAAAAGTTCTTCTCCTAATCCAACTACACACCCTCTACTTATGTTTAAATCTACTCTAAATGTTACTTCTATAGAATTATTGTTCTGAACACGAACTTTTAAGACAATAATTTTTATGTTCTCTTTTAGCACCAATAACTTTATACCTATGGATATTTGTTATAAATAACTATTCATTTGATATATGACTTTTCTAGTTGAGTGTCTGATTATGATATAGGTTACGGATTTTCCTAATACTATTCCTTTCATACAGACATGAATTAATATATTAAAATATGTTTTAACAATGTTTGTATAATGTGGATCCCATGATGATGTGAAAATGGTGGTATTTCTTGATTGTAACGTACTGAACATTCTTGGAGTTAGACGCATTTTAGACTTCAAAACATCTCAGATTTGGGAGTATTCACATATACAAAATAAGAAAACCTTGGAAAATCTCCAGTTTAAACTTGAAATTCAATTATGTTCCTCCTGTATACCTTATATACACAGCATGAAGATAACTTTTATAAAATAGTTCTAAATCATTTGTACATCCACTACGATTTCATGTACAAGACTGAAAATTTTCAGGGGTGAAATTTTGAGAGTAGTGATGCTATCCTATATTATTGTTATTATTATTATTATTATTATTGTTATTATTATTATTATTATTAGTAGTAGTAGTAGTAGTAGTGGTAGTAGTAACAATAACAATAATAATAATTTGAAGACATACATGAGAACAAGTACAGAGTAACTTAGGGTGAGGGTGGGAGAAGACTCAGCAACTTCTTTGATCACTGGTGAGCAAAGCCTTGACAAGCAGAAGCAGTTGAAGCAATGCCTGGAAATGGACTCCTGAGAGAATTCCTGGAAACTGGTCACAGCGGTTCTTGGAAACCTGCACAGGAAACCAGTTGGTTAACAGATGGTTATTAGCCTTGGGGATTGCTTATAATTGTGAGCTGCAAATGCCTCATTTGTGAGCCTCTGTGTTCAAAATCTTTGGCTTTGTATGTGTGTGTCTGAGTGTGCTTTAAGAGTTTGCTGGAATAGTCGAGGTGACTAGCTGTAATCCTGAAAACTGCTGGCTGGCCTCCTGTTAATTACAGAAGGTGGAATGAACTTACAAATTAGCAGACCACAGTTTGCTCTCGTGTATTTAATTGCTGGAATAGAAACAGAATAGGATCTGTGTGCTGAGAAGTTTAGCTCTACAGAATTGAAGGATAATTACATTGCTGGTGACACTTAGTTTGGTCTAATTTGTGGTGATGGTTATAAAACTCTGTAACAGTGTATTGTGTCCTGACTGGTGTAATTGTCTTATGCACTCAATGTAAACTTAACACAAACAAACAAACAAACAAACAAAAATCTCACAGTACCAGACTACATGCAACATTCCCACCCCACCTAAATTGTGGACCTCCGTAATAACCCACCTAGCTCGCTGCTGAAGTTCAGTGCTGCATAGCAGCATGAAGGGAGTATTGTACCATAAATCACTTGCCCATGAGGAGAGCAAGATTTTAAATTCAATGTGCATGTTTGAGTATCTCATAATAAAAACCCTCATTTTGTACAATGAATATATTCTGATAGCATTTTTAAAATTCAAAGTGGAATTTTTACTGAATACGTATCCCTTTTATATCTTCCTAATAGAGTAATTATAATTCAAAGACTGTATATTATGGACCCCCATGTACTATCCTTTTGAAATGCAGCAAGCCACTCATGAGTTTGAAATCTGGGGACAGTAATAGATTAACCTTTGCCTGGTCAGGAAACTAAAGAGAGTCTTTCCAAACCTAGCTGCTGCCTGTGCTTTGAGAGAGGAAACTTGGCAATTTATCTTGTGTAATGATTATGAACAGAAGGATGACAGAGATCCTGAAAACCTAAAAATGTTATGCAAAAGACTGAGTTCACTATTTTCCATAGCAACATTTATGATATTGATGGGTGATATTCGCTCCAAATCTCACTTCATTGTTACTTTTTCTGCAATAACTATTTAAGCATCATAATTATTTCCTAAAAACAGTGATGAAGGAAGGAAAAAAATATCTGCCCAGGAAGTACTCTCTGGTGATGCGAATACACAGAGTAGCAGAGAGTCTGGTTGCAAACATAGCACTACAATAACCAAGTTGTAACCTTTGAAAATCCACCCCACTCTTCTTTATGTTTCTACCGTTTTCATAAGAGCACGCAACACAATGAACTCTGCCTGCCACTGCTTTCATAGTTGACACTTAGCTATTGCCCTGGGGTAGGAGGAAGTAAGCATGATGTCAGGAATGGGTATGCACAGAAGATCAGCATTTTGACAGGCATCCAGTACTCCACACTCCACTCCTAATTTCAGAGAATCGTTCACTATTCCATAAAACAAGAACAGGTAAAACAAGCTATTATTATTTGATATGAACACTGGTTGCTTTTATTATCAAGTTACTTATTTTACTCTATATTGGTTGCAATTTTATTAACTATTTCTTCTATTCGTCATTTCTTCTAACTCCTTGATGAAGAAAGAAGATGATGTAATACCAGAATATTCATGTTTATTTCAAAAGGTCATTGAGTCACTTTTGATAATGTTAAAAAATCTGATGTAATCCATCAGATTTAATTCATATATTGGCCAAGAACCCAGGTGCAACTTCACACCTGCTGAATGTAGCTATTCTGAAGTTTGTTGTCTTCCTACTTACACAAATGAAAATAATTTTAACACACTCGAAATATTAATTGAGCTATGGGGACTAAACAATTTTTAAAAGGTAACACTCCTGCAGGGTAATTTTACCAACTAAGAACTAACACACACACACAAACACACACACACACACACACACACACACAGAGAGAGAGAGAGAGAGAGAGAGAGAGAGAGAGAGAGAGAGAGAGAGAGAGAGAGAGAGAGAGAGAGAGAGAGAAATTACTCTTCTCTGTTAAAATCCCTCATGTCTTAGCATGACCTTATGATATAAGCCTATTTTTTTCTTATAAACTTGAAGTTTCTGACATATTGTACTATTTGAAATGCATGCTGCAGTCACAATTTTAACAAGAGTCATCTGTTCTCTGTACCTTTAGTTAGCAAGAAGCTTCATGCACAAACTTGAAGTGTTCAGGAATATCTGCACCAAGAAGAAAAGAATACCTAGAAACAAAGTAAAATCAGGGTGACACTCTTAGCCCTCTGAAGCTCATACCACATATTAGATCAATGCTAATTCAGTCATTGCATACTTTTTCTTATGCATAAACCAGGTATCTGACAAAACAACAACACTATGGAGAGATTTATTTTGACTCACAATTGGAGGATCAATTTCACCATTGTTCAGAAGGCACTGAGGCAGAAGCTGCTGTATCACAGCAGCAGTCATGTAAGGCAGATGCTCACATTTTTTTTAAAGATTTCTTTATTTTATGTATATGAGCACACTGTAGCTGTCTTCAGAAACACCAGAAGAAGGTATCAGATCCTGTCACAGATGGTTGTGAGCCACCGTGTGGTTGCTGGGAATTGAACTCAGGACCTCTGACAGAGCAGTCAGTGTTCTTAACTGCTGAGTCATCTCTCCAAGATGCTCACATCTTGATGGTCCAGGCAAATACACAGAACCAGCAGGATGGGCAATAAACCCCAAAGTCTTGTGCCCCAAGATATACACTTCTTCCTGTTATATCCCACCATGTAAAGGTTCCACAAACTCCCAGAATTTTATGGTCTCTCAGCTTGAGACCATAAAAGGAACAGAGAAGCTCTTAGGGATTATTTCTATATTCAAACTGCAATCCATGATTTGTAAATAATAACATTAAACACACAGGTTTGCAACAGAAAAAAGAGTTTATTAAGATACAATTATTTGACTTTATAATTTTGGGAGAAGTGAAAAAGTTATCAGTTTTATCAACAATGTGGTTGAATTTTTCATTAGTTGTGCAGTTTGACAGAATTTCAAATTTGAGGGTTAGAAAGGAAAAAAAATAGCAGATAATCAAGAAAATTTCAAGAGTTCTCAAGGATAAAATGAAAAGACAATTTTACTACAGACTCTGTATCCAGTATTGGCACTGGAGACTCAATAGATTAGTCAACAGAAACGAGATGTATAGAATGGCTGGTAACAAAAATAGAAATCTCTGGAAGGGAATGAAAGTGGAGTACAGACAGCAGATCTGTAATATCTGGCGGGAAAGCCATAGACTCCACAATTCAGAGATCTGAAGCCACTGTTTCCACAGCCCACTGGGTAGCAGCTTCTAGAGCCATAGCCCAGGGAGCAGGAGCTCCTGGATCCAAAGCCCAAAGAGCCAGCATATGTCCCCTGGCAGGGACTGCAGGGTGTGGAGTTCCTGGGGTAGTAGCAGGGTTTCTGGCAGGGGCTGGGCACCACACAGGACCTCTGGCAGCTGATGGGCTCAATGCAGGTCTCCTGGCAGCCACTGTTGAGAGAGGATCCCTGCTGGCAGGTGCTGGGAGAGCAGCTGGTAGTGGTGTAGACCAGGTTGCTGGGGTAGGAAGAGCCACAGGAGGAACCTGAGGAGGGCAGGCAACACCTAAGGGAGCGGGAGGAGAAGTTTCCAGAGCAGCAGCTGTAGGCCATGTTGAGAGGAGATGAGAGTTGGATGTTAAGAGGAGATGGTGAGTTTGAATGCCACCCAGTGAAGAGTTGGGTTTATATACTCTCAGAGGCAGGTGTGGTACCCAACAGTCTCATACTTGATGCATTTGTGTGCTTCCTGGTTTACAAATGTGTAACTCAGTAATCTCTGTAATTGTAGCTGCATTGGAATAGTTTTCTACACAGTATATTTACAGGTGTTGTAACAAAGTCCAAAGAGCTACTCCTATCTACAAAATGCTGTGACTATTTTATCTTAACGCCTGCCACTCTCCTAGCTATGGAAGCCCTTTCCACTCCTCTAATGTATACTACTTGTCTGTGCTTGATTGTACACTCCTGCCTCTGCTGGTGAAGAGTTGTTTTCTAAACCTTGAGAAAGAGATATTGTTAATTACCTGGTTGCTAGATCTGTTTCCATACGGATAGACCTATTTATAAAAATAGTCCATCTTGTCAACCTCCATTGGTATTCTGCCAAACCCCCTTATTGTAATGTTACATGGTGGTAACAGAACACAATTATACCATGGGGTACACTTACAAATTTTGTATCACGTTGAATAGAGACAGATTCAAAATAGATAAAAACTAATGGACTAAGAGAGGCAGCAAAAGACTGAAGCTAGTCGTTGAAAAGGATCTCAATGGAATCAGTTCCATTTGAATGAAGCGAGAAAATAAGTGTATGAATAGAAGTGAAGGGACAGTGAGTGTTTCCTTGCTGTTGGGTTTGTGTTTTTTAAAACAAGACCTTGCAGTACTGTCCAGGCTGCTGGAATGAGTGATCGCTCTGCCTTGATCTTCCTCAATGCTCAGACTGAAGGTGTCAGCTTTTCCTACTGTTTTTTTTACATTGTTTATTGTCTTATTTCAATGCCTGAATAATCAATTTGTATAAATTAACAATGTGCAAATTTTTCTTATTATCCTTCCATCATCTGCATTTATAATCTTTGAAATTTTCTAACAATTAGACTATGCTTCTATCTTCTCACGCTGTTGGGTATCTAGTAACATTGTGTCCGTCAAATGTCCTGGTATCCAACTACACTTTCCTGCCTAAGTATCACTTCTCATCCTTTCCTAGGTTTTTTTTTTCTAGTATGAGGTACATATGTGTGTAAACCTCCTCCCCCTCCTTCTCCTCCTCCTACTTCTGTTCCTACTCTTTTTGTCCCTCCCCCCTCCCTCCTTCTCTTCTTCTCTCCTTTTCTCTCCATCTATCCCTTCTTTCCTCCCTTCTACCTACACTTATCATTTTATTTCTTCTGCCTTTACATTTTACTTTGTCTTTATTTTCTTCTTTCCTTTTTTAAATGTTTTTATTTGCTACTTTTCCTACCAAACTATAGATTTAAAACTGAAAATATGCTTGGTATACTTCTCAATTTCTTAGTATATAACCACCTTTTTCTGTGTTCACTGATAAATTATTCTGTGTTAAAATACGTACAAATGATATTCAGACAGAACAGGAATTTACTGCTATAGTCTATGAAAAATTTTTCTTACTTTTCTACGAAAATCAAAGCCATTTTCAATACTGATAAAGTTTAAATATATAGTAGTAGGGAAAATACTGTAATCGAGAATATAAAACTCAAAGAATAATGATGTAAAAATACACAATGCTCTTCTCCCCCCGCCCCACTTTTTTTGGTTTCAGTTCTTTAAGAATAAAATTCATATTTTGTTATTTTGTGCTTTATGTTGAGCAGCCTATCAATAAGAAAATGTGGGAAATGTTTTTCCCATTTCTTATCCTGTTAGTGTTTCATAAATAGCTATTTAAGTTATCTTGGAAACAAATAGGTGTTCAAACCAAACAGTAATTCTATAAGGCAAGAATGGATTCAGTAATTTCTTCTTCAAGTACTCTGCATTCTATTCACGGACCCTTCTGTAATCTAGTTCATGTAAATAGTCTATACCATTTTTTTTGTCTCTATAGTGTTGTGATTCCATCCACATCAGTTGAGATAATTTTTAAAGTTTTTCAAAAAGATCTACCTTTGAACTAAATTCATGTGAGATAGTATTATTTCATCTGTATAGCTGTCTATGATTATTTTCATCTAATTATCCATCAAGATGGAAAAGCTGGGATAATTCAAATAAAATATCAGACTTGGGAGGTTACTCATTCAAAGCTTTTGATATTTGATTGCAGATTCTCATCAATAGGTGATAAAAAGATGTCTTTTGATATTTGAGATATTTCCAAAAGAACCCCATCCATATAGAAGGTCGTGGCTTCTCCTTAGAATCTCAATGGATCTGTCACTCACAAGGCCAGGATGTTGCTTTTAAAAATGATTTAGAATAGAATTTCCATTAAAAAAATCAACATCCTCTATATTGAGATTCTATTGTAATTTTTTTCTTTTTCTTTTTTTAATAGATATTGTCTTTATTTACATTTCAAATGTTATCCCCTTTCCTGTTTTCCCCTCCAAAAACATCCTACCCCACCCCCCTCCTTCCTGCTCACTAACCTACCCACTCCCACATCTCTGTCCTGGCATTCTACTACATTGGAGCATCAAGCCTTCACAGGACCAAGGGTCTCTCCTCCCATTGATGTCTGACAAGGCCATCCTCTGATACATATGTGGCTGGAGCCAAGAGTCCCTCCATGTGTACTCTTGGGTTGGTGGTTTAGTCTCTGGGAGCTCTGGGGATACTGGTTGGTTCATATTATTCTTCCTCCTATGGGACTGCAAACCCCTTCAGATACTTTGGTCCTTTCTCTAGCTCCTCCATTGAAGACCCTGTGCTCAGTCCAATGGTTGGTTGTGAGCATCCACTTCTATATTTGTCAGGCACTGGCAGGGCCCTCAGGAGACAGCTATATCAGGCTCCTGTCATCAAGCACTTCTTGGCATTAGCAACAGTGTCTGGGTTTGGTAACTGTATATGAGATGGATCCCCAGATGGGGCAGTCTCTGGATGGTCTGTCCTTCAGTATCTGCTCCATACTTTGTCTCTGTATGTCCTCCCATGGGTATTTCATTCCCCCTTCTAAGAAGGACTGAAGTATCCACACTTTGGTCTTCCTTTTTCTTGAGCTTCATGTGGTTTGTGAATTTTATCTTGGGTATTCTGAGTTTCTGGGCTAATATCATCACACACAGTTAGACTAGAACTCTGTCATTCAAAGAACATTTGACTCTACATTATCAAAAATATACTCATGACAGCAAGGATTCTGCATGCCATTCTAAAACACAGTTCTTCCTTTAGAAAAACTTGGCATTTTCTCAAGAGATTATTTTAGAACATTTATGTGATATCAGAAATACTCTGGTTATTGTCTTTTAAACGTATTAATAGATCTTTGGGGCTGGCTAGACAGTTTAGCAATTATTAACACTTGTTATTCTTCCAGAGAACTAGTTTGACTCCTAGTACCTATGTCAGGCAGTTCACAACTACCAGTAACTCTAGATCCAAGGCATCTAACACCCTATTCTGGCACTTGCACAAATTTTTACACATATATACACATCAAAAAACCCTGCGCTTGATTTCTTGTAATTTTTCCATACAGTTAGTTGAAAACATGGATTCCAGGATTTAGAACACTTGCTCTTCTTCCAACTTACTCAGTTCACTTCTCAGTACATTCATGGTTGCTCACAACTGTCTCTAACTCCAGTTCCAGAGAGTCACAACTTCATCTTCTGGCTCTCTGGGGGCTTTGGGCATGTAGGTGGAGCATGTATATTTAGGCAAAATACCTATACAGTAAAAGTAAAATTAATTTATAAGCATGGATTGTAATACATACTGATTACTTGAGAGATAATTCTCAAACAGAGAAATATGCTAGGAACTAGAGGACGTTAAGCAACTGTCAGCACCCAAGCTCAAATTCAATAAATGCTTTTACAGGGACTCAGCATGCCTTCACAACTGAAAACGTTTTTAAGAAGAATTTTATAGACATTTTTGTAGTCAGTATTCAGTGTACCCAAGACCTCACATGGGGCATTAGCAAGGTGCTAACATGCTGTGGTAGCGAGAGGGTCTCATGTTACTTTGAAATTCACAGCTACAAGAAAAATGGAAAGAAATAAGGAGGGTAAGAAGGATAAAATGGAATGACAAAACAGCAGAATAATGTGAAAACATATGAAGTTAGAGCTCTCTGTATCTCTGTGGAAAGTAGACGTACCTGGCAAAGGGCTGGCAGCCAGAGTTAGACCGACAAGCCACATACCCATAGCCATATAGCATCTGAACTGGTAAGAACTTAGCAGTATCACCATATTAGTGTAATGAACTCTAAGACTGGCATACTCATTAGAATCATTTCTATGCCATCTGAACATAAATAAAAACTTAAAAATTTGATAAAGATATCAGTCAAAGACTGCTTAAATGTTGATTGATTCTCCTAGAAAAATAGAAAAGGAAAAAGAAAAAACATACAACTATATCTAGATATAGATATAGATATAGATACACACACACACACAGGAACATGGACATATTTCCAGGGACATATCAAAGCATTGGAAAATGATAGAGATCTTATATGAGCCAGAACTGATCAGCTTAATGTGGAGCTGTGATGTCCTTAAAGTTATATCCTGATTTAGGCATCTGTGATTAAAGTAATAAAAAAGAACTTCCAGATTTACAAGACTACAGAATAAATTTGGATTTCCAAGCCCTTCAAATTTTTCTAGCCATGGGTAATACCTCAGATTATAGAAAGCTAATTCTGACAAGCAACATTGAATTTCTAATACCCAAGTTCTTATACGGACACTAGCCAAGCACAGAAACCAAGTTTAAATTGCATCTGTTCTTGATTGGATTGGAAGGATTGTAATTGATTAGATTGAACAATTGTGAGAGGAAGGTAAAGTTTTTTTTTTTCAGATGAGATGTCTGTTATTCCCCAGAGCATGGAAGGAAGCCTTAAACACGAGAGTGGCGGAAGTTAGACTCTTAGTCATTATTCATGTGAGGCAGAACCAGACATTAAAAAGCAATCGTGTGTCACACAGGACTGGTTCAGTCAGCACCACATTGCATTAGCAATAGGGACCCTATAGGATTATGTCAGATAGTGAAAAAGCATCCATGTTTGTTTAAATGCATCCTAACATTAAAAATGATGAAACATGCTAACAGTGTGTTTCCCAAACCCACGCCCATCATTCAGCATGACACTGGGCTGTAGCTATGTAAAGAATTAAACTCTATGAAACAGGAACATTTTACGTTTAAGAGATAATTATAGCTGGGAACAAAAGATGCAATTGAGAAATTTGATAGGAAAATTAATAAAATTATAAAAATTTAAAAATAATGGAATTGAATTTAACTCAAAACTTAAAAATAATAATGTAACTAATTTGAATGGTTGTGTTTCATCAGATCCTAATGACAGCTACACACACACACACACAGTGAACTGAGTTATGATAAACAAGGACATTTCCAAACTAAGAGTCATGACAAATGATTGAAAAGAAAGAAACCAGTGTAAGAGGCCCGTGGAACTGAGAACGTACATCTTCAGTATAACCGGATCTAAGAAAAGTAAGGAATGGATGAGGTAGCGATAATATTTGAAGAGATTTCAGTTGAGAATGTATGAGTATTGACCAAAGGCATCAGCAATGAAACAGTAAAAAGGAAGGGATTGTAATATGTAGTCAGTATAAAGACTGTTAGAGACAAGCTCAGTAGACATGATTTTGATATAGAGACAAAACATTCAGTTTTTGTATTTTTAATAAATCAACACAGAATTTAAATTGTTTTGCCAGCCCTACTTGGCATTCTCAAGAGAAAGGACCCTCCTGGATTTTGTGCTAACTGCTAATAGTAGATTCTCTTCATAAAACATTGTAAACAGAAAGTTCTCTATACAGAGTCCTTGAATTGTTTCTCTTCACCAGATTCTCCCTCAAATTGAGGAATCAAAAGGAAGAGAAAAGCCCCTCTTGACCAATGCAGGATACAGGGTCATTGCTCAAGGAGCTCAGGGAACCTATGCTAAGGTTGGCCATCAGAGCCTATTAGAAATTCCTCGGTTTTCTCTGGGTTTGAGAACAGACCATGACAACATGCTCATTCAGAATTGTGGCTAAATTTCAGGACACTATAGGAAGAACCATAGAGAATAAATCCCCATGTGGCAAGGGGTGAGAATCAAATCCGTCACTCAGTCACACAGATGAGAAGCCAGTATGACCTTAGGCGTCATGTCATGCACACCGGATATAAAATTTGTTCCCTCTTCTCCTGGATATAAAATTAGCCCCTTCTTCTCTCATGAGTGTTTTCTGCTTGATACCTTTGCACAAGGGTTTAGACTTTTGACTCTTAAATTTCTGCTCTGCGGAATGATGACACATGTTGACTTGCTCTCTCTATTTTTGGTCCAACCTTACTCAGGTCTTTTTAGCTTCTATTGTTAACATGCTGTTGTTTACCAGGGAAACTCACAGAGAAAACTATAATCTATGTGGCATAAGTTTAGAAAATGAGAATGGTTTTCAGTGGTTAATCTTTAATAGATTCCACAGGATACTCAAAAAGTGCTGTCAGATCATTAACAAAAGGAGATGCATATTATTATCATTCAATACCATAGGAATAAAAATATTTATTTTTGTGTAAGATCCTCTAAACCACATACAACTGGGTCAAGAAGAAAAGGAGAGATTTTGCTAGACACAATGGAATAAGTACCAGTGTAAAATAGTCACGACATTTCTGACATAGCAGTAGGTCATTGTCTTAACTATAACAAAATTACAACACCCATAAATATAATGTGTAGAAAACTATTCCAATGCAGTTACAATTACAGAGATTACTGAGTTACACATTTGTAAACCAGGAAGCACACAAATGCATCAAGTATGAGACTGTTGGGTACCACACCTGCTTCTGAGAGTATATAAACCCAACTCTTCACTGGGTGGCATTCAAACTCACCATCTCCTCTTAACATCCAACTCTCATCTCATCTCCTCTCAACATGGCCTACAGCTGCTGCTCTGGAAACTTCTCCTCCCGTTCCCTTAGGCGTTGCCTGCCCTCCTCAGGTTCCTCCTGTGGCTCTTCCTACCCCAGCAACCTGGTCTACACCACTATCAGCTGCTCTCCCAGCACCTGCCAGCTCGGATCCTCTCTCAACAGTGGCTGCCAGGAGACCTGCATTGAGCCCATCAGCTGCCAGAGGTCCTGTGTGGTGCCCAGCCCTTGCCAGAAACCCTGCTACTACCCCAGGAGCTCCACACCCTGCAGTCCCTGCCAGGGGACATATGCTGGCTCTCTGGGCTTTGGATCCAGGAGCTGCGGTTCCCTGGGCTATAGCTCTAGAAGCTGCTACCCAGTGAACTGTGGAAACAGTGGCTTCAGATCTCTGAATTGTGGAGTCTATGGCTTCCCTTCCCTGAGTTATGGGTCTAGATATTGCTATCCAATCTACTTTGCTTCTCGTTCCTGCCAACCTTGTTACAGACCAATCTGTGGATCAGGCCTCTATGGAGTCAACTGTTAAGCTTTAAACATTCCTTTGTCAGTCTATGCTCTGAAGCTATGTTTTCCTGATTAATCCCTACAGACATCCTACCATCCTTCCATTAATAGTTTTTTCCTTCTCAAATATCGGGCAGATTGTGAGATTAGTGGGTTATCCAGAAATTATGCTTTGCTCTCTGTACTGTGGATATATTCATTCTCTTGGCTCTCTATCCAAGGTCATTTGAAAAATGAAAATTCCATCTAATAAACTTGTGCAATCTGATATCTCCATGTTATCCTCCACGTTATTATTACTTCGCTCATGATTTTTGGCGCCTGCAGTTTGGGAGATGTACATAAGTTCAGGATGATTATCCCGCTGGATTTGAGGACACAGTTTTGCATTAGTTTGATTTTCTTTCTTGGCAGTTGTCCGTTCTAGAGAGATCAACATTTATGAGGAAACAACAGGACTCAACTAGAGTGTGAATTGCCTGAGCTTAAATTTCTAATGAATTTCTGATGAGCCAGAAAACAAAGCAATTAGGATCAGAATTAGAAATGCAGATACCAAGAATAAGATGTATAATTGACAGGGTGACATGTGTACATAGGCAAATCTTAAATCTAGTATTTGAATGATTGTTTTCAGTCAGAAGAGAGTAACTTTGAACACCTCTCAGGAGGGACATTTACTTGTTGGTGTAAATGCTAGTCTTCCTGCCTCCCGAGGTTGGTAATGACCCCTGCACCTCAGGCACACACATCTATAAGGAGAAAGGCTAGGATGGTCTTTCAGGAGGAACTGGAAACCTCCTTACAGCACCCAGGCTCAACTTCAAGCAACAGAAGAAGGTTTCTATTAAGAGGTTTCACTCACTAGTTTTCCTCTGCATCCCAAATGGGTTGAACTTAAACTTTTGGGTGCAATTTATGTGACATAATATCTTAAAGAAGGCTTAAGATTACATGTACTGTGTGCATTAAGGGAGGAAAAAGGGGGAAAAATCAATCAAAAGATTCATTATGGTGCTTTTGCAATGAACTACTAGAATCCCATATTCCAGAGACTTCAAAGGCATCAGTAAAGACTCTTGGGATTATCTATTCCTGAGTCTGTACAGGGAAAGACATTTTCCCCTCACCTTCTATCTTTGATTGCTTGAAACTCATAATTTCATACATTCATATAAGTGTTAAAGTGAGAAATGACCACAAATCTTTCCATGTAACATTGGAGAAAAACAGGTAAGTCACAAAGATGTATTGACAATATTGTAGGTGAGATATTTATCATAGAAGCTGTGTAAATCCCCTATAACATGGTGTGCCATGCCTGTGTGTGATCACCTGTGATTGAGTGCTACATAAAGGTAATACTAGACAAAGAATTCTCATTTAATTACTAAAGGATTAAGAAAAAAATTCCACTTTCAGACAGGAGGGAAATAAAATACAAAATGGGTTTGAAGTTTGCCAAAGTTCTAGATCAAATCCTGGCAAAATTTCAATCCCCAAAATACATTAGTTTTTTATTCCTTCTTGGCCTGTAAATTACACATGCACACACTCACACACACACACACACACACACACACACACATGGGGAGAGAGAGAGAGAGAGAGAGTTCCCAGTGTAAAAAGTCTCTGGTGCTTCTGCTCTTCTGAAAATCACGTCACACAAACTGATTTAATTTATTACAAATATCCCATTAGTTTTCTTGACTTTGTTTTAATTTCTATTTATTATGTTTTGATTTTGAGAGAGATACTGAGAATGAATGTGAAGTTGGGTTGGGACAAAAGTGAGTAAGATCTTGAAGGATTTGGGACAGGGGAAAGAACATGATCATTATAACATATGATAAATTGATAGAAAATTATTTGATTACAATTTAGAACCTTCATTAATCTGAAAAGTATAATTTATTTAAATTATTTTATTAATATTTTATAATTCAGTTTAAAAAAATCAATCTGATTAATATTAGTTGTTCTTTCCAATAATACAGAACCAAACTGACAAGAATAATTAATTTGCCAAACTTCTGCGACGTATCTTTAATACTGCAATTAATATTCTAGTTTTAGCTAATGAGTTATTTAGTTAGTTCTAGTTAGTTGTGCTGAAGGAGAGAGGACCAATGTCATGTCAGGAGACATGTCATGTCATGTCAGGACAATGTCATGTCAGGAGAGAGGACCAAGGTCATGTCAGGGCCTGAAGTGCAGAGATGTCACAAGATTCAGAGAGAAGATAGACTGTGAGACAAAGACTGAGAATTAGTCATAGAATGTGCCGTTTATCAACAAATGGAAGCTTTTTAAAAAATGTTTTGCCTTATAAAACAAGTATAATTATAAATTAAATAATAAAAAAAAGACTAAGATATACTGCTGCCATAGACAGGGGTGAAGTCAATAATTTACTACCTTGGGAAAACCGTGATTGTCAATATCATTTGGAACGCGTATATATTTTTACATTTCAATTTTCCACTTTTCTGGAATATTTCAATTTGATTGGTAATAACAGCACCCAGCCTATCGTGGCTACCATGACTGCACTCGGACTTGATCGCAAGATTCGCACTTTATTTTCTTTGCCATGACATCATCAGGACGTGTGGTTTTTATTGTCACTGCAACAACACTAGTAAAGCTTTGGAGAGCTTTATTAGGATTCTTTGGATCAGATTGTGAAATCAAATTGCTAGAATTGAATCTGTATTTGCGACACTGGGCAACTCCGACATGAAGCTGACTGTATTTTATCCTCGGTGGTATCTTTCTTTTGCTAATGGCATGGGATTTCATACTTGGTGTGTTTTATTGTTTGGTATTTTGTGATTGTTTTTGTCTCTGTTTTTTTTTTCCTCTCTAAGGATGTAAGTAAAAGATTTTTTTATTGACATGAGTGAAAATAATTGAAAAAAATGTTTCTCTGCATCCTATGTCAACATATCCTTGCTTTTGCTAACGTACATGATCTTTTTAAAAATTGGTTATTTTATTTATTTACATTTCAAATGCTATCCCCCTTTCCAGTTTCCCCTCCACAAGCCTCCCATCCTCTCCTTCCTCCCCCTACCTCTATGAGGGTGCTCCCCCACCCACCCATAACAACTATTCTATGTTTACTCTTCTGAAGAACACATAGGAACACATATCGTCTTCGACCGTCCCCTCAACTTGAAATGTTTTCTCTGGTTTAAAGATCCTAGGTTTTTGCACGGATTTCTCTTATACTTTTCAATTTGGCTAAGCATTCTGAAGTCATAGTTACCCATCTCCCACACTGCTCTAATTTTGAACTTCCTACCTCTGGTGTTCCTTTGCTCTGCCTATATTATCCATGACAAGTTAAGGCACTCATTCTGAGTGGCCCCGTTCTAGTATCTCAGCTTCCACATGTACTCTAGGCTAAACATAGAAAAAACTGTTTTCAAAGCAAAAATCTGTCAGACAGCGTGTGGTGATTGTATTTCTGTGGCCAAGTGATCTTGCCCACTATGATTTCTTCCCAGTTCCCTCCACTTACCAGTATACTTGATGATTCTATTTACGGCTGAGTAATATCTTGGTGTATAAGCACCATATTCTCATCCATCTTTTGGTAAACATCTTGGATGAGTCTGTTTTCTTCCTATTGTGAATGGAGCCACAAGGAACATGGGTGTGGAAGCAACTCTATTGTAGGGTATTCTCTCTTGAATTGTACCTCGAATGGCTCATAAATGGTATAGCTAAGTGTCATGTTCTTCTATTTCCAGTTTTGAAAAATCTCCATACCAATTCCTAGAAGGGTTGTATTAGCATTAGTTGTTAGCAGTATCAGTATATAATGGTTTCCCTTCAACACATCCATGGGGGTACAGTCATTGACATTTGTATTTTTTTATCTTACTAATTCTGAATGGGTAATCTTAAAGTGATTTTAAGCTGTATTCCCATGATTGTTAAGTATATTGAACATTTTATTTTTAGGGTTAACTAGACATGTCCATTTCTAGTTTGGAGAATTGTTGTTTTCTATAGCCTGTTTTGAATTGGTTGACTATTTTCTTGATGTTTCAGGGTTTTAAAAAATGTTCTTAATATGTTCTAGACATTAATTTTCTGTCAGATGTATAGCTGCCAAATATGCTCCCCCCCATTTTGTAAGCTACTTCTTTACTCATTCAGTGATGTTCTTAGCTGTACATAACTTTTGAATGTAATGAGGTTCCATGTGTTGATGGTTGAACTGATTTCCAGTATAATGAGACTTTATTCTGAATGTCCAGACATGTAAATTAAAACACACTTTCTACTTTATCCTCCATCAGTTTCACAGTAAAAGGCCTTACATTGAATTTCTTGATCCATTCAGAGATGAATTTTGTGCAGGGTTAGATACAGGAGTCTATTTTAATTTCTCTGCATGTTGAAATCCAGAATTCCAAACACTGTTTGTTGGAGATGCTGACATCTCCCATGTATGATTTTGTTGCTTTTATTTTTTTTAAATCCATCTCATCTGATGACACCAAACCCAGACACTATTGCTGATGCCAAGAAGTGCTTACTGACAGGAGCCCAGTTTAGCTGTCCCCTGAGAGGCTCTGCTAGAGCCAAACCAATACAGATGCGGATGTACACAGCCAAACATTGAACTGAACACAGGGACCCCAATGGAGAAATTAAGGTAAGGACTGTAGGAGCTGAAGGCCTATGCAACCTCATAGGAAGAACAACAATATCAACCAACCAAACCCTCCAAAGCTCCCAGGGACTAAACACCAACCAAAGAGTACACAGGGGGTACCCATGACTCCAGCTGCATATGCAGCAGAGCATTGCCTTATCTGGCATCACTGGAAGGGAAGCCCCTTAGTTCTGTGGAGACTTAATGATAGGGGAATGCTAGGCCGCTGAGGCAGGAGTAGTTGGGTGGGTGGGGAAGTACCTTCATAGAGACAGGGGGAGGGAGGAGGGGACAGGGGCTTGTGGAGGGGGAAACGGGGAAGAGGGATAACATTTGAAATGTAAATAAATTTAAAAAATTAAAATTTACTTATTTATTTATATTCCAGACATTGCCCCCCTCCCACAGTTCTTCATCCCATTCCCTCTCCCCTTTGCCACTGAGAGGATGCTCCCCGACCCTCGGGCATCCCCCTTCCATGGGGCCTCAGGTCTCTACAGGAGTAGGCACATCCTCTCCAGCTGAGACCAGACAAGGCAATCTTCTGCTACATATGTGCTTGGAGTTATGGGCCAGCCTATGTAAGCTCTTTGGTTGGTGGCATAGTCTCGGGGAGCTCCCAGGGGTCTAGATTATTTGAAACTGTTGATCTTCCTATGGGGTTGCCATGCCCTTCAGGTACTTCAATACTTCCCCCTAACTCTTCCATAGGGGTCCCTGACCTCGGTCCAAAGTTTGGGTGTAATTATCTGCATCTGTCTCAGTTAGCTGCTGCTAGAGCCTCTCAGAGGACAACCATGCTACGCTCCTGTCTGCAAGCACAACATAGCATCAGTAACAGTGTCAGAGTTTAGTTCCTGGGTATGGGATGGAACCCAAGTTGGGCTAGCCGCTGGATGGCCTTTCCTTCAGTCTCTGCTCCATTTTTGTCCCTGCATTTGCTTTAGACGGGAACAATTATCGGTTAAAAATTTTGAAGATGGGTGGGTGGTCCCATCCCTCCACTGGGGCCCTGTCTATCTGCTAGAGGTGGTCTCTTCAGGTTCCATCTCCCCACTATTGGGCATTTCGGCTAGGGTCATCCCCATTGAAAACTTAGGTAGCTGTATTTGTTTGCATTAATACCTAAACATTGTTTTTTCATTGATCTTTGCAGCTTTCTTACATCAGTGTTATTTTTAATATGTAATATAATGGCTTGATGGTATAATTTGGCATCTGGTATGTTGATATATTTTTGTTGTTGTTCAAAATTGTTTTGGCTTATCTCAGTTGCATCCCTGCATACATTTTTACGTTGATTTGTCTGTGTCTATAAAGAGAGGACCTAGAAGTTCCCTTAAGTTTTCATTGAACCTGTAGATTACCTTTAGTAGGATGATCATTTTCACAAGATGGTTGGTTTCTTCTGATCCATGAGTATAGAACTCTTTTCCTCTTTTAGATTCCTTTTTAACTTATATTTTTATTGTATTAAAATTTTCATTGTAGACATCTCATTCATTTCCTTGTTTATGCTGTGACTGAGATTGATTCCTTGATATTTTTAGTGTTTTTTAATCAATAAGGCTATTGGTTTTTGTGTGTTAATTTTTATTTAAACACTTTTCTGAAAGTATTGCTCAGCTTTAAGCATATTTTTGATAGAATCTTTATGTGTAGAATCATATTATCTGAATACAGGCAGCTATTAACTTTTTGCTTTTCTATTTGTATCCTTATATTTATTTTTATTTTCTCTTCACTCTAAGACTTTAAGGACTATATTGAATAGGAATGAAGAGAGTGGTCACACTGCTCTTTCCTGATCTCAGTACAAATGCTTTCCATCTCTCTCCATCAACCATGTTGGTTACAAGCTTTTCATATGTAGGCTTTATTATGTCAAAATATATTTCCCCATCCCTAATTTCTTTACAATGTTTATCATAAAGGAAATTTGAATTATCTCAAAGGCAATTTCTGCATCTATTAATGTGAATATATTACTTCTGATTTTGTGTCTAATTGTGTGATGGATAAAGTTTATTGATTTAGGTCTGTTTAGCCAGCCCTGTA
This sequence comes from Tokudaia tokunoshimensis, assembly GCA_036184795.1. Classification (NCBI taxonomy): domain Eukaryota; kingdom Metazoa; phylum Chordata; class Mammalia; order Rodentia; family Muridae; genus Tokudaia; species Tokudaia tokunoshimensis. The sequence goes on from BTHU01000015.1 coordinate 75,718,076, forward strand.
TTTCTGGAATGAAGACAACTTGGTCAAAGTCTTTTTGATTTAATATTGAATTTCCTTTGTCAGTATTTTATTGACAGTATTTTCATCAGGCAAATTGGCCTGTAATTTTAATCTACTTATTGTGAGGATTTCTGATATTGATGTCAGTGTAAAAATGGGTTCATAAAAAGGATTTTGTAACGTTCAATCCCTTTCCATTTCATCAAATATTTGAGTAATATTAGTGTTAATACTTCTTTGAATTTCTGATAAAATTCTGCAATGGATTTATTTAGATTTGTGCCTTTTTTAGTTTGAGGACTTTTTAGTAAGGCTTCAGTGACACTGCTGGTTACGGACTTTTACAAATCTTTTATTTCTTCTTGCTTTAATTTGATACGTTATACGAACATATAAATTCTTCAACTTCTTTTAGTCTTTCCAACCCAGTGAAATAAAGCATAATGTTTTGTATTTTTGCCCTCAGTTTGTTTCCAGATCTCGTTGGTATTTGTTGTAATGTCTTTTTTTTTCTTTTTAAATTATATTTTATTTGTGTCTTTCCTCCTTTTTATTTTACTGAGAGAAGTTAATGATTTTTCCATCTTGTTTATTTTATCAGGGAACTATGTTATTGTGCACCGGTTTCAGTGCTTCTTGTTGTTATCACTACATATTTTTCTGATTTTAATTATCTTACTTTTTTTGCTCTTTATTTTTTATTATTATTTTATTTTCTATATTCTTTATTTACATTCCAAATGATTTCCCCTTTCCCAGTTCCCCCCTCCCCGAAAGTCCCATAAGCCCTCTTCCCTCCCCCTGTTCCCCATTTGCCTAAGAATTTCATGAATTCATTGTTTTTAATTGCTGAGTTTAATTCCATTGTGCAAATATACATGGAAAATATCTCTGATAAAATTGAAGAAATATATAGAAAAACACATTAAGATTGACTATTTCATGGAAAAATTATACAAATAAAATGGTAGGCATAAAAATATTCCTAAGTTGATTGAAAATGGAATTATAAACATTTTCTGATAAAATTGAAAATCTACAGGGAAAATATTTCTGATAAAACTCAAGAAATATATAGAAAAACATGTTAAAACTATTTCATGAAAAATTATACAGATAAGATAGTAGGCATAAAAATATTCCTAAGTTGACTGAAAGTAGAAGTAAAATCATTTTCTGATAAAATTGAAGATTTACATGGAAAATATCTCTGATAAATTGAAGAAATTTATATAGATAAATTGGTAGGAATTAAAATATTCCTAAGTTGATTAAAAGTAGAATTATAAACATTTTCTGATAAAATTGAAGATTTACATGGAAAATATTTCTTATAAAACTGAAAAAAAATATATGGAAAAACATTAAAATTGAAGATTATCATGGAAAATTATACAGATAAAATGGTAGGCATAAAAATATTTCTAAATTGATTGAAAGTGAAATTATAAACATTTTCTGATAAAATTGAAGATTAACCTGGAAAAAAATCTCTGATAAAATTGAAAAATTTATAAAAAAACCGCATTAAGATTGAGTATTTCATGGGAAAATTATACAGATAAAATGGTAGGCATAAAAATATTCCTATGCTTTTTGAAAGTGGAATTATAAATACTTTCTGATAAAATTGAAGATCTACAAGGAAATTATTCCTGAAAAAATTCAAGAAATATATAGAGAAGCATGTTAAAACTGACTATTACATGGAAAATTATACAGATAAAATGAATGGTATAAAAATGTTCCTAAGTTGATTGAAAGTAAAATTATAGACATTGTTTGATAAAACTGAATATCCACATGGAAAATACTTCTGACAAAACTGAAGAAAAATACAGAGAAACGTTAAAATTGAAGATTATCATGGACAATTATACTGACAAAATGGTAGGCACAAAAACATTCCTAAATTGATTGAAAGTGGAACTACAAACACATCCCCGACTCCTGACCAAACCAAAGATCTACATGAAAAACACCTCTGACAAAATCGAAGAAATACACAGAAAAAATGTTAAAATTAAAGATTATCATGGAAAATAATACAGTCAAAATGATAGACACAAAAAGCATCTCCAGAGATGTCTCACTTTGTGATTTCTTTATTGTTTCTACTTCCATTTCTAGATCCTGGATGATTTTGTTCAGTTCCTTCACTTGTTTGTTTGTGTTCTGTAATTCTTTCAGGGATTTTTGTGTTTACTCCTTAAGGGCCTCTACCTGCTTACCCATGCTCCCTGTATTTCTTTCAGGGATTTTTGTGTTTCCTCTTTAAGGGCCTTTACCATTTGACCCATGTTCTCCTGTGTTTCTTTAAGGGAGTTATTTATGTCCTTTTTGAGGTCCTCTAAGAGCATCGTGAGAAGAGACTTTAAATCCAACTCTTGCTTTTCCGGTGTGCTGGGGCATCCGGGACTTGCTGTGGTGGGAGAACTGGGCTCTGATGTGGCCAAGTAGCCTTGGTTTCTGTTGGTAGGGTTCTTGCGCTTTCCTTTAGCCATCTGGTTATCTCTGGTGTTAGTTGGTCTTGTTGTCTCTGGCTGGAACTTGCCCCTCCTATGGGCCTGTAAACCTGTGTCTGTACTCCAGGGAGACCAACTATCTTCTGGCAGGGTCTGTGCAAGAGAAAGCTGTGGAGCTGTCTGGTTCCTTGCTGCAAATGGCGGGCAGAAGGGAAGACTCCTGTCTCAGCTACTCTGATGATCATATGCCTTGTGTGCTCCTATCTGTTCCCCTCCAGAGAGAAGGTGGAGCTCTCACCTCTGCATTCAGAAGTGAAATTGTTGCTGGGAGATCACTCTCTCCTGGTGGGCTAAGCACAGAAGGCTTTGGAGCTGCCTGGTTCCCTGCTGCAGATGGTGACTGGAAGGGAAGACTTCTGTCCCAGCTGCTCCACTGATGGTATGCCCAGTGTGCTCCTAGCTGTACCCCTCCAGAGAAAAGGTGAGATCTCACCTCTGCACTCAGAAGTGAAATCGCTGCTAGGAGATCACTCTCTCCTGGTGGGCTAAGCACAAAAGGCTATGGAGCTGCCTGGTCCCCCCCCCAACCTCCCGCTGCAAATGGTGGCTGGAAGGGAAGACCTACCTTTAATTATCATTCAATGTGCTGCATTTAGGTTTAGTTTTTGGTAGAGTGCATTCTTAAGTTATTAATTCTAATTTGCTGAAGATTCCAATGTAAAAAATACTGCTATAAAATTTATTCATACTACTGCCTTTGTTATATAGCAAAGATGTTGGCTCGTTATATTTTCAGTTTGATGTGACGCTATGGTTTTTTTCTTCATATTCATTTCTTCAGTATCACAGTTATCATTTAATAGTGTGTTGTAAACTCTCTATAAGTTTGTATACTTTCTCTGGTGTCTATAATTATTGATAACTAGGTAAATCACTGCACTGTGATTAAATGAAATATTTGAAAGTTAGTTCAATTTCCATTTATTTACTGAGTCAGTGAAGACTCTAGGATACTCTTACATGAGGGATAAATACTTTTTAAAAGAGAAATATATTCAACAAAATGTGCTAGATGCTCAAGTCCCAGTGCAGAAGCAAAAGCAACACAATATTACTTCAGTCATAATGAAAAAGGCCTGGAGAATATTCCAGAAAAAGAATTCATAATAGTGATTTTAAGTACATTCAAACAACTGAGCAAGACATAAATATACTCCAAGGGAACAAAAGCAAATAGCTAAGTGAAATGAGTAATCCAAATCAAAATATAAAAACAAAATTCCTAAAGAAATGGAATTGTTTAAAAAAACCTAAGCTGAAATGATGTTGGAAATTAAAACAACTCAATATGTTCCATTAAAACCTCAGTGGACTTCCGCGACCTCTGTTCCGGTAGACTGCACTGAAGAGACAGGTACCCAGGTTCTCCCCTATATAGCATCGCTTGGGACATGGCCTGTTGGGGCTTCCGCCTGCTCCCAAGAACAGGGCAGCACTGTTGTCGTCTGGGTGCCAGATCTGCTGTAGGCCATCGCCTCTGCAGGGTGACCAGTGCCACAGAGAGAGTGCAGAGTACACTCCGCCATTTTGTCCAGTGGCCGGGAAGTTGGGACAGCCAGGCTCTGAGACAGACAGGCATAATATCGCTTGGGTCTCGGGCGGCTTGTGTGTACGTGGCTCCCAAGAGCTGGGCAGATCTGCAGTAACCAGCGTGCCAGCTCTGCTGTGGGACTTCAGCCTGGCAGAGGGATGCCCCCTGCCCCCCCCCACTCTAGGAGAGATCACACACCCCTGCACAGGGCAGGAGCCTACCAGCCTCCCTTTGGCGAACTCTGCTCCAGGAATCCACTACGATGAGCCTTTGGATGTGCAAGGACTCCCCAATATAACATCACTTGGGGCAAGGCACATCAGGGCTCCAAAGTCACTCAGGAGCAGGGCAGGCCCCAGAAATCTGTGCCAGGGGAATCCTGGTAAACCAGGGGGGGCAGAAATAGCTTTGCAGGCTCACAGGAGGTCCAACCAACAGCCAGTGACAGCAGGACTAACTAACATCAGAGGTAACCAGATGGCAAAAGGCAAACGTAGGAACGTTACTAACAGAAATCAAAGTAATATGGCACCATCTGAACCCAACTCTCCAACAGCAGCAAGTCCTGGATACCCCACCACACCCGAAAGACAAGATCTGGATTTAAAATCACTTCTCATGATGCTATTAGAGGATCACAAGAAGGACACAAATAAATCTAATAAAGAATTACAGGAGACCATGAATCAACGGTTAGAAGCCCTTACAAAGGAAACACAAAAACTGCTTAGAGAAATGCAGGAGAACATGGATCAAAAGATGGAGGCGCACAAGGAGGCAACGCAAAAATTGCTTAAAGAAATGAATCAACGGTTAGATGCCCTTACAAAGGAAACACGAGAACTGCTTAAAGAAATGCAGGAGACGATGGATCAACAGATGAATTCCCATGAGGAGGAAACACAAAAATCGCTCAGAGAAATGCAGGAGAACGTGGGTCAACAGGCAGAAATCCTGAAAGAGGTAATGCAAAAATACCTTAAAGAAATACAGGAAAATACAAACAAACAAGTGGAGGATCTAAGCAAACCCATCCAGGAACTAAAAAAGGAAGTAAAAACAACTAAGAAATCACAAAGGGAGACAACTTTGGAGATAAAAAACCTTGGGAAGAAATCAGGAGTCATAGATGCAAACATCAACGATAGAATACAAGAGATGGAAGAAAGAATTTCAGGTGCTGAAGATTCCATAGAAAGCATCGACTCAACAGTCAAAGAAAATGCAAAATGCAAAAAACGTGTAACCCAAAACATCCAGGAAATCCAGGACACAATGAGAAGACCAAACCTAAGGATTATAGGTATAGATGAGAGTGAAGATTTGCAACTTAAAGGGCCAGTAAACATCTTCAACAAAATTATGGAGGAAAACTTCCCTAACCTAAAGAGAGAGATGCCGATGAACATACAAGAAGCCTACAGAACTCCAAACAGACTGGACCAGAACAGAAATACCTCCCGTCACATAATAATCAAAACACCAAATGTTCTAAACAAAGAAAGAATATTAAAAGAAGTATGAGAAAAGGGCCAAGTAACATACAAAGGAAGACCTATCCGAATCACATCAGACTTCTCACCAGAGACTATGAAAGCCAGAAGATCCTGGGCAGATCTCATGCAGACACTAAGAGAGCACAAATGCCAACCTAGACTACTATACCCAGCAAAACTCTCAATCACCATAGATGGAGAGACCAAGATATTCCATGATAAAACCAAATTTTCACAATATCTTTCCACAAATACAGCCCTGCAATGGATAATAGGTGGAAACCTCCAATACAGGGAGAGAAACAACAGCCTGGAAAAAATGAGATAATAACCTTCCTGAATCAAACCCAAAAGTAGATAACCACTCAAACATAAAGATAGCGTCAAGAATGGCAGATGGCAATAATCACTATGCCTTAATGTCTCTTAATATCAATGGTCTCAATTCCCCAATTAAAAGACATAGACTAGCAGACTGGATACGTAAACAGGACCCAGCATTTTGCTGCATGCAGGAAATGCACCTCAGTGTCAAAGACAAACACTACCTCAGAGTAAAAGGCTGGAAAACAATTTTACAAGCAAATGGCCCCAAGAAATGAGGTGGAGTAGCCATCCTAATATCAGATAAAATTGATTTTCAACCTAAAGTCATCAAAAAAGACACAGAAGGACACTACATACTGATCAAGGGAAAAATCCACCATCAAGAACTCTCAATTCTGAATATCTATGCTCCAAATGCAAGGGCACCCTCATTTGTAAAAGAAACTTTACTAAAGCTCAAAGCACACATCGCACCACACACAATAATAGTGGGTGACTTCAACACCCCGCTCTCTGAAATGGATCGTTCAGGAAAGCAGAAACTAAACAGGGACACAGTGAATCTAATTGAAGCCTTGGACCAACTGGAACTAACAGATATATATAGAACATTTCATCCTAGAGCTAAAGAATACACCTTCTTCTCAGCACCTCATGGTACCTTCTCCAAAACTGACCATATAATTGGTCACAAATCAGACCTCAACAGATATAAGAAGATAGAACTAATCTCATGCCTCCTACCAGATCACTATGAAATAAGGGTGGTCTTCAGTGGCAACAAAAACAAAAGAAAACCCACGTACACATGGAGGCTGAACAATGCTCTACTCAATGATAACTTGGTCAAGGTGGAAATAAGGAAATCAAAGACTTTTTGAAAGTTAATGAAAATGAAGGCACAACATACCCTAATTTATGGGACACAATGAAAGCAGTGCTAAGAGGAAAATTCATAGCCCTGAGTGCCGCCAAAAAGAAACGGGAGACAGCATACACTAACAGCTTAATGGCACACCTGAAAGCCCTGGAACAAAAAGAAGCAAATACACCAAAGAGGAGTAGAAGGCAGGAAATCATCAAACTCAGGGCTGAAATCAATCAAGTAGAAACAAATAAAACCATACAAAGAATCAACAAAACGAGGAGTTGTTTCTTTGAGAAAATCAACAAGATAGATAAGCCTTGAGCCAGACTAACCAGAGGGCACAGAGATAGTATCCAAATTAATAAAATCAGAAACAAAAAGGGAGAGATAACAACAGAAACTGAGGAAATTCAAAAAATCATCAGATCCTACTCCAAAAACCTGTATTCAACACAACTAGAAAATCTGGAGGAAATGGACAATTTCCTTGACAGATTCCAAATACCAAAATTAAATCAGCATCAAATAGACCATCTAACCATCCTATAACCCCTGAAGAAATAGAAGTTGTCATTGGAAGTCTTCCAACAAAAAAAGCACAGGTCCAGATGGCTTTAGTGCAGAATTCTATCAGACCTTCAAAGAAGACCTAACACCAATACTCTTCAAACTGTTCCACAAAATAGAAACAGAAGGAACACTACCCAACTCGTTCTATGAAGCCACAATTACACTAATACCAAAAGCACACAAAGATCCGACAAAGAAAGAGAATCTCAGGCCAATCTCTCTTATGAATATTGATGCAAAAATACTCAATAAAATTCTTGCCAACCGAATCCAAGAACACATCAAAACGATCATTCACCACGATCAAGTAGGCTTCATCCCAGGGATGCAGGGATGGTTCAATATAAGGAAATCCATCAATGTAATCCACTATATAAACAATCTCAAAGAAAAAAACCACATGGTCATCTCATTAGATGCTGAGAAAGCATTTGACAAAATTCAGCATCCTTTCATGCTAAAGGTCTTGGAAAGATCAGGAATTCAAGGCCCATATCTAAACATAGTAAATGCAATTTACAGCAAACCGGTAGCCAGCATCAATCTAAATGGAGAGAAACTTGAAGCAATCCCACTAAAATCAGGGACTAGACAAGGCTGCCCTCTCTCTCCATATCTTTTCAATATAGTACTTGAAGTTCTAGCTAGAGCAATTAGACAACAAAAAGAGGTCAAAGGGATACAAATTGGAAAGGAAGAAGTCAAACTATCACTATTTGCAGACGATCTGATAGTATACTTAAGCGACCCAAAGAACTCCACCAGAGAACTCCTACAGCTGATAAACGACTTCAGCAAAGTGGCCGGATATAAAATCAACTCAAGCAAGTCAGTAGCCTTCCTATACTCAAAGGATAAGCAGGCTGAGAAAGAAGTAAGAGAAATGATACCTTTCACGATAGCCACAAACCATATAAAGTATCTTGGCGTGACTCTAACCAAACAAGTGAAAGATCTGTATGACAAGAACTTCAAGTCTCTGAAGAAAGAAATTGAAGAAGACCTCAGAAGATGGAAAAATCTGCCATGCTCATGGATTGGCAGGATTAATATAGTAAAAATGAGCATCTTACCAAAAGTAATATACAGATTCAATGCAATCCCCATCAAATTCCCAACTCAATTCTTCATAGAGTTAGAAAGAGCAATTCAAAAATTCATCTGGAATAACAGAAAACCCAGAATAGCTAAAACTATTCTCAAGAGTAAAAGAACCTCTGGGAGAATCAGTATCCCGGACCTCAAGCTGTACTACAGAGCAATAGTGTTAAAAACCGCATGGTATTGGTACAGTGACAGGCATGTAGATCAATGGAACAGAATTGAAGACCCAGAAATGAATCCACACTCCTATGGTCACTTGATCTTTGACAAAGGAGCTAAAACCATCCAGTGGAAAAAAGATAGCCTTTTCAACAAATGGTGCTGGCTCAACTGGAGGTCAACATGCAGAAGAATGCAAATTGACCCATTCTTATCTCCTTGCACTAAGCTCAATTCCAAGTGGATCAAGGATCTCCACATAAAACCAGACACACTGAAACTAATAGAAGGGAAACTAGGGAAGAACCTTGAACATATGGGCACAGGGGAGAATTTCCTGAACAGAACTCCAATAGCTTATGCTCTAAGATCAAGAATAGACAAATGGGACCTCATTAAATTACAAAGTTTTTGCAAGGCAAAAGACACTGTAAAAAGGACAAAGCGGCAACCAACTAACTGGGAAATGATCTTTACCAACCTTACATCCGACAGAGGGCTAATATCCAATATATACAAAGAACTCAAGAAGTTAAACTCCAGAGAGGCAAGTAACCCTATTAAAAAATGGGGTACAGAGCTAAACAAAGAGTTCTCACCTGAAGAATATCTAATGGCTGAGAAGCACCTAAAAGATGTTCATCATCCTTAGTCATTAGGGAAATGCAAATCAAAACAACCCTGAGATTCCATCTCACACCAGTCAGAATGGCTAAGATCAAAAACACAGGAGACAGCAGTTGTTGGCAAGGATGTGGAGAAAGAGGAACACTCCTCCACTGCTGGTGGAATTGCAAGCTGGTACAACCACTCTGGAAAGCAGTCTGGCGGTTCCTCAGAAAACTGGGCATGACACTCCCGGAGGATCCGGCTATATCACTCCTGGGCATATACCCAGAGGCTTTACCTGCATGCAATAAGGTCACATGCTCCACTATGTTCATAGCAGCCTTATTTATAATAGCCAGAAGCTGGAAAGAACCTAGATGTCCCTCAACGTAGGAATGGATTCAGAAGATGTGGTATATCTACACAATGGAATACTACTCTGCAAGTAAAAACAATGAATTCACGAAATTCCTAGGCAAATGGTCAGAACTTGAAAATATCATCCTTAGTGAGGTAACCCAACCACAAAAGAACACACATGGTATGCAGTCACTGATAAGGGGATATTAACCCAGAATCTCGGAATACCCTAGACACAATTCGCATATCAATAGTTTTCTAAGAAGATGGAAGGAGAGACCCCTGGTCCTGGAAAGACTGGATGTAGGGGAATGCCAGGACAGAGAAACGAGAGGGGGTTGAATGGAGAAAAGAGAGAGGGAAGGGGGCTTATGGGACTTTCGGGGAGGGAGGAAACAGGAAAGGGGAAATGATTTTTAATGTAAATAAAAAAAAACTTAGAAAATAAAAAAAAAACCCTCAGTGGAAAGTCTCATTAAAAGAATAGATTGCATGGAAAATACAATATTTGGGCTTAGTGAAAAGCAGTAAGAATTGGAATACGCAGTAATCTTCAATGATAAAATTTTTAAGTGGATATAGATGTAGCATAAAGAAACTTTGGAACAAGATGGGGGAAAACTTTCAACTTGTGCTCCTAGAAGAAGAATAATAACAAAAATTCCCTTAAAACTATACAGAGATACCTATACAGGTACAAGAGGCCACTGAATATCACATTTACAGGATGATCAGAGAAACATCATGTGATATAGGCAAGACACTAAAAGCACTGAATACTGAAACTATATTGAAATATGTAAGAGACAAATATAGGCTCATTAGAATAATGCATGATTGCTGGATAGAAGCCTTTACAATCATGAGTTCCAAGAAAGATATAAATCAATTTATAGCTCTGAAAGAATGGAACTGCTAGCTCATACTATTATACCCAGAAAAACTATCTATTAAATTAAAAGAAAAGTATGAATTGCCTACAATAGAAACAGAATAATGCAATTTATGATCACTAAATCTGCTGCTCTACAGAGCATACTGGAAAGACTTATTTGAACTGAGGAGAAACACGAACAAACTAACAGGGACATGGGCAAATATAAAACAATAGCAAATCAGTAAATTATTAGTATAAAAAGACCCCCCTCAAAAAAATAACAAAATGATAAGATACAAAACTTTGAGTTATAACTCAATGATCTCAAGTTTTCAAGTAGAGACTAACTAACCAACTGGGTTAAAAACCAAAACTCAACATTTATCTGTCTCTAGGGAATGCAATGCATGCTGTCATTATCAATAGACACTATCTTAGGATAATAGGATGGAAACCAGTATTTCAGAGATATGGACCTGGGAACTAAGCAGTTGTAGATAACCTCACATCTGACAAAATCAACTTTAAACCAAAACTTTCTAGAAAACTTTAAGGTCACCACATTCTTTAAAGGAACTTCATCAGAAGGACATTATAATTATAACACAAAAAAATCCACATAGATATACCTAATTTCACTAAATAAATTCTATCAAATTTACAAACAAAATTTAATTCCAACTTGGTGATGTGGTGCGTGGTTGAGGTCTGTGGACAGACACTCTTAATTCCAGACCTGAGTGTCCTATGTTGAGGCAGCATGATCGTATCCTCAGTTTTCACCCCTCTCCACTCCTACTGTGGAACTCTTGAAGTCTGGGTACCTTAATAGTATCTTCAGTCCATAGCTTCCACTCTATGTTATGGAATTGGTGCCCAGGCTCATCTCTGAGCACTTCCTTTGGTCCATGACTTATGCAGTCCTGAAATTGAAGCCTAGGTGCTCCTGCCCTGGTCAGCTCTGATCTTTTCTATGAGACCATGACTCCCTTCTGGAGCAACTTGATGTTGATGTACTAATGAACCACACACTATTGCTTTGAATCATCTTTCTTTTCCTGGTTCTTTTTTTCAAACAAACTGCACCTGAATCTTTGACTTTGACAATCAGAGTAAGACAAGTGAAAAAACAACTGTTTAGCATTTTTTTTTCTAGGTTGGTTGAAGCTAAGTTGGGAAAGCATCAGGAAATTGCCCCAATTCCTGAACCCAGTTATTACCACCTAAGATAATTGTCATTCTCTCTTTATATGTTTTGAAAAAATGGACAGGAATAGTACCTCAACTCTGGGTGTTAGAAATGCAGCATTTTTTGATAAAACAAATTTATAACTTGAGAGTCTTTCAAAGTTCATTGGTTGATTAATTTGATATGAATTTGGTTGAAAATTCATATTCGCATATTAGACTTAAACTTTTTTTCTCAGAAAATATACATAACCCTGTAAATTATATGCTATAGTAATCTGGATGAAAAAAATTACTCATATCCTTCAATTGTAGACAACTCTCAATTCTGTGATCCTTATTTGCAATTCAAATTGCAATCTTCCAATTATTCACTAATTTAAAATATGAACATTCCAAAACTAAGCTATTTGCTCTCAAAAGATAGTTGAATAAACGTATTGATGTTTGAGTCCCCCAACCCATAAATGTAAACATAAAAACAGTATAATAATACCATCAACAAGGCATTGAGGTTTCAGATTGCCAAATTTATTGGATTAAAGTTCCAGTTTTCAAATAGGTTTGAATGAAGACTAAATAGCTGATATATATTTCAATAGCATAATATTTGAGGCATAATAGATATTCCACATTAATCTATGATTCTAACAGAAGTAGATGGGGAAAATTGATAGTGGAAAGACAAAAGAAAAGTGATAGAAAGTGAATAGTGAACATGTCTATAGGACATATAGATTTTGATCTTGATATTGTAAGAATACAGAGACCTAACTGTTTAATTCCTAGAAGCCAATGCCACAGATTGATCTATAACAAGAAGGTTGAAATGCTGTAGAAGCCACATACACTGGGTAGTAGAATCTGGATCCATAACTCTGGGAAGGGAAGTCATAGATTCCACAATTCAGGGATCTGAAGCCACTGTTTCCACAGCCCACTGGGTAGCAGCTTCTAGAGCCATAGCCCAGGGAGCAGGAGCTCCTGGATCCAAAGCCCAGAGAGCCAGCATATGTCCCCTGGCAGGGACTGCAGGGTGTGGAGCTCCTTGGGTAGTAGTAGGGCTTCCGGCAGGGGCTGGGCACCACACAGGACCTCTGACAGTTGGTGGGCTCAATGCAGGTCTCCTGGCAGCCACTGTTGAGAGAAGATCCGAGCTGGCAGGTGCTGGGAGAGCAGCTGGTAGTGGTGTAGACCAGGTTGCTGGGGTAGGAAGAGCCACAGGAGGAACCTGAGGAGGGCAGGCAACGCCTAAGGGAGCGGGAAGAGAAGTTTCCAGAGCAGCAGCTGTAGGCCATGTTGACAGGAGATATCTTTATGCTGGATGTAATTGAAAGGATTCTGAGTTTGAATGTCACCAAGTGGAGAGCTGGGTTTATATACTCTCAGTAGTAGGTGTGGTACCCAATAGGGCTACCCTGGATGCATTTGTGTGCTTCCTGATTTACAAATGTGCAGATGTCCGTGAATAGTTTCCTGAATAGTGTATTTATGGGTGTTGCAATTTTCTTATAGCTATGACAATGAGCCAGTCATGGATGCTATGACTTTTTTACACTGATGCTTATTCATGGTCTCCAGGAAAAAAAAATCTGTTTTTTTTTTCTTATGGCCTGATTTTTATGTGTTTGTCCAAACGTTCTGAAGAATATACCTTTTTTCCCCCATAAGGAAGAGATGTGAAGAAATTGCTCTTTTTTTTAGTTAATGAATTGCAAGCATCACTTCGAGTTCCCTTTGAAATACTAATTCTTGGCATCATTTCTAATTTATTATTATTATTCTCTGTGGATCCATACCATTTCCCGTGTACTTCACTCGTACTAGCTAGGGAAGAACAAAATAAATTGAATGAGACTGAACCTAAAAGACGAAAGAAAACATAGTGATTAAAGTTATGGTGGCTGCAAAGACAGTATTGAAGTAGAATCACAAGCTTAGGGCATTTTAGGCCCTTGTGAATGGAGTCAAAGAAATGATAAAAGGAGACCATTTCATATCCTAGGTGTCTCTCATAGCCTGAAGTGACACTGTTCTGTACCAGCATGCACAAGTCAGTTTTAACTCTTCAGGGAAAATGAGGCTCAGTTGACTATTGCCCTCTATCCTGTGGGTCCTATAGAAGCTTGGTTTCCAAGAACTGAACCCAAGAAGTGACTAAGTTTAGTTAAAGTAAAGAATTTCTAAGAGATGCTGATGGTGAACTATAACACAGGGGGTAGATTATTGTCCCTAAGGATACACACAAAGGCTTTGGGGGTCTAGGAAACGTTTTGTTTTGTTGAGCTCTTAGGAGAGAGTCTAGAGAAGAAAAACAATTTCAAAAGTCTCAACAAATCTAATCTTACACAGCTTTAAAAGTTAAAATGATTTTTGGTAGATATCAGAATTGCGATACATATTTTGTCTTCAACATGTGAAACAGGGTTGAGAAAGAAAGTAATTTAGATGTGTGCAGGCCACATCTAAATATCTACTAAGGGCATCTTTAATGTTCTCACACAACCAAGCATACTTGAAGAGTAAAAATAATATAAAAAAACTGGTTTTAAAAAATGATTAATTTTAGCAGAAGAAAAGATTCCTTGATCTATCAATTTGTGGAATAGACTATTATTTATAAGAAATCATGAGCATCCGTGTCAATGCCATGTTTTCTACACTAACACCTTAAAAATAACCTAAAGTACTACCATACAAATATTAAAGTTACACGTTAAAAGCCAATGAAATCAGAACTTATCGATAACAATAGACAAGCAAATTGTGGAAATGGTGACTGACAAGCTATGGAAAATCATGGCTCCCAAGAACATTTGGGTTACACATATCTTTCACATTTACTCTCTTCCATGTTAATTGTTGGTATCGTTCCATTTGGCTGTATAATGTCAACTAATATATGCATTACAATCACAAATGAACTTCATCATACCATTCTCAATCTATTGTCAAGATGTCTGGCCTTTATTATCACTGTGACAACAGTCATAAAGCTTTGGATAGCTTTATTAGAATTTTTAGGACCAGATTATGAAACCAAATTGTCAGAGTTTGAAAAACTTGCTATGTCTAATATGAAATGAATCTTACCATACCCTAGGTGATATTGTTTTCCTCTAATAGGCTGTTGTGTTATTTAGGATGTTGTTTCATTTCTTCCTTAGCTAAAGTTGTTAAAAAAAAAAGACCGTATTATTAGTATGGTTGAAAGTTATTTAAAACTGTTGCATTGCTATGCACAAAACTGAAACATCAACACATTCATTTGCTAGAACTAAGTGATAATTGTAAAAGCATCCACATTTCAATTTTATTCTTATGAAGTGTACATGGTTATATGAGGAGAGGGTCAAAATTTGTCTTAGCAGACATTATTTGGATATAGGTTAGATATAAAGTCCTAATGAAACTCTGACTTTTTACTTGTTTAATTGTTTTGATTTACTAAATCACATATTTATTATTAAGGTTTTTATGTAGCATATTTTGATCATTTTTCTTGTTCCCAATTACTTGCAGATCCTTTATATACATTCAATTTCATGCTCTCTCTCTTTGTTTCATTCTGTGTCTCTCTTTTAAAATGTAAACAAAAATCTAAAGTACATTTGCAACTGAAAGAAAATTTGTCAACTCCACTTGACATGGCCAAGAAATAAACATCCATATGAATTCTCCGGTATCTAACAACAGGTTTTATTTTTAAACAGTATAAGCATAATTTGATGTTTTTGCATGTTGTTTCCTTATCTAGAATCTCCCTCATTTTAGAGAGTCTGTCAGTCTCTCTCTTACCTCTTTGTCTTGAGGTAAAGAGGTAAGAGAGAGACTGACAGAGTCAGATGCTTGTGATATAGCCCCTCAGTGCTGTAACTTGTGACCACAAAAACTTCAATTGTCTTTGTCCCTAACTTCCTGGGTTCAACCTCATTTGACTTTTCTTGGCTTATATTGTTTCCCTTGCCTTAGAGTTAAACTACATAGGTAATGTTATACAATCCATACAGAATATTGGAAAATGAGAAGGATGGGACCAAGTAAGAGTCATTTTCAGTAGGTTCCATAACACAAAGTAATAATCCCAATTCATTAATAAGAAGGCAAATTACTGTCATGCCACACACGGAGAAGAAGAGTATTTTTCCTCATAACATTTTATGACAAAACACATAAAACTTATGTCATGAGGAAAAGAAGGGATTTCTTTTTTTCGGGACATGATAGAATAGGCATTACTGTAAAACAGTCATGGCATCTCTGGCATAAGAACAGCTCATCATCATTTAATAAAACGACAACACCCATAAACATGATGTGCAGAAAACTATGCAAATGCAATGCAATTACAGAGATTACTGAGTCTCACATTTGTAAACCAGGAAGCACACAAATATGCCAGGACAGCCCTGTTGGGTACCACACCTGCTTCTGAGAGTATATAAACCCAACTCTTCACTGGGTGGCATTCAAACTCACCATCTCCTCTTAACATCCAACTCTCATCTCATCTCTCAACATGGCCTACAGCTGCTGCTCTGGAAACTTCTCCTCCCGTTCCCTTAGGCGTTGCCTGCCCTCCTCAGGTTCCTCCTGTGGCTCTTCCTACCCCAGCAACCTGGTCTACACCACTACCAGCTGCTCTCCCAGCACCTGCCAGCTCGGATCCTCTCTCAACAGTGGCTGCCAGGAGACCTGCATTGAGCCCATCAGCTACCAGAGGTCCTGTGTGGTGCCCAACCCCTGCCAGAAACCCTGCTACTACCCCAGGAGCTCCACACCCTGCAGTCCCTGCCAGGGGACATATGCTGGCTCTCTGGGCTTTGGATCCAGGACCTCCTGCTCCCTGGGCTATAGCTCTAGAAGCTGCTACCCAGTGGGCTGTGGAAACAGTGGCTTCAGATCTCTGAATTATGGAGTCTATGACTTCCCTTCCCTGATTTATGGGTCCAGATTCTACTACCCAACCTACTTGGCTTCTGGCTCCTGCCAACCTTGTTACAGATCAATCTGTGGATCAGGCATCTATGGAATCAACTGTTAAGTTTTTAACTCTCCTATGCCAGTCTCTGCTCTGAAGCTATTGTTTTCTTGCTTAACTCTTACTGATATCTTATCATCCTTCTATTAATAGCTTCTTTCTTCTCCAAATTCTGGCAGATTGTGAGATTAGTGGGTAACCTGATATTGTCTAGATGTTACTCGGGGGGGGGGGCGGGGGAGGAGTTTGCAGATCCAGTGGCTTTAGATCTCTGCCTTATGGAACTTAGGGCCTCTTGTTCCTAGGTCTAGGATCTTCTACCCAGTGTATTTGGCTTTCACTCTGTTTCAACCGTACACATCCAGCCATGCATCTGGCAGTTTGGGGTGCACCTGTTTCACATTCGTAGACTCACAATATCAAAATTAAAGTCTCGGTGCCCTTTGAATGTTGTTTCTGTTCTTATTCTTTACCACTGTCATTTCCAATGTCTATCCTCAACTTCCGTTAGATTCTCGGATTAAAGCTCATTCAAAAAAAATATAAGCTTTACTGCATGTATTCTCAAAGTGATACTTGTCTTTAATCCAAGATTATCTGAAAATGAAAATTTTAATCAAATAAATTTGTGCAATCTGACACCTCAATTTTTTTGTTCAAATTCATACCATTTTGCTTATTGCATTTTCAGTTAAGTATTTGTAAGTCTTTAATAGTAGTCAGCAGGATAATTTGCCTGGATAAGTGATCATTGTTTTGTACCTAGGGATGTGTGAGTGGGACCAGTCAGTCAGTTCTGGGAAGGCATTCACTGACATCTGCAAACAGGGTACAAACTACAATCAAGATGGCTTGAAACTGGAGGACATGAATTCCTCCATACCCAACAAATTAAAGTCATTATTAATATGAGAACCGGAAATGCAAGCACCAAGAATATATGAAATTATATAATTCATATGGTAAAGTTTATACCCAAGCAAACATCTTTCTCCAGAATTTGAATGTCGATTTTCAGACAAGAAACAACATGAGTTGTAAGCAGTTCTCAGGACAGTTAGCTATACTGTGTCAGTGTTGCTATCCCTGCTTCTCCATTTCGGGATATTATTACTGCATCTCATCTCAAAGCATGTGTATGGAGAATCGAGTGAGTTGTGCTCATAAGGAGCTGGGACAAACTGGTGTTTCTTCTAGAGTCAACTTAATTCAACAGAAAAGCCATGTATCTAGGAAAATTTGTGTTTATATTCTTTGTCACTCAAGGTCTCAAAGACAACTTGAGGCTACATACCTGGGTGCAATCTGAGAAAGAAGGCATTACAGGCATCATGAGAATTAAAGGTTGAAAAGATTTGGAAAAAATACTGATCTAGTTTTTGAAAAGTGTGTATTTTAGTGTTTTTATAAGGAAAAACTGGAAGGCAACATTCCAGGGACCCCCAGAGGGATTTTGAAAAATACATATTCTTCTAGACCATGGAATGAAAGTACTTAAGTTTCAAATAAAATTCTATCTTCAAGAATAAGGTATATAATTTAATGAGTTATGTCTATGTATGAGTGTTTGCCTGCCTGTATGAATGTGGTTTACCTGAGTGTATGGTGCATGAAGATGACAGAAGAGGCTACTGGATAGCCTGGAACTTTAAGTGCATTGCTAGTCATTGTTGTAGTTTATAGCTGTCCAGCTAGGTGTAACTATTGATTTCTCATTCCCTTAGCAACTTACGTAGCATCCCCTGGTAATCTGAAAGCCAGTAACCACAGAGTTGGCTTTCAAATAAAACATAACTCAAATTGCCTAAGTTGTGGGTCCGAAGTCTATTGTGTCTTCTGAAATAGAAACTTAGCTTCTGGAAAGGCACCAACGACAAAGACAAAATCAATATTGTTTTGGGAGTTTCTTGAACTCTCCTGAACAACAACTCAAAAAGGGGTTTCTTATTTTTCATGCCTAGTACTGGGGCTTTGTAATATATCTATCTATGTCTATATATCTATATGATCTATATCTATATAATCCATACAAATATATAAAAATATATATGTCACATGCATACATACACACACATAAGTACACACAAACATGCACATACTATATAATACAAATAATTTTAGGTAAATTTTATACAAATGTTTCTTATTTTGGTTTTTCAAACACCTTAGCATTTCTTTTCCCTCTTCTCTTCCTCTCCTACTGTGTTGAGCACTCTTACTTCCACATCTTAGTTTTAATTGGTTGTTATACTGATGCTTACCTTTTTTAAAGTTATTTGTATTGTCTAAATCTTAATCAAATACCATATGGATAGCTGGCAATGATTTCATCCCAATTAGTAGGCTGCTCCTTCACTCAAGTGAAGTTGTTCTTTCCGAATGAAAGTGTTTGAATTTCACGATTTCTCATTTGTCAATTGTGAGACTGACTTTTTACACTAGAGAAACCTGTGCATGCCTGTGCCTATAAATTGAAATACATGCCTTCTTCTATCCTCTAGAAATTTAAGTGTATCAGGTGTTATGATGAGGTCCTTGATCCTTGAGGAATGAGTGAAGTACAGGATGGGAGATGCTTCTTTTATCATTATATTTGAAACCATTTGTTTAAAAAAAAATGCCTTTTCTTCAATGACAAAGTTGTTCTTGTTACCATGGTAAAGGTTAGGTACCTGTACTTGCTTGTGTGAATGGATCTGCCTCCTCTATTCTCTCTCATTGTTCTTGTGTCTGTTTTTTGTCAGTAACATACTGTCTTAATACTATGGCTCCTTAGTGTATAAGCTGAAGCTAGTACACAACGCCCTGCTGTATGGGTTTTCATTCCAGGTTGTTTTGACTGCCCTCAGTTGTATCACCACCTATGAGGATTTTGAACCTTCTCTTCCCTGTATGCTCAATTTCCAAGACTCAGCACCCCGTGGGCAGGGCCTCTACTTCATTTACTGTGGATTGGCCTTCCAGAACTAGATCCTCTACTTTGATTCATTTCTATCCTGATACTCATTCTCCTCAAGTCTGAACAATTTAACTTCTATTCCAGACTCCACAGTTTCTGCTCTGTGCTTTAGAATTGGTGGTCTGTGTCCCACTAGTCTGTGTCATCTCTGACCATGATTCTAAATTCATGACTTCTATTGTCCCCAAATGGCAACCTGTGTGCTCATCTCTCTGGTTAGTTCCTGGGACCATAACTTCCTGCTGCCCCAGTTGATGAACTTATAGCCAGTGTACCACTACATGGGGTGGTATCTCCCTCTCCTAGTTTTTATTCCAAAGAAATTGAACTCTTACCTCTGATGTCAGATTGGCCTTTTCACTCTATTGAAGACAAAGGAATAAAAGCTACAAGAAAAACTCCCATCACTTCTGACATGATTGAAGCCTACCTAGCCTTGAAGGAGCTGTAGGAAGTCATCACTGCTCTTGAACTAACTCTCTCTAGCCAAGATTAGTGTGCTTCTCCTTACACATGTTTCAAAATGAGGCTCAGCAATGATGCCCACACCACAGCAGGTGAGGGTGTCAGCATGAGTAAGAAATTTTCCAAGCTTTTCGGTTGACTGAGAATTTCTTTTCACACACTAGATTTAAATACTTTTTGTCTTTATTTATATGGAACACAATACATTTTATACCTTGTTCTTGATAGTGAAATTTTTATTTAAAATCTTTATTATTCTATTTCCCTGGATCAGCAAAATATCCTATTTTTAAATCTCAGGCAGTCATCACTGTTTTTGAGTCTAATGACAGTCTTCCTATTATTAACCACCCCTTCATAAAGGAACACACCCAATAACAACAACAGCAACAACAACAGCAAAATATGTTATTTTTGTCACAAAATACAATTAATGAAATTTATTCATCTTCATTGTCTCCTAAGTATGTAAATTCAGAAACTAAACTTGACATAATTAATAATAGGAGGAATATATTGAGGTGTCAACTTGTACCAACTTATTGGATTAAATATTCCATTTTCAAATGCTTTTGGATGAAAACCAAATAGCATAAATGTATTTAAAGAGTAGAGTCATCAAGCTATACCTGGGAATTAGACATTAATCTAACCTGAGGGTGAACAGAGTCATTAATGAGAGGATGGAGATAGGGATACAGCAGGAAAACAAAAGCTACCGGACAAGACTTTGAGAAGCTGAGAATAAAGAAACCTAACAGTCGATTCCACAGGATCCAGTACCAAAGCACGATCTTTAACAAGAACAATGGGAGACACTAAGAGCCAAGTGGGCTGGCTAGGAGAATTCAGAGCCACAATACGGAGAAAGAAGAGACTCCATAATTCAGAGATTTGTAGCCACTTGATATGCTAAATAGGTAGGTCTGGACCCCATAGCCCAGCAAGGAGCAGCTGCTCAAATCAAAGGTCAGAGATCAGCATGGGTTGGATGACAGGAACTGCTGAGATAGGAGATACTGGGGTAGTAGCAGGGCATCTGGCAGGCTCCAGATACCAGATACCATGCAGGACCTCTGGATGCTAGAGGGCTCAGTGCAGGTCTCCCGACAGCAAGTGCAGAGAGGAGCCCAACTAGCAGGTACTGGGGAAAGTAGTTGGTAGTGGTGTAGACCAGGTTGCTGGGATAGGAAGAGCCTCAGAATGAATCTGAGGAGGGAAGGCACTACCTAAGAGTAGGAGAGAAGAAGTTCCAGAGAAGCAGTTACAGGCCATGCTGAGATTTGAACTCAGTTGCATTTAACTGAAAATAATCAGAATTTTGATGCACCTTATGGATAGGACATTTATATGCTCTCATAAATAGGTGTGGTGACCCACCTTTTCATCTTGCCCATATTTGTGTGCTTCCTGGTTTACAAACACAGAACTCAGCAATCTCTCTGTAATTATAGTTTCACTTGAATAATTTTCTGTACAGTATATTTACGTGTGTTGTAACTTACACATTGAAAACGCTCTGAACTACTCCTATGTTTTTACCCTAACATTTATTTCATCATAGTCAGGAAAGTTCCTCCTTTTCCTCTTGACATTGTTAGTGGTGTTTTGCTATAGGATGTTATGAGAGCAACGTTGTTACTTCTCTACTGAAGTTGAGGTGTGTTTCCTGAGGAATCTACTAAAGGCTATACTCTCAGTGTGATTTCTCGTTTCCCCATATTCTTCTTTGTGGATTACAGAGAATTCTGCTGCAGCTCTAGTAGCAAAGGCACAAAATAAGCCAAGGAAAATGGAACACTGTTCAACCTACGTAGACAGAGAAAGACAAATAATGGATAGAGTGTCTATGTCTCCTCATAATTCCCCTCATGGAAAATCTAGAAGAAAACTATAGGATAAATAAATTTCAAATCTTGCTTGTGCTGCTTTGAAAATAAAACCATTGTTGGTAGAGAATTGAAATGGATATCTTCTCTTGAGCATGTCATGTGAGTTTGACAATAAAATTAATTCAGTTGTGACACTTATTTTTTAAACCTAGAAGTTTAATTTTAAATAGCATGTGTAGCATATATCTGAATAATGTCTGCTAAGCCCATTCTAAGCCCACCCCACACATAGCAGTCTGTACTTTATCAGAAAAAAAAATTACTCTGAGAAGCCCACTTTAAAGATGATCATTTACTGCTATTAAATGAAAAGATGTGTTGGTGTATAGATTTGATGGGCAGCCTTTCATTTATTTTAATAATTTACCCTAATGTTGAAAAACATTTGACAGCCATTTCTAGAGGTAAAAAATCCACTAAAAGCACTAGCCTGCAATTATTCTAATTATAGTTTAAACTTAAAGAAACGAGAGCTCAAAAACAATGTCCCCAAAAGTGGTGAAGACGGTGATTGACAAGCTAAGAAAAACTGTACTTGCCAAGATGGCTTACATATGTGTATTTTATATTTATTTATTTCTATTCTGAACGGTAGAATAGTGCAAATTGTTTGGGAATAATACTTTTGTATTTATCACAGTCAAAAATTCTTTAAAGTATTCTCAATTTATATGTTAAGGTAAAAATTCTAGCAGTTAGACAAAAGCCAGCATTCCTCAGGGAGCTAATTCCCCTCTACCAAGGGAGCCAGTTCCTTATTTCTAGCAGAAAGGGGAAAATGGCTATGTGTGGTGCCTATGATCTTACCAAAATACATGTGTCTTCCAGGCTCCCTCACCACAAGAACCTGTTACACACTTCATGCTGACACCTTCGTTTTTCTCACTGACCCCGATCCTAAACCTCTCTAGCACATGGGCTTCCTATCTCTCAGTTTCTCATTCTCTTATAAACCTTCTGTATCAGCTATGTCTCCTTTTGGTCCCCTCTCTCTTGCCTCTCTCTCATAGTAATTTCGTTCTCTTCCTCTCCCACTATCCTTGTCTCTCTTTTCTCTCATGGCCAAGTACAGTCTGATGGCCACGGACTCGCCAGATGTCTCTAGCTGTTCTCTCCTTCAGATCTACAATAAACACCTTCAACCATATCTGGGAGTGTTCATGTTCTCAGCTTTTAAGGTATTATTTATGACAATATCATACTTTGTCAAAATTGTGAGATTTATTATCAATTTAACAAAAATGTTAAGGGAGATGAGGAAATCAATTTACCAGAATTAATTATGTGTTGGAAACATTTTAAAGATCTGGCATGGGCTTGGTTACATTCCAGTTTCAGTGATTCTTTCTTCTGCTACTGGCAAGGAATGGTGCGTGCATGTTTTCAGTTTTCCTTTAGGCATCAGTGTATGTAATGAGTCAACACATCCTTTCATCTCCTGAGACTGAGTGATCATCTTCTAAAGAGGGCAATCAAACAATTATTTTGTTTATAGTGAGTGAACTATGTGAATAGTTTATAGTGCACATAGAATGGGCTACAGGTGTACTTAGTAAACATTATGTAAACATAGGTGCCACCAAGGCTGTATAAGCACAGAGTAAATAAGCATAAATAAGAACTGACAAAGTAATGTGATTCCCTTTATCAATCCTACTTAACATACCCAAGGGGGAAAATATGAAGTCTCTTCTATCCAGCAAAACTATATTTTATTTCTAAACAATAAAAGCATGATTTGATGTACTCAGACTTTGTTCCTGTTTATTTTCCTTCTCCAAAATCTTTGACAAAAGATGGCTCAGAGAAAGAACAAAGGTTCCCAATATCTGTGTCCCCATACAGATACAGGGACAAGTTACTCAGCAACCCCCTGTGTTAAGGCTGATCATGAGACCGTTCTAGGAATCCCTGTATCTTCTCCAGTTTCAGTTATAGCCTAGGGAATCCCATGCAAAGCCAGACTTCTATGAAAGCCATATCAGGGACATCCAGAATCATTGAAAATCTCCTGTTTCTTAAAGTGTGAGAATGAATACCACCATGATTTCATACATGAGAACTGGTATGATCTCAGGTCATATGTCAGACACAGGATCTAAGGTATCATTTTCCTGTTGTCCTTTATGGGTTTATCACTTTTTCACGCATAAAGCTCTCAATGTCAAGACTTGTGACTTGTCACCTTGAAACCTCATATGTACAAACATTACCTTGCTTTGCCACTCTACCTGAGTTCAATCTCAATTCAGTTTTTCTTGATGTATGTCTGCTATTGGAGATGAAATACATGCTAATACTGTGTGACCCTCACATAACTTATGGAAAATTAGAAAGGATGCAGCCAAGTATGGTCATTTCATACAGAACTCAAGGTAAGGCTTCATATTCTCAAACAACAAAAATGATTATTCTCATTTTATACCATGAACGACAAGCATATCCCTCATAATCTCCCTCCCTCTTCCTCTCCCTCTCCCTCTTCCTCTCTCTCTCCCCTCCCTCTCCCTCTCCACCCCTCTCTCTCTCTCTCTCTCCCTCTCTCTCATGTAAAGAAGGAAATTTTTGGATAGTATGTGATAAACTTTGGTGTAAAACAGTCATGACATTTCTGAAATATGGGATAGCATTTTGGGGTATTACTGAAATTACATCCCTAAATAAACTATAGGGGAAAGTATTTGAGTGCAATTGCAAGGACAGAGAATCCAACACTCTCTTTTAGTAAAAGAGAGAGCAAAGGAATGAGCAATGCTGAGCCTGTTTGGTACCAAACCTTTTGTTGAGAGGATTTAAGCCCATCTCTTCAAGTAGTGGAAATTTCCTCAGAATCTCTTAGTTACATCTTGTTGAGCTCAGATACTCTCAACATGGCCTGTTGCTCTGGAAACTTCTCCTCCTCCCTTAAGTGCTTCCTGACCTGCCATGGTTCCTCCTGTGGCTCTTCCTACCCCAGCAATCTGGTCTACACCACTACCAGCTGCTCTCCCAGCACCTGCCAGCTCGGATCCTCCCTGCACAGTGGCTGTCGGGAGACTTGCATTGAGCCCACCAGCTGCCAGATTCCTGTGTACTGTCTAGCCCCTGCCAGATGCCCTTCTACTACCCCAGGAGCTCTACATTTTGCAATCCCTTCTTGCAGACATGTGTTGGAACTCTGGGTTTTGTGTCCAGCAACTTCCCTACCTTGGGTTATATGACTTTCGGAGTCTATGGCTTCCTTTCCCTGAGTTATGGTTCCAATATCTGCTACCCACCCTACTTGGCTGCTAGTTCCTGTCAACCTTCTTGTTATAGACAGAAATTTGAGTTTGTCCTTTATTGATTCGACTGGAAATTGTCTTTATCCTTGCATTATCAATGGCAATGTTTCTGTGCATGCAACATTTTTTTTTCTTGTTTAGGACACTGGTTCATCCTTCTGTTGACAGACACTCTCATTTTCAACTTCTTCCAGATTTTGATATTTTGGTTAACCACAAGTTATGCCTTACTCTCTGATCTATGGATACATACATATGCTCGTTGCTTTTCGTCTAAGAGCAGTTTAAAATGCAAGTATTATTCTAATAAATGTGTGCACTCTGTAAGCCCCACTGTATTATTTTTCACTGTATTATTTTCACTGTATTTATTGTTCAGTGTATTATTTTTTATGACATTGCATTTTTAAGAGATGTAATTAAAGATCCAAATGATTATACAGATGGATTTGAGAACATATAATTTTGCCTTTGTCACATTAGTTATTGGTGGTATTCAATTCTAGGAAGATTGCCATATGCGTCTGCACACTGGGCTAATCAGTAGTAAGAGGTGCTTGACATTGAAGCATAAAGAATTTCTGCTGAATCAGAGAACCAGAGTAATGAGGATGCTACTAAAATATAAACACTAAATATCAGATATTATATCATTCATAAGGTGAGGCCTCCACATAGACAAAAATGATCTAAGATTAATATTTGAGTATAGATGTTCACCAAAGAAGAAAGTGAGCCTCGAACTACTTTAAAGCCCAGTGCTTCATGGCTCAGAAGCATGTGGACTTCCCTCCTTCCCCAGGTTGGGGGTCTCATCTATGTGCTTCATCTCCAATGTACTTAAGAATTAGGGAAGAACATTTGTCCTTAGTCTTAGTTCGAATCTCAAAGCACTATACAACTCAAGAACTCAGATATACATTATTTGACAAATATATTAGAAATCTGGTATTGTGTACAGTAGATGATACATGAAAGAAAATTAAAGATAAAAATATGGTTTTAAAAAAATAAAAAAATAAAGACCTGGAAGTATATCTTGAAGTTGCATTTATAAGGTGCAAATGAAATTCTAAATTCCAAGGACATTCAGGAACATTTAGAGTCACTCATGAAATTGTGGACCTCAGGGCCTTGCCCACAGGGAATAGTTTATCTTTTAGTGGTTGATGTTATGTAATATCCTGCATGCCCATAAGCTTATGAGGAAGGAATAATAGACATCATTTCTGTTGGTATAGATGCACACACACACACACACACACACACACACACACACACACACGTGCATGTGTGCATACCTATCAACAGAAATCTGTATGAACAATTATATATATGCAAACAATGGTAGTTTGTCCAAAGGGTTGGTCCCACTAAAATAAAAATATTATGTGTTGTAGCCTTAACATAGATCATCTGTGGCAGCATGCTACATTGAACAAGGTAACATGAGACATACGATATTCATTTAGTGCTAGAAAATAAGAGAGACAAGGTATTTTGATTATTTTAGGCAGAAAGGAGCCTCACAAAGTCTTTAAAACTTTGCCATAAATCAAATAAACTTTGCTTATAAATCAAATAATCATAGAAGCTGAATTCTTAAAGAAATTTCTATACTTTGTTCTTTCCTGAGCCATTTAATCTCAAACATAGAGCACTTAAAGTAATCAAGGAGTCTTTACTATTTCTACTACTCTCGAAATTGCTTCATAAAGTAGGTTTAACCTATTGTATCTATCTCATTAGCCTCATATGAAAGACTCAAAATAAAGAATAAAAATAAACTCAGATTTAGGCAAAGTGCTAAAAGGGAATAATCTAATTCATTTCAAATATATTTTATTAACGGTTATACTAAATGATAGATTCGTAGAAACATATTTAATGACACCTTAGGAGGAAATCTTTTTCTCATTCTTATTAGTTCTTTGAAATGTGTTTTGATTAGATTCAGCCCCCAAACTTCTCATGTTCTGCTCCCTACACACTCGGTGTTTTACCACTTTGCATTTTATTAATCCATCAAGTCCAATCTGTGCTGTTCATAGAATCTTAGATGTGAAGTCTTTCACTAGAGAGTGGCTGACCTCTTAGGGGCTAAACACCTACAGAAACTGATGCTCTCTTTCCCCAGCAACTATCAGCTGTCAATAGCTCCTCAGAGGGGTAGTAGAGCGGTGGGCTTCATCTCTACCTGTCCCTTCCATGCACTCATTTGATCTTGCTTAGGCTTTCATGAGCCATGTTTATGTTATCACAATCATTCTGAATTAATATTTGCTAAAGTCCTGTTGTGTCGGAAGAAAACCCCAGTTCCTGGTAGTTCTACTACCTGTGGTTCTTGTAGTCATTCTGCATCTGCTATCTGCTTCCACAATGACCCTTGAGGCTCAGGACAGGGGACAAGACAACCTTGACTAGTTGCTGGCCTTTGTATTAATCACCAATTCTGTGAATAGAAGCTTCTCTGATTGGGTTGGAAGATGCACCCATCTGTGGGTGTACAGTGAATGATTTGTACAGACTCCATTTAGAAGACTACAAGTAGTAGGTTCTCCTCTAAGGTCTTACCCAAGGGCTTGGATGTGAATTCTTCATATTGTCAAAGGCAGATGAGTCCCAATTACCTTTTCAGGACACATGACAGATACTCTGGTACTAATATGTATTTCATGTTCTCATATTTTCTGTGATTTACACTTCAACTGTATTTTACTTATTTTTTCTTTTTATTTAACATTTTTTATACTTGTTTATGTTTTCCCCTGCAAGAAGATTTCTCACAGATCTTCTTCTTTACGTAACTCCCTCCTTCTCCTTCCCTGCCTCTGTGTGTGTGTGTGTGTGTGTGTGTGTGTGTGTGTGTGTGTGTACATATATGTTTGTGTTCATGTGAGCATGCAGGTCTATCTGTCTTTCTCAAACAAACAAAAAATACCAAAAATAACAAACAGAACTCTAATAAGACAAAATAACTCCAAAATGGAAACAACAGTCCACAGACAAGCATGGAATTAGCTTTGTGTTGGCCCATTAGTCCTGCACATAGGTCTTGTCCTGAAGTGTGGTTGATATAACCAGTAGCATGCCATTGAAGAAAGCTGATCCGTTTGCCCATGGATGTCAATTAAAACATCTGCTTGGTTAGGGGTGGGAGCTTATGTCCACTTCTCCCTCTTGGTGCTGGGACCCTATGTGGCTTGGGCCTGTGTAGGTCTTCTGGGTTCCACATTCTCTGTGAACTCACACATGCATCAAGACCTGTTGATTCTGAAGACTCTGTTTCCTGAGAGTCATCCATCACCATTGGCTTTAACAGTTTTCTATCTCCTTTTCTGCATGGATCCCTGAACATGGCATTTTTATAATGGTCCAAAATACCAGCCTATGTGAGGCTATTTGGTTTCTGTCCTTTGCCCTTACCAGAAATTTACCTATTGCTTTGCCCACCCTCTAATTATTTTGATGATTTTTTTTCTTAAATTATTCTCTTGCTACTAGAGAGTGAAACACATAGGTAACTCTGTAGCACCCACATAGAATAATTATGAAAATTGCAATAGAGACAAGTCTGTATAATCTTCAGTAAGTTTTATATAAAACTCTAAATAATGTTTCATGTTCATTATTAGGAGAAAAGGGACACAACTTTCATTCCCTACAATCAAAGACAAGCATATATTTCTCATAATATTCTATGACAAAACACATAAAATTATGCCACAAGGAAAAGGAGGGATGTTCCCAGACATGACAGAATAAACGTTAGTGTAAAACACTCATGGCAATTCTGACATCAGTGGTTGATTGCCTTTTGCCATAACAAGGAAATTGTAACACATAAATATACTGTACAGAAAACTTCAAGTGCAACTGTAATTACAGAGAAATTACTGAGCTGTACATTTGTAAAGAAGGAAGCACACAATTATGTGAAGGAGGAAACTGTTGGATACCATACCTGTAACTGAAAGTATATAAATCCACCTTTCCACAAAGTGACAGTTTAAACTCAGTCTTTTTCTCAGTGATATTCATCTGAATCCATATCTCTCATTTATAGGACCATGTCCTATAAATGTTATTCGGGAAACGTCTCTCCCTCCCATAAGCACTGCCTGCCCTCCTCAGGATCCTGAGTTTCTTCCTGTCCCAATAACATGGTCTACACCACTACCAGCTGCTCTCCCAAACCTCCCAGCTGGGTACCTCTCTGAACAGTGGCTGCCAGGAGACCTGTATTTTGCCCCACAGCTGTCAGAAATCCTGTGTGGTGTCCAGCCCCTGACAGATATTCTGCTACTACCCCAGGAGCTCCACACCCTGTATCCCCTGCCAGGGGACATATACTGTGACATATGCTTGTACAGATGCTAGTTCTCTGAGCTTTGGGCCTGGCAGCTACTATTCCCTAAGCCATGAGTCTAGAAGCTGCTTCTCAGGAGGCCTCAGACCTTTGAATTATGAAGTCTCTGACTTCCCTACTGTGACTTATGGAAGCAGATTCTACTGTCCAGTCCACTTGGCTGCTAGAATCTGTCAACCTTCTTGTTAAAGGCAAACATAGATCAGGTCTCTATGGATTGAACTGTTAATTTGGCTATATTCTCACACCATGCAAGTCAGTCTCTATATCCTATAACCACTGTTTTATGCTTGCTCCCAAGTACTGTCTTCACACTCTTCTTAACAGCTTCTTCATTTTCAATTTTGGGCAGATCCTTGGAACTTTGTTACCATACATTTCTCTTACTATGTGAATTATATATATATATATATATATATATATATATATATATATATATATATATATATTTGTATGTATATATATATGATATTTTATTTTCTTCCAAAAGTTGTTGAAAATAAAATTTTCATCTAATCAATTTCTGTAACCTGACACTTCAATATATTTCTCACCTTACTACTTTTATGGGTTTCTCAGTTATAGATTTGAAAACTTTAGTAAAATTTCCATATTATTATATGCCACTGGATTTGGGAATACATAGTTCTATATTTGCTTATGTTTCTTACTAGGAATATTCAATTGAATCATTCCCTTTGAATTTGAGGTTGACTCAATGGAATCAGAATTGCCTGAGACTTGTGCCCTTGTTTCTTGGCTCAGAAAATAAAGTAATTAGCATGTTAATTAAACATGCAAACAATTAGGGTAACATAGCTTTTACACAGTGAAATCTTTATATAAACAAAAGGCTGTATGAGTCTAGTATTTGAATGTAACTTCCATACATGATAAAGGCCATCCTTGAACATTTCTGAAGATACTAGTGTTCTGGTTGATTTCAGTGATGGAGTTTCCATTTCTCACAGTTGAGACATTATCACTACTCTTCTCTCAGCACATGCAAGAAGAATCACAGATTGTAGGTAGGAAAAACTAGATATAGCAAGTATTGATAACCGACTGATGTTTCTCCATGGCTCATCATCCATCATCATAACAGTGGTATATCTAAGAAATGTTGAATGATTTTCTTCATTGGGTTTTCTCTGAGTTCTACAGCAGAGTTAAAGAATTGGGTACAGTTTATCTTAGATCCTGTAAAAGAGATATGACAGACTATTAAACAGTAGAGAAGATTAATGATCTTATCAAGTTTGAAATGTAACCAAGAACAATGGCAGCAGCCTGGATTGTCTTTGGGAGGCTTTAGAACACTTCTTACCAACAACTTAAGAATAGTCATCTCATTCTTGGCACAGGATGATGAGTTTGACAACACAAGGGCTTCTGGGATGAGCATGAAGCTCTGTGTAATGCAATAGTAAATAAGTTTCCACAGGGTTGTTTTAATCATCCCTAGAATTACCTAATCCTTGATCAACCCTTCTCTATGCTTGACCCACTCCTCTCCCCATTTAAACTGCTCTCCCTCCATTATTCACTCTCTCTCCTCATTACGCCCCTCTCCTCATGTCATCTATGCTTTATTTTGAACACTCAGGTGGGATTGTTTGTCCCTCTTCCCATCACTGGTGCCTTTCTCGTTTCCTGTATCCCACAGGTACCCTCAATCAAACATGAGTATAAAGATTCAACATGAAGATTCACATGTGAGGGAGAACACAAGACATTGGTCTTTCTATGTCTAGATTACATCACGTCAGACTCTTTTACAACTCCATCCATTTAGCACATTTCTTTCTGAATAAAAGGCCATTGTATTTTAAGTACCATATTATCTTTATTATCCATTCAATTTATGGATATTAAGGCTGTTTCCATTTCATGGCTATTGTAAATAGAACAACTATATAGTAGTTTGGTTAGGCCTACTCCATAGGAAAAAATTGGCAGGTACTGAAAATCTGGTCAAAATCCCACAACTGGTGAGATCAATGGGTCTCAATAGCAAATATTACTATTGTTTTGGTAAATGGATATTCCTATAGTCCCTTAAATTCATATCTTTATCAGTAGATTAGTATAGATCTGAGACAGCTTCAAAGAGGTTACTTTGGGTAGAAGAGGAAAACTTAAGACCTGTCAAAGTTCAGGAAAAAAAGTGAATGTGGGAAGTTCAGCAACAAAATGGGACACCTAGATGGAACACCTAGATAGCACATCTACATAGCACACCTTAATAGCACACCTACATATAAAACACACCTAGGTAACATTCCTAGATAGCACATGCAGGTAGCACACCTAGATAGATAGAAGACTTATATAGCAATATTTTTTTATATAAATCCCGGCAGTGTTCCTGCTACCTTCCCCAATGATTTACTTTCCTGAATGAAAGGCATACACGCAGCCTTTATATTCGATATGCCTTAAACAGCGCAACAGCTTAGCCACTTCCTAACCACCTCCTGATCCATCTCCTGCTGATAATACCAAGTTATTACTTACTAAGCTCTATGTTCTACTTTGCCTACCCTGGACCCATTTGGCTGCCCATCTGCGCCACACTCTTGTGGCTCCTTCATATGTGGGCTATGCCTCCCTGTTCTCCACTCTTCTCAGTTATGGTTTCTCTCCTCTCCTTTTCCCAGCATGGCAGATCTCTTCCTTCCTCCTTTCTCTTAGCCCAAAGCCCAGAAATCCTAAAAGTCCCACTTCTGTTTGCCCTGCCCAGTCATTGACTTCAGGCATCTTTATTTACCAGTCAGAACCAACTGGGGGCAGGGTCCCTCAATGACTTATGTGTAGACACTCATATAAGCAGTTTGGTGGGACCAAAATTAAATATATATGTATACGTATACGTATATGTATATGATGTATATGTATATACAATATGTATATATATATTGTCTGTTGGATGTGGGGATGCATTTTCTCTCTGTGCCTAGATCTAAGAGGATAGGGAGAGTATAGGCTGAGATCTAGGAATGTGGGAGCACTTTCCCTGTCAGCTTTAGGACCTGGAGCCCTTACCTGTTAGTGCCTAGGGATGACCAGGCAGGGGAAAGTTGGGTGGTAGGGTTGGCATCTGAGGACCCCTTACCTGTTGGTGCCTAGGCCAGACACCTACATTAAGAAGCAAATGGATTCTTTTTTTTTTTTTTTTTTTTAATTTTATTTTATTTTATTTTTTTAATTTACATTCCAAATCACTTCCCCTTTCCCGTTTCCTCCCTCCCCGAAAGTCCCATAAGCCCCCTTCCCTCCCTCTTTTCTCCGTTCAACCCCCTCTCATTACTCTGTCCTGGCGTTCCCCTACATCCAGTCTTTCCAGGACCAGGGGTCTCTCCTTCCATCTTTTTAGAAATCTATTGATATGCTGATTGTGTCTAGGGTATTCTGAGATTCTGGGTCAATATCCCCTTATCAGTGACTTCATACCATGTGTGATCTTTTGTGATTGGGTTACCTCACTAAGGATGATATTTTCAAGTTCTGACCATTTGCCTAGGAATTTCGTGAATTCATTGTTTTTAATTGCAGAGTAGTATTCCATTGTGTAAATATACCACATCTTCTGAATCCATTCCTCCGTTGAGGGACATCTGGGTTCTTTCCAGCTTCTGGCTATTATAAATAAGGCTGCTATGAATATAGTGGAGCATGTGTCCTTATTGCATGCAGGTAAAGTCTCTGGGTATATGCCCAGGAGTGGTATAGCCGGATCCTCCGGAAGTGTCATGCCCAGTTTTCTGAGGAGCCGCCAGACTGCTTTCCAGAGTGGTTGTACCAGCCTGCAATTCCACCAGCAGTGGAGGAGTGTTCCTCTTTCTCCACATCCTCGCCAACAACTGCTGTCTCCTGTGTTTTTGATCTTAGCCATCCTGACTGGTGTGAGATGGAATCTCAGGGTTGTTTTGATTTGCATTTCCCTAATGACTAAGGATGATGAACATCTCTTTAGGTGCTTCTCAGCCATTAGATATTCTTCAGGTGAGAACTCTTTGTTTAGCTCTGTACCCCATTTTTTAATAGGGTTACTTGCCTCTCTGGAGTTTCTTGGCGTGACGCAAATGGATTCTTAATGAACTTTAGTTTAGTTCCCTGTTCTTTCCTAAACCATTATAAACATACAACTGCTCATG
This sequence comes from Tokudaia tokunoshimensis, assembly GCA_036184795.1. Classification (NCBI taxonomy): domain Eukaryota; kingdom Metazoa; phylum Chordata; class Mammalia; order Rodentia; family Muridae; genus Tokudaia; species Tokudaia tokunoshimensis. The sequence goes on from BTHU01000015.1 coordinate 75,751,776, forward strand.
TAATCAAGAAGTGTTTAGTATTTCTACTAATCTATTGACTCTGTCTTAATACAATAAAGAGTAAAAAATAAAAATACATTATAGATTATGGAAAGAGCTACTTCGTTTAAACTAATTTGCTTCAAAAACATTATTATTAACTATTATCTGTTATTACACCAAATAAGAAACTGACAGGAGAATATTTGGTGTTATCTTAGCAGGAAATTATTAGTAAAGCAGATCACTAAGACATGGCTTCTTAGTTAAAATATTAATAATGATAATTAATACTATTGTTGTCAGAGGACTCAGATTTGGTCATCAGTATGGTCAATATCAAGTGTTTTTTTTCCCAAGAAGATTTAATGAAATGTACAAGAATACTGAATTGGCCAAACTTCTTTGACAACTCATCAACACAAATCAGACTGGTTTGGGTCAGTCAGAGAGAAGGAGAATGACCAATGACAAACTGTAGAAGAGTCTTGGAACAGAGTAATATCACAATAGGAGAGAAAATCAATAGAGGACTGCGGGAAAAAGATTCAGAATCTGGAATAGAATGTACAGCTCATTGAGACGCCAATAATGTATATGCTTTGTTTTAGAAAACTATTCTAATTTCAACTTTAAAACAAATAAAAAGAGAGAAATATAAACATGCAACCTACAGGAATGAAGGCAGTGACTGACAAGCTAAGAAAAACTTCTGTGAATCTGATTTAGTAATCTTTTTTACAGTGTTTTAAAATTGATCTTTGCTGAAATAGAGTAACTTGGTTGGAAATACAATTGTCATGAATATTTTTCACATTAATATAATCAATATATCAAGTATAATATATCAGAATAATAACAATCAAATCTCTATTAAGACATAGCACATTTATTTTCTTCTCCATCTCCAATTTTATTGAAAAGAACACATGATTTTGGTCACAGTGATGAGTAAATCTAACTGATGTGACAATGATAATTTAAATAAAGAAGACATGCCATGGCACCAAAATTTACTTGGAATTTATTGGTAAGATGTCATCAACTGTTTTCCTATCATTTATTCATTCTGCATATTAATAGATGATAGCTAAGAAAAATGTTTTTGAAATAAATTATGTCAAGTCACATATAGATCTTTCTTTAAATCCACAATTATATTTATTATATTTTTATTTTTATTATGGATTCTTTGCATATGAATAATGGGATAAATGCAACATATTAAAACTGTTATATGAAGTGATTCTATAATAGAAACACCAAAAAATCCTGACTATACTTCAAGTTGCATTTTTTTCAGAAATATGTTGAGAAATAAAAATTGAAATTACTCTGAGATTCCCCATTATAACCATGAGTATGGCTAAAATGAAAAAGTCAAGTGACAGTACATGCTGGCCAGGATGTGGAGTGTGGGGAACACTGCTTGATTGCTGGTGGGAATGCAAACTTGGACAACCACTTTGGAATTCAGTTTGGTGGTTTCTCAGAAAATTGGGAATAGTTCTACCTCAAGACCCAGCTGTACCACTCCTGTGAATATATGCAAAAGATGCCCCACCATACCACAAGGATACTTACTATGTTCATAGCATCTTTATTTGTAATAGCCAGAAACTGGAAACAACATAGATATCCCTCAACCAAATAATGGATAAATAAAATACGATACAATTACACAATGGAGTACTACTCAGCTATTAAATGGATGGAATGAGAAAAGATCATCTTGAGTGAGGTAACCTGGACCCAGAAAGATAAACATGGTATATTCTCACAGATAACAATACTACAGTCTACAGACTGAAAGAGGATAAGTAACAAAAAAGGGCCAAGTGGGGAATCATGAATCTCACTGAGAAGGGGAAATAGAATCTGGGGTGGATAGAAGGGAGGAGACTGGGTGAAAGAAGGGTAGGAAGGGTAGGGTACAGGCGAGAGTAAGTGGGGGAGGACAGAGGGAGAGAGTCTGGAAAACAGAACTAGAATCAGTGGGGTTGGGCATCTCTGATACAAGCTAGAAGCCTACGACAATGGAAACTCCCCGGAATCTATGAGGGTGACCCTAGCTAAGACTTCTAGCAATGGGGGTTATGGAACCTAAAACAGCCACCTCCTGGAACCAGGAAAGCATTCCAATGGAGAGAATGGGACACCATCCCAGGCATGAAAACTTCAACCCACAATTAATCCTGCCTACAAGATGTGCAGGAGTAAAGACGGAGCAGAAATTAAGGGAATGGTCAACAATTGACCAGTCCAGCTTGAAACCCATGCCATGAGAGTGAGGCTACTCCTGACATTATTAATGATATTCTACCTTACTTGTAGGCAGGAGTTCAGCATAGCTATCATCTGAGAGGGTTTACCCAGTAACTGATAGAAACAGAAGCAGGGGAATACACCCAAATGTAAGGCTGAGCTTGGGAAATCCTGTGGGCAATGGAGAGAAAGGATTGTTGGAGCCCAAGGGGTCAAGAACATCATAAAAAAACCTACAGAATCGACCAAGTTGTCCCCATAGAGCCCACGGAAGCTGAACCATCCAGCAGGGATAATGCATGGGACTGACTTAGGTCCTCTACACATATGTAAGAGTTGTGTAGCTTGGTCTTCATGTGGGGCTCCTAGTAGCAGGATCAAGAGCTGTCTCTGACTTTTGCCTGACTTTGGATTCCTTTCCTCTAACTGGTCTGCTTTGTAGATCCTCAGTAGGAGAGATTGCCATGTGCCTAATCCTACTGCAACTTGATATACCAAGGAGGGTTGGTATGCAAAGGAATCCTCCCCTTTTCTGAGGAGAAAGAGGGGAGGGGGAGATGGAGGGGAAGGAAGGTGAGAGGTAGGGACTCAGAGGCTGGAGAGGAGGGAAGCTTCAGTTAAGATGTAAAGTTAGATGATGTTGATGATGATGATGATGATGATGATGATGTTCTGGAAAAAAGAAACAACTGGCATTGCTTTAGAAGTTCGGGCTCTGATTTACAAACCTTGGAAAGTTTCAAGGTCTTTTTGAGTCTCCCCTCCCTCCTGTCTAAAATTTGTCAATAATATTACACTCTGCCTCTCATGCTGAAATGTTACCTGAAAATTCTTAGTCTCACATTACCTCAGTATTAGAGCACGCTGTCACAGATGATCCCAGCCATGACTACAGTACACACCATTTATGGTGGATTCAATGTCTTTCTCTAAACAGTATCTTCCCTGCAATATGAGTAATATATTCTTGGCTATCTCAAAAATCATGCTAGGCTGATAGAAAAAACCCACTGTCATTCTTGTCTAGCACTTTTATGAGAAGCCAGAAAATTGTATGACTTTATCAATGAAAGATAGACTCCAAAGAGGAAGTGGTTTTACCTGGGAATCAGATACTAGGGTGGATGTGTCTTTCTAAATGCCCCAGGAAATATTTTTGTATTTTACTTATTTTCTTGTAAAATGTTTCCTTTTTCTACTAGACTTTTTCCCATTTAATTATTTTCTTTTTCTTACATCCCATAGAACCTGTGACGCATGCTTTCTAGGAACTTACTGGTGTAATGAGCTGCACTCAAGACTTTGATGTCAATTCTTTTAAAGTACAACTAAGATGAATGAATAAAAACTGTGCAATATTTCTGTGGTACCTCAGTCTTAGACCAATGGAAGCTGCACCAGGGCATAGTGTCAGGAGGTTGCCAGAGTAGTTTGAATTCAGATCACTGTGATTATCCATACCCAAGTGTGGAAATAAGATGCAGAGATATTCCTCATATATATGTATATAAAAACATATGAGGGTGAGTCTGTCCTGATAGCTGTTTAAGGATCAATTTTACCTTGGTTGACATTTTTAAATACTTGATCTAGGCAATTTAATTCCTCTATATAAACCTCACCTTACAATTTTTTTTATAATAGACTTACTTTTCATCTTAATTACATTATTTCATTTGTGAGCAGACATGGATGCCCTAAATCTCACACAGTTCGCACCATCAATACACCTACTGTGCAGATACAAATGATAATTTTCATAGAATTAACAACTCCAAACAGAAATCCCCAAAATATATGCCACGTTATTTCATTGTTTTGTCCTTAAAATCTATCATAATACCTCTGTCAGAAATCTGCAAAAGCACATATAATTAATAACAACAACAATATTATTGTGAGCATTACACTGAGGTGTCGGGTTGCATAAGTTTATTATGATTAATTTTTGATTGTCACTTGCTGTTGGGTAACAACCAAAGAGCACATACATATGACAGCATTATTGTCAGAAATGCATAATTTGTGATTTTACCCTCATCCCAGGTTCCACCAGAAGTTGAGACGTTCTTATTAGAAGAACAAGAGAATAGCTATAAGTAAAAAGCAAGAAAACATGGGTATAGGATATAGAGAAACCGACTTCAATACTATAGAATGTAGGCAGTTAACAGCTGATTACAGGGAGACATGGTTCACGTGTTGGAACACAAAATGAAGGTTGGTTGCTATTGAAAAGTATGTAGATTGGATAGCAGAGTGTGGCTTCACAATTCAAAGACGGGAAAACAGGGACTTCATAATTCACAGATCTGAAGCCACTGGATCCACAGCTCCCTGGGAATAAGCTTCTAGATCTATAGCTTAGGGAATGGTAGTTGTTGGACCCAAAACCCAGAGAGCCATCATATGTCCCCTGGCAGGGACTGAAGGGTGTGGAGCTCCTGGGATAGTAGCAGGGCATCTGGCAGGGGCTGGCCATCACATAGGACCTCTGGAAGCTTGTAGGCTCAATGCAGATCTCCTGGCAGCCACTGTGCAAAGAGGAGCTCAGCTGACAAGTGCTGGGAGAGCAGCTGGTGGGCTCAATGCAGGTCTCCTGGCAGCCGTTGTGCGGGAAAGAATCCAGCTGGCCGGTGCTGGGAGAAGCAGATGGTAGTGGTGTAGACCAGCTAGCTGGGGCAGGAAGAGCCACAGTCGGTTCCTGAGGTGGGCAGCAGCACCTAAGGGAGGGAGAGACTTGTCTAGAGCAGCCTTCGCAGGTCATATTGACAGGAGATGTGAGCTCAGCGGGATGTAACTGGGAAGATTCTCAGTTTGAATGTCATCTGTGGAGAACTGAGTTTATATACTCTCAGCGGCAGGTGTGGTGCCTAACAGGGTCATCATTGCCCTATTTATGGTCTGTATTTTACAAATGGGCAACACACAAATTGATCTGTGGTTACAGTTGCAAGTGAATAGTTTCCTGCGCCTTATATTTATGGCTGTTGTAATTTCGTGGTTCTAGCAAAACACAATAACCTACTGCTGTGTCGCAAATGCCAAGACTCAAGGTCATTTCATCACGTTCAGGAAGATTCCTCTTTTTCCTCCTGACATACTTTTTTTTGTGTGTTTTGTCATAGGCTCTAATGAGGAAGTATTTTTCTTTGCATGGCATGGGATAAGAGTAACTTGACATGCTTTTGTTAAAGAATTGTTGGCATCGCTTTGGACTCTATATGGAACCTATTGATGATTAACCCTAATGTCACCTTTTAAACTCTGACCCATATTTGTTCCTGTCTGAAAGAACTGCAGGGATGGAAATGGAGAATAGCCTTAGGAAAAGAAGGTCCAGTGACAGGTCCAAAGTGGGATCCAGCTCAAGGGGAGGTCCCAAGGTGTGACATTATTACTAAGGCTATGGAGCGCTCACAAAAAGGGACCTATCATGACAGCACTCTGGAAGAACCAACAAGCAGCTGAAAGAGTCAAATGCAGAGATTTGCACCCAACCAATGGACAGAAGGTGCTGACCCCTGTGGTTGAATTAGGGAAAGGCTGGTAGAAGCTGAGGAGGAGGGCTACCCCATAGGAGGACCAGCAGTCTCAATGGACCTGGACCCCCAAGATCTCTTAAACACTGGACCACCAACCAGGCAGCATACACCAGCTGATATGAGGCCCCCAACACATATACAGCAGAGGAATGCCAGGTCAAAGAAATGAACCTAACCCTCAGGAGACTGGAGGGTTCAGGGAGTTTAGAGGTCTGCTTGGGTGGTAGATGGTGGGTGGGGACACCTTAGTGGAGACAGGAGGGTGGTGGGGAGGAGGTATGGGATATCGAACAGTCAGAGGGTGGACCGGGAGGGGTGAATAAAATCTGGAGTGAGAAAGCAAGAAAGGACAAAAGAAAAGAAAAAAATGTTTTCAAACATCCCATATTTGCTGTTCAGCATTACCCACTTGTTTCTCCTCCAGTAACTAAAGGACAATAAGAGAAGAGTAGAAGAGAAGACAATAGAAAAACAACAAGGAAAAGAAAGAATTAATAACAGTGAACCCAGGAAGAGCAAAGGAAGACTGAGAGGAGCAGTGGTAGCTTCACACATGCCAGGCTTTGGACCATTCTAATGTAGTTAAGCTGATAAATTCCTGAGAGTTGAAAGAAGGAAACAAATTTTAAATCCAGTGCATCTGACATGATGCTTAAGGTGGCATCCTTTATTTGGCATGGACATTCCTCTTCTAACATCTTTAGACCAGGCTAGCCTCAAACTCAGAAATCCACCGGCCTCAGCCTCCCAAGTGCTGGGATTAAAGGCGTGCGCCACCACTGCCCAGCCTCTTCTAACATCTTAAGCCACAGAGATTTAGCTGACTCTGTCCCCTTCTGCTATGGTTTTTGCAGAAACCTTGGTATTCATGGGCTGCTTCTAGGCAAGGATTGAGCCTAAGGAACCCCTAGGGGACTGTGACAGCCAAATTTAATCAAGGTTTCTCCTGCTCCACTGTAACCACATTGGGTCTGGATAAGTGTTCAGGCCTTTTATCTTTCTTCTGAAGAATCTAGAGAAGGAAAATCATGTGTGAAGACTAAATTTATAGTCTTTCTGGTACCATTTTTGAAAATGAAACCTATAGTTAGTGTATATCATGGATGCCACCTTCCAGAGCTTCGAAATCAAGCCAGGAGAGTTTAAGCTTCCATGTCAGAAACATGATTTTCCCATGTTCTTTGACTCAAGTATATGCTATCTTTATCAATATACTCTCATCAAGTTCTTGAGCTTAACCAAGAACAATGCCAATTTACCTTAATGTTTGGGGCTGCAAGGGGCCTCACTCACCAACACTCTGGGAAAGGTAAGATATTCCTGACATGGGGCTTGCATATGTAGTCCAGGAGGGGCATTATACTCCTGCTATATAGAAACGTTTGTGGGGTGTGTGTGTGTGTGTGTGTGTGTGTGTGTGTGTGTGTAACTTCTACAGTGGATGGTTTATATTTTGCTTTTCAAAAGTCTTTAGTTTGGATTATCTCTTCTCAGAAGCTGAACACAGTAGTAATTGTATATTTTGGGATATTGGCATATTGATCATTGAAATACAATTGAAGACATAGACATGAGCCCTCTATCATATAGCCATCTGATTTTTTTTTTATTTTCTAAGTTTTTTTATTTACATTCCAAATGATTTCCCTTTTCCCGGTTCCTCCCTCCCCGAAAGTCCCATAAGCCCCCTTCCCTCCCTCTTTTCCCCATTCAACCCCCTCTCTCTTCTCTGTCCTGGCATTCCCCTACATCCAGTCTTTCCAGGACCAGGGATCTCTCCTTCCATCTTCTTGGAAATCTATTGATATGCGAATTGTGTCTAGGGTATTCCGAGATTCTGGGTTAATATCCCTTATCAGTGACTGCATATCATGTGTGTTCTTTTGTGATTGGGCTACCTCACTAAGGATGATATTTTCAAGTTCTGACCATTTGCCTAGGAATTTCGTGAATTCATTGTTTTTAATTGCAGAGTAGTATTCCATTGTGTAAATATACCACATCTTCTGAATCCATTCCTCTGTTGAGGGACATCTGGGTTCTTTCCAGCTTCTGGCTATTATAAATAAGGTGATTTTTGACAAAGAGATAAAAAATATACATTTGAGAAAAGCTAGAATCTTCAAGAATGATAGTGATTAAAGTAGAAAGGTAAAGGTAGTAGATGAAAACTAGAATCTTATCTCTCATCCTGATCAAAAACACAACTCTAAATAAATCAGGTACTATGGCATACCCTTGAATTTGTTAAAGGAGAAATTAGGAGCTGTGCTTCAATTTAGGACTTAGGTTTATCTCAGTAGAACACCAGTAATGCATTAAGACCAGCAATTTACTAATCGAACTTCATAAAACTAAATAGAAAGCTTCTGTGATCAAAGAACCTGTCATTTGATTAAAGAGGCAGCCTAGACTGAAAGTTATTCTTAGCTGTACATCTGACAGAGAGGTGGTGTTGATAATATGCAAAGGACTCTAAATAAACAAACACAAAACAAAACAAGACAAAAACACCACCAAAGAAACAAAAACTAAAACAGAAAATGATGGAGAATGGTACTGAATGGAAGGTCTCAGTAGAAGAAGGTATATGGTTAAGAAAAATATTTAATATTTAAGTATTTAAAACTTTTCAACATCTTTAGTCATGAGGGAAATGCAAGTTAGAACTACTCTGAAATCTCTCCTTATACTAGTTAGAATTGCTAACATTTTAAAAAATAACAATAATGCAGATATGATTCTTGTACAAAGATACAATCCTAGTGTTGGTAGGATTTGAAACTGGTGCAACCTCTGTTGAAATCAATACAAAGTTTCCTTAAAAAGGTAAAAATAGATCTATCATATAACCTAGCTACATTACTCTCAGGCATGTACCCTATATACTTTATATCCTACTACTGAGGATATCCACGAGGATAAAGAGACAGATGCAACTGATTCAATCTACTCATACAAGTCCATTTCCTTTATGGTGAGAATATAAAAGACTCCTTGATTACAGTAGTAATTTTATATTTTGGAAAACACTCATTTAGGAAAGAACAAGGAACCAAGACAAAAGAATTCAGATTTTACTAGGCTTTGGTACACACAATTTGGCAAACCTCAAAGTTCTTTTGAGACATATTTTTCCTTTGTCAGAACTATCAATAATCTTTTGTTCTATTGCATATTGGAAAGCTAGATGAAAATTCTTTGTCTCATATTACTTTATTCCACATAGCATGCTGTCATAGATGACATGGCGCTCAACATGTAGGTTCACATATATTTTGTGAATAATATCTTTCCTAGAGTTTGCTCAATACTTCTTTGTCTATATACATAGTTATCTCAAAGGTCACACTAGGAAAACAGATTGTCCCACTTGTTCTTCCTCTATTACCTAGATATAAGAATTCAGGAAATTACACAATTTCAACCAGCATAAGACAGAAGCTGATGAAGAAATGCTTTTCCCTTAGTATCATCAGATACCAAGGTATGAGGTTCCAGAAGTCTCTCCAAAATGTGCCTGTAAAGCCCTAGAACACTGTATACCACTTGTGACTTGCAAAAGCAACTTTAAGACGTTTCTTTATAACTTGGTTTTATTTATTCTCATAGTAACAGCTAATTTTCAAGATCACGGGCTAATTGAACTATTCTCAGGTCTCTGCCTTAAATTCTGTCTTGAGACTAAGACTAAATAATAAAATATCTTCAAGGATATTAGGAAACATTACTCCCAGGCTGATGGATGCTGAGCCTAAGAGAAGTATTAGGAGATTCCCACAGCCTCCTTAACTATGGTGTTCCCAGCTAAAATTCATTGTGATTTTCCTTCCATGTGGAAAAGAGGTGCAGGGTTAATGTTCCAACCACGGAAGTCAGATCATAAGAGCCAAAGACAGTCCATCTGGAGAATGTATGGCACATTTTCTCACGGCTGAAAAAAAATCTACATTTAGATAATATATTACTTCTTTCCTATATATAAACACCTTGAAAATTATGTACATTTTTCTAGTTTTGGCAACATTTGTTCTTGTCCCAATTAGTTAATTTCTCTGAATCAGCCGAAAGTGATACCCTCCAATGTGAGCAACACTCACTTCCTTTGAGCATAGTCTACAGTTACGAAGAACAATCTTCCAGAAACTGGCTCCTCTGAATGAGGCACAGAATCCGATGCAATGTATATATTTCCCAACCCAGTTAAACACTCATACCTATAATTAAGTAGTCTCTCAAATTCACAAATGCAAAAAAATTATGCGCAAAAATATTAATAATAGAAGTATGTTGAGGTGTCAGGTTGCAATGGTATTTTTAAGGCTGGCCTTGCATCAGAAACAAATAGCACAGGCATACATCCACAGTACAGAAAATAGGTATAATTTGGTTAATCACTTATTTCAGAACCTGCCAGAAATTGAGGATGAATAAGAAACTCTTAGCAGTAGGAATAATCATGGAAACACTAGAAAAGGGCATAGAGACTTTGACTTCAAAACTATAAGAATATAAGACCTAGTAATTAATGCCACAGAGGTCATCCCCTAAGTTGACTGTAACAAGAGGGTTTTTGGTATAAAACCCCAAATATGTTTGGTAGTATGGGACATATAACTCATGAAAGGGAAGGCAGGAACTCCATAATTCAGAGATCTGAAACCACCAATTCTCAGTCTCTAGATTATCAGCTTCTAGATCCATAGATCTGGAAGGGCAGTTCCTTGAACCAAAGGCCAGAAATCTACTGTAAGATGTTTCATGGGGCCTGTAAGACATAATATTTCATAGCAATAAACACATAGGACCTTGGGAAATTTAGCCATCTAATAGCCATTCCATAGAGAGGGAGCCAAGTTGACCCATGCTAGGAGATGTTGGCAATGCTATAGACAAGCTGTTGGGCTAGAAACAGACATAGGAGGAGGGTGAGGAAAGCAGGAAGCACTCAAGAGAGTGAACAATGAATATTCCAAAACAGCCTTTTGTAGGACACGTTGCTAGGATGGTGGACACCATTGAATGTAACTGAGAAGATTCTGAATTTAATGTTACCTTGTGGAGAGATGCATCTGTATAATCTCAGCAATAGGTTTGGTACCCAACAGTGTTGTCTTTGGCATATTTGTGTGGCTTCAGCTTTTTAAGTGTGCAATTCAGTAGTAAACCTCTCTGTTGATGTAGGTGAACTTGAGCAAGTTTCTGCACAGTGTATTTTATAATAGCCATTATAATTTTTGCGACAGAAATGTCATGGCTGATTTACACTAATACTTATTCCATAATTTCCAGAAGTATCTCCCCCTTTATTCTTGATATAATTTGTATGTATTTTATAGAAAAAAATATATACAGTTATAAAGAACCTCTAGAGCAGTTTTTCTCAATCTTGGGATGTAACCTCTTCGGAATCACACATCAGATATCCTGCTAATTAGATTCTTACATTGCATTTCTGAAGATTATCAAAATTGCAACTATAAAATAGCAACAAAATAATTTTATGGTTGAGGGTCATCACCAACATGAGGAAGTATATTAAAGGGTCACAGCATTTGAAAGGTTGAGAACCACTGTTCTAGAAAATGAATGAACCTGGAAAATATTTAAAAAAAATTTGGAGAGAGAAGCTGATGGTCAAAGTTAACACAGAATTTTCACCCTGGGCCCTAAGCAACCACTTTGACTCTGCATAGATCTCAAGGATTTTTGCTGTTTCTCCTGAGTCCTTTGTTGTAATGCATATGCTTTTATTTTAAGCCAATTCTAATTCTAATTTAAAATCAATAAAATAAAGACACAAAAATGATCATACAGTGTGACTGGAGAGATGGCCCAGTAGTTAAGAACACTGGATGTTCGTCTAGAGGAACTGTATTCTCATCACCTACATGGTAGCTCACAAATATCTTTAAATCCAATTTCATAGGATGTAAAATCCTTTTCTGGACTCCAAGTATGCAAGTGTTGCAAAGACATGCATTGGAACAAAACACATATGAACATTTGTTTCTTTTTAAGTAGTGAATGAAAGACAAGGATGAATGCAATGATTGGCAAAATAAGAAAAAAACTTATTGAAAGTTTAGATAATTTACACTTTTTAAAACAGGTTAAAACTCCATTTTGATTGCTACAATCCTGTAGTTTGGCAAAACCCTACTGAGTAGTCTATTCATAACAATCACAAAATTGTCTGTAAATGTTTCTCACTTTATCATATTTGACATGATATTATCCTTAATCATGATTTTTATCTTTTATTATGAATGAGACATAGAACCTTTGTAAAGCTTTATCTTGTTCCTAAGAACCAGAATAGAAATTTAAATTGAGTGCAATAGTTATAGTGCACATATGTTATAGCAATGACCACCCACTTTTTGGTTGGATTTAAGGGTTCACTCCATGACACTGCTAGAGTGGCCACATGGCTGATAGATTCCAAGCCTAGGACAAAATGTATTGCTATTATTCTTGTAAAGGAACATAGCAATAAAGTGAATCCTAATGATATTGCTTTATCTATGAAGCAGAATTCACTCAACCTTCATTAGAGAAGCTTCCACTTGTAGTATTGGGAACTGACACAGAGATCAACAACTGAACAATGTTCAGAGAGTGTAAGACTTCAGAGGTCTCAATACTAAATGGATATCTTCACTAAGAATCTCTCAGTCAAAGCTCAGGAATCTATGTGGAAGAGGAGCAGAAAGCTTCTAACAGGAAGAGGAGGGATTTCAATAGTGTCTTTCAGACTCATCAGAACTGATATGCAAATAGGAGCTCTCAGAGGCCATAAGAGAGAACAAAAGACTTGAACACGTTCAAACCAGATACAATTCTAGCACCAAGAAAGGGAAATAGATGCAAAGTTCCATCCCATAACTGAGAAGCTATTTGCAATTGCTACCTTCTGGCAAAGGGAAAAATCAGTCTTCTGCAAAAGAATGTCACCAAGTATTTCAGTCACACTACAAGGCAGCGACCATTTCCAAAACAAAATTCATATTCCATGTTTGTTCGCGTACATGAGTGTGTGTGTATGTGTGTGCACCTGTGTGTGTGAGTGTGTATGTGTGCATGCGCATGCATGTGTGTGGTCTTGGTTTTATTTTGTTTAGTGTTTTTTTTTTGTCTTTGCTTCTTTCTGCTTCTTTCTTTCTGTCTGTCTGTCTGTCTTTCCTTCTTTTCTGTTTTTCTCTTTCTGAAGTTTTTCTTTTCTTTTGTGAAAGAATGGACACAGCATGAAGTTGGCTGGTTAGGGAGATAGAGATAAGCTAAGGGAAGTTGGGAAGAGACAATAATAATATAATCAAAATATATCATATGAATTTTTAACAATAAATTTGACAAAAAGGATTTGGGAATTGGGTTTGATTGACATGAAGATTATGATTTACGTTTCTAAGAGACCCTTGACTGATCCTTCTGGTAGGAGGACACTCACCTGAAGACACTTGTTCTGTTTTGTGTGTCTCACAAAAGCTAAGGTTTTTGGTAACCCTCACTACCCCCATTCTCATACCACAAACATAGGAGATTGCTGAAGCTAGATGTACCAGTGTTTTTCGTACCCATCAAAGGAAACTCATTTCTGCAGCAGTCAAATGTCATTAATTTAGAATACTTCTTATGCTACCTGGACATAGTGCTTATATCTCACCCCAGCCCTGCAGGACTGCCTCCCTAGGGTTACATGCCACCCACAGCCCCAGTAGTGTGTAATCAAGACTCCCTTAACCTCCTCTCCAGTTTTGATTAAAATTATCCAGAAGCTTACAGAACTTCCAGAGATACCTCCATATACTTCTTTCTTTATTATGAAGGATATTCCAAAGGATTCAGTTAAAGACATGTACAGCTATGGTCTGAGATAGGGAACATTTGCCAGATTTTGTCTCTCTCTTGCAAGGTTCAATATTACTCAGCTTTTCTTTCTCTCTTTTTATTTTAAAGTTTTTATTAGGTAATGTTGAGTAATTCACAGATAATAGTTTGAAAATTAGAAAGGATGGTGAGGTGACAGGGTTAAATTTCAGTAGGTTCCATGTCAAGCCCAAAGGTATGGTCCCAATTCATTAACAACAGGAACAACAATACAAGATACTTGCATCCCTTACCTTGTAAAGAAAAATGTTTTCCTCATAACATCCTATGGCAAAACACACAAAAAGTATGTCAGGAGGAAAAAAGGATTTTCCTGGATATTATGAAATAATACTTAGTGTAAAATAATCCTGGCATTTTTGACATAAGAGTAGTTCATTGCTCTTTGTTACAATGAAATTACAACAGCCATAAATATACTGTGCAGAGAACTATTCAAATGCAACTACAATTACAGAGAAATTTGTGAGAGTCACATTATTTTTTTTTTAGTTTCACATTTCTAAAGGATGGCCCACAAATAGGACAGGGCTGACACTCTTGGGCACCACACCTCCTCTTCAGAGTATATAAGTCCAGCTCTCCACAGGTGGCATTCAAACTCAGAATCTTCTCAGTTACATCCACTAGAGTTCATATCTCTCAACATGAGCTGTAACTGCCACTCTGATAACTTGTCTTCCTCCTCTAGGAGCTGCCTACCCACCGAGGGTCCCTCCTGTTGTTCCTCCTGCTCAAGCAACCTGGTCTACACCACTACCAGATGCTCTCCCAGCACCTGCCTGCTGAGCTCCTCCCTCAACAGTGACTGCCAGGAGACCTGCATTGAGCCCACCAGTTGCCAGAGTTCCTGTGTGGTACCCAGACCCTGCCAGGTGCCCTGCTACTACCCAAGGAGCTCCACACCCTGCAGTCCCTGCCAGGGGACATATGCTGGCTCTCTGGGCATTGGGCCTAGCAACTTCTGCTCCCTGGATGATGGATCTAGAAGATGCTACATCATGGATTGTGGATCCAGTGGTTTTGAATCTCTGAATTATGAAATCTCTGGCTTCCCTTTAGTGAGTTATGGGTACAGATTCTGCCTCCCAACCTACCTGGCTGCTAATATCTGCCAACCATATTATAAACCAACTTGTGGTAATATTATCTACGGATTTGACTGCTGAGCCTCTCTCTTCCTTCATGCAATATATAAGCAAACATCTGTATGCCCTGCAGCCATTGTTTCTGGCTTACCCCCTCTTGCTATCTGTTATTTCTTCCATTAACAGTGTCTCTCATTCTCAGTTACTGGGAGATTCTGGAATTTGTGGGTAACCTCCAATTATTCCTTTCTGTCTTTACGATGGAAAAATGATACATGTAGTTTGGTTTTTGTCGAAGAGCAGTTGAAAACTCAAAATTTTAATCTAATAAATGTATGCATTCTGAAACCTCAATGTATTGATCACTTTATTATTAATTTGCTTTTGGATTTGCATTCATACTTTGGGGAATTCATTACACATCAGACCACCTTTTTGAAATTGTCTTTGAAAACATATTTCTACATTTAGTTGTGATGCTCATTTGGAATAAGAAACTATAGGAATTCATGTTTCACACCTGAAGGCATGGCTGATTATCACCGAGAATTGCTGAAATTGAATAACAGGAATTTTTGCTGATCCGGAGAAGCAAGGCAATTGGGATGCTGACTAAACGTTTACACATGAAGAATAAGATATTATATAATTTATAAGTAGCATCTACACATAAACAAAAACTATTTAAGTCTATTAGTATTGGATTGAAGATTTTTTTTTTCAGGCACGAGAAATATGAGCTTCAGGTAACTCTCTGGACAGATTTGATAGTAGAAAAGCTGTAATCTCAACCTTTTGTGCTACCGTATCATTTCTGTACATTATCAGCAAATAAATATAAGGAAAATCACAACTACCCAGGATCAGGACCTGTTGTAAACCCTCTGATGCTTCCACCAAATCCAACTTCTATTAACCTATAAACAATATGTCTAAGAAATGTCGAGTCATTTTACTCAATGTGCTTAGCCTGATTCTGAAAGCAGAGTGGAAGTCAGAGATTGGGGAGAGTTAATTTGGCGTATGATTCTGCAAATCGGGTGTTATAGTCTATGGGAGTTTTTAGTGTATATATATAAGAAATTCATTTTGAATTGGACCTTATCAACAGTAAATTGATTGCATTATCCTAGGAACTTTCAAGGACATTTGGAGAGACTTTCACAGCTGTCCACCTCAGGGTCAGTCCAACATGGGACAGCATCTCCTCATCATATTGCCTCTTTCATTAGCTGGCGTTTTGTAATTTCCTGGATTTTCATCACTGCATAGCCAAAGAATGACACTGGGTTCCTTCTGTTACCCTAATGCAACTTTTGAGATACCCACATATGTGTGTGTTCTATATACCAAAAGAAACATTAGAAAAGGGTGTTTACAGAAGGACTGTGAGCCTACCATGTGATATGTGTAGTGTACCAATGTCCTGTCTGGTATCATCTCGAAAGCATGCTCTATGGGGCAAGGCAATATGAGACATAGGATTTTTTTTCTTAACATTTGCACATCCAAGAGAGACAGATTATTGTTCTCTTCAGACAGGAGGAAAATGAGACTCTAAAAGGGTTTGAAGCTTTCCACAGATTTAGAGCAAACCTTATTATAATTTGAATTTCATAAAACTGTCAGTTCCTGCTTTTTTTCTGGCAATTTTTGTTTGTTTTCAAAAACGCAACTCATATTATAACCAAGGATTGATCGGTATTTCTGTTGCTACGTTAATTGTATCTTAGGAGGAAATTTAATCTGTTTCATCTAGTTTATTAGTTTCATATAGATGAAGTACAATAACAATTTAAATAAATACAAGTTTAGATTTAAGAGCAGTGTTTCAAGAGAGGTTTTTATTTTGTTGCTGTTCTGTCTCTCCCTCCTCTGCCTCCCCACCCCTCCCCCACTCCTTTTCACCCTTAGTAATAATGCCTTCTATCAATGGATTGTTTTGCTTTCTACTGTTGCTTTAAGGTTTTTGTTTGTTTGTTTAAGTATATCAATGAAGTGGTATTTTTATACCAGGGAAATGATTTAAAACAAACGAAAAATGACGTCTAAAATTCACACATAGACACACTTTTGTCTCCTAATATTAAGCAATCATCTTCTAATTAGTTCCTTCAGAGTCTTGAGTCACTGATAACTTTTTCTTTTATCATGTTTATCCACCACCACCACGCCCAGCCAGCTTTCCCCAAATTTAACCCCCTTCTCTATCCACCCAAATATTGTCCTTAAAAATAATTTAAGATTAATTGTGCTTTCTAAATCTGTGGTCTTACCACTGAAGTATGGTCAACTTACCGGGGGGGGGGGGGGCTGCATTCTTAAAAACAACCACAAAAACAACAACAAAAAATAAAACCAATTAAACATAAAAACCTGACATTCTCCTTCCCAGCAGCTAACAATTGCCAATCATGCCATGGCTAGGGCTGAGACTTTGTGTCCACTCCTTCTCTCTATGCCTGGATTTCTTCCAGTTTGGGCTTGTACAAGTTTCGTATATTCTATTTAAATCAATCTTCTTATTTAATTTTATTCTTTCTTTTACTTTTTTATTTTAAATTATATATAATATATAATTTAATATATGTCATTATGTAGTAAATCAGTTCCTTCTGTTAATACTATATGTAATTATATATTAAAGAAGCTTCTGTTGATCACTAAGACATCTCTCCAAGTAGACACTATGCGTATTCAAAAAAATTACATGCTTAGCTTTTCATGCAATCAGTGATGGCACCAACAATCACGAGAATGTCTTCCAAGTATTATACACATTACATGCTTAAAATTAACCTTTCATAGTAATATAAATTGAATGCACAACTCCCCTTTACATTAAAAACGACATTATTTTTTTTAACTAATTGGTTAAGAAAAGAATTGCTTTACAAATTGTAAAGTTCTACCCGCTGTTCTAAAATAACGATAAGTAGTTGCGGATTTAGACAATACAAAACATGCTCACACCACAGGATCCAGAGAATATAGATTATTCTTCATGTGTTCATGAAGAAAACTCATGCCCACACTTCCTGTACACCTATCTTTCCCACTACTCCCACCTACTGGTAGTTACTGGGTATTGCTATATCATGTTGGGTGTGGATGTACTCATTGCATTAACAACTGGGGAAAGGAAAAGGAAAGATGCCCTTGCTCCTGAGAAGGCTCAATGCCCCAGTGTAGGGGAATGCCAGGGTGGGGAGGTGGGAGTGTGTGTGGGGGGAACACTGTCATAAAAGCGGGGGGGGAGGGTGGGATAGAGGGTTTCCAGAGGGGAAACCAGGAAAGGTGATAACATTTGAAATATAAGTAAAGAAAATATCTAATAAAAAAATTTTTTTAAAAAGGAAAGATGCAGCCTGTACGTACGTCATTTTATTAATCATGTAGATTATCCACAATATTATAAAAACAATAAATTCTTCCATGGTGATCATTCTGCGTGCTTTTTTTTTTTTTTGAAGGAAAAGAAGAACTCTTTTGTTGTAAGATTTATAGTGGAAGACCCCTCTTGTTTCAGATTTAACAAAAATAGTCTGCTTTACTTAGAGCTTGAACCACACTAGATGAACCCACGGCAGAAACCAAGAGGTAATTCCCTAGAGCAGTCCCTGCGTGCGCTGATAAACTTAGGCTGATTATTGTAAGCAAAAGGAAAACTGTGAGACCATTAACAAATGAAACTGGATGCTTAGACAAAACTGGAATTAAAAAAATGCATGTGGGGACCCTGGGCGTAGATCATCTCCACCTTTGGTGATAATTCCTGGAATTAAGTGGTGAAGTCTTTGTGACATTGTCCATTATTCAGATATGATATCCCACCTCTGTGCCTGGTCAAATCCTGAAACAAAAGTGTAATTACATGGCTTTTAAATCTGTATATGTATACGTTATTGTATGTGTATGCATATACGTATATGTATATGTGTATAAACCAAATGCTTTTCATCAAACTGAAAAAAAGACACAAGACCAACTTGGGTCATCACCAAAATATATAAGTAACATATGAACAATGCCAGCTATACTTGTAAGCAACTGTTGAATGTGTTAAAGATTTCATTTAGAAGCTCTTTTTATCTGTCACTGAAGGTGGGGGACCCACCTAACCCATGGCCATGTAACTTCTTACCTACCTGTAATTTTGCACATATTTTAGAATATATTTCATAGCAATATTCTCTCTTCTGACATCATATGGCACCATTTGGAAAAAATCGCAGATCTAGGTTTGGTATTCTAATAAGATGCTCTCTTCATTTCCCTGTGTGATGTATTAACAGATGGAGAAAACAGAAAAGTTGAAAAAAAAGCTTCAAATACAAAAGGATGACTTTATACAATTAAAATGTCAGGTTCGCGATACTGCAAGGCCTGGGGAGATGTTCTGAAGTAGTTTTGGAGACAAGAAAAAGAAAGTAATAATAATGGTATTCACAAGGCATAAAGAAGTCCAGTTGCATATTTTTTATTTAAACTTACAACCTTTCTCTTTGCGAAAATCAAGATCGGAAGTCTGAGTAATTACTAAGAGATATATGAAGGGAGAATTATGCTTGATTTTCGTATGACTATAATATATAAGAAAACAATTTAGCATCTTTCTCCAATTAAATACATTTTCCAATTTCAGGAACTCACGAGTAGAAGTTAAATTCCTAGACTAATACAGAAAATTCAAAGACAGTATGACTCTCGACCTAGTAGGTAGTAGACCCCTTTTACATTTCTAATTTCCCCAATACAGATCAGAAGAAGCCGGTCCCACAGGTTGGCTGGTAAGAAACAGACTGGCAACTTTTGGTAGAGAAGCAGGTTGGGCGGTGTAAGCTGGATCCACAATTTAGGGATGAGACAGTACGGGTACCACATCCCACCGACTGGAAACCATGGGATCCAAAACCCAGGGTTGGGTAACCACAACCAAAAGACTGAGAGCCTCTGGAACCAAATCCCAGGGATCCTGAGAAAGATGACTGGCAGGGGCTGCAGGACCCTCGAATTCTCTGACTGTAGAAAGGTCTCTGGCAGGGTCTGGAGACCACAAAGGATGTCTGGCAGCTGGTGGGTTCACAGAAGGTTTCCTGGAAGCCACTGTGAAGAGGGGAGCCTAGCTGGTGGGTGATGGGAGTTTGGAGGTCAGTGCTGTAGAAGACATTGTTGGGGTAGGAGGAACCACATGAAGAGATCGGATACTGCAGTTGGCCCCCAAAGGTCTGGGTGAAGGTTCCAGGACAGCTGTTGCAGGACATGCTGAGAGGAGATAGGACTTTGAGGATGGGATAAGGAGAATGGTCGGAGTTTAACCCTTCTTAGACTCGAAGCACTTATATACCCCTGTCCTTGGGTGTATCATCCCCTCGGCGCACGAACACAATTTACCTGAGGCTTTAATTGAATTGAAAATACCGTCATCGTCATGCATATTTAATTTTTGTGTGGTTTCACAACTGGATAGAGCAGTGATGTCTGTGGCCCTGGAATTCAGGTAATAGCGTTCAATCTTCAAAGCTATTATTCATCTTCCCCCAGCAAAAGGTCACCCTGCACATCACTCAGAAAACTGCTTTAGAGGTAGACTGTCTGGGCTGAGGGAAGCTAGTTTAATTAAAAATAATTGATACCCATTGCACAATCTGTCCAAAAAATTGTTGCCATCTGGCCAGCAAAGTTGCTCGCTGATCCACACATACTCATTTCTTTTAAACAAAAACACACACTGATTGCTGCCTCAAAAATGGCAAGCTTCTGTGACGGTTAGTGTCATCAAAACACTGATACGCAAGTGTATGAGGACTTTAAAAAAAATACTGGAGTTCAGTAAAATAATTTTGCTGAAATATGGAGAGATTCTTAGTTCTCATGAACCTGCCTAAGAATGGAATCCAGATATTAAATATCCATCTTAACTTGTGTGTGTGTGTGTGTGTGTGTGTGTGTGTGTGTGTGTGTGTGTGTGTGTCTGTCTGCATATGGGTGGGTAGGATGAGGATGGCGTAGGGGTGGTTGGCTGTGCTGTGAGCTAAATGCTTTATGCTCCGTGCTAGTCTGAATGCTAAAGATTATTCATCTAAGACAATAAAAATGCATTAAAAGAAGCAAAGCTTGAGGTGTTAATGTCAAAGAAATTTCTATCTCTAATCAGGAGCACTGTTTCCCACCAAAAAGACTCTCCATGTCTTGGTAAGGGTCCTTATTCTAAAAGAAAAATAAAAATCTTATAAAGCAATTGCCTTGAGGTGTTAGGCCAAAGGAGCCATCGCTGGGAGGTGCTTCCTCTGGCCCAAAGCAGCGTATATCACTTTGACTTAGATTGTTTTCAGGTGCTTCTGACAAGTATTGCAAAATGTCAAAGTGAGGGTCATATTTCCTTGGTTTCCACAACTTGTCTTCCACCTCGGTGTAAGAGTCTAATGAAGACCGATGTGGGGAGGTGGGGGAGGGGAAACTGCAGAGGGCTGTCTCGGGAGGCTGCAAAGCTGTTTATTTCATTTTAAAGAACAACATTTCCCTCTACTTCTGGACATTAGCTTTTATGTGTAAGAGAGCATCATTTTCTTTCTTCGCTTTGTTAAAATAATAGGTTCAGACTCCCAGTGTCTACACTGAGAGAGATGCTAGCAAGTGCCAACACTTTGGGTTCTTCTTCTTCTTTTTTTTTTCTTTTTTTAAATCAGATTGGAATTCTAGTTACAGAAATCTGATTCAGTGTTCCCAGAACCCTAAAAGAACAGCTCATTTTTTTTTAATTTGTCCTTAAAGTTTAGACCAAGTAATCATAACTTTTCGTAAAATTAGACTCAGCTCATTTTCAGTGTGTAATTTGTGCTGAGATTGATATACATACAACGTCTTTCCATTTCCAGAAGGTTATTTAGGCCATTTCCTGTACCAGTGAACCATCTCTACAGTAAGCTAGGCTGCACCTTGTGGAAACATCTTAACACTTTACTTTCTAGGAAGAATATATATGCTAATCGATAGATACACGACATTAGCAACTCCAAAATAATGTCTTCATGTTCCCACCCCATTTGATACCTTTCCCTACTCATGTGTCTATTCCTAAGGGTCATTTGTAATCATGAGTTCTTATAAGTCTTAATCCTTTCATGGCATCTACACGAGACAGATATTCTTCACATTCCTTAATTATGTTTAAACCTGGTGTAATCAAAACTAAACATAAAGAAAGGAAAAGCAGTATGGCAACACGATAATGTTCAGAACTTGCAACTTTGTTGCCAAGGACACCAGTATCATCAGCAGGAAAAGAGATGTATTCTATGAAGACGACGGTATTTTATTTTGGTAATGAAGCTTGTTAAGTTTATAAATAACTTTCATCACAAATCAATGAAGGTGTTGGGAGATTAGATTCTAATGAAAATATAAAAGGGCTGGCAACATATCCCAGGGTGGCAGAGTACACATGGGTCCGTGAAATTGTTATCCAGAAGGAAAGGGGTGGAAAAGAGGAGAAAGCAAAAGAAGAAAAGAGAACAGCTACAAATGTAAATATTTTACAATCTAATGTCCTAAGCGCTTGTGCAAACCATGGTCCTCTCAGCCTTATATAATTTATAACATAATTCACAAATTGTGTTATAAACAACATTGAACTTGCATTTTTTTTCTCCCAAGGATTAGTATTGCACTGTTCCATTCATAACATCTACAACATTTGGAGGGAGACACACAAGATGGAGATTTATTTTTCTGTTTTCAATCAAGCGTATAAACTTGGAGCATCATAGTTTTCTTTCCAGAATACAAACTTACGTAGAGTGTTGAGCCAGGCAGGATTATTGCTGTCCCATCCATTTGATCACATTTTGAAGACTGGAATAAATAAAGCTATCTTAAAGATTCAATTATGGTGGCTTTCATTCGACCTACTGTAGATATTGAGAAATCGCATTTTTACTTCATGAATAATTGCTTTGAAAACTAATGAAATCCCTTCATTTAGAAAAACGTCCTTTGAAGGTTAAAGTATTTCATTTTTACTGGAGCCTAATTAGGCATTCTCATTAAAATGGACACAGGCTACTACACTCATCTTTCTGGTATATAAGGACCCAGGTTAGACAGTGGTATTCACGCTCTCAGATTCATCACTGCAACTCAACTGAAACCAGAACTCCTGACAACATGTCTTACACCTGCAACTCTGGAAACTTCTCACAGTCTTTTGGAGGTTTCTTGAGGCAACCAGTCTCTACCTACAACTCTTTCTACCCCATCGGCGGCAATGTAGTCTATTCTCCAAAGAACTTCCAGCAGGGCTCCTCTTTCTACAATGGACAGCAGGAGACCTTCAGTGAGCCACTTGAGGGCCACTTCCCTTGTGCGGGGACTGCATCCTTCCAGACATCCTCTTTTCGGCCCAAGCACCACTTCTCCAGCCCGTGCCAGGGAGGCTTTTCTGGATCTTTCGGAGGATATGGCAATTCCGGCTTTGGATCTTGTGGGTTTGGAAGCTCCGGCATTCGCTCTCACGGCTTTGGATCCAACTTCTACCGCCCAGGATACTTTTCTTCTAAGAGTATCCAGTCATCTTACTACCGACCAGGCTACAGCTCTGGCTTTTGCGGGTCAAATTTTTGAACATCCCAGTTGTCTCATGAAGGTTTTTCTACCTTATGGAACTCAAATGGCTTCTCCAACATTTAAGATTGATCAATGAGCATTTGTCTCTCCAGGACTCAGCATCATGATATACCCGGAAACAAACTATTTTGCTCATTGAGGATAAAGTAACCTTGACCTTTAACCTTTTAACTCTACTACTAGAGAGAGCCAGCATTTTTAATTATTATGTAAGTGCTTGGATCACTTTTGGTACCAGCCATCTTTCTAAATTTCTTCTCTCATTCCCGGAGGATTTGTTCACTTACGTTTATTTTAAATAAACTTATGTCTGTAGCATGAATTTCGGCATTCTAGTATTTTTTTTAAATTGATGACACATTTATTCAATGCATCCGATGTTTTAACTGTTTTTCAGATTTTGTTTTCTCTGTTTCCCCTAATATTTTGTTTGACAGAAAAGTAGACACTCTGGAAGAAAATTCATATATATGTCCTATCTCATGTCATCTTTCATATTGTGAGAGATTTATATTCCTTCATGCGTCTATTTGCTCTTGTAATTACTTCAGACATTTGTTTTCAGTGGGGCATTCAATGGAAAAGAATTATTGGGTTCTTGTTATATACCAAATACTGTGATGAACAAAGGTGTGAATTCTCAGGCTTTCAAGAGTCTCATACTAATACAATTCTAGTTTAACATGGCATGACAAGCCAATAATGATGATTAAAACATAAAATTCAGAAGAAACACTAAGAAGGTTTTACAAAGAGACAGAGAATGTCATCATTCAAACAGAAAGCGTTAGTCAGTCTGTCAGTCAGTCAGTTAGTTAGTTAATTACTTCATTTACATCAAAGGAATCCTACTGACGTGTCACACCACTTCGAGTCCATGGGAGAGCAGCTGCCACAGAGAGTTAGACAAGAAAAGGATTTGTCAGTACAAAGTAGGAGTGAAGGAAATGTCAAGGTATCTGGGGAGGTATGTCTAAGCTCAGTGAAGGACAGAGGGAAGGAAGTTTAGATCAAAGAAAGCCTTTCCATGAGCAAAAGAAACACTGGCGCTTGAATCCAGCCCCTTGCACATGCTAAGCCATTGTCATATCACCAAAATACTGCTGGGTTTTAAAATAATTTTATTTTGAATAAGGTCTTGAAAAATTGCCCATACTGTCTTCCAACTTGAAATTCTCTGTCTTAACTTCCTAATTCACTAAGATTACAAACATATACCACTATACCTAGAGTTTTAGAGGAAAACATTTGTCTATTTTTATTTTTAGTTTTTATTTTTTTGGCAAGTTAACCATCTAAGGAGATCCTACATCTAACACAAAACAGGTTTGTCTTATTGCCAGTGCCAAGTTAATTCACTAGGACTCATTGGACGAAGTTCTAGTTATGTAACTGAATATGACCGAGGACTGAGAATATTGAATATTTATCTTTTGCTTTAATTAGTATTAAGCATTAGAGCAAAACCAGGAAGCTACTTCATCTGTTTTTCCTCATACCTCTAAACTTTGTTTTTAGTGTGAAGGCTCTGAGTTCTATGAGACCCCCATTAATACAACAGAAAGATCTATTCTCAAACTAAAATACTAAGAAGTATTTTTATTTCTTCTTAATAGCTAAGCCCTACTGGTTGGAGTTGGCCTGGTGCTGCTATGTATTCAAATGTTACATTCTGTACCCTTAGATCTGGTTACCCCAAGAACGAATTCTCACATACTCCAGCTTTTGCTGTACAAAGCTTGTTCCCCAAGTTAACTGGTCAATAAAAGGCTAAAACCAGTGACTGGGCAGTAGAGATAGATAGGGAGGGAAGCAGAAAGGAACTCTGGGAAGAACAAAGAAGAAGGGCCTTTCCTGAGGAGACTTGAGGAGAGACATGAGGGGAGACAGAGTGATTACAGGCCTGCCTAGAAGGTACAGCTAGCCACGTGGCTGCCTGGGACTAGGTGGTCAGATTGAGCTGGCTGAGAATATGCTCAACTAAGGTTTAAGTTTTGAAATATTAAAAGGTCTCTGTATGGTTATTTGAGGAATTAGCTGGTTAAGGAATAACTGTCACCATATTCATTTCCAGCACTAATTAACAGATACAGAATATTAGTACTAAATTTTGCACCTAGCAAATATTAGTAGAACACTTTTACAGCCATATCTGAAAATTTTCCTTTAACCCTCCCTGGCCTGTGGTGAGGAGCTACTGATATCTGCTTGAAGCAACTTGAATGTGTCTCTTTTTCAATCTGTTTCTGGGACTTCGTTGTCCTTAAATGTAGGCTGCCTCACTTGTAAAAATATTTTAACCAAAGAGCAGAATGAGTGGCACCAAACAGCAGATCAGTATTTCTGGTTTCCACACAATGGCTTAGGGTTTCTATCTCAGCACCATATGTTTGTCCATTTCAGAAAGCTTGCAATGGAAGAAGTCAGTGTTAGACCCAGGAAAAAACTCACCAGTGCTTTGGGAACTTCCTATTGACTAACATGGGAAATCATAGTGAAAAAGACCCATGTTACCAACTCTTTAATGAAACAACAGTTCATATATGGAAGGATTTATTTTGGTGTGGAGTTATGCGTTTCTGTGTGCTCTCTTTGCTATGTCCACTGATATTCACAGTATTTTCTCTTCTTGGAAAGATGACACTTTAAGTCAACTTGCTCATCCTCTCACTTCTATCACCTCTCTTCAAAGACGCCCATTATAAGTGAATTCATTATTAATGCAGAAATGCCGAATGCTTTGCTTTATTAGCAGATAATCTGGAGGTATCAGAGACTATTTTTGGAAGAAAGTCTTTAAAATTTAACATTTTTTTAGTTATCACACACTCTGGGATAGATAGCTGTATGAACTCCTCAGGTAAAGCAAGTTCAATGCTTCCTAAGGAAAATCTCATTTGGAGTCTTTTGTACATAATTAGGTCCGAAATAACAATTCTTTCTTTATGTTGAGATTAGGGTTCACATAGAAAAGACAAGACTGCCTGCTTCCTTTCTCTAGTTTCTGCCATGTGAGGATACAGAGAGAAGGGAGCAGCTACAAACAGAGAAATAAACCCCTATTCAAGGACAAGAACTCAACTAGCCAATATATTTTCTTGCTTTTCTTCATCTCTAGAATGGTAAGCAACAAATACTTGTTTAACCTATGTAATCTATAATGCCTTATTGTAGCAGTCTAATCTAAGATGTCTCAGTATTTATCTGAATACTGCCAATTTCATTACAAAGAATTTTTGTATAGGGATATTTTGTCAGTCTGTCTCTTTCTCTCTCTCTCTCTCTCTCTCTCTCTCTCTCTCTCTCTCTCTCTCTCTCCTCCATCCTACCCACTCTCTCTTCCTGGCTCTGTCCTGCCCCTTCCCTCTCTCTCCTTTTCCTCCCTTCACGCCTGTCCCCTTTTCTTTCATCTCTCTATCATTCTACTTTGTTCCAGAGAGATATTCAAAGCAATTCACACAGCTATAGGGTATCACAAGCTGTAAATTCATGAAGAGTTTCTGTTATAGCCTTGAAACATTTCTTTTATATTCTCTGCAAAAATATTTTTCCTTCTTCTACTTCTTCTTAGTCCTTTAACCGAAGCTTTCATCATGAGAATTATCTTTAGTTTGGGTCAACCAACTAAATTGCAGTGAATCTACAACATACCTTTATAATGACTTCAAATTCATGTTTGATCAAACAGTCATGCATCACAACTGAGTCAAACTAGCATGTAAAATGAACCGCCAGTGTCCAGTTCCTAGAAAACTTGGCTGCTGATAGGCTATTTCGTAAGTATAAAGTCTAAAGGATGTCAGAGGACCTGAAATAGGAGCAAAGGAAATTCTGAACTCATCATTTTCCTATTACTTTTTAAAGCTTATTTTGATTGAATATTTTTTTTAATCTTAGATTCTAATGTGAGACTTACATGAGATTTTTAGAATTGTCCATTATTCCGTGGAATTCGTTAAGTTTCTCAATAAGAAGTCTGTGCATATTCAAACAGTTGACTTTTTGTGTCGATGATCTCTCTGTGCTCCCCAGTGAAGCATTGGTGAGAACACAGCTGTGCATGAAGCGCAGCTGCATGTATGAGACATGCTAGGACTGACAGTGGCACCTAAATATTCTCTGCCCATTTTATACTGTTTCTGGCCAACATGGTTTTCATATTTATTTGTTCTTGTGTGACCTTTCTTGTCATGCCCTCACTTTCTTTCTTCCCCACCTGTCATGAATGGACTTCTAGTGCTCACCGAATTTTATATCTTTTGCATTCTCTGGGTTTTGTCCCTATTTCTTTTTGAGAATTCAAGTGCTCTGTGTCTGATGTGCCGATGTGAAATGGCCTCTTCTTCATTTAGATGTCAGTAACAATGTCCAGTTGTGACAAGAAAAATATCCTGGATTTTGCTAAATATGCTCTCTAGGTCAACGGTTCTCAACCTGTCAGTCATAACACCTTTGGGGTTTTAAATGGCCTTTCACAGGGGTTGCCTAAAACTATCAGAAAACACAGATATTTACATTATGATTCATAACATTAGAAAATTACAGTTATGAAGTAGCATCAAAATAATCTTAAGGTTGGGGGTCACCACATCATGAAGAACTATATTAAAGGGCCACAGCATTTAGAAGGGTGAGAAACACTGCTCTAGGAAATGTTTTCAATACTTGAAATACCAATGTTTTAAATCTATGTCCTAGAAATGAACAGTTTGGGTTTGTGCTTAGCTGTGCACATTGAACTCAAGCCCCACTAAGTATATGGATAGAATATTATGAATTCAACATATCCCTCTACTTATGTGTTCTTGTTGTATGTTCAAGAATCAAAACTATGTGAGACCAAGTATCAGTTCACAGACTGTTTATTGTCTCCTGGGGCTTACAAGAACTTCCTGCATCTTGTCTTTCTCATTCTCTGCACTGTGCACAACCAAGAACTTGACAGAACTGACCACAAACTACATTTTTGTTTTTATGCATCATGGCTGTTACCATGGGCTTGTAAAAATTTTAGTGTCTCATTAAAACTCTATTAAATTTAAAAATATTCAAATTTCATTAAATTTAAATTTTATTAAGCTCCAATAACGCTCATTTCTATAAACATCTTCAGTTCTTGCCAAAGTGCAGTTTAAAATTAGAAATAAGATAATGGAGCTGACACATGAATATCATTCATATCACAGATTATCTACAATTTTAATTAGAATGATTACAGGAGTTTCATATGTCCACTTGTCTGGATGGGTAATGCCCATAAATATGGTTAAATATGTGGTTTCTCTGTGTGAGATCACCACGTGAGTCTGTAGACTCAGGTAAAGATGATGAGGGGATGCACTTATCATCTTTCGGGGTATAAAAAATGAAAAATTGGAAGAAGGAGAAAAATTGCCGACCTGCCTGATCAATTTCATATGCCTTCTTCAGTCTTGCACTGTGGGTAATAATTTGGTATCCCCTGGTTGTTGGGACTTTTAAACTCTGCTTAGACTGAAATTATGCTACATGTTCTTCTGCATTTCCAGAAAGAGGAACAATGGACTTCTCAGATTTTTGTAGCTATAGGAGCTCATTCCCGATATTAACTATCTAAATCTATAGATAGATAGATAGATAGATAGATAGATAGATAGATAGATAGATAGATAGATAGATAAATAGATACATAGATACATAGATAGATACATAGATAATTGATAGATTAAACATGTTATATGCAAATGGAGAACTTTACCTAATAGTATATATTTATATATCATGGGAAAAGCAATTAGATTGATATAGATTTCCAAAACAAGGTAAAACTCAATTCAGGGTCTAAAGAATACTTGTGGATGGAGAAAGTCATAAGGAGGACAAGATGACTGTTCACTGTGAAAGCAACATTTGATGGAGTTCTGTGATGTTACCTCACAGCATACATGAGGAAAAGAACTTGATATAAAACTACAAATTCAGTTTCTGTGGGAACAGTATGAGTAATTTAATATAGCACTGTGTGATAGGAAGATTATTAGAAACTTCCAAGTAGCAATTTCAGACCCAAATGTGGCATTTACTGAGGTGGGGATATAGTGGATAATTTTAATAAAATTTTTAATTGATTTTTTTCAGTCAGGATTTTATTAAGATAAAGTTTTCAGTACTGCCTATCATTCATAGTAACACTGGCTAGAATTTTAATAGAAAGGTTTTGTATGTCTGCAATGGCTTACTTCCAACTTTTACCGGTTTTTCCAAAAGAGGCCATCAGAGGAGGCTTGAATCTTCCATGCAAATGGTCACCTACAGGAAATCTTGTAATTGAAAATGTTTCATTATTTCACACACACACACACACACATACATATAAAAGGTTCTTCAGAAATTGTCCTGGACTGAAAAAGTATTGTTGCTTTATTTATGTTTCTTTTTACTTATTTTTATTGAAAATAGATTCTTCACTCACACAAAAAAACCCAGATCACAGTTTCCAAGCCTCCAGTCCCCCCCCATCTTCCGTCTCTCCTAGATCTGCTGCTCCCCCATTTCCTCTTTAGAAAAGAGCAGGTCTCCCGGGGGGAAAAATGAAACACAACAAAACAAGATACAATAGGACTAGGCACAAATTCTCATATGGAGTCTGGATAAGGCAACCCAATGGGAGAAAAAGAGTCCCAAGAGCAGGCAAAAGAGTCAGAGGCGCATTTACTGACACTGTTAAAAGAGTCCCAGGCCCATAGGAGGAAGAGCAATATGAACCAACCAGTACCCCAGAGCTCCCAGGGACTAAACCACCAACCAAAGACTACACATGGAGGGACCCATGGCTCCAGCCGCATATGTAACAGAGGATGGCCTTGTTGGGCATCATAGAGAGGAGATGCCCTTGGTCCTGAGAAGGTTTGATGCCCCAGTATAGGGGAATGCCAGGACAGGGAAGTGGAGGTGGGTGAGTTGGTAAGCGGGGGTGGGGTAGGGGGTGGCATAGGGTATTTTCAGAGGGGAACAAGGAAAGGGGATAACATTTGAAATAAAGAAAATATCTAATAATAGAAAAAAAGAAACACCAAGCTAAGACCCAAATCATATCTGCAGACCCATGCAGGCACCTTGCTTGCTGCTTCCATCTCTATGAGGCCCTATGAACCTAGATTAGTGTAAGGGTTTGAAAATCACTGGAGGAAGACCACAGACTCAGATAGCATACAAAAGCAGAGAGCATTCATTATGCAGAAACAATTGTTCGGGGATGAACCATTTTTGAAATCGTGACTCCAGACAAAGGCACTCAGGCCTTATAGCGAACCGGGTGAACTCTCTAGAGGGATTAGATAATCTAAAGTGTTGTTGGTGGGTGCTAGGGGTTCACAGTGGTCAGTGGTCTGCGTTCCGACATCATGAGTGTTTAATCGTAGGATGAGCTAGGGCTGCCCGGCACAGATGGCTTGTGGTTATCCCCAGGCTGTTCTTCAGGAGAGGGTTTTATGATCTTGTTCTGGATTTTATACTCTGTATCTGGAGCCGGTGTCTTATAGCCTAGTTTCTGGGTCTTATACTCTATTCCTAGAGCTGGTACCTTACGGACTTCTTGTGAAACCAGACCTGGTCCTTAAAGAGAGACAAATGAAGTTTATATTGTCCCTTAACTAGATCATTCCTTGGATCATTTACTCCTGGTGTCCTCCATCTCCTCTGACCTGCTGTCCTCTATCCCCTCTGACTCTGACAATTTTGCCACACTCCTGAAGGTTTCCTGAGCTTTGATGGGAGGAGTCAGATGGAGACCTCCAGTTTGGACTCAATCTGCATAATGTCTGGCTGTGGGTCTCTGAACCTGTCTGCATTTTGCTCCAAGGAAGCATCTCTGAGGCCGACTGCACAAACACCAATCTGACATGTACAGGCAAAGATCAGAAGAAGACCAGATGAAGTTGGAGCCTCTGAGGGTGAAGTTATAGACAGTTTGGAGCCACCCTTTGGGTACTGGGAACTGAACCCAGGTCCTCTGTGATAGGGGTAAACACTTAACTGCTGAGCCATCTCTCCTGCTCCAAATGTTGTGGTTCCAGCCTATGACACACAGATCATATTTCCTTGTGAGCTGCTTCTTGTTGGAGAGAGGAAGCCATGATCACCCGAGTAGCAGTCCTATCAGAGGAGAGGAATATTTTATTCCAGAATCAGAAATACTTCTTATTCACAGTTTCTATCATTTTTATTCATAAATGGATAAAAAAACCTGTTTGAACAATATTTCATCATTCATACCAAATTACATTTCTGGGCGTTGTTCACCAGTGTAAACAAGATACTGACATTTAGAATTCTTCCTGTGGATTAAAATGAAATTTTGAATGATTAATATATTAACTTTAGATTGTTTTCAAAATAAAACCGCATTGTTGGTATTTAATAGTTTTTTTTTTTACAAAAATGCGTTATAAACTTTTCAGTTGCCTGACTCATTGCTCTAGATCCTTACTTACAATTTTTAAGCATTTGGAATCAAGAAGGTATTAAGAATTAATTCTTCAAAAATGCTTGACTACCCTCATTTTCAGTTCTTAGTTTCTGTGACATTAAGGGTTGTTCTAGAGAAGTTAAAAGAAGAGTGTATGCTGAACTTCACTCTTAACACACCCACTGTAAAGCTTTATTTAACTTATTTATTTTTATTGAATATATTCTTTATCTACATTTCAAGTGTTATTCATCTTCCCATTTTCCCCTCTTCCCAGAAGACCCCTATCCCATCCCCTCTCCCCCTGCCTCCACGAGGATGCTCCCCCACCCAACCCACTCCCACCTACCCACCCTCAATTTCCCTACGCTGGGGCATCTATCGAAAGCTTTATGAATATTGACTTAATCCAATGAAGCACAAATGGAAGAACAGAGATATTGAAATAAATCATTCAATGAGCTGAACCAGGACCTGGAGAGATGGCCCATGGTAAGAGTGCTCGGCATGTCTGTATCCATAGCCCTCTTGAGTGGGGACAAAAGGAGGTTGATGGAGATTTGCCAGCAGTCATCCTAGCACAAGGTTCTGGGAGAGAGCCCGTCTTAAAGGAGTGAGGCCGAGCTCACATCACTTCTGTCCTCCAAGAATGCACAAGACCGCACTCCACACACAAGCACATAATCCATACACCATATACCCATTCAGATGTGAGGACACAAATAAAAAAATGTGAACAAAATTAATGGGGTTAGCATTGTTGATGCCACAGGTACACACATGGGATGTAATGCATTGCCACTGAACCCATTCGGGCATGATATTTTCCTATCTGCTAAGTAAGAAATGACTATTCCAATATCGAACAATATAATGGGATTTCACATAACTATAGAGAAACATGCAAAGGTGGAAAATTTAAAGATTACAAATATATTTAATTTTTATTATTTTTATATGTTCTTAGACTATTATGCACACTGAAATGGTAAAAGAAATTTCTTTTCTTAATTTATTAATCATTTCATTTTTTTACATTTTAAATGTTATCCCTCTTCCTGGTCTCCCCTCCACGAACTTCCCACCCCATCCCACTCTCCTTTGCTTCTAAGAGGGTGCTCCCTCACCCACCCACCTGCTCCTACCTCACCCCTCTAGCATCCCCCTTCTCTGGAAGCATCCAGCCTCCACAGGACCAAGGACCTCTCCTCCCACTGATGCCAGATGGGGCAGTCCTCTGCTACATATGTAGCAGGAGCTGAGGACTAGCCCACTTATGCTCTTTCCATGGTGGTTGAAAATTCAGTAGCAAACTGCTGAAAAGTTCTCCTTAATTGACTAAAAATTTGTTCAAGCCCCTCGGAAGCATTTTCTAAATCACAAATTTAAATACACTGTATAAGGATAAGTTTTAATTTATTCAGTTGTCCCACCATCCCACAAATCGTACATATACCATAATATTATAGTGAGTAAATATTCAAGTCATGTTTGTAAATATTTTGTTACAAATACAACTATTTTATATAATAAGTATCATTAATGTGAGCTCTTTTAAATTTGAATTATATTCACCTTTAGAGTATATGTTCTAGACCAGAAACCGTAGGGAAGAAAGGGGATACATACTTATTGCGAGTCTAGGAGTTTTCTAACTTCTGTAAACTACTATAAAATGCTGACTCAATAATATTTTCCAGGGTCTCCATACTTACATTCTTGTGCGGAAACTCACTTAATCTTTCCCCCATTCTAGTGACTTGCTGTTATATTCAAGTTCTTTGAAGTCCAATAAAATGTTCTATTTGGCAGGATAATGAAGTCCTTACCTTTGTTTTGAGCATTTTTATAAACAGTTAAGTCTCTTTGGTTCTTGAATAAAGTCACTTCTAAGTGTTATAGCTTAAGATGGCCACTCTCATGGGAATTTTCTTAAGTCCAGTCTTGGTGTGCTCTAGAGTCTGTGCAAATGCAGGTCCACTAGCTCCACTTGGTGACTGTCCCCTACATCTATGATGCAGGCTTCTGACTGGGGATGCTGTAGATGGTCCTCTAAGCAATGATTTCAATTCTGTGTGATCTTGACTATACTGAAAAATATATTTCACTTCAGAATCTCTCCCTATCTTTTGCTCCCCTCTCCCTTCTCCTTCTTCACTCCCTAAGCTCTCAAAACTAGTATTTCTATATCTTTTATATATTTTCAGAGACTAGTATTCAATATCTCCTCTCATCCCCTCCTATTTTAACAGTATAAGTTTCACATATTGATAATATTTTTCCAACAGGATTTATTAAGTTAACTAATTCCATGTCCTTTTATTACCTGACAGTTTCCATTTCTTTATAAAAAGAATCTAGTATTTCCTCCCCTGTGAGTATATCACAGTTCTTTATGAAACTCGAGTCACTCATGTGGTCCCTCGACAGACATATAAGAAATATTAGATTTCTGGATACTTTATCAGATGAAATTGAAAACTTTGGACTGAAAGATAATTAACAATAAAATCAGAATTTCTACTTGACAAAAGTCAGTAAAAATCAGGAAAAGATATTAATGCAAGCTTGATTCAGTATTCTATAAAATAGCCCACATATCTGCTTACATAGTAAACTAAGAAGGATACTACTCAAGTAGATATTCGCATTCAAGTTATATTAACAATAATATCAGCATAACATTTTTTTCCCTAAGAATGCTTTATGGCTTCTGTGATACTTAATTTTGATTTTCTTTGAAAAGTATTGTACTATGAATATACCATTTTCCCCAAAATATTGGATGATTTCTTTTATAATGGAGAATTGTGAGTTAGTGCATTTGGTCTGTAAAGTCCCTATTAATGTTCCAGGAAGCTTGTTGGAATTTCCTCAAATTTATCAGTTGATCTGGGCTGATACAAGTCAGAAGTGCAGTCAGCACCTCTGCAGGATGTGAGGGAACCATCCTGACTGGAACTCAGGTGGGAACACGGGGGTTCACACTCCAGGATCAGATGCACTGCTGCTGATGCTGAAGGTCTGATGTATTGTCTCTGTCAGGGACGGGAGAGGACACATGAATCACACTCTAGTCAGCTACCTTGAGGAAAGGATGTTGGCGGCCATCGGGGGCATTGGTAGCAACTGAAAAAGTCATTGACAAAAGAATAATGGAAGTCTCTTGGAAAGAAGGTGAAGGGGAGAGATGAACTTCTCCACGAGGTTTGAAGGAAGTTTCCAAAAGTGCAGCTTTCAGATCAAACATCAGCACATTTGGTTTTGATGAATTTTCCTCTCTGAGGGAGAATACGTCATTCCCTGTTTTGAGCTCCGCATGTCCTCTCAGTGAGTGTGGTAACTACAAATAATGTTGAAGTCAATTTACTACACTTAGTTATATTACCAACAGAAGCGGGACATGTACATTTTTATTTATTGGACCTTTATGGGAAGTGGTAGTGAGGAAATCCAGCACATACGCCAGAAAAAAATAACTTTAATATTTAAAAATGTAATTTATACTTTGAAAGGGATTTTATAATACAGTGTTAGCCTCAAAATATTGGTAGAATATGTGCTATGTGTGAGAAAAAGAGGAGGGCATACCTAAAAGGCAGGCCTTTAAAAATATTGTAATAATATGATTATATTACTGTAATTTAAGCTAGCTGCCACTCAACTTTCTTAACGCCCTTAAAAGTATTGCACATATTCTAAAGGCCTGAGTTAAGGCACAATAAATGAAAGCCCTCAGCTCTTGCCAGCAAGTTCTTATGAGTCTGATTAGGGAGATGGCGATATGTACATAGAAGCTTAGAGTGTGAAAGGGAAGAAGAATCCGCCTGTCAATCAGCGTGTCAGCCCACATGTTTTGAACAACCACTATGTCAGAAACACAGAGTGAGCACAGGGTCATGAAAGAGGCGGGGAACTTCCTTCCCTGTGGTTTCCCCAGTCTCTGCAGCAGATCAATAGAAGGCCAAGGTGCTCACCAGTGCTGATTTTAGTACACAGAGTGCCTGACTCGGGTAACAGGTTCGACCTTAGAAAAGCCATACAGTATCTCTGCTCCCTTCTTATCTCTGGCACTCCAACCTGACCTATCAACCTATACTCTCCCAAGTTTTAATTGAAAAC
Source organism: Tokudaia tokunoshimensis (assembly GCA_036184795.1). NCBI lineage: Eukaryota > Metazoa > Chordata > Mammalia > Rodentia > Muridae > Tokudaia > Tokudaia tokunoshimensis. Next base: position 75,787,736 of record BTHU01000015.1, read on the forward strand.
CAAACAAACTCTTGCAAAATCGATGGGTCATGACTCAAAATGAAGAACATGGGCAGATGGGGTTTTTTTGTTTTTTGGGTTTTTTTTGTTTTGTTTGTCTGTGATTCAATAAATAAATAAGCAGTCAGACCCCACACAGCACAGGAAATCCAGAGACAGTGGGAATGAAAGAGATTGCCCTTGGAGTCTGCTCAGCTCACTTCTATTAGTGTCTGCCTGCAAATGGCTCAAATCTGCCCTCCAGAACATTTTCCAAATTCATAGATTAATGAATGGAAGCTTGTACTGTATAGGTAACTTCTAGATGCACAAGTGATCTAGAGCAGACTTGTGCCAGGCACCAGGCTGAGTACACATATTACTTAGCTCCGTCTCTGAAGAAACCTAGGTAGGAAAACAATAACCTAATGTTCATTTCCTAACATCTAGGTTTGACTAGTTAAGATTGTTAGCCCAGATAAGAGAAAAGACTTGGCTTTTGAATTAAGTGTCTTTTCATCTCAGGTTGTTGATACTCTTAATTATTATGTTCATATACAGACACATAATATGCATACATACATGTGTATACATTCATACTTAAGTGTATTTGCATAACACACACACACATATATATTAGAGAGAGAGAGAGGCTGTTTAGATTCCATTATTTTTTGGAAGTTTGGATTCAGATAGAAGGCTGTAGCATCTATGGTAATGTTTCATTTTACTCCTTTGGTAGAGCTAAAAATATCACTTGCTTCTTAAAGGCAGTTCTGCATGCTTTTAGAAATCATCTCTTTTATTTCAAGGTTTTCCTTTAGAACAAAGATCGTATTTCTATATGACATTATCATCCTCACAGTATACAGCATAGTGCCCATGGCTAATGAAACCCTAAAGACTAATTCGTGCATCCTAATCAAAATCAGGATCATATGTTATAGAAAACAAAAGCCTTGTTGGTTGAATCATTCAAAATACTTACAATGGAAAATGGAAAATTAAAAATACAATGATTTGGGGGCTGGAGAGATGGCTCAGCGGTTAAGAGCACTGACTGCTCTTCCAAAGGCTCTGAGTTCAAATCCTAGCAACCACACGGTGGCTCACAATCATCTGTAATGAGATTTGACACCCTCTTCTGGTGTGTCGGAAGACAGCTACAGTGTACTTACAAATAATGAATAAATAAATCTTTTTTTTTTTAACAAAAACCACAATGGTTTCTTAAATATCCGTAGACACACCTGTAGCTGTTTTCATAAAAGCAATTAAGCTCATGACTGCCTCATGTCTGGACTATCAGTAGAAATGTACTTGGCTGGAAATACTGGAGACTATTATCAATAAATGACACAGCCTATCTTGTGAATCAGACTGTTGAAAGGCAATCATATCACATTTCTATCCATTTTTCAGATACACTAAAACTATTTCTAAAGCTTAGTCCCCAAGGGAAAAGCCTCTAATTTTAACCTAGTATGTTGGGAGACCAACTTCTCTGCCACCAAAGCCTCTTTTTATTCTTTAAGAAAAAAAAAAATATCTGCAGCACTCCTGACCTTACCAGATCTTGTCATAATTGGATGTAGCCTAGACGAACCCAGAATATCTTACCCCTTGTTCAAAAAGTAATGTGTAAGGAGAAACCATAAAGGTGAAAATTTAAAAAAAACTCATAGTAACAGCCATTAGTTTATAACAAATAAAAATGGTTCAGCATATGTATGCTGTATGAATGATAGAAAGTCAACTCACAGAGCCTGTGACAGAGGGCTGTGTAAATATGTGACCCCCTTCCTAACAGTCAACCATTTCCCTTCCTCTTTACCCCTGTTTTTCTTGTAGATACAGACTAGTAAGTTCCCCTTACTGTCCACTCCTGTACTCTGACTGTCATCTCCTTCACTGAGCTGAAAGTCTTGGTTCTAGGTCACCTCTGTCTTCCTAAAATTCAAGCCCAACTATTTCTTCTCATTCTTAGAGTTACTTGCTAACTTTAAACAGGACCATTTCCCTACCTTTCATCGTCCCTGTGGACTTCTTGTGAAATGGTGGATGTGATTTGCACTCTTATTAAATAGGTTCTGATTTTCTGCTTCTTTCTGTTTAATCCTCAAGCACAGGCACGGTTGACAGATAAAGAGGAAGCCTTCTTCCTTCTATAGAATCTTTGTGTTCTCTTCCACATTGACGGCGTCAACAATCCTGTTTTTCAGTATCAATATGTCAGACAGTTTAAGAGTTTGTACATGAAATCTCTACTCTTCTAATATTCCAATAACATCCCATGATAACAGACTAACCTTTAGTCCATAGGTGTATTTTTTGCCCTCTCTTATGTTCAATCTCTCTCTTCCCCCCCTCCTACCATCTCCCTCTCATGTTGCATTAACTTCCCCTACATAATTTATTTTCATAAAGGTTAGAATCTGTAGCAAATTATAAACAGAGTGAAATAACAAAACAAGCTTGCACTCCTTAAGAGAGTTCTAACAGAGCTTCCCTCATTTCCCTCCTAGCTGAATGCTTTCTGTGTCCTGAAATGGTAGCAACAGTGAAGGATGGAGGACAACCTGAGATCTGTTAAGACATCACAGGTGTGGTACTTCAGGTTGTGAAGAGACCTGCACTCACTCACTCATGATTGGCTCCTGGAATATTCCTGAGCACCTACCTGACTGTAATGGTCAACATCCCGTCTGAGGTCCTAATGCAGTCAGGATCTGTGTTGATGCTCGTGGCCTGTCTTAGTCAGGGTTTCTATTCCTGCACAAACATCATGACCAAGAAGCAAGTTGGGGAGGAAAGGGTTTATTCAACTTACACTTCCACACTGCTGTTCATTCACCAAAGGAAGTCGGGACTGGAACTCAAGCAGGTCAGGAAGCAGGAGCTGATGCAGAGGCCATGGAGGGATGATTCTTACTGGCTTGCTTCCTTATAGAACCTAGGACTATCGCTTCTCGGCCTTTTGGCTAAGATCAAGTGTAGAACCTTGTAGTACCAGCCCAGGGATGTCACCACCCACAAGGGGCCCTTTCCTCTTTGATCACCAATTGAGAAAATGCCTTACAGCTAGATCTCATGGAGGCATTTCCTCAACCGAAGCTCCTTTCTCTGTGATAACTCCAGCCTGTGTCAAGTTGACACACAAAACTAGTCAGCACATGGCCTGTGTTGCCACTGAAGTCCAGGGTAATGTCCATGTTGTTGGCTGTTGCTTGAAGCCATGTCTATGCTGATGTTGTGGCTTCTACTGTCGCCAGAGGCCATGTTGATCTGGGTGTCCTGTTCTACCACCCGAGTCCAAGGTGATATCCATAGTCCAGGTTTCTTCCGAGGGCCTTGTCTTTGTTCATGCTCCTACTGCAGTTTAAGGGTGCATTTGTGCTCTTAGCTGTCACTGGAAACCACGTGGAAGCCCATGATTTGTGTTTCCACTTACTGTAAAGTGCAAGAAAGCAACTTCTGCAGGGATATCAGTGATCACAGACCCATAGTTGAGAGGGAGGGACAGGGAAGGCTTCTGTGACAACTGTTACCCCACCCCAAGTACTACTCTTCCAAAAAATGTAGCAGCCTAAACAGGAGACCATCAAAGAGAACTCTTAAAAACTGTGATAGAGATGTTGAAGCTAGTGCTTCACAATTAATGGCTTCTTGCTGCGGGGTTGGGGGTTTGTGAAAAAGAATAACTCAGTTCTATTTAAGGGATGGGCCACTGAGAGCTTGACCATGCTGCAATGATTATATAAGTAACACAGATTAGTTTTTTAACTTATTATTATTATTATTATTATTTATTGCTGGGGGAAGTCCCAAGAATGGGACATGAAAGAACTGGGAGATGAGTGCATCACAGGGTGCATGATTAAAGGTAAACAAAAAAAATCAACAGAAATACTATGTATTTTTTTATATTTATTCTTTAATTTTTTTTTATAGTCCAGACTTTATCCGCCTCATGGTCTACCCTCTGACTGTTCCACATCCCATACTTCTTTCCCCTGTCTCCAAGAGGATGTCCCCTTGCCCCCACCCCCACTCCACCAGACCTCCCCACTCCCTGGGACCTCAAGTCTCTTGAGGGTTAGGGGCATCTTCTCTGACTGAGTCCAGACCCAGCAGTCCTCTGCTGTCTATGTGTTGGGGGCCTCATATCAGCTAGTGTATGCTACCTGGTTGGTGGCTCAGTGTCTGAGAGATCTTGGGGGTCCAGGTTAGTTGAGACTGCTGGTCCTCCTACAGGGTTGCCTCCTCTTCAGCTGAGGAAAACAATGACTAGGAGAGTAGATGTGAAAGAAAAGAGTTCGTACAGAATGGGTGCGCAGTTCTTAGCATCTCCGTGGGAAAGAGTACACTCAAAGCCACTGGGAAACACTATTTCCAGCCTGAGTCTGGACACTGTTTACTCCCTAGCCCTTGTTACTGATTGCCCATGTGACCTAGGTCGGAACACTCTGTGTAGCTGCATAAAAATGGAATAAAAGACAAGCGACACCTTCAAGGATATAATGCTGATGGAGTTATTAGTGAAATTGGATTGGGTTTATGGTACACTGAAAATTCCATCCTGAGTCAAAATCACCAGTTTTGTATATACATTTATATACCTTAGCTTTTATTTCTGCTAGGGGTCCCTTTTTGTCATAAATTGATTCATTGACAGTTTCAGATGTACTCTTATACCTTCTGATCTTGCTCCCCAACCCTGCTCAGCTGCCCCACTGATCTCTTCCACACAGATCTCTTCCCCCATCTTTGTGGCTTTTTGTTTTGTCTTGAGTCCCATAGAGGTTACCCAGGGCCAGCTAGGGCACCATGGGGAAGATGTAACTGTTGCTGAGCAAAATTGGTACTGCATCAAACCACCCTCAAAATATGTTTATCCACACAGAAAAGGGGTATTCAATGTATAAGTCAGAGAAGTCTCTGTATTGAATGAGGTGAATTCAGGGGTCCATGGCTGCACAGATACTAGTTAAAGAAGATAATTATACTAACTACTATGAGGACATTGTGGAAGAGGACGAGGGAAGACTAAAAGAATCAGAAGGTAGAAGAGCTGCAAAATACTTTCTAATAATATGGCTGTGACAGGCACAAACTCACAGCAATTAAATCTACTGTAACTGAACCTGACCATCAGTCCCCTATGGATGGTGAGGGGTCTTGGGGCCTGACCACTTACTGCTGAACTATTTATGGGGGATTGAGAGACAGTATCCAACTGGGTACCCAATTGTGAATCCTCTTTAAGTACACATATATTACCAATTTGTAGCCAGCCTACAGAGGCTTGAAACAAGACAAAATCCTAAACAAAACAGAAAGCACATACTCCAGCAGTGGCAAAATTCATTTCATAACATCCGTGATGACAATCTGTGAACGGAATCTGGTCGAGAGAAACCGAGAATGGGTTCTAGAATATTCTAGAACCAAATCCAGTCAAGCCTCACTGACCCTCCTCTTTACTGGTGTCACCTATGAGAAAAATTTTGGAAAAGAGTCAGCTGAGTGTTGTGTTCCATAGAGGAGAAGGGACCTGACAGGCAGTTATACAGAGAAAATCACCAAAGTTTGGTTAATAGGCATTGATCCTTTTTGTCAATATGTTGACATGTGGTCTGGAATTGCTCTTACTGAATGACACAGAAGTGGTACTATGTTACAGTAGAGTGTCATTTATATAAAAATAGTCAAGACAGTCAGTTTCCTCTGGAAATCATGGGCACTAATGCATGTCTGTTTACTAAAATTGGAGAACGAAACTCAACAAATCTGGAACTCTGCTTCTGACAGACTACATCTAGAAAAAATGGTTGTAATTTACTGAGTATTTCATTAAACAATTACAAAGCTCTTTCTAGAAATTCTAACTTTGTGGACATTAGCAGATATAAAAATACTAGAATAAGGTAAATATTTCACCAGCTGGACTTGGAGAATATATATATATATATGTATATATATATATATATATATATATGTATATTTGGGCATAGGATATTATATTTTGAAAGGGATATATGGGAGTTAGAGGGAGAAACTGAAGATATGATTATATTTCATTGCATATGTGTATGAAATTCTCAACAAAGAAAAAAATTAAGATTGAAAGAAGATAGACACTATAGAAAAAGTATAGAGAAGGCACGATATTCCATTAGCTATACATTCTTAGTGTGTAACATTCTTAATGTGTGCATTCAATAAAGTATGAATTGTTGCTAAAAGTCAGAATCATGTGGAGATACATTTTTCTGAAAATGTCTTTTGACTTCAAAGAGACTGAACTTTCATTGAACCTTGAAGATATGCTCTGAGATCATTTAAGATTATGTAATTAGCCTGCTGTCCTACTGTGTGCTTGACCTGTTTAACTTGCCTTTAAGAGAATACTATAACCAATATTTCTACAACTAGGATTTTTCCATGTAATCTCAAGCTAAGTACCCTTCTTTGCCCCTTACTCAGATCCAGAATGGAGTCCCTACTCCCCCTACTTCTCTTCCCTCTCTCTCCCTCCCATCTTTCTCTTTCTCTTTCCCTCCCTCCCCTTCCCCTTGCTTGTGTATCTATGTGTGTTTTTGTGTTGTGTGTGTGTGTGTGTGTGTGTGTGTGTGTTTGGTAACTATTTGCTAAAAAGCATCCAACAAGTTGAAAGCAATCTTAAACAAAATGAATATCCCATAAATGTTTAAAGTAACTTGTGGGTATTTGTGGGTATAGGTTTATAACTTATATTTGAGAGTGCTTTTCTGTGTCAGTTGGGGGCTCAGCAAAATAAATCCTTTCCTTTTAGAACTCTGTTAATGATTTCTGTGGAAAATCTATTATGCTTTCTCATAGCATGTTTTCTGTGTTGTTCAATAAATGCAGAGTAAAGTCCTTTGCTAGGGAGAGACACAGGCACAGGTGCAGGCACAAAAGAGACACAGCACAACACATGGAGAGATCAGATAGTTACAGGGCTCATAGACAGACAGACTACAGACAGGCAGTTACCACAGACTTCAGACTGGTGGAAGACACAGAAATACAAGCTGGGGACTCACATTTGGGTTCACTCTTTGTCAAACCTGCCAAGAGGAAGTGTCTGTCTTCATTCCATAATGTAACATCGACACGATATTGGGACTTAAAGGTTGATATGAACTAGTTTAGCGTTTGAGGTGGGAACTAAATCATCTATACCCATCTGTCAGTTCCTTTACCCTCAAAGGAGAGGAAGGGAAGATTCTGCAATCTTTCTCCCATGAACTCACATTGCTAAGCAACTCTGAATTGTCTGAATTGATACTTCTTTCAAAAAGCTTCTAACATGAGAACAATGCTGGAAATTTTTTTTTTTGTACTTGTAATTGACTGGAGTCTCTTGAGAAATAAACCACAACACAGACACTGAACTTTGCTTTGTAGTTGAGTTCAATTTAATAGGAGATGAGTACTCTTCCTGACCCCATATACATAGGTGACTGCCATCAATGATGGTTCCAGGGCATAAACAGGGATAATTTATGACACACCCGAGAGGCTCCATCAACTGCTCTTCTTTACGTTGTTGGACCCGTGACAACCGTGTGTCATGCAGTGCCTGGGCTCTTTTAGGCCCATCATAGAGCGTGCTGTTTATTATTGAGACCACAACCTGTTTCCTTCAAGTTCAAATGTCAAAAACCAACTTCTTAGCAATTCCTTTCTCTAATATCCCGGCCACACACTGAAACTGGCAAAATTGTTCAAGAATGAATAGGAATAGATTTCCTTGAATTCAGTCTACGTGTGTCATATTGTCCCAAATTGCTAAAAGTTCATTTCTTTCTCGGCCCTTTTTGCTAATGCAGAAATGCTACAATATGTTGTCTTGACATTCATGTGTATGTTACAGTAGTTCCAAAAATCGTTACAGGTTTTTAGCAACAGTTCTTTTTAGCAAAGAACACATTGTTACTAGCTGAATGGTTTTGCTAGAGCAGATGAACAATATTCTAGGATTCCTTTCCCCATGGTCCTTTAGTTGTTTATGATCTGTCTGATTTTAATGGGAGTTGCTCCTAGAGATAAAGCTAGAGTATGCTCACAGGAAGATGATAACCTCAGATACAGCCTAATTTGTAGCAGAATTGTCAAGCTTCTTAGGCAGAGAGTTTATGCTTAGAGTTGATGAATACAAAGTTGGGAGAATTTTATTTCAGTCTTAAAATAGCTCTGAATAGCCCCATAAATTACACTTGAAGTGGGGATTCTCAAACAATTTTATGTTTTGAGCTCCAGAATAATATAAAGGGAGATGGGAGCAGTCTGAGAAATCAGCCACAAAATAAATGGTGATGGGGGTGAGACGCTGACCTTTACCTGTGGGAACAATTGTAACCTGCCCCCTCGTGTTCAGAAGTTGTAACTGCAACTCATGGCCAGGCAACAATAACTGTTTATCTCTTATCTGTGCCTAGAATTTATACTGACCCTGGAATTAAATAGAAACTATCCATCTTTTATCACAGCCATGACAGATGGTAAATTCAAGTATTTATTTCTTTAGCATTTGGTATGTTATCTCTCCTTCCTTTACATTCTGCCTTCACCTGATGCCCAAATACTTTTAGCAACAGGAAGATGACCAGGATGTTGTAGGCAATACAGGACATTAGTAGAAACATTCTGCCAAGGTAAGACTAATTCTTCCTTACTTCAGAAAATATTCAGGAATAACGTTTCTTTTGGGAAACTTTTGAAAAGTGTTCTCTTTCCACCTTCAATGAAATATTTTGCTCTCTCTGAGACACCACTATAAAATTCACTTTATTTAAAATGTGTCAGATGGAATTTGGAGTATGAGAGAGAAGAGAACATAAAAGGATGGGAGAGGGCCAGCACAATGGTTCAGCAGAGTGGACACTCACTGCCCAGACTGATGACTTCATTTCAATCCTGGAGATCCACGTGTTAGAAAGAGAGAAGTGGTCCTACAAGTCATCTCCTCACAAATAGACATGGTCCAGCACAATACCTGCCTCTCCCCTCCCCCCATACAAATACCAAACACAGCAAATGTAAATGTAAAAATATTTAAAGGTGGATTATAGAAAATGAGAGCTATTGCTTACCCAGTTACTATTCTCTACCCAAATGTATTGCTTTTGTTCTCTGCTGTAGTCACGAACACAACAAATTTTCTTATAATGAGTTATCGTTATGCTAGTTTTTTTTTTACTTAGAATTGTGAGTCCTGTTTAACAGCCACACTGCAAAACTTCTAATGCTAGGTATACAAAAAGAAATACTAAAGGGGATTTCTCACAGCTGGCTGATAGGAGAGCTACACTTTTCAGATATTGTACCACCCACTTCCTGCAGTTATTCTGACTTCTACAACTCTATAGATGTTCATCCACTTACACTCAGTCTTCATAACTCCATTTCCTCCCCATCTCACCACACTGTGTAAACCCAGTCTCTCAGATAACAGTTGCTTCCTCGCTCCAATAGGAAGGACACAGAAAGACTCAAAATCCACATTAAAAATCTCAGCTTTAGAACTAACTCACTTCGGCATCTCATAGAAAATGTTTAAACTCCTTGATTCAATGTCATCATCCTTGCAGAGAAGATAATTCATCTTTGGAGATTTCTGTAAGGTTCTCAATGTAGTTTCCTTAAACTAGGAATAGAAGGAGTGATAGCTGTAAACCTTTGGGTATGTGCAACAACACTTGTTTCTTAAGAGTGTCACTTGAAGGGGACTTAATATCCTTGCTCATATTTAGTCATCTTTCTTATAGTCCATAAAATGGTATCTTTTCACAAATTACTATTTTGTTGAAGGTTCAAGCTTTTTTAAAGCCATTTTAGAAAATTTTGGTACCTTTCACTCAGAATAGAAGCAGAAAAGCAAATAGGTTCTTATGTCAAATAAGAGATGACACAATTATACAGTATACACATGCCTAGGAATGATTACAGATGTTCAAGCCCTGGCCTTGGTACCTTGAAGTTGGTAAGAGTTGCTAGAATGAGCAGGGGTTGATTTGGTTTACCAGACGCTCAGTTCTTAGCTTCAGATGAAAGAGAAATGTGACAATTAACCCTCATGAAACAATCAGATGTACATAGCAAACTATCATCCATCTTTACTGGGACACTGTGCCCCAAAAGAGTGATTCAGCAAAATATTTCTTTTATTTTCTCTGCATTTTTTATTATGATTCGGTTGTCTTCCTTTGGAAACATAGTGACCTACAAAGGAGGGCATGCTGTCTGAAAGTTTTTTTCAAGTTTTCAGTGGCAGAGGGCAGTGAAAACGTAAGCTGTAACACTTTTCCTTTAGGCTGGGTTCTCTAAAGTTGTATAACCCACAGCACTGTTTTCGGTATGCAGCTTATTTCTTTTTGGATTAGTGCAGACAAAGACTGATACCCATTCGCTAAATGGCATACAAGGCAATTTTTAAGAAAAATTTTAAATTCATGCACAAGTGCCCCAATTGTTTGCTCATACATAGACATCTGCATGGCATTTACAATGGAGGGTATTTGTAACACTCAAGAGTTTCTGTGTAATTTTCTGAAGGACACTTTGTAGACTTGGTTTCTTCTTCTATCGTCCTTTGCTAATTAGAAGTTACAACAAAAGAAATTCTTATAGAGGGACACAAACTAGAAAAGGTTTTTGTTTGAGTAGCCGCAGTGTTTAACAAAACATTTATAAGTAATGTAAATTTAAACAAAATCCAATAGTAGTGACCATATATATATAAAATGAGGATAAAATGACATTGTAAAAAAGCCAAAATTAGTGAGTTTAAGGGTTATTATTCATGACACCTATATATGTATAAGACAAGGCTAAAATTTTAATATAAAATCGTATGTTAAATGACATGGTTTTATTATGTTCAAATGAATTGATCCTAGGTACTTGAGTCTGAATAGACAAAATTATAACTCCAAAAATCCATCAAAGCACACATGTTCACTTGTTTTTATTTTTAGTAGTAAAAATGAGTTCACTAAAGAAAATAAGCCTTAAGGTGAATTTCCAAGAGTTTTTCAAGCTTCCCATATATACATCTACTGATACTTTACAAAATATTAAATAAGACTTATTTTTTAAAGGTTCCAGGTTTTAGCTGAGCCAGGAGGCACCATAATTTTTCTAAAGTTGTAGCAGTTTTCTCTATTGATTTATGATTCATTTATCAGATTGCTATATAAATACTACTGACATCATATGGTAGTCTATAAGAAAAATTGACCATTGACAGCAACAATAGGTTAAGGCATAAAAGGTATAGAGGAATTAAGAGTTCTTAGTCACTTGTCTGATGTAATAGGAGTTATAATCTTTAAATATAAATGTACATATTTAGAAGGAATTCTCAATGGTGATGGTAAAAGTTGGGTCACTGGCTAAAAGGCATCTTGGATAGAGTTTGTTCAGGTCACATATTTTACAAAGGCAGGGAGTGAACATGATCTACCACAGAAACCAAGAGCGACATGAGGTATGTGAATGACCCATGTGGCCACACTGTGTTGTGCTTTGGAGTAAATGGTAGCAAAAGGCATGCCCACAGACACAGTTAACACTAATGACATCTGAGTCTTCTTTGGTGTTTCTAAGATCAAACATTCTATCAGGAGTTACAAAGATTATTTAAAAGTTCTTTGAAAGAAATAAATCTCCTCAATCATTATTATCAGGAAGCTACGGAAATACCATATCTTACTAAAAACAATGCAAAAATAACTGTTGACTTAGAAGGCACAGTCAATACTTAGAATCATTGTTCAAAGAAATTGTTTATTAAAAATAACTAGAGTCAAAGCAAATATAAACTGAAAAATAGTACTGTCATTAAAGTTAAAGCCAGGACAAGACCTAGCAAAGTTCAGGAAGTTATTTCAGGAGCAAGACCCCATGGCCAATGATGGATTCTTTAAGTCAGAAAAACTAGAACACAAAGGGCCCAAAAAGCTGAGAGGTAACACAAGGTCAACACCTTTTACTGAGATTAAGTGGTTTCTTCATCTGAGTCTTTTTGCCATTAAAGTAAGGTTGCTGTTGTTGTCTTGCTGCAGATCCAATCTTTCCTACATCAAAATATAGGAGAAAAGTAAAATGTAAATAGCCATATTACTGTACATTGATACAACACCAATCAATCATTTACTTGACTTGATTAATTTATTTCCTTTATAGACACAAGATTAGTTCTGAAATAGCTTTAAATGCTGTTGTTGGTTGTTAATAATACCTTTGGTTTACGGAGGTTAATAATATTATTGGTGTTTTATAGCTTTCGACACCTGAAACAACAGGAACAGCAAAAGTAAAAGCAAACAACACGAGTAAGTAACTACTCTTACCGAAGAACAAAATCAAAAAAAAAGAAAAATCAACAGTAATATCAAAAATCACTGAAGGATGTAGAGTGGGAAAATGCTATCTCCTGGACTCAATACAACCATTTGCAATCATTATGCACAACTGTGGCTGTCTATTCTGAGCCCAAACAACACTGCCTCTGTCAACAATCACTAGTGGAAGGGAAAGACATTCACAAGACTCTATCCTTTGCCACTGAACTATTGGCCACTGAGTGATTCAGGGTTGTGTACCCATCACTCACTGACCGGGGAGGCAATGTTAAGAATAGCTCCAAATCCTGTTCACACAGGCATCTCTAGTTAAACGCAGTGGATAGTAAAACAAAAAACAATAGCCATGAATGTGTGAGAGAGATTTGGGGGATGAGGAGGTATGAACTAGAGAGATAGGGAGATAAGACCATATGGTAAGCAAGAATGGTCATATGCCTTCTGAACATGAACAAAAGTATCTAAGATGAATTCAAATTTCAAAACAACCAAGCAATGGCTGCCCTCCGAAAGACCCAACAAGCAGCTGAAAGAGTCAGATGCAGATACTTAACACCCAACCAATGGATAGAAGCTGGGGACCTCCCTGATCAAATTAGAGAAAGACTGAAAGAATCTGAGGAGGGCAATCCCATAGGAAGACCAGCAACCTCAACTAACCTGGAATCCCGAGTTTCTCTCAGATACTTAGCCACCATTCAGGGAGCATACACTAGTTGATGTGAGGCCCCCAACACATATACAGCAGAGAACTGCCTGGTCTGGCCTCAGTGAAAGAAGATGCACCTAACCCTGGAGAGACTTGAGGCCCCAGGGTGTGAGGAGGTCTGGTGGGATGGAGACATCCTCTTGGAGATGGGGAAGGAGGAATTGAATGAAGAACTGTCCATTGGAGGGCAGATCAGGAGAGGGATAATGACTGAACTGTAAAAAAAGTTTAAATAATAATAATAATAACAATAATAAAATAGTCAAGAGAAACAGTTTAAGAAAATAAATATTTGTTCGAAAATCATACTTCAAATGTTCTAAACATTTGAATACAGTCTAAAATAATGAATACAGTCTAAAATATTTTGTTAGAATATCGAAATGATTCCTAGGACAAAATTGAGAACAAACATGTTTTTTCTGGCTTTTCTAAGTATGTATTCCTCCCAATAAGCAAAATGAGACTGTGACTTACCCTACTCAGGCCACAGTACTCTCTCAAAGCTTTGAAGGGAGCTTATTTTCTAGAGAGGCATGAATTCTTCTGGGTTGTAAAAGCTGTGATACCTGTTACCCTCTCTGTACAGTGAATTTACAAACCCTCAGAAGTGGGGCTGGTAAACCCCAGAGCCTTTACATCTCAAAGGCACTGGAGCCCACCAAACCCTTTAATATTCTCTGGTCACATAAGAGAAGCCTCTTGTATATTAACATGTTTGAATTTAGTGCACCTTTAATCACCTTTGTGCCCATTAGAGGTAATTTTTCCATCCTCAAAGCCTTGGCTTTTATCTGATCCTGGTTGAAATTCTCATAAATGTACTCCAGGACATGAGGTAATACTCCAATTGCATTTCAAAAGATTGTTTTGGTTCACTAATTACACATGATACCTCCTGACGTTCCCCACAAGAAGATATTTTATGTCAACACTGTGGTCTGTACACCATTATTCAAAACCAACATCCATTAAATGGTTAACCACTTGAACTGAGTGACTGGGATGGGCATACTTCTCAACATGGCAAAAGTAATAGTAAGAATAGTCAGTGTTCATCAGAAGTTATTACATACCAGGGCCTTTAGATGTAGTCATGTAATGAGAGCTACCCCTCTGTAAGGGCGGGCCCAGTCTTAGATTCATTTTCTCAATGCTGCAGACTGCTTAAGCGAAAAGCTTCTTCAAGGTAATATGACTATTGTTTTTGTAGAAGTTTCACCTGAACTTAGGTAAGCTGATTCCAGATCCTGTGTTTTCTTCATGCACAGCACTGCTGTTTTTAAAACTCCCCTAGAAGGAGAGGCAGGCCTACACTCTGTGACTATCTTGCTTTCACACATTTAGATCCCCTAAAAGCTGGAACCACAAGTGTTGTGTCTGTGGCTTATTGTTTTTAAACTTACGATTCACACAGAACTTCCTGGTTCCTTTGGGTTTCTTCCTCATGTTGCTGTCATATCTGTGTTTAATGGTTCAGTACAAGATGGCATCTCCTGGGGGAGAGGGTTCTTATTGTGTTGCTGTGAGTGAGTTGGAGCCTTCAACACTAACTCTCTGGGTTCAAACACTCCCTTCATTGTCTTCTTTTCTTGTCTCATTTTCTTCCTACCCTTTTTATGTCTGATGGTTTATGGTATAGATCAATAACATACAGATCAGTAACAACCTACAGAAATCTAATCCTAATTCCTTGAGAAATGAATTCCTTTAGTTTCAAACCACAGACATAGGTGGAGTAAGACAAATAATTTTCAATAGTTCATATATAACTTAATATGGCCATGTATATATTTATATTATTTGTATTCTGTACTGAATTTGGTATATAAGAAAATGTGGGTTCAGTCTTACTTAGCTCTAAATAATTGACATAAAATTCCTGAATTTTTCAGTACCTCTGTACTTCTGTCTTGTTTGTATTTAGGAGGAAGAAATATCACACTTTTCCACTGCACAACTCTAGGAAAACAAAAAAAATTCTTTATCCCGCTCTCAGTAGTAAAACCTTCAGCATGTGAATTAGACTGTGCTGATAAAATATCCCACATGATCTTGAGTACTGGACAGTGATCCACAGATGATAAGATGACTCAGTAGGAGGTCTCCAAAAGCAAAGGAGATGGGCCTCAGGGTCTACTTACTACTCTGAACACAACCTATTCCATTGGTATCTAGAAGCAGTAATGGCAGAAATGACTAAGATAATATTCTACTCATAGTCCAGCTGTTCCATTCACGTACACATCACCGCAGGTGTCTTGACAACTGTGTGCTATGCAGTTTTTGAACCTGAGTTCCTAGAGTGTCTTTATCCTCAGCACGTTTCTTCTGTTTCCATGATTCATACCTCTTAATCAGAAGCTGTAGCTGATATATCTTATTTTTCCTTACATTCTTTGCTTCTAAGTAAATGTAAACTAAGGAGGAAGTCCAGTGGCTTGGCAATCATTCAATTAACCACTGTCCCAATTTTTGAATAGCTCGATCTTAAGATCATGGAAGTGATTCACTGGGTGAAGATAGTTTCTGCAAAAATTGATGACATGCGTTCGATCCTGAACCCCAAATGTTGGAAAGAGTTGTCTCAGTTGTCTCTGACTTCCAAGTGTACACTGAGATATAGAGGTGTGTACAAACACATACAATTAATTAATTCATTTACTGATTAATTGATTAAAACATTTAAGAGATCAATAAATAAGGCTGTGAAGAAAAGAACAATGCAAGAGGCCTGGTCTACAGTGTATGAGAGTGAACCACTTCAAATGTTTTGAATGACTTTTGCAGTAAGGGTCTAGTGGTTTATTATACATGTATTACACTTTTACTATATGCCTACCAAGCAATTTTCTATTTAATATGACCTGTTTAAATCTCTTTTTTTTGGTAAAATATTTCAATGAACAATTCAACATGAATATGCAGCTTAAAGAAAATTCTTCCTAAGACGGGAACATCAAGTTTAACAGCCATCGTGGATCATAACCATGAGGGAAGTTAGAAAGTGGGACATTTAACTGTGTAGATCTGAAAGGAATTTCAATTTGGAATCATTAAAGCTGAGTAAATTTCATCCTCAGTGAAGGAGCTCATAATTGGATGGGAAAGAAAAATTCAAAAATATTATCTTATGTAATAAGATTGTAGGAGAATGAAAAATGTGTATGAATACAGTGGCAGCTATACTGTGTATTTGTGACCCATGGTTTCAGTGGTGGTTTTAGGTTCCTTTAATACTAGACACTTTATAATTATTCCATTTCAGTGTGTAGAAAATAAACAAAAATAGAGTTGAAAATAAATTGCCAAGAGCGTTAGGATGTTAAGCTTATGGAAGAAGTCAAGTTCATAATAGAATCTAAATAGCCTACCTTAGACTCTGGACTTCTGGTCAATAAGAACAGCATTATATAATGGGAGATGAGGAAAAGTTGTGTTAGTAAAACTCAGTTGAAAAGAATGTGATAAAGTGATGAGAATCTGGAACAACCAGCGAGAATGGGTAATGATGGCAATGGCCTCTTTGAAACACATTAAACACAAGATTAAAGATAATTTAGTAGCCAGTGAACGAGGCAGAGCAGATAAATGACTTAATTAGATTTATGACTTGACTTTTCAGTTTGGGGGCACTGGGAGCATGGCAGTCTGGGAAGGTGGAGGCCTGGAGAGGAAGAAAAACTACATGTGTAGAAAGAATTGTCTGTTGGTGAAAGCACGCTGAGGCTTGCCTGTCATACAGACACACATTCAGATTCATTCCTCAGACATGAATATAAGAAGACAAGTCAAACCATGAGAACTCCACAGTTGGCATCAAGAACTATTGTATGCCTGGTTATATTTGAATCTTACATAACTAACCATACTTTATATGCTATTTTTGAACATTCTTCTACTACACTGATTTTTATTTTTTATCTGAGGCCTAACGTTGACAGGCTACCTTTTATTGTTTTGTGGTATTCCTACAGACTGGTAAACAGATTTGAGTTTCACCAACACGCAGAGGGGACAGAATCAATTGCTTTGTGTCAGGTTTCCCTGACACAAAAGAATTTTCAAGGAAAGACACAAGTGGGTAATGTGGCAGAATTTAAAATCTTAACCCTTTCATGGATACTTCCCTTTGTCTTACAACTCTATTTTCCCATATTTGGCTCCACCCTCTGATCCAGCACGGCATGCAGAGAGCATGAGCTGATGGTGTGTGAGTTCTGAGATCAATGTTTCCATGTAACGTTCACTCATACCCCTGCCATTCCATATGAACGTTGCAAGTCTAGTCTAATGGTGACAGATACAGAGCAGACCCAAACGTCCAATTCACCCAAACAGATGCTCAACAGTCCTCCATGTGGCTAAACCCAGGGGCGTTATCTTACTTTTCCCAAGTGTTAGCATAAACACGGACTTTACTCTTGTACAGTCAATAGTACTGAGGTTCACTGTGCTGTGTTTCTTAGCAACACACAGTTAACAGAAAATGGACGTGAAAGCAAATACAGAGTCATATAAATAGGAGGAATAGTGACATACGCATACTGATTGTATGTGATATGGAATGGAATGCTGTAAGGGATGTATTACTTTGTTAATAGCAAGACCCCTGTGACGTTGTTGCTACTATTACTCCAAATCTTATGAGAGAATGGAAGCACAATAAAGTTGAGGAACTTAAGCAGTGTCACACTGGGAAATGGTGGAGCTTGCGATCTAACTTAAGCAAATGTTCTTGCAGACAATTTCTGCTGACACTGTGTGTCAATGCAAGGGCAAACACAACTCTGGACTGGACAGCTAAGCAGCTGTTAAAGCATTTATCCTGTGGTCTACAACTGAGAGGCAGTGAAATAACAGAGAAAAGTGGAGGGAAGGAAGGAGGGAGGGAAGAGAAGGGAAGAGACAGACAGGCAGAGACACAGAGAGTTAGAGACAGAGAGACAGACAGAGAAAAAGGGAGAAGAAGGAGGAGGGGGAAAACAGAGGGAGATAAGGGGAGATACAGACAGGCAGAGACACAGAAGGACAGAGAGACAGGCAGGGAGAAGGAGAGAAGAAGGAAGAGGAGGAGGAAGAAAAAGAAGAGGAGGAAGAAAAAGAGGAGGAGGATATGGAGGAGAAGGAGGAGGAGGAAGGGGAGGAGGAAGATGAAGAGGAGGAGGAGAAGATTGAAGGAGGGGGAGAAGGAAGAGAAGGAGAAGGAGAAGAAGAAGAGATTATGAGGGATATGTTTGTTTTTTATGGTATAAAATTAGAATATTCTTTTTTCTTGTTTAAGGATAGAGTGCTATACATTCAAAGTCTAAACTTGTTTCCTCTGTGTTTATTTTAGACAGGGATTCCTATGTCTGAAAACTGTGCCTTTTTCTTCAGGATTCCTGAGTTAAAGAGACAACTTTATTGTAAAACGATGTGATGTTGGTGATTTTTAACCTTTACCAGCTTTACTTTCGCAGCACGAAAATAGTGCATACGGTTTTAAAAGCATGAAGCATAGCGAGCTTCCTGGGAGGCAGACTGTGGTGCAAGCTGATCGGTTCCTGGTTCCTCCTCCATATGAGGGAACACCCATGTAGTGAGAGAGAGTGATGAATGGTAGGGCACCCAAGGGAGCAAAAAGAAGATCCTGAAGGGAAAATACTACTTAAAATATTCTAAAAGAAAAAAAAAGTGTTCTTTAGAGAAGGGTGAAAATGTGGAGATGGAGATCCCAGCTCATTTAGGCAAGTATATGTATGGTTGCTGCTGATTTTTCTTTGAGTGTCATATCTGATAAATGAACTCTGTGGTAATATACTATGGAACTTGATCTAAAGGTTCTCAGATTTCTTTTAATTTCAGCACATTTAAAGCAACATTACAACAGAAGGAACATTTGTCACAACAGCAAGACAGAGCCATCTTAAACAAAGGACTTTCAACAGAGGGACTAACAAAAATGACAGTTTTAGAGTTTACAGTGCCAAACAGCAGTAAATGAAAAGACTCAGACAATCTGAGTGAAAACCGGTGTCTATGATTTATTTCTTAAAAACAACTTCCAATAAAAGTAAGAAGAAAATCACCTTTCATGTGTTGATACTTCAAGAAATTATCCATGTTCCTGTTTCTTCCTTTAACTTTAGTGTTTGATCTTAACTCATGCAATCACAGTTACCTGGAAGGTTGGTTACAATTAGGACTATTAAAGCCTCCAAAGTAAGGACCAGTAGGGACTGTGAAATGGCTCAGGTGGCAAAGGCACTTGCTACCAAACTTGATGACTGAGTTCAGGCCTGGACACCACATGGTAGAAGGGTAACAAGAGATTCAAACTGACTCCTGTACCTTGTCCTCTGACCTTCACAAGCACACTATGACACTCCCCATAGTCATCATAAAAAATATGACTTGTAGTTTTTTTCCTTCTCCCCACCTCTTGGCAGAAAATTCAGATGTTTTCAGTGTAGCTACGTGATGGATAATGAGATCTAGTGATATCCCAAATCCTATTTTGGGGTGCTAACAGAGAGGTAAGGTTTAAGCAGAAGGCAAGACCATAGCATTACTGAGCAGTAAGACATTGTCCAATCCAATATCCAACAGTACTATGTCAGCTCCAGCATCTCATGAAAGAAGAGACCATCTCTTCCTTTAGAAAATAACCTTGCCATTTTCATGAGAGTCATCTAGAGAATGTTCAAATATATAACTGATGCACTAGATCAGCAGTCCTCAACCTGTGTGTCTACCCAATTGGAGGCTGCTTATCAGACATCCTACATATCAGATATTTACATTATGATTCATAACAGTAGCAAAATTACAGTTTTGACCTCAATGGAAGAGCTAGGGGAAGGACTAAAGGAGCAGAAGGGGATTGGAATTCCATAGGAAGAATAATATCAACTAACAGGATCACTCAGAGCTCCCAGGGACTAAACCACCAAACAAAGAGTACATATGGAGGGAGCCAGGACTCCAGATACATATGTAGCAGAGGATGGCCTTATCTGACATCAATGGGAGGCAAGGGAGGCTTGATGTCCCAGGGTAGGGGGACATTAGAGGGGTGAGATGGAAGTGGGAGAGTGGGAGGAGGGGCACACTCATAGAGGCAAAGTGGAGGGGGAAAAGGGGGGATGGGATAGGGGGATTTGGGGAGGGGTAACGGAGAAGGGAGATATCATTTGAAATGTAAACAAAACAATGATTAATAAAAAATAGAAATAGCAACAAAATGATTTTACAGTTGAGGGTCACAGCCCTATGAGGAACTCTGATAGAAAGGTTGAGAACCACTGCACTAGATGGAAACAAAACATTGTTTCACCACAACAGAGCTATTTTAATGACCACAATCTGGAAATTTATTTCAGGTTTTTAGCAATGTGATCAAGAATGTAAGCACAGCATTCAAAATCTGCTTCAGAAAGCCATGGTATGAGAAGTGCTGATTACTTTGAGTACAAGTCAATTTTACCAGCATCTTGACAGTTTTGAACATCAATAAATTAAAAAAGAAATCCTTCAAATGAGGCCCACATTTAAACCAAATGTAGATGCTAGACAGGGTCATGTTTAGTCAATGCAATGAAATGTAATGCAATGCCTGTCTGCAGAAAATGCCTGTCACTAGATTGTGGTGAGTAATCACATGTTATGTGTTCTAAGTGATAAAAAAAATCCACCATTTAAAAAATGTGTCAACAGGACAATTTCTATCCATAATAGCACCCCTTAGAGAGCAAATGTAAATGTGTGTTTTCGTGTCATTAAATTTTAGAGTGAGCAATAAAGATTGAAAACTCAAGGACATAAATCCTATAGAATAGTAATCACAAGCATTAGCACACAGGGAGCACTCCAGAGCTCTGCTTAAACTGTAAACTATGGAATAACTCTGCTCAGGGTATTTAGAGCATCTGAGCTTTAGATTTTAAAAATGCAGTAACAAAATTAATTACAGTACATGCAAACGAGATTTACCGGAAAGTCTTTGTATCCATTCCTTCCTGTTTGAGAATACTTTTCTTTGTTTCCCATTTAATTATTATGCAAAATTCAGAAGACATATTCAAAAGGGTCTCAGACCTTTACTTGTGAAATTGATTCCTTCCTTCCCTCCATTTCTTTCTTCCCGACTAAATATTGTTGTATTTATTCAATAATTGATTTGGTTACTGTATTAGTCAGGGTTCTCTAGAGTCACAGAACATATGGATAGTCTCTATATAGTTAGGGAATTTGTTGATGATTTACAGCTTGTAGTCCAACTCCCCAACAATGGTCAGCAGCAGCTGTGGATGGAAGTCCAAGGATCTAGCAGTTGCTCAATCCCACAAGGCAAGCAGGCAAGAACGAGGGACTTTCGGGGAGGAAGGAAACGGGAAAGGGGAAATGATTTGGAATGTAAATTAAAAAAAAATAATAAAATAAAATAAATAATTAAAAAAAAAGAGTGAGTGAGTCTTCCTTCTTCCAATGTCCTTATGTAGGTCTCCAGCAGAGGGTGTGGCCCAGATTAAAGGCGTGTGCCACCTTGCCTTTAATCCCAGATAACCTTGAAGAGATCTCCTTGTCTTAATCTTCTGGAATTCATAGCCACTATGCTTCAAGATCTCCATGGTCAGAAACTTGTGTCTCTAAGCCTCCAGATTAGGATTATAGGTGAGACTTCCACTTCCAATATAGTCAAATTGACAACCAGGAATAGCCACTACAATCCACACCTTGTCAATGTGACACAAATAATATCTCATGTCCACATGAAACAATAACAAGATCATGAATATGCCTGACATGATATAACTATTCCTCTTACAACTGCAAATGCATTTGTAAATTTACAATGGGGCAATATCCTTTGGGAACATTCTTTAAATGTCTCAATACTAATTGATGTTGAAGAAATTGGAAGAAAGACAGATGTATCCTTAACAAAATAAGACAGAAGCATTCATATTACTTATAATCCTCATCTGCAACTGGTTACATGGCCTTAGCTGGTATTTACAACTACCTTCCTCTGCTACCCATTCTGTACTTCCTTCACCTTCGGCAAGCACTTCTGCAGCTCTTGGCTCTTTCCTGGAGGATTGACCCATACCTTCATTCCTGATGGGTCTGTGTCCTTTGTCATCCTGCTTGGATTAGGCTGTTGTAGTTTCCCATTGACTTTAATCACAGGACCTGGTAGTACTAAGAGACACCCTAAGGGATCTCCTGTACTCCAGACATAATCCTGCTTACCTCCATTATGGACAGACAGTACAATTTCCCCATGGTAATATGGATCTATCACCCCTCCTAACACTGTTATTCCTTTCTTAGCCTGTTGGTTTAAGGGCATTAGAAGCCCAAAATGGCCAGGGGGAAGTCTGAGTTTCCAGTTCAATGGAATGTTTGTTGTGGCTCCTGGTAGGAACATTCTCTCCTCTGGATCCAAAACTTCTAGGCCAGCAGAAACTAAAATTGTGAAGACAGGAAGTAAAAATTTTCCTAGAGGGTCACTAGGAGTAATAGTGAGTGGAACTATTCCCTTTTCTACCCCTTGATTCCTGGACCCATGGATCCTGGCTATGGGAGAAACTGTACCATATATTGAACGCTGATTCCAAGCATACACTGCCTTCTGAAGAACTCTGCCCCAGCCCTCCATGCTGTTGTCACCGTATTGACGCTGTAACTGTGTCTTCAAAAGGCCGTTCCATCTTTCTATCAGACCAGCTGCTTCAGGATGATGGGGAACATGGTAAGACCAGTGAATTCCATGATCGTGGGCCCACTGTTGCAATTCTCTGGCTGTGAAATGAGTTCCTTGGTCAGAAGCAATACTGTGCGGAATACCATGATGATAGATAAGGCATTCTGTGAGTCCATGTATGATGGTTTTGGCAGAAGCATTATGTGCAGGAAATGCATTTCCATAACCAGAATAAGTATCTACTCCAGTAAGAACAAAACATTGTCCTTTCCACGGGGGAAGTGGTCCAATGTAGTTAACCTGCCACCCGGTTGTTGGCTGGTCACCTTGAGGAATGGTGCCATATCTGGGGCTCAGTGCTGGTTTCTGCTGTTGGCAGATCTGGCATTCTGCAGCAGCTGTAGCCAGGTCAGCCTTGGTGAGTGGAAGTCTGTGTTGCTGAGCCCAAGTATAACCTCTGTCTAGGCTGGCCACCATGGCCACTTTGCTCATTGTATTGGCTGGTTTTGTGTGTCAACTTGACACAGGCTGGAGTTATCACAGAGAAAGGAGCTTCAGTTGGGGAAGTGCCTCCATGAGATCCAGCGGTGTGGCATTTTCTTAATTAGCAATCGGGGGGGGGGGGGCTTGTGGATGGTACCATCTCTGGGCTGGTATTCTTGGATTCTATAACAGAGCAGATTGAGCAAGCCAGGGGAAGCAAGCTAGTAAGAAACATCCCTCCATGGCCTCTGCATCAGCTCCTGCTTCCTGACCTGCTTGAGTTCCAGTCCTGACTTCCTTTGGTGATGAACAGCAATGTGGAAGGTGTAAGCTGAATAAACCCTTTCCTTTCTGAACTGGCTTCTTGGTCATGATGTTTGTGCAGGAATAGAAACCCTGACTAAGACAAATTTGTACCAGCATAGAGGGGTAATCTTGTGACAATCTGACCATGTTTTGGTGAGGACTGTGGAAGGACTTTGGAACTTTGAGCTAGAAGATCCATTATGATGTTAAGAGTTCTGTGGAAAGTTCTGTAGGAGTTTGGAAGATAATGTTAAGAACAGTGCAGAAGGTGGAGGCCTGGCTTGTGAAATTTCAGAGGGAAGATTGAAGACTCTTATCAGGGCCATGTTTTGATTGTGAAGATTGTGTGGTTTTGGTTAGCTGGGGCTGAAGAATCAGCTGTAAGATACCAGAACCACTAAAGCGAACCTTTGTGTTACTGGGACTATTGATGCTGGTTAGCTGGAGCTAAGAAATTAGTGGTGATTAAGAAGAGACCAGATCACTGAGGTGAAATCTTCTGGTAAGTGTTTTCTGCGAGCACAGAGGCTGTGTTCCAGAGATAGCCATAGTTGTACTTTGTGCTGTGGCTGGACTTGGTACTGTGTAAGACTTACCAAGGTGGTACTGGCTTTGAAAGCATGAAGGGGTCATGAAAAGCTGCTGAGGCTTGGCACTGTAAGAGGCCATGGAAGACCAATGGTGAAGGTGCAACCTCAATTGCAATTGATGGCCCAGTAGTAAAGGGGTCATGCATAAGAGTTGAGGCTTGGCACCATGAAAAGAGCCTATGAGAGGCTATTGGTGAAGCCTATTTACAGTGGAAGACAGCAGTGTTTTGGAGATGCCAGTGCCATGAGATGACCACCAAGAACAGCAGCAGCAGTAAAATACAGCCAGCTGGAGCCTAGAAGACAAGGTGTGTGCTACAAACGGCAGATCTGGAGAAGTGACCCAAGCCCTTGCAGGAGTCCAGAAGATTGTGAGTTGGATCCCAGACATGGAACCATTGGAGTTTTGAGTTTTGCTTTTGATTGTGACTGTGCCCTGATACTTTTCTCTCTTGAAGGAATAAAGTATTTTAGTGGAGCCCACAGTTAAGAGACTTTGAATTTTTAAAAGACTTTGAATTTTAAAAGATATTGGACATTTTAAAGGGATTGAATTTTTAATATGTAAAGACTGTGAGACTTTTAAAATTATTTAAATCTTGGGGATGAATAGGAAAGTAAGAGTTGAGGCTCAATAGGGATGTGTTTGTGTGTCAAGTTGACAAGGGGTCAATTGAACTGGCTGGTTTTGTGTGTCAACTTGACACAGGCTGGAGTTATCACATAGAAAAGAGCTTCAGTTGGGAAGGGCCTCCAAGAGATCCAGCTGTGGTACATTTTCTCAATTAGTGATCAAGGAGGGAGGGCCCCTTGTGGGTAGTACCATCTCTGGGCTGATAGTCTTGGGTTCTCTACAAGAGAGCAGGCTGAGCAAGTCACTGGAAGCAAGTCAGTAAGTTGTACCCCTCCATGGCCTTTGCATCAGCTCCTGCTGCCTGACCTTCTTGAGTTCCAGTCCTGACTTCCTTTGGTGATGAACAGCAATGTGGAAATGTAAGCTGAATAAACCCTTTCCTCCCAACTTGCTTCTTGGTCATGATGTTTGTGCAGGAATAGAAACCCTGACTAAGACAGTTCCCAACAAAGGTTCAATTAACATTCGATCATAATTAATGTGAAAATTTCCTGTCTTTCCTTCCCTTCCCTTTTCTCTTTCTAATGTCTTTCCTTCCATCCTTCTTTCTTTTGACTTATTTTCCTTCCCTCTTGTCTAGCTTTATTTCTTTTTCTTTCCCTTGTGTGATTTGAAACAAAATCAACATGCAAATAAAAGAAAATAAATTTTCATGGGATAAAGGTCCAAGGTCAGGTAGCACACAACCACCTGTAATTTCCTAATTTGCACTCTAGAACATTTAGAGCTCTTTGGCCTCGGTGGGTAAATTTACTCATTTGCATTTACCCACAGGGAGACAAATAAATATACATTCACACACACAGACACACACACACACACACACACACACACACACACACACACACAAGTAAAATGATAATAAATCTTACAAATAAAGAATCTCTTTCACTCTGACAGGGTATCAGGGAAGAGCAGTTTTGTCTTTCAAATTTGTGCCATGGAATCTCCATCATCTTGTGAATTTGCTGTGATGTAAGTTTTGACAATGCTTTTGTTTCTGACATAGCATGATCACCACAGACATGGTATCTCAGTAGATGCCAAGGAAAGACTTACCTAGGTCTGTCATTCCTTAAGACAAAGATTAGGAGTAGGCAATGTTGTGAGTGGCTAGAAAAATATTACTAGCACAAGACACAGCCAGAAGCAATACTCTACTGCACAATAAAAGAAGGCTACACAATTGAGAAAGTTCATGTCTTTGAGTGAACAAATAGAAACAAATTATTTCTGTCCATTCTTCTTAGATATCCTGCATGTTTTAAGCTTGTCTAGAGAAATGACTTAGAATCATTTTCATCAAGCTATAGTATGCAGCCAGATATGAGAACTTCCTGTCTTAGTTTGGGTTTTATTACTTTGAAGAGACACCATGACCAAGGCAACTCCTGTAAAGGACAACATTTAATTGGGGCTGGCTTACACTTTTAAAGTTTCCATGTTGGGAATTATGGTAGCGTGCAGTGCAAGCAGATATGGTGGTAGAGAAGCAGAGTTCTAAATCTTGATCCAAAGACAGTCAAAAGGAGACTCCTTTCCAATCTGGAAGGATCTTGAGTATTGGGAGTCTTCAAAGTGCACCCACACAGTGACACACTTCCTCTAATAAGGCCACACCTATTCTAACATGGCTATACCTCCTAATAGTACCATCCCCATGGGCCAAGCATATTGAAACACCTGAGCCTATAGAGGTAAAAACTATTCAAACCAACATACTTCCAAATAAAATTCTTTAAACTAGTTACAAAAAGAGATTCTAAAGTAATGATAAAAACTTCAAGCATTTAGTAGATAATAACAAAGCATATTTTCTCTAAGAACTATAATAGAGCAACAGTAATTTAAAAAAAAGAGCAAATTAAAATTTTATTCATGTTAAATATGCATTTTGGTAATGGGTTGCAGAGGTTAAAGATTGGAAATGTTCAGAGAAGCTGTTTGAACACTCCCAAATTGTATAAATTGATGTCAGAGAAAATGAGATTCATGTTTCTCAAGAATAAGAGCAAAGAACAGGACCACAAATATTTCCAAGTCTCCTGTTTATTTCTAGTTTCAACAATTCACTCAGTAGAAGCTGGAGAATCCATATCTTCCACAGCACGAAGGGCTGCGGCAGCCATATCAGTAGCCTCCATAGCCAGAGCCATGTCCGTAGCCTCCATAGCCAGAGCCATGTCCGTAGCCTCCGAAGCCAGAGCCATAACCATAGCCTCCGAAGCCAGAACCATGTCTGTAGCCTTCGAAGCCAGAGCCATGTCCGTAGCCTCTGAAGCCAGAACCATGTCCGTAGCCTCCGAAGCCAGAGCCATAACCATAGCCTCCGAAGCCAGAACCATGTCCGTAGCCTTCGAAGCCAGAGCCATGTCCGTAGCCTCTGAAGCCAGAGCCATAGCCCAGTCTGTGGACACTGTTACACCCACAGCCCAGGCCTCCAAAGCCGCCATAGCCGTAGCCCAGGCTTCCATAATTGCTGCTGTAGGAACTCATGCTTTCAAGAGAAGTAGCTTTTTCTTGTGGTAGAGGAGAGGTTGTGAGTGTGAACACCAGCACCTACAGCGAAACTTATATACCCTGGGCCTTGGATGTGACAAAACATGTGCCCTCCTTTGTATCATTCCATGAATAGCAATTACCTGAGATAACAGTTTCATCCACTGTCATTTGGCCAACATCTGTTAAGGATGTTTAAGATTTATTTGGCTACTTAGTGACTTTGTCTCAGAACTTAATGCTTTAACCTGATTAGAAGGAGTCATTGTATCTTCCAAGTACAACAATAATAGATCATAACAGAATTATTTATTATTAGACAATACAGAACACACTAAGTATGCTTGAATGTAAATTAGAATTCTAAGAGCATTTTGTTGGAGGCACAGCTATGGTTTGCATCCACAAAATTTTGGGAAATTTCCCAAATCAAGATTGGAATGACCCATAGGGAGCCCAGCATCAGGACTCCCACAGATGACATCTGTACCTACCCTCTGTATCTTGTTTCTTTCCTTATCAGTCTATTACTAGTTTTCAAAGCCTTTCAGGTCTCATTTCAAAGATTACCTGACTTCAATTTGTCACTGTTTATTCTACCAAAGTGAAGGGAAAAGGAGGGGCCGTGGATGTGGCTATAACCCACCCACTCAGGTCTACATTGTTTCTCCATGCTCAGTATACAGCATGGACTCTGTTTGTGCTCCTCCATTTCTTTAGTTGCTTTCATGTAATTTTGAGATATTTCCTATGATGCCAACTTTCTTTCTAAAAGTTATTTAGCTATTATAACTAATTGTTATTTAGTACTTACTAACAATAACTTAATCTAATACTTACTAACTCAAATAATAACTGAGAGTTCTATAGTACTTAAAACATTTTATCACATAAAATCCTCTGAACAGTTATTAAGAATTTTTCAACTCAAGAAGAACTTAAATTTAGTAAATGTAAGGCACAATCAGAAAGGGGAGTGTAAGATGATAGATACTCTTTAGGAACATTGCAGAATTAATTGATTTTAGTTCCCTTGTGGCTCCCCCCAATGAGGCGGCAATGCCCAAGGCTGAGGTTGAAATTGACTAAACATTACTCACATTGAGCTACATCCTGAAAGGTGAGTCTCATATAATTTATTTTATGGCTATAATTATGCTGTTAGGGGTTTCTTGGGATTTATGACAATTTTTGAACGCCATAGTTTCTAAGAACCGAATATTCCATCTATAATTACAAAAGGACATATTCTTTATTCTAATGGGTTTGGTTTTTTTAACCTTACCTAGTGTTAAAGCTGAAGAGTAAATTGTCCCTCAACAAGTTGTATGAATGGAGTGTGTTAATATGTTGTATTAATCTACAGATCATCCAGAGAATAACTTGGGCAGCTTATCTGGTACTCTAAGAAGTATTTCAAGCCTGACATGAACTCCTGCTCGGTTTCTGTGCATGTGAATGTAGCAATAAAGCTACACAAGCCTCTCTCTTGAATGTCTGTGGAACTCTTTCCATCTTCATTCTATTTTCATGGGAAGGCAGACCTGGCTCTTTGAGACTGTAGCAGATATTGTCAACCCTTTCATTCTCTCTCTCATGAACCACATAGATTACTTACAAACCCCTCCCTGAATCTCAAAATGATTTAAATATGTTTATTCTTTTGTATCAGACCAACTGAAAGAAATATTTAGATATATAAACCAATCACAGCTAAGGATTTCAGGTTATTGTTCTGATACTCTCTGATTGTATAACTTTTTAAATGCATTTGTAGATACTTTGAGACTTAAGATCATCATGTATATGGAAATAATATGGGATAAAATGTAAATCCCTTCAGTAATTTGATAAATGGTATATACATTTTCATGGAAGACAATGTACAACTCTGTGGTGCAAAGTTTATTTCTCCATTAAAAACAAGAAAAAGTCACTTTAAAAGAAAACATAAAAAAAATTATTTTCCTATGAGCACAAGATAAGAAATACATGTTTTGCAGTATGTGTTGAGAATCCTATATTTTTCTGTCCATTCATTGGATCCAAAGAAAAATTATGCTTTTATCACTTGTTTAGAAGTATCAACTCATGGCTTACAGGAGTCTTTTCTTATTTTATGGATAGAAGAGTGAAAATAGTCTCACAATTTTTAGAGTATTAAACTTTTAAAAATGCAAAATATGTCCTCTCCACATAGAAAATGCTCAATAAATCAAATTGGTATAGTATTGACTAAGAATTTCAACAGTAGTAGTAATTTACCTTTCTCCTTTATAGCTTTGTGATAACTGTTTATGAAAGGTATTATTTAAGTCAGCAAGAAAATGCCTCCTGGGAAACCCTATGATACTGGATCTGGCTACACCACCCAGCCTTCAGCAGCATTGTTGTGTGCCCTCACTGGGTCAGCCCACAGTCCTGGTGTATCTCAGCCTCTAGCAGTTTTAACTGAAAGTGCAGGACATAGTCAATCTTCACTGAGAGTTGATATTTAACATTGTTCACAGGTTCCTCCTATGGGGCTGCAAACCCCTTCAGCTCCTAGGGTCCTTTCTCTAGCTCTTCCCTTGGGAAACCTATGCTAAGTCCATTAGTTGACTGTGACCCCTGGGTATTTTGTTCCCCCTTCTAAGAAGGACCGAAGCACCCACACTTTGATCTTCTTTCTTCTTGAGCTTCATATGGTCTATGAATTTTACCTTGGGTATTATGAGCTATTGGGTTAATATCCACTTATCAGTGAGTGCATACCATATGTGTTCTTTTGTGATTGGGTTACCTCACTGAGGATGATATTTTCTAGTTCCATCCATTTGTCTAAGAATTTCATGAAGTCATTGTTTTTAATAGCTGTGTAGTATTCCATTGTGTAAATATACCACCTTTTCTGTATCCATTCCTCTGTTTAGGGACATCTGGGTTCTTTCAAGCTTCTGGCTATTATAAATAAGGCTTCTGTGAACATAGTGGAGCATGTGTCCTTGTTAAATGTTTAAGCATCTTCTGGGTATATGCCCAGGAGTGGTATAGCTGGGTCCTCAGGTAGTACTATGAACTACCCATTACCCCCAGAACTCCCAGAGACTAAACTACCAATCAAAGTGTACACATGGAAGGACCCATGACTCCAGCTGAATATGCAGAGGAGGATGGCCTTGTCAGGCCTCAATGGGAGGAGAGACCCTTGGTCTTTTAAAGCCTTGATGCCCCAGTATAATGGAATGCCAGGTCAGGAAAGTGGGGGCGGGGCATTGGTAAACAGTAGGGGTGGGGACAGGATGGGTGATTTTCATAGGGGTAATGAGGGAAGGGAATAGCAATTGAAATGTAAATAAGGCAAATATCTAATAAAATAAAAAATAAAAAGAAAATATATATATATGAAAACATTGTTCATTGTTTATAAATTCCACTTGGATAACTTGTCAATTAGTTGGGTCAGTTCTCAATTTCAACAAAACGCAATTATTAATGAAGACATTTTAACACAGGTCCTGACCTGGCAAATCATCTAAGCTTATTAGATAAAGTATAAAATTTTAATACTTGTATTCATCATGTAATGGACAAGTCATGGAAATTATATTTCGAACTTCTTACTCTTTCAATACTATTCTATTCCCTCCTCACCCAATCCCTCTTGTTCTTGATATTTATATGTATATATATACACATATATCTCCATATATATTCATATATACATATGTGCAAATATATATGTGTGTGTGTATTTATTTATATGCATATATTCCTCTATGTGTTTTGTTGCACTTGACAGACATCAACATATTTTTACATGTACACCTAAAAAATAATTTTACAAAATCACATTTCGGGGCTGGAGAGATGGCTCAGTGATAAAAAACACTGACTGCTCTTCCAGAGGTCATGAGTTCAATTCTCAGCTGCCAAGTGGTGGCTCACAACATTCTGTATTGAGATCTGATGCCCTCTTCTGGTGAGTCTGAATACAGATACAGTATACATACATACATACATACATACATACATACATACATAAAATAAATAGATAAATCTTTAAAACAAAAAAAAATCACATTTAATTTTCTTATTGAATCATTTATTGGCAATTAGTCATAAGCACACTCTTAGTCCCCAAGCTTAGGATGCAGACACATTTTATAAATGAAATCTTTAAAATTGTAGAATTTGACGTGTTCAGTTGGCTTAGCACCATCACGGTCTCTTGGCTAGGAATTCAGAACAACTAGTGAAGGTACCAAATGCTGAGTTATTAGATCAGGACTTCAGTAGAAGTTGGAGAACCCATATCCTCCACCGCACGAAGGGCGGCGGCAGCCATGTCCGTATCCTCTGAAGCCAGAGCCATGTCCGTAGCCTCCGAAGCCAGAGCCATGTCCATAGCCTCTGAACCCAGAGCCATGTCCGTAGCCTCCGAAGCCAGAGCCATGTCCGTAGCCTCCGAAGCCAGAGCCATGTCCGTAGCCTCTGAAGCCAGAACCATGTCCGTAGCCTCCGAAGCCAGAACCATGTCCGTAGCCTCCGAAGCCAGAACCATGTCCATAGCTTCCAAAGCCAGAGCCATGTCCATAGCCTCCAAAGCCAGAGCCATGTCCATAGCCTCTGAAGCCTCCGAAGATTCTGACGCCTCCGAAGCCAGAGCCAGAGCCCAGTCTGTGGACACTGTTACATCCACAGCCCAGGCCTCCAAAGCCGCCATAGCCATAACCCAGGCCTCCGTAGTTGCTGCTGTAGGAGCTCATGGTTTCAGGAGATGGAGCTTTTTCTTGTGGTAGAGGAGAGGTTGTGAGTGTGAGCATCAGCACCTACAGCGAAGCTTATATACTCTGGGCCTTGGATGTGACAAAACATGTGTCCCTCCTTTGTGTCATTCCACGAATAGCAATTACCTGAGACAACACTTTCATCCACTGTCATTTGGCCAACATCTGTTAAGGATGTTTAAGATTTATTTGGCTACTTAGTGACTTTGTCTCAGAACTTCATGCTTTAACATTATTAGAAGGAGTCATTATATCTTCCAAGTACAACGATAATAGATCATAACAGAATTACTTATTATTAGACAATACTGAACACACTAAGTATTCTTGAATGTAAATTAGAATTCTTCTAAGAGCACTTTGTTGGAGGCACAGCTACAGTTTGAATCCACAAAATTTTGGGAATTTTCCCCAATCAAGATTGAAATATATAAGAATTTCAAAAGAGTCATATATTTTCTATCATGAGAGGCAAGGACAAGTCAGGAATTGTCACCTGATTTCTAGAAGTGGGAGATTTTTTTTTTCTGAGACAGGGTTTGTTTGTAAAACCCTGACTGTCCTGGAACTCACTTTGTAGACCAGGTTGGCCTCGAACTCAGAAATCTGCCTGCCTCTGCCTCCTAAGTGCTGGGATTAAAGGCATGTGGCACCAGGCCTGGCTTGAAGTATAAGACTTTGAGTAAGTACGATTGCCACATTACTTTTGGGATTCACACTTAATTACATTATATTTATTTTGTTTAACAACATACCTCAATCCAGAGACAATGACAGTGATGGAAAATGCACTTCACTTCTTGGCAGAGCTCTCTCCAGCTCCTTCGTCTTGTACCCATAGGGAGTTCTGCATCAGGTCTCCCACAGATGACATCTGTACCTACTCTTTCTATCTTGTTTCTTTCCTTATCAGTCAGTTACTAGTGGTCAAAGTCTTTCAAGTCTCATTTCAAAGATCATGTGACTTCAGTTTTCTACTGTTCAACCTACCAAAGTGAAGGGACAAGGAGGTGCCATGGATGTGGCTATAACCCATCCGCTCAGGTGTGCTTTGTTCCTCCATGTTCAGTATACAGCATGGACCCTTCACCACGTTCTCTGTTGTGCTCTTCCATGGTACAGTTGATTTCAGGTAATTTTCAGATAATATTTCCTATGATACCAACCAAACCATTCTAAAACAAATATTTAGTTATTATAACTAATTGTTATTTAGTACTTACTAACTAACAATTACTTAATTTAGTACTTACTGACTCAAATAATAACTGAGAGTTCTATAGTACTTAAAACATTGTATCACACAAAATCCTCTGAACGGTTATTAAGAATTTTTCAACTCAAGGGGAACTTAAATTTAGTAAATGTAAGGCACAGTGAGAAAGGGGAGTATAAGATGATAGATACTCTTCAGGAACATTGTAGAATTAATTGATTATAGTTCCCTTGTGGCTCCTCCCAATGAGGTGGCAATGCCCAAGGCTGAGGTTGAAATTGACTAAACATTACTCACATTCAGCTACTTCATGCAAGCTGAGTCTCATATAACTTATTTTATGGCTATAATTATGCTGTTAGCTTTTTCTTGGGATTTATGAAAATTTTTGAATGACATGCTTTCTAAGACACTAACATTCTATCTATAATTGCAAATGGACACCTTCTTTATTCTAATTGGTTCATTTGTTTTTTAACCTTACCTAGTATTAAAGCTGAACAGTAGGCTGTATGCAACAGCTCTGCTGTTGGACATCTGCCCTGCAGAGAGACACGCACCAGGAGAGCGTGCACCGGGAGAGAGCACACCAGCCTCCCCTTAGTGACGTCTGCTCCAGGGATTGACTACACTGAGCCTTCTGGTACGCAGGGACTCCCCAATATAACATCTCTTGGGACACAGCCTGCTAGGTTTCCATCTGTGCCCAAGAGTGGGGCAGCTCTGTGATCGTCTGCGCACCAGCTCTGCTGTGGGCCATCTGCCCTGCAGAGGGACCCGCACCGGGAGAGAGCACACCAGCCTCACCTTAGCCACCTCTGTTCCGGGGATTGAATACACTGAGTCTTCAGGTATGCTGGGATTCTCCAAGTATAACATCACTTAGTGAAAGGCACATCAGGGCTCCAAAGTCACTCAGGAGCAGGGCAGCCCCTCAGCAATCGATGCCAGGGGAAACCTGGTAATCCAAGGGGGCAGATAGCCTTGCAGACTCACAGGAGTTCCAAGCAACAGCCAGTGACAACAGGACCAACTAACACCAGAGATAACCAGATGGCAAAAGGCAAGCGTAGGAACATTACTAACAGAAATCAAGGAAATATGGCACCATGCGAACCCAACTCTCCAAAAGCAGCAAGTCCTGAATACCCCATCACACCCGAAAGGCAAGATCTGGATTTAAAATCACTTCTCATGATGCTATTAGAGGATTTCAAGAAGGACGTAAATAAATCTCATAAAGAAATACAGGAGAACATGAATAAATGGGTAGATGCCCTTACAAAGGAAACACAAAAATCGCTTAAAGAAATGCAAGAGAATATGGATCAACAGATGGAAGCCCATAAGGAGGAAACACAATAATCGCTTAAAGAAAAACAGGAGAACTTGGGTCAACAGGCAGAATCCTAAATGAGGAAATGCA
Source organism: Tokudaia tokunoshimensis (assembly GCA_036184795.1). NCBI lineage: Eukaryota > Metazoa > Chordata > Mammalia > Rodentia > Muridae > Tokudaia > Tokudaia tokunoshimensis. The sequence continues at coordinate 75,822,430 of BTHU01000015.1, forward strand.
AAAGTATCTTAAAGTAATACAGGAAAACACAAACAAGTGAAGGATCTGAGCAAATCCATCCAGGATCTAAAAAAGGAAGTAGAAACAACTAAGAAATCACCAAGGGAGACAACTTTGGAGATAGAAAACCTTGGGAAGAAATCAGGGGTCATATAAGCAAATATCAACAATAGAATACAAGAGATGGAAGAAAGAATCTCAGGTGCTGAAGATTCCATAGAAAGCATCGACTCAACAGTCAAAGAAAACTCAAAATGCAAAAAACGTGTAACCCAAAACATCCAGGAAATCCAGGACACAATGAGAAGACCAAACCTAAGGATTATAGGTATAGATGAAAGCGAAGATTTGCAACTTAAAGGGTCAGTAAATATCTTCAACAAAATTATGGAGGAAAACGTCCCTAACCTAAAGAGAGAGATGCCAATGAACGTACAAGAAGCCTACAGAACTCCAAACAGATTGGACCAGAACAGAAATACATCCCGTCACATAATAATCAAAACACCAAATGTACTAAACAAAGAAAGAATCTTAAAAGCAGTAAGAGAAAAAGGCCAAGCAACATATAAAGGAAGACCTAACCGAATCACATCAGACTTCTCACCAGAGACTATGAAAGGCTGAAGATCCTGGGAAGATCTCATACAGACTCTAAGAGAACACTAATGCCAGCCTAGACTACTATACCCAGAGAAACTCTCAATCACCATAGATGAAGAGACCAAGATATTCCATGATAAAACCAAATTTACACAATATCTTCCCACAAACCCAGCCCTGCAAAGGATAATAGGTGGAAATCGCCAATACAAGGAGAGAATCTACATCCTGGAAAAAATGAGATAGTAACATTCTTTCATCAAACCCAAAAGTAGATAACCACTAAAACACAAAGATAGCATCAAGAATAGCAGGTGGCAATAATCACTATTCCCTAATCTCTTTTAATATCAATGGTCTCAATTCCCCAATAAAAAGATATAGAGTAAGAGACTGGATATGTATACAGGACCCAGTATTTTGCTGCGTGCAGGAAACACACCTCAGTATCAAAGACAGACACTACCTCAGAGTAAAAGACTGGAAAACCATCTTACAAGCAAACGGTCCCAGGAAACGAGCCGGAGTAGCCATCCTAATATCAGACCAAATTGATTTTCAACTTAAAGTCATCAAAAAAGACACAGAAGGACACTATATACTGGTCAAAGGAAAAATCCACCAAGAAGAACTCTCAATTCTGAACATCTATGCTCCAAATGCAAGGGCACCCTCATTCATAAAAGAAACTTTACTAAAGCTCAAAGCACACATTGCACCTCACACAATAATAGTGGGTGACTTCAACACCCCACTCTCTGAAATGGATCATTCAGGAAAGCAGAAATTAAACAGGGACACAGTGAATCTAATTGAAGCCTTGGACCAAATGGAACTAATATATATATATATATATATATGGAGAGAGAGAGAGAGAACATTACATGCTAAAGTAAAAGAATATACCTTCTTCTCAGCACCTCATGGTACCTTCTCCAAAATCAACCTTATAATTGATCACAAAACAGACCTCAACATATATAAGAAGATCGAACTAATCCCATGCCTCCTATCAGATCACTATGGAATAAGGGTGGTCTTCAATAGCAACAAAAACAACAGAAATCCCACATACACATGGAAGCTGAAAAATGCTCTACTCAATAATACCTAGATAAAGGAAGAAATAAAGAAATCAAAAAAGTTTTAAAATTTAATGAAAATGAAGGCACAACATACCCTAATTTATGGGACACAATGAAAAAGCGGTAGTCCTGAGTGCCTCCAAAAAGAAACAGGAGAGAGCATACACTAGCAGCTTAATGGCACACCTGAAAGCCCTGGAACAAAAAGAAGCAAATACACCTAAGAGGAGTAGAAGGCAGGAAATCATCAAACTCAGGGTTCAAATCAATCAAGTAGAAACAAATAAAACCATACGCAGAATCAACAAAACTAGGAGTTAGTTCTTTGAGAAAATTAACAAGATGGATAAGCCGTTAGCCAGACTAGCCAGAGGGCACAGAGACAGTATCCAAATTAAGAAAATCAGAAAGGAAAAGAGAGACATAACAACAGAAACCGAGGAAATTCAAAAAATCATCAGATCCTATTACAAAAGCCTGTATTCAACACAACTAGAAAATATGGAGGAAATGGACAATTTCCTAGACAGATACCAAATACCAAAATTAAATCAGGATCAAATAGACCATCTAAACCGTCCTATAACCCCTGAAGAAATAGAAGTGGTCATTGGAAGTCTTCCAACCAAAAAAAGCACAGGTACAGACGGATTTAGTGCAGAATTCTATCAGACCTTCGAAGAAGGCCTAACACCAATACCCTTCAAACTATTCCACAAAATAGAAACAGAAGGAACCCTACCCAACTCATTCTATAAAGCCACAATTACACTGATACTAAAATCACACAAAGATCCAACAAAGAAAAAGAATCTCAGACCAATTTCTCTTATGAATATCGATGCAAAAATACTCAATAAAATTCTTGCCAACTGAATCCAAGAACACATCAAAACAATCATTCACCATGGTCAAGTAGGTTTCATCCCAGGGATGCAGGGATGGATCAATATAAGGAAGTCCATCAATGTAATCCACAACATAAACAATCTCAAAGAAAAAAAACCATGATCATTTCATCAGATGCTGAGAAATCATTTGACAAAATTCAGTATCCTTTCATGTTAAAAGTCTAGGAAAGATCAGGAATTCGAGGCCCATATCTAAACATAGTAAAAGCAATTTACAGCAAACCGGTAGCCAGCATCAGTCTAAATGGAGAGAAACTTGAAGCAATCCCACTAAAATCAGGGACTAGACAAGGCTGCCCTCTCTCTACACCAGAGAATTCCTACAGCTGATAAACAACTTCAGCAAAGTGGCCGGATATAAAATCAACTCAAGAAAATCAGTAGTCTTCCTATACACAAAGGATAAGCAGGCTGAGAAAGAAGTAAGAGAAATGATACCCTTCACGATAGCCACAAACCATATAAAGTATATTGGCGTGACTCTAACCAAAGAAATGAAAGATCTGTATGACAATAACTTCAAGTCTCTGAAGAGAGAAATTGAAGAAGACCTCAGAAGATGGAAAAATCTGCCATGCTCATGGATTGGCAGGATTAATATAGTAAAAATGACCATCTTGCCAAAAGCAATATACAGTTTCAATGTAATCCCCATCAAAATCCCAACTCAATTCTTCATAGAGTTAGGGAGAGCAATTCAAAAATTCATCTGGAATAACAGAAAACCTAGGATAGCAAAACTATTCTCAACAGTATAATAACATCTGGGGGAATCAGTAACCCAGACCTCAAGCTGTACTATAGAGCAATTGTGTTAAAAACTGCATGGTATTGGTACAGTGACAGGCATGTAGATCAATGGAACAGAATTGAAGACCCAGAAATGAATCCACATTCCAATGGTCACTTGATCTTTGACAAAGGAGCTAAAACCATCCAGTGGAAAAAAAGATAGCCTTTTCAACAAATGGGTCTGGTTCAACTGGAGGTCAACATGCAAAAGTATGCAGACTGATCCATTCTTATCTCCTTGTATTAAGCTCAATTACAAGTGTATCAAGGACCTCCACATAAAACCAGACACACTGAAACTAATAGAAAGGAAACTAGGGAAGAACCTTGAACATATGGGCACAGGAGAAAATTTCCTGAACAGAACACCAAGAGCTTATGCTCTAAGGTCTAGAATTGACAAATGGGACCTCATAAAATTACAAAGTTTCTGTAAGGCAAAGGACATTAGCAAAAGGACAAAGCAGCAACCAACAAACTGGGAAAATATCTTTACCAATCCTACATCCGACAGAGAGCTAATATCCAATATATACCAAGAACTCAAGAAGTTAGACTCCTGAGAGCCAAATAACCTTATTAAAAAATTGGAAACAGAGTTAAACAAAGAGTTCTCACCTGAAGAATATCTAATGGCTGAGAAGCACCTAAAGAAATGTTCAACATCCTTAGTCATTAGGGAAATGCAAATCAAAACAACCCAGAGATTCCATCTCACACCAGTCGGAATGGCTAAGATCAAAAACACAGGAGACAGCAGTTTTTGGCGAGGGTGTGGAGAAAGAGGAACACTCCTCCACTCCTGGTGGGATTGCAAGCTGCACTCTGGAAAGCAGTCTGACGGTTCCTCAGAAAACTGGGCATGACATTCCAAGAGGATCCTGTTATACCACTCCTGGGCATATACCCAGAGGCTTCCCCTGCAATCAATAAGGACACATGCTCCTCTATGTTCATAGCAGCCTGATTTATAATAGCCAGAAGCTGGAAAGAACCCAGATGTCCCTCAACAGAGGAATGGATTCAGAAGATGTGGTACATTTACACATTGGAATACTACTCTGCAATTAAAAACAATGAATTCACAAAATTCTTAGGCAAATGGTCAGAACTTGAAAATATCATCCTTAGTGAGGTAACCCAATCACAAAAGAACACAAATGGTATGGCAGTCACTGATGAGGGGATCTTAACCCAGAAACTCAGAATACCCAAGACACAATTCACATATCAATAGATTTCCAAGAAGATGGAAGGAGAGACCCCTGGTCCTGGAAAGACTGGATGTAGGGGAGCGCCAGGACAGAGAAGTGAGAGGGGGTTGAATGGAGAACAGGGGGAGGGAAGAGGGCTTATGGGACTTTCGGGGAGGGAGGAAACAGGAAAGGGGAAATCAGTTGGAATGTAAATAAAAAAAAATTTAAAAAAATCAACTGAGGCTTTGCTAGATAAAATGATTCACAAATAAATTTATACATTATCATATACGTGGCAAAAACAAAAAAGCTGAACAATAAATTGTCCCCCAACCAGTTCTATAAATGGAGCATATTAATATGTTCTATTAATCTACAGATCATCTAGAGAATAACTTGGGCAGCTTATCTGGTACTTTATTAAGTATTGTAAGCCTGTCATGAACTCCTGATCGGTTTCTGTGCATGTGAATGTAGCGATAAAGCTACAGAAGCCTCTCTCTTGAGTGTCTGTGGAACTCTTTCCATTTTCATTTTATTTTCATGGGAAGGCCGACCAGCTTTTTGAAACTGTAGCAGATATTGTCAACCCTTCCCTTCTGTCTCTCATGAACCACATAGTTTACTTACAAACCCATCCCTAATTCTCAAAATGACTTAAATATGTTTAGGGTTTGGTATCAGACCAACTGAAAGAAACATTTAGATCTAAAAACCAATCACAGCTAAGGATTTCAGGTTATTGTTCTGATACTCTCTTATTGTATAACTTTTTAAATGCATTTGTAGATACTTTGAAACTTAAAATCGTCATGTATATGGAAAAAATATGGGCTAAAAATGAAAATCCCTTTAGTAATTTGATAAATAGTGAATACATTTTCATGGAAGACAACGTACAACTGTGCGGTGCAAAGTTTATTTCTCCATTAAAAACAGGAAAAAGTCACTTTAAAAGAAAACATTAAAAAAAACCTTCATTTTCCTATGAGCACAAGATAAGAAATACATGTTTTGCAATATGTGTTGAGAATCCTATATTTTTCTGTCCATTCATTGGATCCAGAGAAAAATTATGCTTTTATCACTTGTTTAGAAGTGTCAACTCATGGCTTACATGAGTCTTTTCTTATTTTATGGATAGAAGAGTGAAAATAGTCTCACAATTTTTGGAGTATTAAAGTTTTAAAAATGGAAAATATGTCCTCTCCACATAGAAAATGCTCAATAAATCAAATTGGTATAGTATTGACTAAGAATTTCAACAGTAGTAGTAATTTACTTTTCTCCTTTATAGCTTTGTGATAACTGTTTATGAAAGGTATTATTTAAGTCAGCAAGAAAATGCCTCCTGGGAAACCCTATGATACTGGATCTGGCTACACCACCCAGCCTTCAGCAGCATTGCTGAGTGTCCTCTCACTGGGTCAGCCCACAGTCCTGGTGTATCTCAGCCTCTAGCAGTTTTAACTGAAAGTGCAGGACTTAGTCAATATACACTGAGAGCTGGGATTTAACATTGTTCACTTTTTCCTCTTATGGGGCTGCAAACCCCTTCAGCTCCTAGGGTCCTTTCTCTAGCTCCTCCATTGGGAAACCTATGCTAAGTCCATTAGTTGACTGTGATCCCTGGGTATTTTGTTCACCCTTCTAAGAAGGACCGAAGCACCCGCACTTTGATCTTCCTTCTTCTTGAGCTTCATATGGTCTATGAATTTTACCTTGGGTATTATGAGCTATTGGGTTAATATCCACTTATCAGTGAGTGCATACCATATGAGTTCTTTTGTGATTGGGTTACCTCACTCAGAATGATATTTTCTAGCTCCATCCATTTGTCTAAGAATTTCATGAAGTCATTGTTTTTAATAGCTGAGTAGTATTCCATTGTGTAAATATACCACCTTTTCTGTATCCATTCCTCTGTTTAGGGACATCTGGGTTCTTTCAAGCTTCTGGCTATTATAAATAAGGCTTCTGTGAACATAGTGGAGCATGTGTCCTTGTTAAATGTTTAAGCATCTTCTGGGTATATGCCCAGGAGTGGTATAGCTGGGTCCTCATATAGTACTATGAACAACCCATTACCCCCATTATCCCCAGAGACTAAACTACCAATGAAAGTGTACACATAGAGGGACCCATATCTCCAGGCTCATATGCAGCAGAGGATGGCCTTGTCAGGCCTCAATGGGAAGAGAAGCCCTTGGTCTTTTAAAGCCTTGATGCCCCAGTATAATGGAATGCCAAGTCAGGAAAGTGGGGGGTTGGGGCATTGGTAAACAGTGGGAGTGGGGAAAGGATAGGTGATTTTCATAGGGGCAATGAGGGAAGGGGATAGCAATTTAAATGTAAATAAGGCAAATATCTAATAAAATTAAAAAGAAAAAGAAAAAATATATTTATGAAAGCATTGTTCATTGTTAGATAAATTCCACTTGGCTAACTTGTCAATTGGTTGGGTCAATTCTCAGTTTCAACAAAATGTGATTATTAATGAAGACATTTTAACACAGGTCCTGACCTGGCAAAACATCTAAGCTTATTAGATAAAGTATAAAATTTTAATACTTGTATTCAGCATGTGATGGACAAGTCATGGAAATTAAATTTCGATCATCTTACTCTTTAAATACTATTCAATTCCCCCCTCACCCAATCCCTCTTGTTCTTGATATATATATATATATATATATATATATGTATATATATATGTATATATATGCATATATCTCCATATACATCCACATATACATATACATAAATATATATGTGTGTGTATTTATTTACATGCATATAGTCCTCTATGTGTTTTGTTATACTTGACAGTTATCAACATATTTTTACACGTACATTAAAATATAATTTTAAAAAATCACATTTCGGGTCTGGAGAGATCGCTCAGTGGTTAAGAACACTGACTGCTCTTCCAGAGGTCATGAGTTCAATTCCCAGCAGCCACATGGTGGCTCACATCATTCCTTAATGAGATCTGATGCTCTGTTCTGGGGTGTCTGAAGACAACTACAGTGTACATACATACGTACATATATAGATACATACATACATATACACATAAAATTAATAGATAAATCTTTAACAAAAGGAAAAAAATCACATTTCATTTTCTTATTGAATCATTTATTGGCAATTAAACATAAGCACACTCTTAGTCCCCAAGCTTAGGACACAGACACATTTTATAAATGTAGTCGTTAAAATTGTAGAATTTGACGTGTTCAATTGGCTTAGCGCCATCAAGGTCTCTTGGCTAGGAATTCAGAACAACTAGTGAAGGTACCAAATGCTGAGTTATTAGAACAGGACTTCAGTAGAAGCTGGAGAACCCATATCCTCTACCGCATGAAGGGCGGCGGCAGCCATGTCCGTAGCCTCCGAAGCCAGAGCCATGTCCGTAGCCTCCGAAGCCAGAGCCATGTCCGTAGCCTCCGAAGCCAGAGCCATGTCCGTAGCCTCCAAAGCCAGAGCCATGTCCGTAGCCTCCGAAGCCAGAGCCATGTCCGTAGCCTCCGAAGCCAGAGCCATGTCCATAGCCTCCGAAGCCAGAGCCATGTCCGTAGCCTCCGAAGCCAGAGCCATGTTCGTAGCCTCCGAAGCCAGAGCCATGTCCGTAGCTTCCGAAGCCAGAGCCATGTCCATAGCCTCCGACGATTCTGACGCCTCCGAAGCCAGAGCCAGAGCCCAGTCTGTGGACACTGTTACATCCACAGCCCAGGCCTCCAAAGCCGCCATAGCCATAACCCAGGCCTCCGTAGTTGCTGCTGTAGGAACTCATGGTTTCAGGAGATGGAGCTTTTTCTTGTGGTAGAGGAGAGGTTGTGAGTGTGAGCATCAGCACCTACAGCGAAGCTTATATACTCTGGGCCTTGGATGTGACAAAACATGTGCACCTCCTTTGTGTCATTCCACGAATAGCAATTACCTGAGACAACACTTTCATCCACTGTCATTTGGCCAACATCTGTTAAGGATGTTTAAGATTTATTTGGCTACTTAGTAACTTTGTCTCAGAACTTCATGCTTTAACATTATTAGAAGGAGTCATTGTATCTTCCAAGTACAATGATAATAGATCTTAACAGAATTACTCATTATTAAACAATACTGAACACACTAAGTATTTTTGAATGTAAATTAGAATTCTTCTAAGAGCATTTTGTTGGAGGCACAGCTACAGTTTGAATCCACAAAATTTTGGGAAATTTCCCCAATCAAGATTGAAATGTATAAGAATTTCAAAAGAGTCACATATTTTCTATCATGAGAGGCAAGGACAAGTCAGGAATTGTCACCTGATTTCTAGAAGTGGGAGGTTTTTTTTGTTTTTTGTTTTTTTTATTTTTATTTTTTCTGAGATAGGGTTTGTCGGTAAAACTCTGGCTGTCCTGGAACTCACTTTGTAGACCAGGTTGGCCTTGAACTCAGAAATCTGCCTGCCTCTGCCTCCTAAGTGCTGGGATTAAAGGCATGTGGCACCAGTGCCTGGCTTGAAGTATAAGACTTTGGGTAAGTACGATTGCCACATTACTTTTGGGATTCACACTTAATTACATTATATTTATTTTGTTTAACAACATACCTCAATCCAGAGACAATGACAGTGATGGAAAATGCACTTCACTTCTTGGCAGAGCTCTCTCCAGCTCCTTCGTCTTGTACCCATAGGGAGTTCTGCATCAGGTCTCCCACAGATGACATCTGTACCTACTCTTTCTATCTTGTTTCTTTCCTTATCAGTCAGTTACTAGTGGTCAAAGTCTTTCAAGTCTCATTTCAAAGATCATGTGACTTCAGTTTTCTACTGTTCAACCTACCAAAGTGAAGGGACAAGGAGGTGCCATGGATGTGGCTATAACCCATCCGCTCAGGTGTGCTTTGTTCCTCCATGTTCAGTATACAGCATGGACCCTTCACCACGTTCTCTGTTGTGCTCTTCCATTGGTACAGTTGATTTCAGGTAATTTTCAGATAATATTTCCTATGATACCAACCAAACCATTCTAAAACAAATATTTAGTTATTATAACTAATTGTTATTTAGTACTTACTAACAATTACTTAATTTACTACTTACTGACTCAAATAATAACTGAGAGTTCTATAGTACTTAAAACATTGTATCACATAAAATCCTCTGAACAGTTATTAAGAATTTTTCAACTCAAGAGAAACTTAAATTTAGTAAATGTAAGGCACAATCAGAAAGGGGAGTATAAGATGATAGATACTCTTCAGGAACATTGTAGAATTAATTGATTTTAGTCCCCTTGTGGCTCCTCCCAATGAGGCAGCAATGCCCAAGGCTGAGGTTGAAATTGACTAAACCTTACTCACATTGAGCTACATTCTGAAAGGTGAGTCTCATATAACTTATTTTACAACTATAATTACCCTATTAGGGTTTTCTTGGGATTTATGACAATTTTTAAATGACATGGTTTCTAATACACTAATATTCTATCTATAATTACAAAAGGACATACACTTTATTCTAATGGGTTTGTTTTTTTAACCTTACCTAGTGTTGAAACTGAGCAGTAAATTGTCCCTCAACAAGTTCTATGAATGGAGCGTGTTAATATGTTATATTAATCTACAGATCATCCAGAGAATAACTTGGGCAGCTTATCTGGTACTCTAAGCAGTATTTCAAGCCTGACATGAACTCCTGCTCTGTTTCTGTGCATGTGAATGTAGCAATAAAGCTACACAAGCCTCTCTCTTGAGTGTCTGTGGAACTCTTTCCATTTTCATTCTATTTTCATGGGAAGGCAGACCCGGCTCTTTGAGACTGTAGCAGATATTGTCAACCCTTTCATTCTCTCTCTCATGAACCACATAGTTTACTTACAAACCCCTCCCTAATTCTCAAAATGATTTAAATATATTTATGGTTTTGTATCAGACCAACTGAAAGAAACATTTAGATCTATAAAGGATTTCAGGTTATTGTTCTGATATTCTGTAGGTGTATAACATGTTAAATGCATTTGCAGATACTTTGAGACCTAAGATCATCTTGTATATGGAAATAATATGGGATAAAATGAAAAGTCCTTCAGTAATTTGATTAAATTTGAATGCATTTCCATGGAAGAAGATGCACAATTGTGCTGTGCTAAGTTTATTTCTCCACTAAAATCAAGAAAAGGGCACTTTAAAAGAAAACATAACAAAACGATTATTTTCCTATGAGCACAAGAAAACAAATACTTGTTTTTACAATATGTGTTGAGAATCCCATATTTTTCTGTCCATCCATTGGATACAAAGAAAAATTATGCTTTTATTACTTGTTTAGATGTATCAACTCCTGGTGCCCTCTTCTGTATACATAATAGAAGTATCAACTCATGGCTTACATGAGTCTTTATTCATTTTATGTATAGAAGGGTGAAAATCGTCTCACTATTTTGGAGCATTAAACTTTTAAAAATGCAAAATATGTCCTATCAACATAGAAATTGATCAATAAATCAAATTGGTTTTGTTTTGACTAAGAATTTCAACAGTAGTAGCAATATACTTTTCTCCTTTATAGACTTGTGATAACTGTTTATGAAAGGTATTATCTCAGTCCGCAGGAAAATGCCTCCTGGGAAACCCTATGACACTAAATCTAGCTACACCACCCAGCCTTCAGCAGCATTACTGAGTGCCCTCACTGGGCCAGCCCACAACCCCGGTGTATGTCAACCTCTAGCAGTTTTCACTTAAAGTGCAGGACATAGTCAATCTTTACTGAGAAGTGGGATTTAACATTGCTCATTGGTTAGTTACATTCCAAGTAGATCACTTGTTGATTGGTTAGGACAATTCCCAATTTCAACAAAATGAGTTTATTAAAGAAGAAATGCTAACACAGGTCCTAACCTGTAAAATCTTCTAAACTTATTAGATAAAAGTATAAAACTTTAATACTTGTATTCACCATGTGCTGGACAAATCATAGAATTATTTTTCGATCTTCTTACTCTTTCAATACTATTCCTCCCTCACCGAGGCCCTCTTGTTCTTGCTCTGTATCTCTCTCTCTCTCTCTCTCTCTCTCTCTCTCTCTCTCTCTCTCTCTCTCTCTCTTTCTGTGTGTGTGTGTGTGTGTGTGTGTGTGTGTGATGTGTATTTATTTACATGCTTATATTCCTGTATGTGTTTTGTTGTACTTGACAGATATCAACATTTTTATATATACATCTAAAAAATGAAAAAATCACATTTCAATTTCTTATTGAACAATTTATTGGCAATTAAACATAAGCCCACTGTTAGTTCCCAAGCATAGGAGGCAGACACTTTTTATAATTGGAGTCTTAATACATATATTAATTAATTAATTAATTAATTAATTGAAAATGTGGAATTTGATGTATTCAGTTGGTTTAGCACCATCAAAGCTTCTTGGCTAGGATTTCTCAGAACAAATAGTGAAGGTACCAAATGCTGAATTATTAGAACAGGATTTCAGTAGAAGCTGGAGAATCCATATCCTCCACAGCACGATGGGCGGTGGGAACCATATCTGTAGCCTCCGAAGCCAGAGCCATGTCCGTAGCCTCCGAAACCAGAGCCATGTCCGTAGCCTCCGAAGCCCGAGCCATAACCGTAGCCTCCGAAGCCAGAGCCATGTCCATAGCCTGCGAAGCCAGAACCATGTCCGTAGCCTCTGAAGCCAGAGCCATGTCCGTAGCCTCCGAAGCCAGAGCCATGTCCGTAGCCTCCGAAGCCAGAGCCATGTCCGTAGCCTCTGAAGCCAGAACCATGTCCGTAGCCTCTGAAGCCTCCGAAGATTCTGACGCCTCCGAAGCCAGAGCCAGAGCCCAGTCTGTGGACACTGTTACATCCACAGCCCAGGCCTCCAAAGCCGCCATAGCCATAACCCAGGCCTCCGTAGTTGCTGCTGTAGGAACTCATGGTTTCAGGAGATGGAGCTTTTTCTTGTAGTAGAGGAGAGGTTGTGAGTGTGAACACCAGCACCTACAGCGAAGCTTATATACTCTGGGCCTTGGATGTGATAAAATATGTGCCCCTCCTTTGTGTCATTCCACGAATAGCAATTACCTGAGACAACACTTTCATCCACTGTCATTTGGCCAACATCTGTTAAGGATGTTTAAGATTTATTTCGCTACTTAGTGACTTTGTCTCAGAACTTAATGCTTTAACCTTATTAGAAGGAGTCATTGTATCTTCCAAGAACAAAGATAACAGATCATAACAGAATTACTTATTATTAGACAATACTGAACACACTAAGTATTCTTGAATGTAAATTAGAATTCTTCTAAGAGCATTTTGTTGGAGGCACTGCTATGCTTTGCAGCCACAAAATTTTGGAAAAGTGCCCAGATCAAGTTTGAAATGTATCAATGTTTCAAAAGTGTCACATATTTTGTATCATAGGAGGCAAGGACAAGCCAGGAATTTTCACCTTGATTTCTGGAAGTTTGAGATTTTGGGTAAGTATGATTGCTATATTTCTTTTGGGATTCAAACTCAATTATTTTATCTTTATTTTTGTTTAACAACATACCTCAATCGAGCTCCAAGTGGAGAGAGAAACAATTATAGAGATGGAAAATCCACTTCACTTCTTGGTAGAACTCTCTCTACTTCCTTCATCTTGCACCCATAGGGAGTCTAGCACAGGTCTCCCACGGATGATATCTCTACCCACTCTCTCTTTAACTTGTTTCTTTCTTTATCATTCTGTTAAAACTTGTCTGAGTCAAGTCCTATTTCAAAGATCACCTGACTTCAATTTGTCACTGTTCATCCTACCAAAGTGAAGGGACAAGGAGGTGCCATGGATGTGGCTATAACCCATCCACTCAGGTGTGCGTTGTTTCTCCATGCTCAGTATACAGCATGGACCCTTCACCATGTTCTCTGTTTTTGTTCTTCCGTTGGTTTAGTTGCTTTCAGGTAATTTTGAGATAATATTTCCTATGATACCAACCAAATTTTCCAAAACATTTATTTAGTTATTATACTAATAGTTATTTAGTACTCACTAACGAATAATAATTTAATTTAGTACTTTACTAATTCACTCAAATAATAACTAGGAGTTATTTAATACTTTAAATATATTGTATCACATAAAATCCCCTGAACATTTAATAAGAATTTTAAAACTCAAGAAGAACTTAAATTGAATAAATGGAAGGCACATTCAGAAAGGGGAGTAGATACTATGATAGATACTTTTTAGGAGCATTGTATATTTGGTTTTAGTCTCCCTTTGACTCATCCCAATTAGGTGGCAATGCCCAACCAAGGCTGACTTTGAAATTGACTAAACCTTACCCCCATGTAGCAACATGTTGAAAGCTGAGTCTCATATAAGTTAGTTTATAACTATAATTACCCTATTATCTTCTCCTTGGAATTTATGGTAATTTTTGAATGACATGGTTTTTAAGAAGCTAATATTCCATCTAAAATTACAAAGGAACACATTCTTTGGTCTAATGTGTTGGGGTTTTTTGACCTTAGTGTCAGAGCTGAGGAGTCAGTTGGCCGTCAACAAGTTGTATGAATACAGTTATGTTATAGTAATGAAAGAAAGGTACAGAGAATAACTTGAATAGCTTATTAGACACTCTAAGATGTATTTCAAGCCTGGCATGATCTCCTGCTCTGTTTCTGTGCATGTGAATGTAACAATAAAGCTACACAAACCTTCCTCTTGAGTGTCTGTGGAACTCAAGCCAAATCTCATTCAATTTTCTTTTTTTTTCTATATTTTTTTATTTACATTACAAATGATTTCTCCTTTCCCATTTCCTCTCTCCCTGAAAGTCCCATAAGCCCTCTTCCCTCCCCCTGTTTCCCATTCAACCCCCTCTCGCTTCTCTGTCCTGGCATTCCCCTACACCCAGTCTTTCCAGTACCAGGGGTCTCTCCTTCCATCTTCTTAGAAATCTATTGATATGTGAATTGTGTCTTGGGTATTCCTCATTGGAAGGCAGCCCTAGCATTTTGAAACTGTAGCAGATACTCTCAACTCTTATATTCACATCATGAACCACGTACTTTAGATACAAACCCCTCACTTAATTCTCAACATGTTTTAAGTTTTAAAAGCTTAAGTTTTAAGTTCAAAAATGTTTGGTTTTGTGTCAGGGCAACTGGAAGAAAGATTTAGCTCTATAAACAAATCACAGCTAAGAATTTCAGGTTATTGTTCTGATATTCTCTGAGGGCACAACTTGTTAAAAACATTTTTTTTAATACTTTGAGATTTAAGATCATCTCGTAAATGGAAATAATATGGAATAAAAATGAAACACCATTCAGTAATTTGATAAATGGTAAATGCATTTTCATGGAAGATGATGCACAACTGTGCTGGGAAAGGTTATTTCTCCACTAAAAACAAGAAAAAGGCACCTTAAAAGAAAACATAACAAAACCATTATTTTTCTATGAGCACAAGATAGGAAATACATTTTTTTGCAATGTGTGTTGAGAATCCCATGTTTCTCTGCCCATCCATTGGATCTAAAGAAAAATGATGCTTTTATTACTTGTTTTGAAATATCAACTCATGGCTTACATGAGTCTTTACTTACATTATGGATAGAAGGGTGAAAATAGTCTCACTCTTAATTACAGTATTAAACTTTTAAAAGTGCAAAACATGTCCTATCAACATAGAAATTGATCAATAAATTGAATTGGTATAGTATTGACTAAACTAAAAATTTCAACAGTAGTAGTAATTACTTTTCTCCTTTATAGACTTGTGATAACTGTTTATGAAAGGTATTATCTCAGTCCGCAGGAAAATGCCTCCTGAGAAACCCTATGACACTGAATCTGGCTACACCACCCAGCCTTCAGCAGCATTACTGAGTGCCCTCACTGGGCCAGCCCACAGTCCTGGTGTATCTCAGCCTCTAGCAGTTTTCACTTAAAGTGCAGGACATAGTCAATCTTCACTGAGAAGTGGGATTTAACATTGCTCATTGGTTAGTTACATTCCAAGTAGATCACTTGTCGATTGGTTAGGACAATTCCCAATTTCAACATAATGAGTTTATTAAAGAAGAAATCTTAGCACAGGTCCTAACCTGTAAAATCTTCTAAGCTTATTAGATAAAAGTATAAAACTTTAATACTTGTATTCACCATGTGCTGGACAAATCATAGAATTATTTTTCGATCTTCTTACTCTTTCAATACTATTCCTCCCTCACCGAGGCCCTCGTGTTCTTGCTCTGTATATCTGTGTGTGTGTGTGTGTGTGTGTGTGTGTGTGTGTGTGTGTGTGTGGTATGTGTATTTACATGCATATATCCCTGTATTTGTTTTGTCATACTTGACAGATATCAACATTTTTACAAGTACACCTAAAAATAATAAAAAAAAACACTTTTCAATTTCTTATTGAATCATTTATTGGCATTAAACATAAACACACTCTTAGTCCCCAAGCATTGGATGCAGACACATTTTATGATTGGAATCTTTAAAATTGTAGAATTTAACGTATTCTGTTGGTTTAGCACCATTCTCAGAACAACCAGTGAAGGTACCAAATGCTGAGTTATTAGAACAGGACTTCAGTAGAAGCTGGAGAACCCATATCCTCCACCGCACGAAGGGCTGCGGCAGCCATATCAGTAGCCTCCATAGCCAGAGCCATGTCCGTAGCCTCCGAAGCCAGAGCCATGTCCGTAGCCTCCGAAGCCAGAACCATGTCCGTAGCCTCCGAAGCCAGAGCCATGTCCGTAGCCTCCAAACCCAGAGCCATGTCCGTAGCCTCCGAAGCCAGAGCCATGTCCGTAGCCTCCGAAGCCAGAACCATGTCCGTAGCCTCCGAAGCCAGAACCATGTCCGTAGCCTCCGAACCCAGAGCCATGTCCGTAGCCTCCGAAGCCAGAGCCATGTCCGTAGCCTCCGAAGCCAGAGCCATGTCCGTAGCCTCCGAAGCCAGAGCCATGTCCGTAGCCTCCGAAGCCAGAGCCATGTCCGTAGCCTCCGAAGCCAGAGCCATGTCCGTAGCCTCCGAAGCCAGAGCCATGTCCGTAGCCTCCGAAGCCAGAACGATATCCATAGCCTCCGAAGCCTCTGAAGCTTCCATAGCCAGAGCCAGAGCCCAGTCTGTGGACGCTGTTACATCCACAGCCCAGGCCTCTAAAGCCACCATAGCCGTAGCCCAGGCCGCCGTAGTATCTGCTGTAGTAGCTCATGGTATTAGGAGAGGTCGGTTTGAGCTGTTGTACAAAGATCCTTAGTGCGAGTGTCGACACATGTAGGTGGATGCTTATATACTCAGTGCTGAACGTGTGAAAAAACCCGTGAGCACTCTTTTCTTTCATTCCAAGTTATTAATTTACTAGAGACACCTCATTAATCTGATTGCTAACACAAAGAGAGGCATATAACTCATTAAAATTTCTTACCTTTCTTCTCTGCCTCTTTAGAATTCCCGTGAACTCATTGAGTCCTTTTTAATGTGAAAATGACAACGACTTCAAAGTTGGATAATTTAAATTCCTGTAGTAGAATTCATTATTGGGCTTATATAGTTCATATTAGACATTCCCTTTTCCCTAAATATTTTCTCATTTATATCATTCAGCTAATTTGTAGCATCCAATACCCATCTAAGTTCTAATAAGTGATTTTATTTGAAATATTTAAATGTTTTGTAATCTCCAAATGCATTTTTGAGATTGGCAAATGAAGGATCTGTTCTCTTTCAAATTAAGAATGCATGCTTACAGGTGAGCAATATATATATATATATATATACATATATATACGTATATACATATATATATGTATATACGTATATATATGTATATACATATATATACATATGTATATATATATATATACACACACACACACACACACACATACACACACACATAAACAATATCGAATAACAGTTCAGCAGCGAGCTAAAAGACAGACATTTGTATTGAAAACGCTTTGCCATGATGAGGGTTAGAAGTAAGAAAGTCCTATCACAGAACTGAACGAAACAAGACAATCAGCCAGCTAAACAAGTACAACTAAAAGCTGTTGAATTAAGTATGAACTAACCTCATACGAAAAATTGCCCTGCTTAATTGGTAACTTAAAGATCAATGGCACATTTAATCATCAAATAAGAATCTACAAAGGAGTGGGATGAGATTGCAGAATTCAAATTTTTATTTCTTGCAAGGCTACTTTACTTTCCCAGTATGCTTAATGATATGGTTTAATTGAAAATAGTCTATTGATCTTATAATTAATGGGCCCAGCTTGCTGAATGTGTGTAAATTGAGAGTGAGTTGAGAAATATCTCTAAGTGTCACAAAACAGGTTTAACGTATGAAAATATAGTTATGGTGTCAGCCTCTTGTTGACTTGAATATGAGTATTACCTAGTGAAAAAGCAAAGCAGAAAAGCATCACTTAGTGATCTTTGTGACACTTTTAATTCAATCCCAAACTATTATTTGGAGCAATCTATAACTGGATGTTTATTGGCTCTCTCCTTCATAATGGAATTTTTGTGATTCATCAGCATGCATGCGTAATTAAGTTTACGAACAGAAATAATAGTTTCTTTACTAATCGTACTGATTTATTAGAAGATGAAGGAGTTATCGAAACAAAGTGAAAGAATTCTGGCATTATGATGTCATCGGTGTGATGAGCTGAAAACTGTGGGGCATAGTCAATTTTCTTGCACAGCTAACGCTATCAGGAACTTAGTTGTAGAATGAGCAAAGTCATCTTTAGAGAGTTCTCTTGTTATTGCTCTTACCGTTACACACTATGGTTCTTAATATTACATATTGTTGAATGTGAAAACAACCTAATAGAGACCAGAGGTTCCACATCCTAGGTATAAGGGGTAGAGACGTGCGTCCGCAGCCTTTGTAGACAGACTCATCATCGGAGTTATCACAATCACTGCCACATCCCAGACTGCAAGGGTCTCCACATCCATAACCACAGCCACAGCTCTAGACTCTGAGGCCTCCATGGCTACAGGCTAGCCTGGATAGTAGTTCCTGTGCTTGTTCATGGTGTCCAGACTGGCGAGTTAGTCTGGTCAGGGCAATAAGATCCAATAGTTATCATTTACTGTCAAATTTTCATATTACTTTATGTACCATACTTGACAAAATCCTAACAAAATGAAGACGGCGTCCAACTCACCACAGTGTGAGAGCTTGCTTCATATTCATCGCGCTCCTGAGCTCCTGAAACCCATCACATCACCTTTAAGGCAAGAAATCTCTAGTTCGGCCTTCAAACTCTGGACCCAGTGGTCCCTAAAAACAGCTATTCATAGACAAATGACAGAGTTGTAGTACTACTTTGAAATTCAGTATCATTTGATATCTACGTTTCTTCGAGATATTTTGTTTTGCTTATTATTAAATGAAAAAAGGTAATTAAATCTGAAATATTATAGCCTTCTAAAGCCATGCCTATCTCACACTGGGTTTCTTTGTGAAGGAAGAAACTTGAAACCCCTCAGGGAATCAGCCCTCCTGCTGTGGGCCCCCGCTGTGAACTTCCCAGCAGGAAGCTGAAATGGTCTCATTACTTTTTCATCTTCTTTCCTTATTATTTTAGAGCATTGATCCTCATAACCGGAAGCTTTATCTTAATAAATTTTTGAAGAATAAAACTATTTTTATCTGTTAACATGGCATAATCTTTTAAACATCAATGGCATTTCCTAACGATAATTAGAGATCTATTTTGTAAGCAGTCTCACAAACTATTCAAAATTTAACTGTTTTACAGTGATGTCTTTTAATGTATATAGGTATCCAAAGTATTCTCATAAAATAGTGATTACAGTCCCCTCACCTTTAACTGTCTTCACTGTGACCTTATTTCCGCTGATCCTTCCTTCTCAATGCCAATCACTTTTCATTCAAGACTTAATTTTTCATATAAATCCATGTTACTGTATAGTGACACAGCTACTTTCACCATAATCATTTTATTTTCCTTCTACTTGCCTATTATATGTTTATTTACAGCATAATATCTGACTGGTGGCTCATAAAATAATATTTATTAGAATCTCAAATATTGAGAATGTTCTGATACAAAAGACTATAAAATTCAACAACACTTTACACTGGAGATGTCTTGAAGATCTCCAAAAATAACCATGTTGTTAAAAGGTAGAATAGAAGAGATAATATTTGAGACGGAAATGATTTTCAGCCATCCTTAAGATACTGTTCATGTGTAGAGGTACTGAAGGTTTCACAGCAAAGTTTGCCTAGTCTTTACTCACAGATAGGCTCAGGTTCAAGGTTAAACATAAGCAATCTCTGCTCTATGTCTTTACCCATAGCGATAATTTTCATGATCTTTGATTTGAACACTGTTATCTGTGTAGGAATACCAGACTATTTTTAAATTTAAGTTAGAGAATATGTGATGGTTTTGTTCATTGTTATCTATAGCTGTAGGTTAAGTATTTGTGATCTCTGGCTTCCCTATGGCCTCTCACCTGCATATGTGTGTGTGCAAGCACATTACACACACATTCATATACATGCACAAAAACACACTCAGGAATTTACAATAATATTACACATTACTATCTTTCTGCTTCTTTTCTTTTAATTGTTTATTCTGAGTGAAAAACAATTTGAATATTTTACCCTCATTAATTTAAGCTGAAGTCACAAACTTACAAATAAAACTCCTTGACTTAGAATGTCATGTTTTACTTACTTGGATTTACCAATTATTTACCTGCATTGAATCTGATGAACTGTTGTAATGTTTTATCCATAAGATAACCATATCTGTCCCCCAGAATATTTGATATTCTAAATCCTTCCCTTTATTCCTGCAGAGATCCACAGAATCAATATCCAATAGCATAATAACTCTGCGTTGTACTGTTTAATAATGTTATATAGATCACTCTTGTTTATTATTATATATGTAATATCTATCAATATTATAGATAGATAGTACTGAGAACTTGAAAAAACAATAGCTATTGCTACTATCTGTAAAACAATGTAATCCTCTAATCAAGTCACTGGAATATCACTGTTCTGCCAGAGTCCAGTAAAGTGATAAGACGCTTTGAAAATATGGACTCAAAGGAGCTCACCATGGCTGAGTGAAAAAGGAATCTATACCCATGATTAATAAGCAAGTCTGACAGCATTAATTACTACACATTTGTATTCATACTGGACTAAACTACATTAATTAAAACAAAAAATATTAAATAGAAGGAGGTTTAGAATATGAATGTGAAAAGTAAGTGAATTCTTGCAAATTCATATGTCTTGATTAGATGAATTGGTGGACAAATCTATTTTGAAATGAAATGGCTTACTTGAAAATGCACAACAAACAAAACATAAGACATGAGCCAGAGGCAGCATTTTCATGAGGAAATAAGCGAATAAATGCAACATATGCTGATTTTCAGTAGAATAATTTATTTCAAACCAAACCAGCGTACTCTATACACATTAAAGTAGGGAGTGTCTATAAGCATGTTTAGATGGTAAGCCCTCTTAAAACTTGAACTCTTCAGAATTTCTCGTCTTAGTTCACAGTAATATAGATTCAATATTTGATTGATTTGGCTAATCTTCTTATAATCTCAAGTGTTGGTTTCCCAGGTCAGCCCTTCAGGAGAAGGTGGAGAATCCATATCCTCCAAAGGAACGTGGGCGACTGTAGCCATATCCATAGCCTCCAGAACCAGAGCCATATCCACAGCCTCCAAAACCAAAAAATCCATGTCCATAGCCCAGTCTGTGGAAACTGCTACAGCCACAGTCCTGGCCATAGCCCAGGCCCCCAAAGCCTCCAGAGCCTGGGCTTCCATAGTAGCTGTTGTAGTAACTCATGGTGTCTGAGGTGGAGAACTTGGTATGCTATTCAAGGGAAGATCTTGGGCACAAATATCCTCATGTGAGGCACACTTATATACCCCTAGAAGAGCATGTGACATGAACTATGCCTTTCCTCCTTTTGCATCATTTGACTTTAATTAAAATTACTCAAAAGTACTCCTTGCTACCTTGTCCACTGGCAAGGAGAGTCTCCTTTATATTCATTAAACTATTGAATGTGCTTAGCTGCCAAATTATCATGGCCCTTAAAACTCCTCTCATCACTTAATGAGATAGAGTTGCTCCATCTTCAAAGTCTGCATAGACCAACCCCCTAATAGAACTCCTCATACCTGGCATGTTAGAATGATCACATCTAACAACATCTTATTCTCAATTACATCTACTCATGTCTGGTTCTCCTTAGATGCTTAACTTACAAATTTAATCAAAGGATTTATGTTCAGTTTGGAGCTCAGCATTCTCCTTTACCCACTAAAAGTATTTTGTTTCTCAGACTCAAGTGTAAATTAATGATCTGTTTTGAGAAACTGGGTAGAACACCCATGAAAGTGAGAAGGCATCAGTTCTACTGTGTTTGAAGAGTAAGGCACTCTAGATACAAAGGAAGGTCTATTTTTCTTTGGCCAGGGTTAGGATATTATTTATCACAATTACCATTTGTTTTACAATTTGTTCCATGTAGCATTGACAGTTGGTGAACAAATGTTGATATCATATTTAAAGCTTACACTTGGCTTATTAGTGTTCAGTTTTATTATGGTTTGACTCTACTATAAGTTTTGGCAATGGGGTGAAGAGAAAGATCTAAAACTGAAGACACGGGTAAAAATTGTTGCAAAAATGGCTTTAAAACTCATGGGAAGATACCTCAAATTCTGACACTGTCCTCTGCACATCTGTGTAATATATTGCCAAAACAGCCATCATCCTGTTATCTACATTTGACTTTACTGCCATTTCTTAAACTGTTTCTGATTTTTTCATGTTACACTTTTCCTTCTTAATTAACTTTATATTTGGGATAGTTTTACATTTCAGAAAAATGAACATCAACATGATGTCCCTATAACCCCACTGTACTGGCTGGTTTTGTGTGTCAACTTGACACAGGCTGGAGTTATCACAGAGAATGGAGCTTCAGATGAGGAAATGCCTCCATGAGATCCAGCTGTAAGGCATTTTCTCAATTAGTGATCAAGGGGGAAGGGCTCATTGTGGGTGGTACCATCCCTGGGCTAGTAGTATTGGGTTCTATAAGAAAGCAAACTGAGCAAGGCAGAGAAAGCAAGCCAGTAACATCCCTCCATGGCCTCTGCATCAACTCCTGCTTCCTGACCTACTTGAGTTCAGTCCTGACTTCCTTTAGTGATGAACAGTAACATGGAAGTATAAGCTAAATAAACCCTTTCCTCCCCAACTTGCTTCTTGGTCATGATGTTTGTGTAGGAATAGAAACCCTGACTAAGACACTTACCAATAGTGTCTCTCTTTAAAGATATTTCAATAACATTGCACGTTTATCACAGAGGGTAGGGTGATCATGATAGACTGTCATTACCCAAACTGCAAAGGTCAAGCAGAGTTTGTGGTTGTGTTTTGCATTTCATGGGCTTTAACGACTTTATGGAGTCATGAAAGCAGGATAAAATAGTATCATATAAAGTATTTTCACTGAGCTAAAAATAACCTTCTTTTTCTTTTTTTCTTTTTTTATCTAGAAATTAAGTTTTAATACATAAAGTATAGATTTATAAAATAATATGAGCTTACAAGTGCTTTCAAATTTATAAATCAAATTATGAAATTATTTTATGTTTTCAAAAATCTTTTGATGCTAAGTTAGGGGAACAATGGAATTGGGAATTACATTTTTTTTAAATTTTTAAAATATTTCTTTTTTTAATTGGATAATTTATTTATTTACATTTCAAATGTTATCCCCTTTCCTGGTTTCCCCTCTGCAAAGCCCCTACCCTATCAGTGAGCACATACCTTGTGTGTTTTGTGACTGAGTTACCACACTCAGAATGATATTTCCATGACTAGTTCATTGTTGAGAGTAGGGTGTTGAAGTCTCCCACTACTCTTGTGTGAAATGCAAAGTGTGCTTTGAGCTTTAGTAAAGTTTCTTTTATGAATGTGGGTGACCTTGCATTTGGAGCATCAATGTTCAGAACTGAGAGTTCATCTTGGTAGATTTTTCCTTTGATGAGTATGAAGTGTCTTCTTATCTTTTTTTGATATCTTTTGGTTGAAAGTTGATTTTATTCGATATTAGAATGGCTACTCCAGCTTGTTTCTTGGAATCATTTGCTTGGAAATTTTTTTTCCATCCTTTTACTCTGAGATAGTGTCTGTCTTTGTCACTGAGGTCTGTTTCATGAATGCAGCAAAATGCTGGGTCCTGTTTACTTATCCAATCTGTTAGTTTATGTCTTTTTATTGGGGAATTGAGTCCATTGATGTTAAGAGATATTAAGGAATAGTGATTGTTGCTCCCTATTATTTTTGTTGTTTGAGGTGGAATTGTGTTTTTGTGGCTATCTTCTTACGGATTTGTTGAAAGAAGATTACTTTCTTGCTTTTTCTAGGGTGCAGTTTCCCTCCTTGTGTTGGCGTTTTCCATCTATTAGCCTTTGTAGGACTGGATTTGTGGAAAGATATTGTGTAAATTTGGTTTTATCATAGAATATCTTGCTTCTCCATCTATGGTAATTGAGAGTTTTGCTGAGTGTAGTAGTCTGGGCTGGCATTTGTGTTCCTTTAGCATCTGTATGACATCTACCCAGGATCTTCTAGCTTTCATAGTCTCTAGTGAGAAGTCTGTTGTAATTCTGATAGGTGTGCCTTTATATGTTACTTGACATTTTTCCCATACTGCTTTTAATATTCTTTCTTTGTTTAGTACATTTGGTGTTTTGATTATTATGTGACAGGATGAATTTTTTTTCTGGTTCAATCTATTTGAAGTTCTGTAGGCTTCTTGTATGTTCATGGAATCTCTTTCTTTAGGTTAGGGAAAAGTTTTCTCCTATAATTTTGTTGAAGATATTTACTGGCCCTTTAAGTTGGGAAACTTCACTCTCTTTTATACCTATTATCCTTAGGTTTTGCCTTCTCATAGTGTCATGAATTTCCTGGATGTTTTGGGTTAGGAGTTTTTCGCATTTTGCATTTTCTTTGATTGTTGTGTCAACATTTTCTATGGTATCTTCTGCACCTGAGATTCTCTCTTCTATCTCTTGTATTCTGTTGGTGATGTTTGCGTCTAAGATTCCTGATCACCTTTCTAGGTTTTCTATTTCCAGAGTTGTCTTCATTTGTGATTTCTTTATTGTTTCTATTTCCATTTTTAGATCCTGGATGGCTTTATTCAATTCCTTCACCTGTTGTTTGTTTTCCTGTAATTCTTTAAGGGATGTGTGTGTGTGTGTGTGTGTGTGTGTCCTCTTAGAGGACTTCTATCTACTTACCTGTGTTCTCCTGTATTTCTTTAAGGGAGTTATTTATGTCCTTCTTAAAGTCCTCTATCATCATCATGAGATGTGATTTTAAAACAGACTCTTGCTTTTCTGGTGTGTTGGGGTATCCAGGGCTTGCTCTAGTGGGAGAACTGGGTTCTGATGATGTCAAGTAGTTTTGGTTCCTGTTGCTTATGTTCTTGCACTTGCCTCTCGCCATTTGGTTATCTCTGGTGTTAGCTTGTCTTGCTGTCTCTGATTGTGGCTTGTCCCTCCTGTAAGCCTGTGTGTCAGTAGTCCTGGGAGACCAGTTCTCTCCAGGATGAATTTGAGTATGGAGAGCTGTGGCACAGGGTCAGCTCTGGGCACAGATGGAAACCAGAAGAATACTGTCCCAGCCTGCTCTTAATTCCTGTGTCCTGATGGCTCTGGTTGGGTCCCTCTTAGGCCAGATAGTGGTCTCATCTGTGCTCTCAGGTGTGTCAGCACTCTTGGGAGAGCAGCTCTCTCCCAGTGGGCTTTGTGTAAAGAGAGCTGTGGCACAGGGTCAGCTCCAGGTGCAGATGGAAACCTGAAGGATCCTCAACAATCTCCTTTTTCATACAATTATGCCTCAGTACACCTCCCATTCTCTTGGAAAATGTTAAGTTTGTATTGTTTATTGTTACTTATGGTTCTTTATTTTGCCAGAGTATCATGTTGTCAGAGTCATATAGTAGCATACCTTTTCAGCATGACTTCTTTATTTAATCAAACACTTTTTAGGAATCTTCTTTTTTGTTTCTTGATAGCTCTGTTTTATATCTGGATATTATTCTGTCTGATAAAAGTAACACGGTCTAGTCACTTACTCTTTAACAGACATGCTTATACAGTTTTGTTAACTATGAAAACAATAAATCATTTGTTCATGTTTTCATATGTACATAAAGTTTCAGCTCTTCTTGGTAAATGTCAAGGAGGAAAACTGCCTGAGAATATGTTTAGCTCGGCAGAAAATAGCCAAATAGTCTTCATACTGTGCTATGCCCATTTGCATTCCTGGAAAGAGTAGGCATTCTTCTGGCTCTGCATCCTAAGCAGCATTTGTTGCTGTCAGTGTTTGGAACTTAACTCATTCTGATATGTATGTTAATATAATTTTCAGAATATCACCCACACTGTGTCCTCACACATGTCTGTATGTTATTGTGAAACATGTGAAATAAAAATTTGGGAACCATCTGCTTTTTATTCAATTCCATAGCTATTGTTCATACACACATACATACATACATATATACACATATATATGTGTGCATCTATATATGCATATACATATTAATATACATATATTTGAATCAATATAGCTACTTCTTTTCTTGTATGTACATTTTCATGGTAAAAATTCCATGTGCTCTTTGCCTCTTCTATGACTTTTATTCACTATGTTAGAGCATCACTGTACATAAGTATTAAGTAGAGTCCAGATTCTAGTACTAACCAGTAGGGACTGTGCCTCTCATTGGCTTGTATAATTTGCTGAATGCATATAAATAAAAAGAAAAGAAGTTTAAATGTCTTCTGACTTCAAAAGAGCTTAAATCCCTCAGTGTATTTCATCTCCATTTGCTCTTAAGTATAATCCATGGGGTGATGAACTGCACAGTAAACATTTAAGCATGACATTTGGTGAATTGTTTATAGTCATATCCTTATGACTTGTGGCTCTCTCGGTGAAATGCATCCAACTGTGATCCAAATATAGCAATAAAAAATTGCAGACTTGTCATAAATTTCAATGTGTTCACCATGATAGATAACATGAACTGTACTTACACCCTTGTTTCATATCTGGAATATCCCCTTGTCAAGCATTATGAGCTACACACCAATTAGCTGCTTACTCATCTCAGTCATTGGAACAGTAGCTATGAAATCTTGCAGTTTGTATTTGTATTCTTGGTGCGTCCAATGCCATTTCACAAGCCAGCATCCTCCATCTGACTTAATTGCCTGGGCAGGCACTGTACCATCTCACATCATCAAGATAAGGATGATTGCAGTAATTAATTTTAAGACAGACTACACACTCATATGAAATTTAATAAACATTTCATAATTAGAATTGCTAATCTCTCTTGTATAATATGTGAATATAGTTTTCCCATATAGACATATGACAAAGAAATGTTATTTAGAAAATAAAAAGAAATGTTATTTAGAGAGTTTTACAAATGATGGGGTTGAGATTGGATTAACACCCTACTGTTGTTTGGTAAAATAACTAAATGTTTCCATCACCTGAGAGAAAGTCTCAATAAGAAATTGTCTATACCAAGTTGGCTTCTGTTCATATTTTTAGGAGCATAGTCTTGAAAACAAAAGATTTTACACAGACACACATGTATATATATGCATATGTATGTGATATTTGTTCTTTTAAAATTTTATGCAATATATTTTTATCACATCCTACTCTTTTCCTTCTCTAACCAAACTCATGTCATTTCCTTCTCTCAAAATCAAAAACAAAAAGCATTTAAAAACATGGAGTCATATGGGCAAACACTCTTCTAATTTGTCGCTGTTGTACCAGTAGGCATATCTTTTGAGTACATCATTATTATAGCTCCTTTCAAGTCTTTTGTGATGACCGCATCTGTGGCTAAATCTGGTTGCATGTCCAGTGTTGCTGTTCTCTGTCCATTTCATATGTTGGGTAGACAGTGGGTACTAATAAGGCTTCTTTTGATTGTTATCTTGATTCAAAATAATTGATGTTGAAAGACATGGTCTAATTTTATGTGTGTCAAAATTCCCTGGTTCCTGGAGTAAATAAGAGTAGAGGATGTGAGCTGAGGAATAGTGTGTATACATTTATACTCTCTGCTTCTGAATGTGGATTGGACCTACACTGTCTGAAATTCCTGTGCTGACTTTCTGCAGTAAAGGAGAGCAATCTGAAACTGTGAGCTAAAATAAACTGTTCCTCCCCTAACTTGACTTTGGAGGAATATTTGATCATAGCAACAGATATGAAACTATGACAGCTATCATCAAAGTTGAATATGTGTTTGATCTTCATCTCTGACAAAGCTTGCCTCTCAACCTCATGAACAATTTCACTGGATGTGATTTTGTTTTCTTTTCTTATTTGTTTATTCTCTCATACATTACATCTAAACCACAATTTCCCCTCCCTGTCCTCCCATTCAGCCTCTTCCCCATTCCTCTGTCTACCAGATTCACCTCCTCCTCTTCCTCTCACAAAAGAGAAGGCTTCCAAGGACATCAACCAAATACCACATGATAAGATAGAATAAAACCAGGCATATACCATCACATCAAGACTGGACAAAGTAGTCCAATAGAAGGGAAATGGTCCCACATGTAAGGAACAGTCCCAGCTCCCATTGTTAGAAATCCCACAATGAATGAATGAATAAGTGAATGAATGAATAAATAAATAAATAAACAAATAAATGCAAGCTACTCAGCCATAACACATAAGCAGAGGACATAGATCAGACCTCTACAGGCTCTCTAATCTCTTTAAGTTCCCATGAGACCAATCAGTAAATTCTGTGGGTTATGTTCTAATAACATGTTCCTGACATCTCTGGTTCCTTCTGTCCTTCACCCCGCCACCTCCCCAGGATTCCCCAAGTTTTGCCTAATGTTTGGCTGTGGAACTCTGCATCATCTCCCATCAGTTGTTGGATGAAGTCTCTCTGGTCTTTTTGATGATGATTCTGCTAGGCTACACTCCCAGCACACTCTTCAGGTAGGACTCACTCCATGTTGAAGATTTTGTAGTAGAGTTGGTGTCCCAATCCCTCCACTTGAGCCCTTGTCTGGTTACTGAAGATGGCCTGTTCAGGCTCTGTGTCCCTTACAACTAGGAATATTTGCTAGTGTTATTCTCATAAATTTCACGGAATTTCCATTTGTTAAGTGTAAGTATGATGTTTTATTCACTGTAAAGTTTACCTTTGTGTTATTCAAATGCTGATTTCTCTACCCCCCTATCTTATTTCAATACAGACATGGTGGTGTAATGCTTATACCAAAAATCTCCTGTCTAGAGTTTATGTAAATAATTCTTACCATTTATTCTCTGCCATTTTAATAAATGCTGATCACCCAATGGCTGGGCAAAACAGAGAATAGGGCAGAATGCCCACCAGTCATCCTGGTGGGAAGGAGAGTGGGGGAATGGGAGAAAGAGAGAGAGGGGAGAGAGAGAGAGATCTGTTCAGCTGAGATGATGGAGGAATTAGATCTTTGAGGAATGAGGGATTAAGAGTGAGAGAGTGAGAGAGAGAGAGAGAGAGAGAGAGAGAGAGAGAGAGAGAGAGAGAGAGAGAGAGAGAGAGAGAATGCACATGCTCTGACTAGTGAGTGAGAAGAAGAAACCTTTCAGGAGATAGTTTTCTGTTTTCTGTTTCCACCATGTTGGTTCCAAGGACCAAACTCAGGGTGTCAGACTTGGCAACAGATACCTTCTTCACAGAAAGCTCCTTCTGGCCCTTAATATAATAAAATCCAATATATTATCGTATTTACCTTATACAGTTATATTGTTGTCCAGATTAATAAACTTTTGGGTCTCGTGTATTATTTTCATTTCTTTGCTTAGTGTCTTCAAAACTCATCTCATTTTGAGATAACATATACAGCTATTCATGTAAATACTTTATTTCTCATTTAGTCAATTAGAAGCTATAGAAATTACAAATCAATCAAAAAGTTTTAATGATGTCACCCTGCCAATATTTTCTTCTTTGGGAGTTGATAATCCTATGATATATTACATTTTAGGCAAGTGTCCCACAGCTTAATTCTATCTTAAATCAATGCAACCTGACAATTGATGAAATAAATATAATAAAATGCTATTATGCTAAGAGTGGCAAATGCTGTATTCAAATTGATTCTGTTTAGATGTAATGTTTCTTCAGGGTGTAATGCCATTAACCACTTAGAAATCACATTGAGTCATGTAAAATTCTGACTTCATCAAACTTGCTAGTGTGTTTCTGTTCTGCAATTGAAAGTGGGGGGGTCTTCCTTTATCAGAGTAAAAGTGATGTTCAGGAAATGATTCTGTCTTTCAAATTTATTTTTACCTATTTATTTATTCCACTTATTTTACTTCAGAATTATTATTAGAAATAAACTTTGAAGTTGACAATTATTATTGCTCATTTTTTCAAACAAAGGACTCCATGATTTTTGGACAGAGCACTAGAATTTGATGGCAATATAGTAAATAGGACCAGTTAGCTACAATTGAATCCTATAGAGAAACATAGTCATAAATATCTCATATTTCTTTGCTTACAGCACACTGTGAGCAGAATGTAACGAGAGCAGAGAATAATGAAGGAAGAGTAGAGGAAGTGGAGTGGTTGGTCTTCCCTGAAATGGGACTCTGATCTGGATTTAACACACCCATGCAATTTTTTCTCTTCACCAAATATATGTTTTTCTGAAGAGTCTTTCCTATCCAAGACAGTACAAAGCAAGCATTGAGACTGCAGCTTCATAGTAGGACTCATATTCCTGTCTTCCTATTATTGAGTATCAGAAAAAAGAAATTAGACTTTGTTTTTGTAGCAAAATTACATATATTTGTCTCAAGGAAAAGGTCAGTATTTTATTCCATATTTACACTAGCAAATGCATAAATGAAAGTGACAGAAATCCAAGAAATATTTGCTTTTGCTGCCTGGTAGGTAACTAAAGGTCCTCATTATAGGAAGTTTGGTTAAATTTCATAAGTGCAAGACAGCTACATCACCAATGTATACTACTTGATACCCAATGAAAGTAACTTTAAATTTTCACAATGATATGCACAGCATTTCTATATGCATGCAATTCATAAAACACCAGAAATTTGCACATCCTCAGATTAGAAAGATAACAGGACATGAATTTGCAAACACTATTTATTGTGAATAGATATTCAATAATATCTTGCTTTAACATTACTTTTCTTATCCTTGAAATAATCAAGTAAACATATATTTTAGCTAAACAAAAGGAATTTACTCCTCCTGTATGTCTCAGTTTGTACTTGGAAGTAGGTAGAATTTAAGGTGTTGAATTTCTTTTTAAAATATTGTTTTTATTTGTTCCTTGAAAATTTCATACACTGTTCATTAACCATATTTATACCTCCTTTCACGACTTTTCCCACATCCTCCCTCCCCTATCTTCCTAACTACCAAAACTTCGTATTCTCTTTATCTCTCAAAAAAATCAAGTCTACCCTTTGTTGATTGGCTACTCCTGGACATATAGATAAGGTATATATATAGAGAGAGATAGCTAGCTAGAGATATATATGTGATGTGATGTGTGTGTGTGTGTGTGTGAGAGAGAGAGAGAGAGAGAGAGAGAGAGAGAGAGAGAGCCAGGTGACTTCTGGCCAGACCATGTACCCTCCACAAACCCCCCTCTCCTCTATTCTCTTGGCTGTTTTTGTCATTCTCCATACTATGCTACTGTCCAGCCTCTTCCTAGCCTTCCCAACACCTACCACTGTAGATTCTTTGCTAGGGAAACCTAAAATGGACACAACAAAGCCATCAGAACCCAGGATTGCCCACCTGAAAGATGTCAGAGCAAGATTGAGGTCCTCCAAACCCAGATTCCATCTCCACTACCCCCCAGATCTTTCCTCTAATTTCCTTACAGGTTACCTGGAGACAAGTTAATGTCTCCAGGAGGTCGCCACATATGGTGGTTGCAGATACTGGAGCTGCAGAATGCAATCCACCAGCCATGGCAGCACCATGCTCACCAGCCTTAAAACTCATTTTCAGCTTTCCATCACTGATCCATAGGATGAGCATTGACATATCAGAGTCATGGGTAAACTTTATCCCAATGTCTATGCCAAATAGTCCATGGTTGACCTACATGTCTCTTCTGAGACTGTTTCCAGCTCCAAATCAGTCATTACCCACATTAATATTCAGCACAAAACTCAATCTCAGAAGGAACTCCAAGCTACCCTCTCCTGGCTACAGTTACACCCATTATGCAGCTGACCTCCTTCCTTTAACCACCCATACCAACTCCTCCCAATGCTTTTTCTGTGCTTCTCTCTCCCAACCATTATGAGCAGCTGTTCCAATTAACCTCTCCTCTCATGAACTCCATGGACCCTTACCCACAAGGAAAGCACAAGACATTCTTCTCTTTGACCTACACCCCCCTCTTTGCCTTGTAGGATCCTCCTTGAAACCCCATCTTACATGTGCCCGTGACATCACCACCACCAAATCAGTATGTGCTAGCCCTCCTGCTCTCCTCAGATGCAAAGGCACTACAGGTGCCTGTATTAATCCCTTTCCAAAGACTCCTGCACCCCATGTGATAGTTGTTCCATAGGTTTATCTCTACATACCTGAAGAACTTGCCTTGTTGATGGGAGAAAGCCAAAAGAAGAGCGAGATCTTCATCTCTCTGCTCATTGAATTGGGAGTTGCTGTCTCACTGGGTACAAGTTGTGGGGCTGTGGACCATGAGAGGAAGTCTGGTAAAGCTGAGCTAGGTTGGAAGCCACAAAGACTCAAATGGAGGGCAGGAGCTTTACCTGCTCCTGATACCAGGCCCCTGTCATGTAGCTACAGCTACATGAAAATGGAGAGAATCATTACCATCAGTCTTTTAGGGGCAGTACCCCCAAGTCCCTCCACATGTAGATGAGGCATCCCTAACATCTCAGACCAAGCCAATAGGTACCACTAGCTATAAGACCCCAACCCACCCCAAAGCTGTGTGTAAGATCCTATCCAGAAGGAATAAGGTGTGAGAATTACTCCATTGCCTGAGAGCAACTGTTGTATAAGAGCTGTCACACTTCCTGGGAAGAGAATGCTCTCCCTAAGCTTTCACAGCTAGAAGCATCCCTACACCTCTGCTTGCTAGCCACGCCCTCCGCTGACTTTGCACAGTGACTCAGAGCTACTGCAGCAGTGGCTGGGACAGCACACCAGAGCAGCAGCAGTGGCTGCTATACTTCCCCCTCCCTGATGGTGCCCTTTATCCTTCGCTTGAACACTCCCACCTTCTGGGCCAAATGTCAGAGGATAGTGTCCAGTGCTCAGACCAGCAGAGGTGGACAACACAAATGTTTCAGTGTAGGCGTTATTTTATAAAGAGAAGACACAAAGGTGGGGATTATGGAGGTGGGATTGTTCTGGGGGGATTTAGCAGAGCTAGTTAGAATGAATATGATAAAAATACATTGTAAGAAACCATCAAAGAATTAGTACAAATATGTTGTTAACATTTCTTTTAACTCAGTCCCTAATTTAGTGGGTCCATATTATATTATCACATTATATAGAGTACTAGTACGTAGTACTGCACTTTAGGCAACTGAGTACTACAAAATGTAGTATATCACATTATGTGTATGTGCGTGTGTGTATATGCCTATGAGTACGTGCATACGTGTGTGTGTGTGTTTGTGCATGCATGCATGTGTGTGTGTGCATGCATGTGCATGTGTGTGTGCATGCATGTGGGTGTGGATGTGTATGTGTGTGTTTGGTAGGGGTTGCTCACATCCATATGTGCAAAGGTCAGAGGAAGATACTGACAGACATACTCTATCACTCTCTGACTTATTCTCTTGAAACAGGGTTTCTCACAGAACCAGAAGTTTGTCCTGACTTGTTATATTTGGTTTGGTTTGATTAAGTTTGATTCGGTTTGGTTCCGTTCAGTTCAGTTCCGAACGGTTAGGTTTGGTTTGACAAGGTAGGCTGACCAGCAAGCTCTAGAGCAGAGGTTTTCAACCTCACCAATGCTGCAACCCTTTCGTACAGTTCCTTATGTTGTGGTGACCCTCAACCATAAAATTATTTTTGCAGCTATCTCATAACTCTAAATTTGCTACTGTTTGGAATCATAATGTGAGTATCTGTGTTTTCTGATGGGCTTAGGCAACCCCTGTGAGAAGACCATTTGATTCCATTCAAAGGGGTTGCAACCCCTTGGTTGAGAACCACTACTCTAGAGCTTCACTTCACCCTACCCCCTAACACATCAGTGTGACTGTGTGTGCCACTACACCTGGCTGTTATTATGTCCTAGCGATCGAAACTCAGATCCCAATAGTTGTGCAGTGAACACTCTCATCCACCTCATCCTCTGAGACATCTCCTTGACCTCTCAAATTTTGTAAGTGGTTTCCTATCTGAGCTTATGTTAATGTAAACATTGAACAAAGTCTGCTAAGTATATTACCAAATATATTACAAAAAGGCATTGACATAAGAGATGTAAACACAGCTAAGTTAGGATAATTTATTGCAGAAGATCAAAAAGTCTGCATTTAAGACATGACAGAAGAAAAATAAGGGGATATAATATAGAGAATTACAAAACAACAAGCATTCTCTCAAAGATTTACATGTTAAATGGTTGTCTCAAAGGCTTAGATGTTAAATTGTTTTCTTCTTGATTTGGTTCACAGTATGTTCATTAAATTTAGTCCTTGTTGGAGTTTGGGGTAATGGTCTTGTGTTTAAGATGCTGGTTTCTCTGAAATGCATTTCAGTAGAATCGGGAGAATCCATATCCCCTGTAATAAAATGGGCGGTGGTAGCCACATCCGTATCTGCCATAGCCAGAGCCATATCCATAGCCTCCGAAGCCACAGCCACATCCATAACCATAGCCCAGGTTCCCAAAGCCTCGGTAGCCAGAGCCCAGGCCTCCGTAGTAGCTGCCGTAGTAGCTCATGGTGTCAAGAGTAGTAGTTATGGTTTGCTGTTCAAGGAAATATCGCGAGTATGAGTGTGAGCCTGTGCAAGGGAGGTTTTTATATGTACTCTGGCTGCAGCAGGTGACAGGTCATGCACATACCCTTCCTTTGTGTCACCACCATACATGTTATTTGTAATGTAGCAACTCATTGTTCCACCATCTCCTGACACACAAAGGCCCCCATTCTCATTAAAACATTTGAGATTGCTTGCTGTTCTATTTAGACTATCCTTGAACTTACTGTTTTGCTTTTATGAGGAGAAACGGTTGAATAGCCAAAATACACACACTTCAAACACTGAATAAAATGCCTCATTAACAAGAGTATTACATCATCTACATGTGGTAGGATATTTTGATATATAACTAGGTATTTCTCCTGTTCTGTTGCCTCTGAAATTGAAAACTTCATCTGCAGCTATACCCCTGGCTCTTTGTTCAGCACAGAGTTGTCAAACCTAAACTTATCACAGAGAAAACCTATTTATCAAGAAGATTACACTTAAAAATGCCTAGATTTGTGCTATATGAGAATAGTCTAATTCACAAAGACTCCTTCACCTAATCTGTACTTTAGATCTGAAGTCTCACAAAGGCAAATGTGTCAGCATTGGCATAAGCACATTAACCTTCGTAATTGTTCTATTTCATGTCAGCTTCGTACTTTTTCACCATAAAATGAAACAAGTGCGGAAATTAAGAGTGTAAAATTTTTCCTCTAAGCAAGCTTATCGGAGTCATCCCAAGAACTCCTATCTGAAACTTCATAACACAGAGCGCACCTGTCTGCATGTTTCTCTGCTCTCTTGATTTCCTTGTCTGCACATGTATGACTTCCCATTCCCTTATTCCTTGAACTTTCTTTACAGTGCCTACCAGGAACATGCAGGTAAAAGGATAATAATGCCGTATGCTTTCTTCTTTGGCTTCCTATCCTTTACTTCAGCCACACTTTTGTTCGTCTCTCTCTCTCCTTCAATTTGCCCCATTTGGCTCCCTTCATCTCTGCAGTTCATAGTCTGCCCACTCATCTCAGACAACTTTGACCTGCTCCCTAACTTTATTATAACAAAATTTGTAACATACTATTTGCAAAAGCTTATGCCAGCTCCTCAGCTTCCCATAAACATGTAAAAATTAGGTTGCTTCAAGGCTTATGAAATGAAGACATAATGGTGAAATGACACAGAATTTATACAATATGTGTTAAAATGGGGCATGGTTCGATCAAACTCTCAGTTCACAACACCACTAGCCAATTGAGGCCAAGAATGGGAATGGTGAGTTCGAAGCCTGACAGGAGAAAATATCAACTTCCAGGCAGGTCTTGACTGAACACAATCAGACTCTGTTTTAAAGCAAATACAAAACTAGGTCAATTTTCAAATTACATTCCAGTATTATGACTGAATTTTAATTTCAGCCCATGTTAAATTACCATGAAAATACTTGCAAGCTTGTATTACAAAGTGTCCTACGCCAACCCATCTTGTTAACAGCTTAACATAAAATCATAAAACATATCAACAAAAATTGTTGAAAATTTTTCCCAAAAGCTCCAAGTAATAATCAGATAGTATTATGCACACCCCATATTAGGACAGCTAGCTAAAAGAGAATAAATACTAACAACTTTCTCATAAGGTTTCTAGAGTTTAATTCAGTGATACTGCATAAAGCTTCATGTAGCTGCTTGATATACATTTCCTTCCTATTATTTAGAATAGTAGAGCCCTAAGCTAGAAGTCACATGGCCAAATAAATTAATTTAGAGACTATTTATAACTAGAAATCACAGATTATAGAATTAAAAAATTATTGCTGTAAAATAGAGCTCAAACCAATATAATTTTTATTAAGACTTTGGCAAGTCTTATGACATATTAAATGTCTTATGACTACTTTCGGTGATGATTGATATGTTTCCTGGGACTGGAAGTCATAAATGAGCCACTGGGAAAGACCAGCTGTAGCTTCCTATCTCTTGAACTTTCTCTATGATATTTATTTTTCATTGACTAAATAAGAATAAATTGCATCCTCAGAAGAAAAACAACTACCTTCCAACCAAATGCTATAAGAGGGGTGAATAATAAGATCTATGACTAAAGTTAGGACCACACGTTGCAATGCCACATTAAACACATTTAATGGAAAATGATTATAGAGATATTTCCCAATATAAAATGTACTGCAGAAATTTCAGATGAAAAATTGCTATCTTGAGAGTGAAAGGAGAAATAACTGTTGTGGTAAAATATCCAATATTTATGGAATAACTCTAAATTACTATTGAACAGCTGTATGTACACCGACAGCTCTTAAATCTTATGCCAACAAGCTTGTAAAATGCATAATTCATCTTCCCTGCTTGCTCGAAGTGAGAAATGGATTAGATACAACGAGACCTCAGAGAGCCTGGAGTTTTTCAATGGCTTATTATCTCAACAGTCTTAGGTCCCAACTTTGTTCCAGAGACTGAAGTTCCAGTACCTTCCAATAGAAAATTAAGTGAGATGGCAGTTTCTAAAAGCACCAATCCAGTGTCACATTCAGGTCTGAAGAAAGTGGTATATGACAGGCCTACTCACACCATGGACCACCTAGATCCCAAAGTCACATCCCAGGTCTCCAGGACTGATACAAGAATAGCTCATTGCAAAAAAAAAAAAAAAAGAGAGAGAGAGACGCTTGAAACTGAAAAATATTTCAGCATCTTCAATGATATTGTAGTCAGTTTTTGATACTTTTATAGAAAATTCATATATAATCATATTCTTGGAAATATCAGTAATTAATTTTCATGATATGTGATCATTTGGGCAACATGACTATGAAAAAGTCAATCAATGTTTTACCACTTTCTCTCTTTGGTAGTAGTTCTAGTTACAACATGCTCTATTTGAGTAAAAATTTGTTCTCTATGTCTTTAAGCTTTCCACATACTTACTAATAATAGTTCATGATTTTTCTTATGCAAATTTCTAAATTAGTGGTTCTTAAACTTCCTGATGTTTGACCCTTTAATAGAGTTCCTTATGTTATGGTGACCCCCAACCATAAAATTATTTCATTGCAACACTGTAACTGCAACTTTGCTACTGTTATGAAGCATATTGTAAATATCTGATATGCAGGATATCTGATATGTAATGACTGAAGAGGTCATGACCCACAGGTTGAGAATCACTGTTCTAAATGCTGATGTCAGGAATATCAACACATAAATTGCCATGAACTTATAGACTAGAGTTTGAAATGAAATTTTGTTGTCACTGAATGAGTGGTATTCAAAGAGAAAACCACTCAACTTCATTTACCTTGTAAGAACCACTGTAGACTCATTTGTTTGAACAAGCCTATGGAGGGCAGGGAGTGAAACTTGGTGGTTTGAATATGTTTGGCCTATAGAGGGTGGTACTGTTAGGAGGTGTGGCCTTGTTGGAAGAAGTGTGTCACTGTGGGCATGGGCTTTGAAGCTCTACCCCATATGAAAGAGTCAGTTTTTCTCCTGGTTAAAGTCAGATCAAGATGTGGAACTCTCAGCTACTCCTGTGCCATGTGTGCATGGATGCTGCCATGCTCCCACCTTGATGATAATGGACTGAACCTCCAAACCTATAAGCCAGCCCAAATTAAATGTTGTCCTAGAAAAGAGTTGCCTTGGTCATGGTGTCTCTTCACAGCAATGGAAACTCTAAGGCATGTATGCATTCAGCACTACATAATAATTTTTAGTAGATTCTGCACTGAATTTATTATTAGTTCATTAGGAATCTACCACGGAGCAAGTGTTCAGGAAGCCCCCCAAGTGATCTAACCCACCTTTATTTAGTTTTATTATGTGCATGTATCTTCAACATCACACAAGTGTAGTTGCCACTTGGAAGCAGTAAGAGTCAGCTTTCCCTAAAAGTTTACTAAGCCCCATAAAAAAAAATAGTCTTTATCTAAACTGGAGATGCCCTTTCTTTTCAAGTCCTCACACATCAGAGTCAGGAGTCTAACTTCCAGTAAAGGGTTTTCTCTACTTCTAATACACCCAAGCAAAATCCTCTAATACAACAATTTATCATTTGTTTTATTTCATACCACAGATGGGGGAAAGTCTAGAATTCATTTGGAAACAAGAGTCAATATTGTTATTTACATTCACAGACGAGAATAGATTGGCAGTGTTTGTGGGGATCTCAAGTACTACATCAGTCCGTAAAATACAATCTTACTGAAGTCATTAGTAATTTGATGGATAAATCCAGAATTTCAGTGTGTGCTCTGATGCTTCTATAGCCACCAGTAGCAGAGTTAGGAGAACCTATTATGGAATAAAAGACTGCATTAGAAAACCATACATAGTCAGAACTAAGACTGTTTTCTGTTTCCAGGAGCCAGAAATATATGAGTTATCCAGTAGAAATCTTTTCCAATATTATTTCACAATCAAAGTTGTATTCCACGTGTTGAAAACATGAGCCAAAATCAAATCTTGTTTGGGGGGTTTCTGGAAACACAGTCATAACTGAAGGAGTCCATTCTGGGCCCAGCTGAGCCTCCTGTACCCTCTTTCAACCAGGTTTGTGAGTCTGAGCAAAGATTGTCCATGTTTCTCTGGAAACTGACTAGTAACTGGCAAACGATTTTTACTCTACCTCAGAGTGTAAGAACCAAATAATGTTGACATACTTCAAGTTCATTCATATATGAGGCTTTTATAATACAGTAGAACAAAAAAAATCCATTTAAACAATTCTCTTAATCAGATGAGATCCAATTAAAGAGGCTTACGTTTGTAATTTGATTTGCCTGCTGAGCTCGCTTTCCGTGAAACCTATTCTGCCCGTAATGAGAAGTGTTGATGCACTCTGTAAATTCAGATATGACTTAGCCTTCCAGGCCATTCTGTACCAGGCTTCAGAGTATAAGCATCCCTCTCAACGCAGCATATCAGGTATGTCTCTCAGCTCTGTTCTTTCCTTATTGCTTATCTTTCACTGAACCAAATGATTCTCCTTTCATTAATGTGCTATGTGTTAACATTTTAGAACTTGCAGAACCACATGGGCAACAGGGGTCCCTATAGATTATAATGATTGTGGAAAATTCCCACAAGCTAGTGATTTCAAACCATCATAACACCCTGACATGGTATATTGCCCTTCTGTTTGTGTCATGTTGGTAGGATGGTGAGCAACTTCTCTGAACTTCCTGTCCTGCAACAACATAGCCTCATGATTATGCACAACATGAAAGACCTGGAAATGAGAAAATGACTACCTCATAGGTTTATTGATTTACTCTTCTATAATTTTTATCTTCTTTGTAGAACATGTTCCAATTTGCCCAAAATTTCTATAGTAAAACAGTGGGCCATGTGACATCAGCAGCAGCAATTGGCAACTTATGCTTCTGACTTGTTGGTTGTATCATTCTTTTACACTAGTGTTCGACGTAACTTTGTGCTATCTTGTTCATGGTGGCCTGCAAGCATATGGGATCCTTGCCTGTGCTGTCAGTAAGTGACCATACTCTGACTGGCTATGAAACAAAAATTTAAAATCATTAGGGATTAGAGAGATGGAAACATCTGTGACGGTTGTTGCCTGTCATCCATGTTCAGTTTCACTATAGTGACAATCTTGAATAGTAAAAGCAAAGCAGAAGTGATCAAACAATTTGATTCATTGAAAATAATGAGATTAACAAAGTTTGAGAGGGATTTATACACAGCTATAGAGAACTTTCTAACAACCTGGATTGAAGGTCATGTGCAGGAGCATATATCTCTCTCAGCATCATAATAATCATAGTGAAACAAAAATTGGTTAGGGAGTTATTGATAATATGTTCTAATTAAGATGATTATATAATTTTCCCTCTCCCTTTTCTCCCTCCATCTTATCCTAGATATCCTTACTTTAAGCTCCCCTGTTTCCCGCTGCTACTCTCAAGTTGATATCCTCTTGTTATTATTGTTACACATACACACACACACACACACACACACACACAGACTGCTTGGTCTGATTTCCTTTGTGTGTATATGGTTTAAAGACTGGCCCAGTCTGCACTGGAAAACATCTAAGTGCGTTCATCCCTAGAGGAAGTCAATTCTCCCACTCCCAGCAGCTACTAGTTGCTGTGGTTCTTTGTCTAGGGATGGGACTCCATAAACTCTGATCCTTTCCATGTTAGCATGCACATTGATATTGACATGGTTCTTGTCTTGTTATGCATCCATTTCTAGAAGACACTGTTTCGCAGAAGACGTCCTAGCATCCTGGCTCTTTTCAACTTTTTACCTCCTCTCTTCCATGGTTCTTTGAGCCACAGATGCAGGTGTTGTGATGTAGAAGGATCCATTGGTAGGCTGGGCTCCCTGTGCTCTGATGATCTCCTCATCATGTCCAGTTATGGTTTTCCATAATGGTCACACACCGTAAAGAGAAACTTCTTTGATGTGTAGTGGTAGCTGCTCTTATATATGGGTATAAGAATACAATTTAAAAATTTGCTGAGAAATCATACTGATCTATCAAAGTATACGATTTCTTTCCTAAATTTCATAACCTCATTAGCCCCAGAAAGTTGGCTAGATTTCCAGTACCAGGCATGAATTATCTCTACATCCTAAATGTGTGTTGTCTTCAGCCATAATGGACCTCTCCTGAGAGGCATGCAAGGGTCAATAGTCTATATAGTTTTAGACTAAATCTAAACAGTGTATGTCTCTTGATATGCTGACTATTTGGTATAAACAAGGACTAGTATCAGTTTTTTTAAGTTCTACTGTCCAAGGAGGACCATTCGGTAGCCTGTTTCTATCAGTGAAGAAAATGTGATGCAATTTAGGGAGGATTGCAGCATCTGAGACTACATTAAATAGCTGCTTGGGGCTGAGGTGATGTCACCAAGTAGTGTTTAAGTGATGCCTGCGATAAACATTCAAGAAATTTGTGCACTCTTTCAAGTGGCAAGGGCAAGGGGACTGGAAAACAATCAAGAAGTCTGTGTCAGGGATCATAAGCATCTATTCTGGATAGATGAGTGTGGAATTAAGTGGCTTCTGTAGTTCCTGGAGCTCTAGAAAATAAAATAGGAACACATAGCTGAAGAGTAGTCAAGACGATTGAAAACTGTTGAGCAGACAAGAGTCTCCAGACATGTTAAAGAGAGCAGCTTGATAGAATGTATTGCAGCCTGAAGAAGTTCCTTCAAGAGTTTGAAAACAGAGACCCCCAACACTAAAGTGTGTTAAGTCACTGAGAGGACTATTTGTGATTTTTAAAATTTGCTTATAAGCTAATAGATGAGTAATGATGATGATGAGGATGATGATGACATAAATTTGGTGAGTCAGGTAGTGGTGTTTCTGCTAAGCCTATGAATCAGAGTTCAATGCTCAGGAGTATCAGGAGAAAACCAAGCCTACAAGTTGTCCTCTGAACGCCACAAACATGTCATAGAATGTGCTTTCCCTCACATCATGCTCATATGCACATAAAATAAATAAAAGTAATGCAATAACACTTGAAATGATAATTTAAAAAAGGAAACAAGTCAAACAAACTATCTGAAGAGGTTCTGAAAACAGTGACCTTTCTTTCAGCAGAGCCTCAGGTATTTCAGGTGAGTTCCATAGAAAGTCATCATTACTACAGGAGGTATCAACTTCCAGTTTGTCATTACCCTTGGGGACCCTTAAGTGAGGAAGAAGAAGGAAAGTTATTACCATAACCTGGTAGATGTAGGCTGGTAGGCTATTAATGAATGTATATCTCAGGTCTAAGGCAAAGAAAGAGGAGGAAGAGGTAGAGAAGGAGGAGGAGGATTAGGAAGAGGAGGAAGATTAGGAAGAGGAGGAGGAAGGAGGAGGAGGATTCAAAAGCAAATAAAATAACACAATGTCTTAAAAATTAGGAAATAGTAAATAGAAAAAAGTAGTATATAGAAACAAAATATTGATGTAGAATACACTTATATTTTAAATTTCTATTATAAAAAATGAAATTTAAAAATAAAACATAATAGATAAAGTAGTTACAAAAGATCAGTTTACTTTAGTACTAAAATGATGTTTCAAAAACTGACTTAGTTTAGGTGTACAGTGATTGTGATATCTAAGGTTACATCTCATTGATTTTGTCCAATAACTTGGCAGTTCTCTGTCAGGTAAGTTCTCTTCTGGGAAAAGCACAATAG
Source organism: Tokudaia tokunoshimensis (assembly GCA_036184795.1). NCBI lineage: Eukaryota > Metazoa > Chordata > Mammalia > Rodentia > Muridae > Tokudaia > Tokudaia tokunoshimensis. Next base: position 75,865,343 of record BTHU01000015.1, read on the forward strand.
AGGTGCGTCATTTTTACTTTGTTATACCCCACATTGTATCATGCCTTATATTTATAAATACTCTACAACTTACCAATACAGTCTGATTACCTTCAGTATATATTATTGTAGCAGGTTACCCAAGTTGGTAGCCTAGTATCAAAGTTGTATGATCTACGTGTTATAGGGAACAGAGTCTAGAGTAAACACACTCTCTGATGTACAAACAATGAAACCACACCACCTAGTATATATCTCTCAGAGAGTCTTTGGAGGAATTTGGTGCCTGGTTATGATTCTCTATTTTTAAGGTTCACTATATTTCTTAGATCATTTAAGCTACAATATTCTGAAAAATTGAAACTCATAGACATTTTAGCATTTAGTAGCTTATTAATACTGTACTGTTCCAGTAAAGGTATTTTAAGTATGAGAAAACTGAGGTACGTGTTCTAATAGATAATAAGCAGACTAATATTCAATGCTGTTATTGATGTTTAGGAAACAGCAAGGAGTAGGCTGTTTTCATAGTCTTTGTTCACTGATAATTTAAATTTTATATCAAAAAGTAGTAAAATTACATATTCCTACTGAAATTGTTATGTTTACAAAGCCAGAACGACTTAGTAATGCTGTGGTAAGATGTATTAAATTGATTCAAAGTTTTCTTTTGTTATTTTGTTTATACTTAATACACTATTGTAAAGGACTTCTTAGCTTTTTTTCTTCTGCTCCTTTTTCTTTTCCACCACCATTCTTTATTCCAATCCTATGTAAATAAGTACACTATAAGATGAAAATAATTCCTAGTTCTTATGGCCTATTATGAAAATAAATACAAAATTATAGTGAATTATAATTTATTCTTGTAGTTTGAATAGGATATGAATTCTGCAATTTTTAAAAATACTATTCAAATATTCAAGGAAGTCAAGAACAGAAATAGAGTGATGAGCCATCTGATTTTCCTGGGTTGGGGAAAAATAAATACTAACATCTTAAAAGCCTAGAAAACTATGTGTACTCATCACGGTGGCATGGTTGGTCAACTTTTCACAAGTGAGTATCTGAGGGGATCAAAGCAGGGATTTTTGAACAAACATGGTCGTATATGCACTAGTTCCATTAGGTAGAATGCAAACGTAACAGATGAAATATCTGAAAAGAAAAACTACCATTTGTACTAAGAGAATGTTCAGTTGCTTGTTGTTAATACCACAAGAATATCAAAATAAGTACTTAAGCCTTAAGTTGTCAAATAAATTTTCTATCCTTGACTGTGCTTCTCATTGGACATCTGATCACAGCAACAAGAAAATAAATCAAGACAGCATACCAAGAACACTTGTTCTTATTTTTTTATTTTTAGTGATAGAGTTTAAAATATACATTCTTGACCAATCTGCATTGACCTTCAGATATTGCATGGCTACACATTCATTTTTAGTTTTTTTTTAAAAATAAAAATCATTATTATTATTATTATTATTATTATTATTATTATTAAATCTTTTTTTCACAGTCCAGTCACCATCCCCCTCCTGGTTTGCCCTCCAATTGCCTCCCATCCCACTCCTACTCCCCCATCTCCAAGAGGACACCCCACGCCGCCCCAGCCCACCAGACTTCCCTATTCCCTGAGGCCTCAAGGGTTAGGTACATCTTTTCTTACTGAGGCCAGACCCGGCAATCTTCTGCTGTATATTTGTTGGAGGCCTCAGTCCAGATGGTGTATGCTGTCTGGTTGGTGATTCAGTGTCTGAAAGATCTCAGGGGTTCAAATTAGTTGAGACTGCTAGTCTTCCTATAGGGTTGCCCTCCTCGTCAGCTTCTTCCAGTCCTTTCCAATTCAACCACATCACATACTTCAATTTTGACACTCTGTTCTTCAAATTTTTTTATACTTATGCAATTGTTTTTCACTGACATCTCATTTCAACCATGTTATCTTAATTATAAAGAATTTTTCTGTTTGCTTACTATACAGCTAATTCGTAGAAAGGAATACTGATTCCCTAGCATGCATCAAGTCCTTTGCTTTCTTTTTCTATAACATCATGCTTATTCTGCATTATAGTTTGCTTTCTCTTCCTTGATCAGTCATTTCTATTAATATGGAATCTATTTTTACCAAGTCATTAACACATAACAATAGACATTTTAAATTTCTTGTTTATTAATTTTATTTACAGTATAATTCATTCTGGTTCAGGTAACTTGTTTGTTCCATCGGGATATGTTTTCCTTGCATTAGCAATGCTTTATATATTTTTCATAAAAGCTGAATACACTGCAATAGATAATAAAATTGGAGATGCACACCGTATTATTTGCTTCATGAGCACAATGATTTATATCTGTCTCACTCGGGAAATACAATGGTTGATAAAATGATGAGGATAACAAATTAATCAATTTACTGTTTAATTTGAATATTTCAGTGTTTTTATTATTTCTATTTTTTAGTCATGAATATCCTGATTTTCTTCTAGTTTCTTCTGAGACATCAGAAGAATTAAGCAGCTGTCCTATTTAATAACTCTTCAAATATACCATGACTTTTCATAAAATTAAATCTTTCACCTGATTGAAGCAAGTTAGACTTTCCTATCGGAATTCAGTGTTCTATATAAATTCAGAATATACCACTCCTACATGGAATTGACATCATTGCAAAAAAAAAAAAAACCACTCTCAGCTTGCACTCCCTTTTCTCCTTATTTGACAGGTATCAGTATTTGACTTGTTACATATCTTCTATAGGGAGTTTTATTTGAAGTTACATTTAAGAATCATCAAACTAAGTCTGACAGTGCTGATCTCTGCTTCTCTTCAAAATTCTAAAGTACGTAATGGTACTCATAGGACTAAAATTTTGCTTATTTATTTTGTAATTCTCCATAGTTCTCATCATCTTTACAATAAATGAAAAAAAAAACTAGGAAAAGAATCTCCTGAAGTGAGTAGAATATGAAACAACCGCTACACAGCACTATTTCAATAAACTTTATGCTGAAGGCACATGTAAATGGAGAAAAGATTTCCTTTGTATAGATGTCAAAGTGTGAATGCACAACGAAAAAGTACAAGTTAAAATGTATCCACGTATGAGCAAGAAGGATCACATACAAACGTTTAAAGATTTGCATAAATCTACTGAGAAAGATAAGATTAATCTACAGTTTGAGAGATTGCCTCCCAATCTTCTGAGGAAATGAAAGCCTTGTTTCTTTGCCTTTTTCTAAGCTTGGGAATGTCCTCTTGCCCTGGAGCTAAGGGAAACCTCTTTCTCTTCTAGGTGACATTGGCTAAATCCAAATGGCATGGTCTTTCCACATTGTCAATATCTATCCCCAATTGTTTGAGCCCTCCTGACTGACATACTTTCTCTGTTTCTTCTAGAAGGTTGGGCACCTCTCAAATGGCCAGAATTGTTCTTAGTTCTACTAAAGCTGCAGCAGGATTGAATAGAATGTATCATACTACACAACATTCTGATTTGTTCCTCTACAACACTGGACGCCGAGTTATTCTTGTGTGATCTCCCTCCCCAAATACATAAAACATGAAGCTTCCTTATGGTCATGCTTCATACTTACAATGACATCACATGGGAGTCATATGCAGGCCGGAGCTCTAGTGTGACAATACCTCAAAAAGAAACACCTTCAGAACACTATAAAATTAATAATGTAGAACATGAGAATAGTGTGATTTATGACAATGTGCAGAGTCTGAGATCATAGGAATTTGACCAGATGTCAGTACAACCTATAGGAACAGTACATCTGTAGAAAAAAATGGGGCCAATGTGCATAGCCAAAATGTCCATCATTACAATAGCCACAAGACTGCAGCTACAATCACAGCCTGAGGCATTACTGGGGTAGCCAACACCAAATCTAGGGTCACCATATCATTGAACACAGTAGCTCACTATATTGGGTTGATAGTGGAGAAAGGTTCTGAGAGTGAACTTTTCCACAAAGCAGAGTGTTTCCCTTCTCCGTTCAAGATGAATGACACAGCAAACCACAAGAGCTTCACTTGCTTTGGTGATAAATTTCTGATGAAAATTAGGACCATTATTAGCCCATATTAGCCCACGTTTTTGTTACTTAAGGAGAGTTTTAACCATGTGTGAAATCAATTTTTCCTTTTAATTTGAATTATTTGATTGTTACAACTATAGGGTTCAGCACAAAAAACTAAGTCTTCCTTTCAGAGCTAATGCATGCATATTTTTACATTTAAAATGCAGTATCCACATCCTTTGCAGCTTATCCCTGAAGATGCCTGGGATTTTGATTAAACAACTGATATTTTTTCAATTCATCTAAGACAAAGTTTCAATTTTTACCAATGATTATGCTTGCTCCTTTTAAACTTTCAATAAATTAATATAAAAATCATGAAAATATTAGTCACACCTCTGTGAGTTTGAAAAGAAGAGCGGTTTTATTCAGAAGGAACAAAGTTACATCATTCTGTCACGTGTGATATCTACTCAAGAACAATCTTTCTCCCTACTGGTTATGAAGTCAAATCTTAACAACCTGTACTCAAGTACTATTTTATTAACATACCCCAGCTTCCTTTTCCCTACTCTCCAGAAAGCATTTATCCTTTCAGAGAAAGCAGCCAACTGTGTGGGAAATTGCAGTTGGTATTTAAATTCCTGTTTTGTGCTTCTAGCCTCCTGCTAAATGGTTTTGCACTTCATGTGTATATATAGAATATTTCCTTTGCATTATTTCTATCAATTATTCTAGAGTTCAATCACTACTAGCTGAATTTTTATTAAGTAAAAAATGACATGTCATATTTTGAGATAGATGATAACTTCATAAAAGACTGTTCATCATTGTATCAATTGTAGTTACAAGTGTCTATACACATGTATCAATTTGCAATAAATCTCTCTCTCTCTCTCTCTCTCTCTCTCTCTCTCTCTCTCTCTCTCTCTCTCCCCTGTGTGTGTATGTTTAAGAGCAAGCAAAGTTATGCACAGAGAAGTTAAAAGTGAAAACACGTTCAAATAACTTATTCAGTTTTATTATTTTACTGTTAGTTTTTCTTTACACTCCAGATTTTATTCCCATCCCACCTGCCCATCAACCCTCCGAATGTTTCACATGCTATTTCTCCTCCCCACTCCTCTGTCTCCACTTGGATGTTCTCCCCCCCCTCCCAAACTCCCTAGGGCCTCCAGTTTCTTGAGAGTTAGGTGCATTATCTCTGAATGAACACAGATTCAACAGTCCTCTGCTATATGTGTGTTGAGGGCCTCATATCTGCTGGTATATGCTGCCTAGTTGGTGGACAAGTGTTTGAGAGACCTTGGGGGTCAAGATTAATTGAGACTGCTGGTCATCCTACAGGGTCGCCCTTCTCTTCAGATTCCTTCAGCCTTTCCCTAATTCAACAACAGGGGTCAGCTGCCTCTGTCCATTAGATGGGCGCAATCATCTGCATCTGACTCTTTCAGCTGCTTGTTGTGTGTTCTGGAGTGCGGTCATGCTAGGTCCCTTTTTGTGAGCACTCCATAGCCTCAGTGATAGTGTCAGGCCTTGAGACCTCCCATTGTGCTGGATCCCATTTTGAGCCCGTCGCTGGACCTTCTTTTCTATCCCTGTAATTCTTTCAGACAGGTACAATTATGGGTCAGAGTTGCAGCTGTGGGATGTCCCGCTCCCTCATTTGATGCCGTGTCTTCCTACTGGAAGTGGGCCCTATAAGTTCCCTCTCCTTACTGTCAGGCATTTCATCTAAGGTCCCTCCCTTTGAGTCCTGAGAGTCTCTCACCTCACAGGTCTCTGGTGCATTCTGGAAGGTCCCCACAACCTTCTACCTCCTGAGGTTTCCAGTTTCCATTCTTTCTGCTGGCCCTCAAGGCTTCAGTCTTTTCCCTCACCCAATACCAGTTCAGGTTCCTCTCTCCCCCTTACTACCCCACTCCAGTCCACTTCCCCCCCTCCCCCGTCGCTCCCTTCCTCCCCATTTGTGAATGCTTTCTTCTCCCTCCCAAGTGGCACTAAGGCATACTCACTGGGCACTTCAGCTTGTTGACCTTTTTGAGTTCTGCGGACTGTATCTTGGGTATTCTGTACTTTTTTTTTTTGGCTAATATTCCCTTATTAGTGAGTACATACCATGCATGTCCTTTGGGGTCTGAGTTACCTCACTCAGAATATTTTCTAGTTCTGTCCATTTGCCTGCAAAACTCAGGATGTCTTCATTCTTTTTTTTTTCTTTTTTTTTCTTTTCTAAGTTTTTTTATTTACATTCCAAATGATTTCCCCTTTCTCATTTCCTCCCTCCCCGAAAGTGCCATAAGCCCCCTTCCCTCCCTCTGTTCCCCATTCAACCCCCTCTCACTTCTCTGTCCTGGTATTCCCCTACATCCAGTCTTTCCAGGACCAGGGGTCTCTCCTTCCATCTTCTTGGAAATCTATTGATATGTGAATTGTGTCTAGGGTATTCCGAGATTCTGGGTTAATATCCCCTTATCAGTGCTTGCATACCATGTGTGTTCTTTTGTGATTGGGTTACCTCACTAAGGATGTTGTCCAGTTCTGACCATTTGCCTAGGAATTTCGTGAATTCATTGTTTTTAATTGCAGAGTAGTATTCCATTGTGTAAATATACCACATCTTCTGAATCCATTCCTCCATTGAGGGACATCTGGGTTCTTTCCAGCTTCTGGCTATTATAAATAAGACTGCTATGAACATAGTGGAGCATGTGTCCTTATTGCATGCAGGGGAAGCCTCTGGGTATATGCCCAGGAGTGGTATAGCAGGATCCTCCGGGAGTGTCATGCCTAGCTTTCTGAGGAACCGCCAGACTGCTTTCCAGAGTGGTTGTACCAGCTTGCAATCCCACCAACAGTGGAGGAGTGTTCCTCTTTCTCCATATCCTCGCCAACAACTGCTGTCTCCTGTGTTTTTGATCTTAGCCATTCTGACTGGTGTGATGTGGAATCTCAGGGTTGTTTTGATTTGCATTTCCCTAATGACTAAGGATGTTGAACATCTCTTTAGGTGCTTCTCAGCCATTAGATATTCTTCAGGTGAGAACTCTTTGTTTCGCTCTGTACCCCATTTTTTAATAGGGTTATTTGGCTCTCTGAGGTCTAACTTCTTGAGTTCTTTGTATATATTGGATATTAGCCCTCTGTTGGATGTAGGGTTGGTAAAGATCATTTCCCAGTTTGTTGATTGCCGCTTTGTCCTTTTGACAGTGTCCTTTGCCTTACAGAAACTTTGTAATTTAATGAGGTCCTATTTGTCAATTCTTGATCTTAGAGCATAAGCTATTGGAGTTCTGTTCAGGAAATTCTCCCCCGTGCCCATATGTTCAAGGTTCTTCTTGCCAAATGCAATATACAGAATCAATGCAATCCCCATCAAAATCCCAACGCAATTCTTCATAGAGTTAGAAAGAGAAATTCAAAAATTCATCTGGAATAACAGAAAACCCAGGATAGCTAAAACTATTCTCAAGAGTAAAAGAACTTCTGGGGGAATCAGTATCCCTGACCTCAAGCTGTACTACAGAGCAGTAGTGTTAAAAACTGCATGGTATTGATGTAGATCAATGGAACAGAATTGAAGACCCAGAAATAAATCCACATTCCTATGGTCACTTGATCTTTGACAAAGGAGCTAAAACCATCCAGTGGAAAAAAGATAGCCTTTTCAACAAATGGTGCTGGTTCAACTGGAGGTCAATATGCAGAAGAATGCAAATTGACCCATTCTTATCTCCTTGCACTAAGCTCAATTCCAAGTGGATCAAGGACCTCCACATAAAACCAGACACACTGAAACTAATAGAAAGAAAACTAGGGATGTCTTCATTCTTAATAGCTGAGTAGTATTCCGTTGTATAAATGAAACACATTTTTTGTATCCATTCTTCTGTCGTGAGACATCTGGGTTGTTTCCAGCTTCTGGCTATCGCAAATAAGACTGCTATGAACATCGTGGAACATGTGCCCCTGTGGCATGGTGAGGCATCTTTTGGGTATATTCCCAAGCGTAGTATTGCTGGGTCTTGTACAAGATTACTCAATACTAAAAGTGCTAGCCAGGCAGTGGGGGCGCACGCCTTTAATCCCAGCACTCGGGAGGCAGAGGCAGGCGGATTTCTGAGTTCAAGGCCAGCTTGATCTACAGAGTGAGTAGCCAGGGCTACACAGAGAAATCCTGTCTTGAAAAATAAGACGAGGAGGAGGAGGAGGAGGAGGAGGACAAGGAGGAGAAGCTACTGAAGAAAGCCCGAGCCCCCAGTGCTTTCTACCAGGTGTGGGGGTGTGGCACCTTAGTTTCAGGGTCACACACTCCTCCCTCCACCTCAACTCCTGGGAGCTGCTGGATAGTATTAAAAGTGCTGGAGAATATTTAAGCCAAAGCTTTAGCACAAACAGTAAGAAATTCAAGAAAATTGAGGAGAGATCATGGGATGTTTCAGTTCATCCTAAAGTGTAAGACCAAGAAAGACATAAATGTCTCCATGACAGGAAACCTCTGGAAAGAACACTGAAGATTAAATATGTTCCTTTATATCACAGATGACTTTTGGATATTTCCAGATATGATGAAATATGCTATGTCTAATTTAAAGTACTATTATCCAAGTGAACTATATTAGTTACTTTCCGTTCCTAAGATAAAATACAATGACCAACAGCACATTAAGAGATAAAGAGTTTATTTTGGTTCAAGGATCCAGGGGAAAGAGAATCTATAATGACTGGAAAAGCACAGCCTTGTAGTAAGAGCAAGAAGCTCAACAATTACATTTTATAACTACAGTGGAAAAAGAGAGACAGAGGGAGAAAGATGGATGAAGCTATAAACCCCTGTACTGCCTGGTTTTGTGTGTCAACTTGACACAAGCTGGAGAGTTATCACAGAGAAAGGAGCCTCGATTGAAGAAATGCTTCCATAAGATCCAGATGTAAAGTATTTTCTCAATTAGTGATCAAGGGTGGGAAGGCCCATTGTGGATGGTTCCGTCTCTGGCCTGATTGTCCTGAATTCTATAATAAAGCAACCTGACCTAGCCAGAGGAAGTAATCCAGTAAGCAGCACCCCTCCATGGCCTCTGTATGCCCCTGACTCTAAGTTCTGGCCGTGTTGCAGTAGGTATGCATTGTGGGTGTGGGCTTTAAGACCCTCATTCTAGCCTCCTGGAATTCAGTATTCTGCTAGCAGCCTTCAGATAAAGATGTAGAACTCTCAGCTCCTCCTGCACCATGCCTACCTGGATGCTGCCATGCTTCCAACTTGATTACAATGAACTGAACCTCTGATCCTGTGAGCTGCCCAAATTAAATGTTGTCCATTCTAAGAGTGGCTATGGTCATGCTGTCTATTCACAGCAATAAAACACTAAGGCAACCCCCAACACCCATTTCTGGTGACTTACTTCAAGTCTACATACATTTAGTGTTCCATAACATCCTTAAACAGTACTGCCAACAGGGACCAATTTTTCTAATGTGTGAGCCTACAGAGGACATTTTTATCCAAACCTGTCACAAAGTCTGACTGAAGTGTATATTCATCATATCATAATTCTTTGTTGTTTCATTCTGTAGGGAAGCTCTTTAATCAGGGAGGTAAATAACTCAAAATAGCTTCAAGAAGTCCCTGAAACTAAACAGATTCACTAGGCTTCTCCCTCCCAGAGTCAGTAATAAGTTAATGACAGTCACTCTCAGACAAACCAAACTACAAAAAATGATTCTCAGACCAGAACAGTTTCTTGGAAGAAGCAGAAAACAACAAGCTGTCTGAAAGAGGTTTAGACCCACTTGTCCAATTGGAAAGGACACTCTAAAACCTGCTGAGTTTCCTACAGTCTGTCCAGTGTGCTCTACGTTTTCAGCTTTGTGAGATGGGCACCACGGTGTGAACTTTGGTAATGCAGCTGTCCTTGAGTCAATTTTGCCTCTGTGAGTAACTACTCACACATATTCCTGTAAGCAACTTGAATAAAATTCATTTCTTGAACTTTGGTGGAATTCATACTTTCGATATGTTGTGGATTTGCTACTGGGCTGAGTATACATTCATATAGTAAGTATCTCCCCAAGGAAAGTTTTGTCATACAACATTTGTGCAATGTGGTTCTTAATTTCTTACCAACATCACCGTGAGTTCTTTTAGAGGCTTTCTGGCTGCAAGTAAATATGGATAAAATAAATAATATTAGTGTATCAATCATCAGTCAATACAGCTCTAAATCACCTGTATAACTCACATAGAGTTGATGGTACATGTATGAGCAACTAAGGCAATACTATTGTCAAGTGAACCTGAAACTTCAAGAATAATAATAAGTATTGTTTGAAACTCACAAATTCCATAATGAGTTGTTATCTTGCATTTTCATTTGTGACAACAGTTAACAGACACAAAAGCATCAGGGTAAGTTGAAATTAGATTATGGCACATCAGAGCAACAGTGTTATATTGTAGTAATAATTCCAAAAGTTTAATCTCTTGGGTTATTTTAATATATCTGCCTAATTCCAATGGGTCTGGACATTACTCAGGTCATAACCATCTTAGAGAGAATTATTATTTGGTAAGAAAATAAGAAAAATTTTGAAAATTCTATTTTGGGTAAAGCTGACAATTTGTGGTGATGAGGTCTTCCAGTTGGAGATGATAAAAACTCCTATTGCAAAGGGTTTCGAATGGAACCAAAAACTTCATGTTTCAAAATATTCCAATTTTGAATGTAAAAACAACTTTGCAAATATTAACATGTGAATAAAATTTACATGAGATTATAAATTTAAAAGCTACACCTGCAGATAGATGCTGTTGGTGACAGTGTCATTACAAACTGGATGCAAATTTCATATGGCTTTACTAAAGTATATCTCCATTTCTCACCCATAGTTAACCACAGTCTCAACTTTCTTCATGTTTTTCTCACCTTTTGAGGCTTGGAGTTACCCTGCACTTCCTGTCTTTGTGTCTGGTGGTATCTGTTCTAACAGTGTAAACTATACATTCTTAATAATCAGTCTTTAAATGCCAATTGACTCAAGGACACAGAATTAGACTTGGGATATATAAATGGTGAAGAAAACTGTTGTAATGGTTGAGAGGAAGAAATTCAAACTTAAAATACATTCTCTTTCTTTCCATTTTTTTACACATATCTTCCACATATCTAATTGGAAAGTTTTTCTTGTCAATTAACTGTCACTAATAACTGTATTTAGCCTGATAACTCATAGCAAGCATTGCACTTGACGATTAATCAGTTTTTTCTTCTGTGATAGGAAGCAACCCTTCCATCATCCTGAACCTTACTTCTGAAACTCACTTCACTCTTCGGGTCTTTGACCAGCAAGTTCAAGTCTCAGCCTCTTTCTGTAAAGTTCAGGTGCAGACTCTCAGCTTCTGGCCACATTCTGTATATCTTAGTGTGCAATTTCACACGACAGAGCTCTTAACTTTGGTGCTGACTCTCCACTTTTGGCTTAGAAAACTTCACAAATAGACACATCACAATAAACCCTTGACCTTACCTCATCTGCAGCTATGCATGCACTCTGGCATTCTCTTCCACTTAGAGTCACACTCATACTAAAGCAGTTTACGTTACTTGGAAAGCAATCCAGATATTTTGGCACTTTCACTGAGGTTATTCTCTTCATAAGCTTCTTATTAAGTAAATCGGCTCTTTTATAATTTCGTACAAACATAAGAAACAAATGCATTTCTGGTGATTTAGCCTGAAAATTAATACAAAATATAGACATGTGTAAAATTTAACACAATTTTTTATACATTTACTGTTACTAGTAGAAATGCAGATGTCATTTGGTAGAATTACTTTCCTAGGTTAATATTCATTATGCGTAGTAACAAGTTGCATAAACACTCAATATATTCTGTTCAATAAAGTAGGGTCACTTATAAGTCACTGAATTATTGTTTAAATAATTGTTGGCGGTTTGTCTAGAATTTTAATATGTGCACGGCATAAATAGGAATAATTTTTATAATAAAACTACTTCATTTGATATTAAAAGCATTCTCTAGTGAGAAACTACAATCGTTGTATTTGATATCATTTGTAAATTTACTGTGAGAAAAATTAGTACTATTAGGTGTCTTTCTAAAATCAGATTTTCATGCAGAAGTTGCATGCAGATATTTTTTATTTGAATTTACTTCAGTTTTCTTTTCTCAGGAAGAAGCTAAGCATGAAATAGCTATTTTCATGTGATCATCTCATTAAGAGTATGAGAGCTGGAAAGAACCCAGATGTCCCTCAACGGAGGAATGGATTCAGAAGATGTGGTATATCTACACAATGGAATACTACTCTGCAATTAAAAACAATGAATTCACGAAATTCCTAGGCAAATGGTCAGAACTTGAAAATATCATCCTTAGTGAGGTAACCCAATCACAAAAGAACACACATGGTATGCAGTCACTGATAAGGGGATATTGACCCAGAATCTCGGAATACCCTAGACACAATCAGCATATCAATAGATTTCTAAAAAGATGGAAGGAGAGACCCCTGGTCCTGGAAAGACTGGATGTAGGGGAACGCCAGGACAGAGTAATGAGAGGGGGTTGAATGGAGAAAAGAGGGAGGGAAGGGGGCTTATGGGACTTTCGGGGAGGGAGGAAACGGGAAAGGGGAAGTGATTTGGAATGTAAATTAAAAAAATAAAATAAAATAAAAAAAAGAGTATGAGAGACACATAGAATACAGACTGAGGAGAATATGTGGAGAGCATACTGGTGATGGTTATACAGTAACCATATTTAAAGGACAAATGCAGAAAATTATGCCTTTTCACTAGACACTGAGTTAAAAATGGATAGTACATGAGAATACCTATTATGAAGACAAGTACTCATGCATTCAAATGAATTAATGAAGGGTAAGCATATTTTGTTTTTCAGAATACACACACACACACACACACACACAGAGAGAGAGAGAGAGAGAGAGAGAGAGAGAGAGAGAGAGAGAGAGAGAGAGAGAGAAATATTTATGAGATGGAAATAGGAAGCGACTGCGCAGTATTATATAAACTCAAATATAGAGTCATATACCTATAATCTCAGAATGGAAGAAGCATTTATCAAGAAATACTTTATATACTATGACAAAACTTGGAATGAAAACCATCAATCAAAAAATCAATGATACAATATAGAATGTTCACAATAAATGTTTATTGGAGTAACGTACTGAGAAATATAACAAAATGAAGAAAGGAGAAATTTTCAACGCACTGAATGTTGTAGCCAGCTTGAGTACTAGATTGTGGATGGAATTAGGAGATTATTGCAGATGGACTTCCTTTCAGAAAAATCTAGAGAATCAATAGCTGCCATAGAAAGAGGGAAGGAAGTAGCCATAACCACCATAGCCTCCAAGGTGTTAGCTGAAACCATAACAATATCCCAGACCATAGAAGCCACCAAGGCCATAGCCATGGCCACCATAGTAGTTGCTATAGTAGTAGCTCATTGTCCCTGAGATATAGGACTTGGCATGATGTTGAAGGTGAGGTTCTAGAGAGTCAACATGAATTTCTGTGCTTGGGCATTTATAGTGTTCCAGTGCAGGTACATCAAACCATAATGAAGGAATGTTCTTCTCGTGGAAAGTACATCTTTTCTGAAAAACAATACCATTAAGCCACACTTCTCATCTTAAAGACTCTTCCAAGATAAAAGAAGACATTGTTCTTTTGAACTTAGATTTATTTTTATCTTCAAAACTAGGCTTTATTTTTTTCTGAACAATCAACCAAATCAGTCTCTGACAATTTGTACTTCTGTGTTGAATATCAAGCTCCTTTACTTCGAAGATCCTGGAAGAATTAGTATTGTAGTGGTATCTCTGCTTCACCCTCATTGGATTCTTCATAAAGACAGCTTTCTTTGACTGAACAAATAAAATAAGACATTATGAAATAACAATACATGAATGTGCTTAGCTTAAAATCATGGGAAAGAACATTTTCAGGAAGAGCAGGAGCTAGCACTAGATCTTACTAGGATGTTTGCATATCACTGTGCTAAACTTTTTGAAATTTTTGTTTAAGTTTTTATAGGATATATTCCAAATATATTCTTTCTCCTCAACTCCTTTTGATCATCCCCAGCTATCTACCCAATTCCTCCCCACTTCTTAAAAATAATCAAATGCCACTAAAAAAAGAAATCAAAAGAGACTAAAGAAAAAAGTAACAAAAAAAGAAAAAGAAAGAAATCACACGCATCGCAGAGCCAACAACAATTGGGCATGTATCCATAAGATTCCACATCCTACTGCAAGAGATACTTGTTCATTCAGGCCTGCTGCTACCCTATTCATGACAGTTGAAAAGTGGGAACAGATGAGATGTCTATCATTTTTTCATGATAAACTTACACACATCTGCAAACATAGCAACAGATCCAAGCTCACAGTTTAAGTGTCTTTATAGACTGACTTGTGTGATACAGCCATTCTATTTAAAGGAGTTTTCTCTAATTGTTCTTTTGCTTTTGACTATCATCCTCACATTGAAAGCCCTCATCTCGGCTCTCTATAAATCCTCCTTTCCCCATTCCTGACACATGAATATCAGTCACTAACTGGTACACCTTTAAATCTATATCTACTCCTGTAGAGTTAGAGTTTTGACATTTACCTTTGTAAACTAGTTAAATGTTTATAGGTGAATAAACACTTTGAAGAAACAGACCTGCAATTATATCCTCATGGAGACACCTTTTAGAAGCAATATATTTATCGAATTGAAATTCTAAAAGTAAAAAAAAAAAGAAATTCTAAAAGTGTGTTATGAGAGAAAAAATATGCAAAATGTATTTTCAGACTGAAGAGTTTTAAAATAGATCACCATTATTAAGACTAACATTAATTAAAATATTCATATCAGTTTGAAGGACTTGTTACAGACTTTTGGACAGAAGAATGATGGATGGGGCAGAGCACTTGGAAGATTTAAATAACTTTCTGTCATGGAATAGTATGAAAATATGCAAACTTCCACATGCTACCCTACACTCAAGTATCTTGCTTAACTTAATCATTTAAGCAACTAAATAAATGCATAAAATGAATGTAATGCATGGCCCAACTTGGTCATAAGCCATCATAACACCCAAACATTCTTCCAACTATCATTTGGCTAATTCAGTACATGTCCTGCAGACATTTGTCTCTAATAATGAACTAGTAGTTTGTTAACAGCTCACACACTGTCTTTTTAACTGCATAAAAGTATTTGCTGCTGCCTGGATGCAGTTCATGTTACACCCGCAGACTTCATTTACTTTCTATTCCAAGCATTATGCTAGTCTCAAGTGTTTACTAGACAGTTCTGTGGCACTTATCAGAATTTTGTCACTATCATTGTCTTAGTCAGGGTTTCTATTCCTGTACAAATATCATGACCAAGAAGCAAGCTGGGGAGGAAAGGGTTTATTCAGCGTACACTTCCATACTGCTGTTCATCACTAAAGGAAGTCAGGACTGGAACTCAAGCAGGTCAGGAAGCAGAAGCTGATACAGAGGCCATGGAGGGATGTCCCTTACTGGTTTGCTTCCTCTGGCTTGCCCAGCCTGCTTTTTTGTAGAACCCAAGACTACCAGCCCAGGGATGGCACCACCCACAAAGGGCCCTCCCTCCTTGATCACTAATTGAGAAAATGCCTCACAGTTGGATCTCATGGAGTCACTTCCCCAACTGAAGCTCCTTTCTCTGTGATAACTCCAGCCTGTGTCAAGTTGACACACAAAACCAGCCAGTACAATTGACCACTTGTCAACTTGACACACAAACACATCCCTATTGAGCCTCAACCCTTACTTTCTTCTTCATCCCCAAGATCTAAATAACTTTAAAAGTCACACAGTCTTTACATATTAAAAATTCAATCCCTTTAAAAGGTCCAATATCTTTTAAAATTCAAAGTCTTTTAAAAATTCAAAGTTTCTTAACTGTGGGCTCCACTAAAATACTTTCTTCCTTCAAGAAGGAATAATATCAGGGCATAGTCCCAATAAAAGCAAAACTCAAACTCCAGTGGTTCCATGTCTGGGATCCAACTCACAATCTTCTGGGCTCCTCCAAGGGCCTGGGTCACTTCTCCAGCTCTGCCCTTTGTAGCACACACCTTGTCTTCTAGGCTCCAGCTGCCTGTACTCCACTGCGGCTGCTGTTCTTGGTGGTCATCACATGGCACTGGCATCTCCAAAACACTGCTGTCTTCTGCTGTAACTAGGCTTTACTAATAGCCTCTCATAGGCTCTCTTCATGGTGCCAAGCCTCAACTCTTACGCATGACCCCTTTAGTCCTGGACCATCAATTGCAACTGAGGTTGCACCTTCACCAATGCCCTTCCATGGCCTCTTACAGTACCAAACCTCAGCTGCTCTTCATGACCCCTTCATGCCTTCAAAACCAGTACCACCTGGGTGACTCTTACACAGTACCAAGTTCAACCACAGCTCAAAGTAAAACTATGGGTATCTCTGGAACACAGCCTCTGTGCTCTCACAAAACATCAGAAGATTTCACCTCAATGATGCTGGTCTCTTCTTAATCACCTGCTAATTTCTTAGCTCCAGCTAACCAGCATCAATAGTTCCAGTAACACAAATGTTTGGTTTAGTGGTTCTGGTATCTTGTTCATCACAGTTGATTCTTCAGCTCCAGCTAACTAAAACCACAGAATCTTCACAATCAAAACATGAACCTGATAAGAGTCTTCAATCTTCCCTCTGAAATTTCACAAGCCAGGCCTCCATCTTCTGCACTGTTCTTAACATTATCTTCCAAACTCCTACAGAACTTTCCACAGAACTCTTAACATCATAATGGATCTTCTAGCTCAAAGTTCCAAAGTCCTTCCACCGTCCTCCCCAAAACATGGTCAGTTTGTCACAGGAATACCCCAATATGTCTGTACCAATTTGTCTTAGTCAGGGTTTCTATTCCTGCACAAACATCATGACCAAGAAGCCAGTTTGGGGAGGAAAGAGTTTATTCAGCTTACACCTTCCACATTGCTGTTCATCACCAAAGGAAGTCAGGACTGGAATTCAAGCAGTTCAGGAAGCAGGAGCTGATACAGAAGCCATGGAGGGATGTTTCTTATTGGCTTGCTTCCTCTGGCTTGCTCAGCCTGCTTTCTTATAGAACCCAAGATGCCAGCCCAGAGATGGTACCACACACAAGGGCCCTCCCCTATCCTTGATCACTAATTGAGAAAATGCCCCACAGCTGGATCTCATGGAGTTACTTCCCCAATTGAAGCTCCTTTCTCTGTGATAACTCCAGCCTGTGTCAAGTTGATACACTAAACCAGACAGTACAATCATGTTGTCTTCCAAGGATTTTTTCTTAAACAATTTTTTGTTCACACAATAGCATTTCCAACTATCCATAATACATATTAAAGTGTTGTTGTTATTTGAAAATCTCTGTAGCTTTTACTCCCTCACTGTTGTGAATCACAGAGATGAGCCTCAAACAGTACACATGCATGTTTGTGAATATTATGAGAGAAGTCAAAAAGACCAAAAAGCTTTGTATTAAAATTTTAACTATTATTGGGGGTGGGCGAGTGACTATAGAATTAGAAATTGCTGAAACAAAGTCCAAGAATGAAGTCACCTGAGGAGAATTCTGAGTGCTTGTGAGAAAACTCCATGAAAACGAAATATGAGTCTTGTGACCTCAGTTTCTACAGAACACAGAATTGTTCTTGGAATGTGCTTCTGTGCCCCTTCCAGGTGTATCATATGGAAGTGAGATTACATCAGCTGCTGTTACTCATGAGCCTCTATGGAAAAACATGTTTTTAACGTGTGCTGCTTGAGCTTGTGATTATATTCAGCTTGGAGTCATGAGAACTTTATTATGGTGACCTTTCTTAACCCTCAGGGTGTAAACTGATGCTCTGAATAAAGTTTTCTTCTAATACACGATAAAAAAAGAAAATATATTTATATTTCAAATTTTCATTCTGATCACACACACTCATCATCACCTCCTTCTGTCTTAGCATAGTGTCCCACCCTGATCTCTCTGAAATTCCATGTCTTTCATTATAACCCCAAGGCTCTGATGTACTTGTATACTGTTAAGTGCTGTATTTTGTACATTTCTCATGGAATGAAGAATAAGTAACCTTCTAGCAGCCATGTTCCAAAAAGGAGAAGAGCTCTTCCTTTCTCTATGCTTTACTGTCATCTCTGCCAATAGTGGAGTCCTCCCTTATTCATAATAGAATTACTTAATTGATCTTGAGTAGGTCTTGTCCAGGCCACCATAGTTGCTGCAAATTGGTAAGTAAAAAAAAAAAATTGGTAAGTACAACAACCACGCCATGCTCAGAAATGAGCATTCCACTGCTCTCCTCATCTTTCAGATATTAAAGCCTCTCAGCATATCCTTCCTTGCTATCTCTGAGCCTTGGGTGGAAGAAGGTAGTGTATATAGTTAGTGTATATGATTCCTTTGTCACTAAGCCCTCAACAGTTACTTACACTTGGCACTTTGACTATGACGAGTCTCTGCATGAAGCATCCCCCATTGAGAAAAGAAACACTTCTGACAAAAGTTGACCACAGATCTAGGGAAATCAACATAAATGTTTAGACAGGAGTTTGACAGCATGAGTACTTAGCACATACATTATTGCTTAATTTATACTATATACTGTTTAATATAGTAATTCAAAATTAACTGAAAAATTAATAACGTTTTCTGTTTCATTTACATAACCATGCACATGCTACCTTTTCTACTGATGATTCTGTCGTCTAACTTGTTTAACTTCTTACACAGTAGCAAGGTACATGTAGAGACTGCTTCTACATGGCTTCTCTTTCTCTGTGTTCTTTAGTGTTTATAAGCCTTACCAAATAGTAACTAAAATTCTGCCTATAAAAGTTGCATAAATATGAAAAATTAGGCATTGTTCTCAACAGATCCATTATAAACCAGCCAGTAATTTTAAATAATTCTGTAGTCAAGACTAATTATGTTTCATAACAAGTTATGTGCAGGTTTAAAACATTATTATCTACTCTTTCTACGTGGTTCTTTATAATTTAAAGTACCTATCAATTTCATTTATTGCAATGTAAATAATTTCTATGTGATTGCTACCAAAGTCCCAGCTTTGCCTTGAGTCAATGATATTCACCTTAAGTACAATTCATCATTCTGCTAGGATATAAATTAAGATCAGCACAATCATAAACACATTAGTAGCAAGGTAGTAAATATCACTGGAGATCGGTGACTAATGTTGTGAAGAATAAATTATGTTTGATGTCATTTGCTTGAATAACTAAAGGTTGGCATAAAATATTAGAAGATTCTATAACCAAAGGCTTGGGTTGGATGCAGCAGTCTAGAGAAAATATGATTTAAATGGAATGAGAGACAATAATAGTCATACCAAGTTGAAAAAAAAGGCATTTAAAAACTGGTTACAATCAACTATTTCTATGAATAAAACTTGAAACACAGTTACCTGCTCAATTTGAAAATTGTGAAGACACACTAAGCATGAACACATTGTCTTACTAAGATCTCTTTTATAAATGTAGAATCTACTGCTTCTTAGAAGTAAGACATACTTAACACATTAGAAATCATGCCTGACACTGGAAAGCTATCCAACCACCAAGAGTTAGCCAAGTAAATGATCTTGAAGGAGAACCTACACCTACCATTAACTAAACTGGGGTAATTTCTAACTGCATTCTAAATAGGGTTTGGAGGGAGGAAAGTGAAGGGGAAAGGGGGACAATCATATTGTTATCTAAATCAAACAAATAATAGTAATAAACAGTACTTACCTACACCTTACCAGGGCAATACTACCTTGGCAGGTTGCTCCTGGTAGTTCTGAGCTCTTGAACATTTCTGAAGTTGCTTCTTGATTTACCCATGGTTAGATGGCTAGGTCATTACAGAGTAGAACAAAGACCTGTGATTACTTGACTTTTTATCTCATGTCCTAAAACAATTAACTCTGCACTATTTATTTTAAACTTTGAATAGAATTAAATTTCTGTGGACAAAAAGAAAAAAATAGAATCTGAGAGCAAGTGTCAATAACCAAACCTTGTATGATATTCTCATGGTTCAGTAAAAAAAGATACTTGGTGAGGGACACACTTAACACAAAATGTATAGAAAGTCATGGGTGGGTCTTGATTACACATTGCACAAAACAATTTCATTTTAAAGGATGATATGCTAAAATATTTTCAGAACTCATACTATAAGGTTAGGAATGATGTATCATTAAACATGTTGTCTATTGTATATAAGATTACATAACATACCTGGAATCATTTGGACTAGATGCAGTCATTGGAACTAAGGGTATATACATTTCTTTTTGTATAAAATATCAAGTCAGAGATATTGGATTAAAATCATGAGATGAGAAATAATTTTCAAGGAGAATGTTTTTCAATGAATCATGGCAATCATGTATTTCTAAGTTGCCTAGGAAGTATATTCTGTGAAAAATATAAATGAGTCAAGACTTAGAATGACTTAGAAGACAAAATGTTTATAGGGATACCATGCTAAGAAACATCACAGAAAGGATGAAGAAGAAATCTTTAAGCACATAGCACACTGGGATGAGGACATAGAGCTGGAGTGATGGATTCTGGACCAGGAAACTGATCACCACAGATCACAATCATGCTTTCAGTAAAACCCAGAGAAGAACTACCCTCCACAGAATGAGAGACAAGAGTAGCTGTAGCCATAACCTCCATAGCCTCTGAGGACAAACCTTAAACCAACACCATAGCTCAGCACATCACTGACACCACCTAGGCCATAGCCAAGGTCACCATAGTAGTCGCTCCAATTGTGTTTCATTGTGTATGGGTTGAGTTGGGTTTGAAGCCCAGGTGAGTTTCTTGGGGTGAAGTCTCCAAAGGCATAAATTGATGATTACTTAACAGATTCATTGTCATTGTGCCTGAGCCTTTACACTTAGCCTGTGCAGGTGTGGCAAATCACATGTTTTTATGATCTCTTTCAAAGTCTATCTTTAAAGAAAAGAAAAGTTATCTAACTATACATTTCTAATGTAGGATGGCTCCAAGACATTACTCCTTTGAGGTTATTTTAATCTTATGCCCAAGGAGCTGCATTTTTTATTGAATGTACAAACCATTAGTAGCTACTAGTTGTTTAAAATTCATCATGATTTTATGGCTTCAAAAATTTTCTTTGTACATGTTTTCTAATCTTATATTTAGGAATCAGGCTCTCTTATTTGAAATAATCTTTCTCTTTTGTTCATAGTCAATCATGTCTTAATCTTTCCTTTAAAAGTGTCTACCTCATGATGATGCATTCTTCTGTCTAGAAGTTAATCAGTTTTAAGTCACTTTACATGACTGAAATTCATTTGAGACCATTTTATGGTGAGAGAGAAACTCCAGACCCTTCAAAACAGCACAATCCCTGCCATTCTCTTTGCTTATCTACCAGAATTACTTGATAAGACCCTATTGCTGAACACAGCACATGTTTGTGGTGGTGGTTGATATTGTTGGTTTTGGTTTGTTTGTTTGAGTTTGTTCACAAGAAATAGAGAAATTAAGTTAGAACTGGTCTGAGTATTCCTCTCTGCTCTGTAACATTCATAATGCCTGAAGTTGTTATATAGTTTAGGATTACATCACCTACCAATTAAGATCCCTTGACTTCTCTTCCTGTTTGTATATCTGTTATTTCTTTTTAATACAGTCTTTGGCTAGCACAGACTTCAAATACTATGTTAAGTATGTATGACTAGTTTAGAGAATCATACTTCTTCACATGAAAATTTATTGCCAAAAAAAGTCAGATGATGGAGTCTCCAAAGACATGGCAACATTGTTGGGAGCTAATAGAAGGTACTGAGTAGAACTTAACTACATGGGCAAGAGCTTCCACAGGGATCATATGTTGCCTTCTCCTTTACCTCTATTGCCTTTTCTCTGTATGCAGTGTACCATAAAATAGTTCCTCTAACTCCTATTTTGCCAATATTCTATTCACAATGGGCCCAGAAACACAGAAGCAAGTGACCATGGGTTGAACTTTTTAAAATCATGAGCTAAATTAAAGACTCGCTGTTTGTTGTTTCCACAGAATTTGTTCCAGTAGGAGCATGCAATTAAAATGGATACATTTACTCTGAATTGAAGAACAATAATTAGCTATGCAAAGGAGTAACAGAATTGATTTTGGTAGCTGTAATTAATATTTAAACAGGAACTACATCAAAATATAGTTACAGGAAACCATAGAAGCAGTGTGTGTACAAAGTGTACTCATTTGACAATCACTGGAATGATGTAGAGACAAATTGTTTGAAATCAAACTCATTAAACCTACACTCACCTGCATAACAATTTCTTATTTTTATGGAAATAGTAGCAATAGCAGTTTCTGGTCATTAGTCCTGGAAATGTAACGCAGCTTACATTCCCCAAGACACATCACTCAGAATATCTGTTTGCATGAGATATCAAGATAATGTCTTCCCTAGATAGTCCTCTCTCTTCTCTGTGCTATGCTTGTGCATGGCATTTCACTAATGTCTCCTTTGTCATGTATCAGAGATTTTGCGGCAGTTTTCATTTGACTATCAATAATTTTCTTTGAAACACTTTTAAAAACTAAGTGCCTTAAGGAAGTGTAGCAGGGTAGTGGTACTGCAATGGTAAGATTAGACCCAGAACAAAATCCAGTCTGATATGAAGAGTAAGCTCAACGGGGCACAGGTCAATTGGGAAAGTACAGTTTATCATTATTTATTATACAGTAAACTTTTGTTTTTTAGGTTTTTTTTTTTTGAGACAGGGTTTCTCTGTGTAGGCCTGGCTGTCCTGGAACTCACTTTGTAGACCAGGCTGGTCTCGAACTCAGAAATCCGCCTGCCTCTGCCTCCCAAGTGCTGGGATTAAAGGTATGCGCCACCACTGCCCGGCTTATACAGTTAACTTTATTTTCTAATATATTTTAAAGCAGAAGAGCCTCATCACAAAGAGATAATTGATGATAGAGATGGGGAAAAACTAATCACCTTAATTTAATCATCACACTGCATTCATGCACTTAATAATATGTATGTTTTACCTATATGTCCTAATTTTTTATAATTATCATATACATATCAAAATATACCAAAATAATTAGAATGTTTTAAGAGACTATTTTATTGAAAAAATATGGAAAATGTAAAGTAAAATCTAAATTGCTCATATATATATGTATATATATATATGTATATATGTGAACATGTTAAATGCTTCTATGTGCATGTATGTGTATATGTGTAAAGTACAGTGATCCAAAACAAACCTTAAACTTCAATAGCTTCTTTATTCAAAGGATAATAATTTGTTCTTTCTATAAGAATGTACTGGTACTCTTTTTTTCCTATGTTCTTTCTAATTCATTTAAATTCTTAACCTTAATTTTGTCAAATTTTGTGAAGGACAAACCTGTTCTCAACATTTGCCTGTTGCTATCTTGAGACAAACACATTGACAGTTCTCTAAAATTCTATTTGATTAAAAACTTGTAAACATATCCTTGCTATACTATAGCATAAGAACCCCATAAATCCTTAATAGTAAGGAAATAAAGTCAATGTCAAACATCTTCCAAAAGCTGGTGTGCTTTTCAATACACTATTTTTGGAATACATCTACTGTTAAAATATACCAAAAAAGTTCTATTCATTCTTATATGAATAACTGTTTTGTACCTTGGGGAAAAGCTCATGTTTCAGGGGGACAGGACTGTCACCACCAAGCTCACTCCTTATTTACTGTGTCATATAAGTTGTCACAACCTTTTTGTTCATGAATTTATAACTAGAGACTTTTTATAGTTTCCTGAGATCAATAGAGTCTCATAATCCTCATGTAATACTATAACACTTATAATGAAAATTATAGGACTAGTCAGGTATGATGGGATATAGCTGCAAGCACAATACCAGAGTGGTAGAGGGAGAATGGTCAAGTGTTATGTCTATCCTCAGCAACATAATAAGCTGGGAATAGCCTGAGATACATCATATCCTCTCTCAATACAAAAATAAACTAAGTAAATGACTAGGTAATGAATATAGTAGCGTAGACTATTTGAGAGCACTGAGGACATTCCAGACTAGGAGCTGTGCCTTCGTAACCAGCCTAAGATTGGAAGGAACTATCCAAAGAAGTCTGCGATCCATTTCAAGATTAAAATGAGGATCAAATAGTAGTATTACATTTATTCTTTAAAAAAAAAGCGCAGAAGTCTTGATTGAAAAATCAATTCTCGGTATTTTTTAGTATATGAAGAAAAAGCGTGCCTGCAGAGAAAAATGGCAGCTGTTCAAATAACGACAGGTAAGTAATACTGAGCATAAGCAAAGATTGTGGCCAATTCCCCACCTCATCTAAAATAGGGTCATGTGGAGTTCACAGGAGGGAGCAGGGGCTGATATCAATCATTGAGAGTTCAGCCATTGTTTCATAAGGACCCTCAACACATTGGAACAATAACCCATAAAGTACTCTGTCTTGTGAAAGTCACACAGCAACATAACCCATTCCCTCATAAACCAGCATCATGATATATGTTTCCTTTAATTGTTAATTGGAAAAAGTATTAAAATGCTTGTAGGAATTAAAAGGGCCTACACATATCAAGATGATGATCTCTTGGATTTCAGCCTAAAGCACACACAATAACATATCCCGTGAAATGGAGTCACTAGCTAAAATCGCATTAGCTGTTTTGAAATGCATTCCATGGCTAGCAACAATAAATCTTTATAAGGTAAAATGTCACATTTCAATTAACATATACAATGAGTAATGATCAAGTCTGGACAAATACTATTTTCACATAAAGTTTTATATTCCTCTTGTACTGAAATATATAATTATTTGCGAAAATATATTGCATTGAGGCATATCACTCAGATATGTCAAAATTATGCATGAGATTGTGTTTGGATGTATAAACATAAGCAAAACAAGCTTTTGAATTTCACAAACATTTACTAAAATAACATGTCTAGAAACAACTCAGAAAATATAAGTCTTCCTGCCTACAGCCTAGCAGGGTGAGGAGAGTCAACTTTAGTGATGGATTCTGGAAGAAACAGTCCTTTACAGATGGCCATGTTTTCAGTAAAAGCCAGAAGAAAAATATCTGCCATAGAAAGAGGGACGGAAGTAGCCATAACCACAATAGCCCCCAAGGCCATAGCTGGAACCATATCCATAGCCCAGACCATTGAAGCCACCAAGGCCACAGCCAAGGTCACCATAGTAGTTGCCATAATAGTAGCTCATTGTGTCTGAGATTTGGGACTTGGTATGATGTTGAAGATGAGGTTCTGGAGAATGGAGATGACCTTCTGCTCCCAGGTTTTATAGTGTACCAATGTAGGTATGAAAAACCACAGCAAAGTACCTCTCTCTTTGAAAATATGTCTTTGGAGAACCACAGTATTATTTCAACACACCTTTCTTATTAAAAGTATTTCTAAAGATACCTAGAGTGATTAGTTTTGTGGCTAAATATTCTAAATTTTCATTGTACTTTGATCATAATTCAAATTTCATATATCTCTATAATTACAATATAATTTTCAATCCCTTGAAATAATTGGAGAATGTAATTAAAACAGATATGTTTGGGTATGTGGATACTTAAACATTCACGATCATTTTGACATGTCAAAGTGTTTTAAAGTTTATGCTACATAAAGTATCATATTTTTTTGTCTTCTAAAAACTCATAAGTAAATTACATTAACACAAGAAATATAGTCAGAATTTCAAAATAGAGGAAATAATTTTCCCTATCTTCATTTGTGTGTGTGTGTGTGTGTGTGTGTGTGTGTGTGTGTGTGTGTGTGTGTGCACTTGGCTTAGCATAGCAGTTAAGGGCCCTTGTTCTTCCAGAGGTCCTAAGTACAATTCCCAGGACCCACAGGGTGTCTCACAACTCTTTGTAAGGACAGTCCCAGGGAATATGAACTGAAATTTAAGTCCTACCAAACATAATAAACACCTAAACTTTCTACTACACTTTTTACACCTTACGTAAAATATTTACTTTCTCCGGACACTACTCCCAACTTGTCCCAACATCAATTGTTTTTGTTACTGTAAACCTTCAGCTCACATTTTACTCTCCTTGATTAATACCATTCCTCTCTGTTATAGTTTTCTTCGGACATTTCATCTTCCTTAGTACTCATTTATCACTATAAGAATTAAGTTTTCAAGCCTCCAAAGTATTACTTACAAGTCCTTTGAGTTGAAAGGTTTCATCTTTATAATCCCAGAGATTAATATAATACCCAATAAAACTAGACAAAGTGGGTGTCTGTTATTGCTGTGGAGACTCTGTTCCCTGCACATGTTAAAGCTGTGCTGTTATTAAACAAAAGATAATGTGCTTCCAAGAGGGAATGCCAGATTTCAAGTCTGAAGGAGGGAAGAAGATGAAAACTTGGCATTCAAGATGGGGCACCACATTTAATTGAATTAGGACTATAGAAAAGGATTTGCATGGGAATTTGTACTGGGAAATGATCCATGGAAAACAATATTAATTGCTAACATCTAAGTAAGGTGAGTCCACTATAACACCATATACAAAAATATGTGAGTCTGTATGAGCTGTGCCTGAGCATATGGAAGTGTTCATATGTTTCTTCTTGGCAGTTTATGAAGGCAAAATAAGGGCTATCTGTATAGATTTTACAGTTAGAGGAGCAGATGATTTTGATGGAGCTTGAATATTGCCACAAAGTAAAGCCACAGATGTAAATAAACTATAAGTTTAATAAGTTAAGAAAAAAGAGTCATCTAAATTAGACAATAGGTTTAACCAACATTTGGTACAGCCCTGACACAGAATTTAAGAATAGTTGCTCTGGGTTACACTCAGTATAGTGTATAGACCTCAATCCCACTGTAGCTTCTCAAGACATTGATATGGAAAATATTTTTTTAAAATTACTATTTGGGAAATATTAACTCTAATGAAAATTCCCAAAAGCAAGGAAAACGTCACATAGGAGGTCTTTTAAAGTTCTAGTATATTGCAGCAAAATTAGAGAAAAAAAACCACCACTCATAAAGAATAAGATAAACAACCACCACATCAACACCATCACCATAGAGGTGCTTTCCGTCACTCAAGTCCTTTCTTCAATACATGAAAACTTTCTCACAAACCCCAGTTTTTAATGTAACATAATCTGGAAATGAAATAAATACATGATAAGAACGCATTAAAAAATAACTGAATTGTGAGTTTCTGCAAGTGATTTGGTCAGCTGCAGGGTGGAGGGTCCCAGTGAACCGTTATGCTAGCTTTACTGTCTGCAAGAGTAACAGAGTATCTTTAATAGTTGAGGAGTTGCTGGGCAGTGGTGGTGCATGTCTTTAATCCCAGCACTTGGGAGGCAGAGGCAGTTGGATTTCTGAGTTTGAGGTCAGCCTGGTCTACAGAATGAGTTCCAAGACAGTCAGGGCTCTACAGAAAAACCCTGTCTCGAAAAACAAAACAAAAACAAACAAACAAACAAAAAAGTCGAGGAGTCTTGTGGAAGACTTGGGGGGTGGGAAATTGAGGGACTCAGAAGGGATAAGAACACCACAAGAAGACCAGCAGACACTGGACCTAGACCCTGGGGGACTCCCAGAGACTGAACCACCAACCAAACATGATACATGGGAAGGACCAAGGTCCCTGCAAATATGAAGAATATATGTAGCTTCATGTAGGTCCCCCAACACCTGAAGCAGATGCTGGTCCTGATTCTGTTGCCTACTTGTGGATCCTGTTCCCTTAACTGGGTTGCCTTGTCTGGTATCAGTGGGAGAAGGTGTGCCTATTCCTGCAGTTACCTGATATGACAGGGAGATTTGGTACCCAGATGGAACTTCCCCTTCAGGAGGGGGCATGGAGCAGGCTGTGTAAGGGGAGACTGAAGGAGGGAGTGATCAGGATATAAAGTGAATAAATAAATAAAAATAGCTCAGGGCTGGTTATATGGCTCAGTGTGTAAAAGTACTTGCTGCCAACTATGACAATCTAGGCTCTGTTCCCACAACCCACAGGCTAGAGAAAACCAACTCCTATAACTTGTTCTCTGACCTAAACTTGCATACTGGAGTATGAACATTTGCACACCTACGCACACATGTGTGCATAAACACACGATAAATAAACAAATAAATAAATGTTAAAACTGTAACGTTTTTCTTTTCTATTAATTGTTGTATTTACATTCCAGGTGTTTCCCCACTTCCTCATCCCCATTCCCAAGGTTCTCCATTCCTCTTGCTTCTGAGAAGATGCTCCCCTTCCCATACCGGCATTCTCCTTCCCCACAGCCTCAAGACTTTCAAGGATTAGGCGTATCTTCTCCTATTGAGGCCAGACCAGGCAGTTTTCTGCGATATATGTACGTTCTTGTATACTGCCTGTTTAGTGGCTCAGTCTCTGGGAGCTCTCTCAGGTCTGGGTAAGTTAAGATCGCTGGTCTTCGTACGGGGTTGCTCTCCCCTTCAATTCCTTCCATCTTTCCCCTAATTCTTCCATAGTGGTCCCCGACTTCAGTCCAATGGTTGGGTGTAGGTATCTGCATCTGTCTCAATAAGCTACTGGTAGTGTCCCTCAGAGGACAGTCATGCCAGGCTCCCATCTGTAAATACATCATAGCATCTGTAATAGTGTCAGGTCTTGGTGCTCCCCCTTCTGTGCCCCATGAGATGGATCTCAAGTTCGGGTGATCACTGGACCACATTTTCTTCAGCATCTTCTTCACTTTTGTCCCTGCATTTCTTTCTTTCTTTTTTTATTTTTTAGAACCATACAAAGAATCAACAAAACTAGGAGTTGGTTCTTTGAGAAAATCAACAAGATAGATAAGCCCTTAGCCAGACTAGCCAGAGGGCACAGAGACAGTATCCAAATTAACAAAATCAGAAATGAAAAGGGAGAGATAATAGCAGAAACTGAGGAAATTCAAAAAAAAAATCATCAGATCCTACTACAAAAGCCTGTATTCAACACAACTAGAAAATCTGGAGGAAATGGACAATTTCCTAGACAGATACCAAAAACCAAAATTAAATCAGGATCAAATAGACCATCTAAACCATCCTATAACCCCTGAAGAAATAGAAGTGGTCATTGAAAGTCTGGGGAAAAGAGGGACGGAAGGGGGCTTATGGGACTTTCAGGGAGGGAGGAAACAGGAAAGGGGAAATGATTTGGAATGTAAATAAAAAAACATTAAAAAAAAAGAAAGTCTTCCAACCAAAAAAAGCACAGGACCAGATGGTTTTAGTGCAGAATTCTATCAGACCTTCAAAGAAGACCTAACACCAGTACTCTTCAAACTATTCCACAAGATAGAAACAGAAGGAACACTACCCAACTTGTTCTATGAAGCCACAATTACGCTGTCCCTGCATTTCTATTAGACAGGAACAACTCTGGGTCAGAAAATTTACCGTGAGTTGATAACCCTGTCCCTCCACTTGGTGTCCTATCTGTATATTGGATGTAGACTCTTTGAGTTCCATCTCCCCACTGTTGGGCAACTTGGTTAATGTCACCCCTATTAAGACCTGGGGGGGTCTCTCACATCCCAGGTCTCTGGGACTTTCTTTAATTGATGAAGATATAAGATCTCTGTGCTTTTCTTAGTGTTATTTTTAGTGGATAAATACAGCTCCTGGTTAATGAGCTGTTTTACCTGGAGTCAGTGTGTCTCTTCTCTCTAAAATTTCCAATTGAAATGATATCATAACAAAAATGCACCATAGCTACCTTTTTTCTCTGAAGATGAAATTCAAGGTTGAAACATAACAGCAGAAATCATCTGGAATCAATAAAAGATGTAATGCATATAATTTGTTGAGATGCAGCAGGTATAATATGGGTAAGTGTATTTGTGTGAGCATGTGTTTTCATGTTTTTTACAGGTGCAAGGACAAGTGTGTGCATGTTTATGTGTGGACCAGAGGGCTATCCATGGTATTTCCAACAGAAATGCTATCCATCTTGTTTGAGATAGGGTCTCCCATTGTCCTGAAATTCATCAATTAGGCTAAATTTACCAGTGATCTTCAGGAATCTCTCTGTCTTTGCTTCGCCAGCGCTAATGTAAAACCTATTCCCCATCCCTAAGCCAAAAACTATTTCAAATTGGTAACATTTGTAGATGGAAAATTTATTTTCTCCAGTAGAGTTTTACTGGGGGACAAGCCATTTGCCCAGTGCCCAGCCATAGTTGGGTAACACACACATTCTCTCTCTCTCTCTCTCTCTCTCTCTCTCTCTCTCTCTCTCTCTCTCACACACACACACACACACACACACACACACATACAAGAGAGAGTGATAATGAAAGAACGAGAGAGAGAGAGAGAGAGAGCCATTTGGGTTCTTTTTCTCATAATGTTTAATCAGGGCATTATTTATTTTTTATTTTACAAGTCCTCTGTGTCTCTGTCTCTGTCTCTGTCTCTCTGTCTCTCTCTGTCTCTGTGTGTGTGTGTGTGTGTGTGTGTGTGTGTGTCTGTGTGTATTATGGTTTGCAGTTTTGTGGTTTTTTTAAATCTAATTCCTGAGTGTCCAAATGGGTGTCTTTGCATCTATCTTGTGCTTCTTCTTTGGCCCCTTTTCCTCTGATTGTTTTGCTTTGTTCTAATGTATTTGCTTTTTTTTTATCTATTTATATTATTATTCCTTTGAAGCCTGTTAGTTTCCTAACTTTATATATTGTATCAAGAAATCTATTTTCAATAAAAGAAAATTAGGGAAAAAGAATTAATAAGAAAATAATTTAGCTTTAGGTATTAATTAAGTAAAAAAAAATCTGTACTGTAATAGCCAACATTGTCAGGGATAAAGGGACATATTAGACAGGCCTTACTATATACCATGGCTGAGAAGCACCTAAAGAGATGTTCATCATCCTTAGTCATTAGGGAAATGCAAATCAAAACAACCCTGAGATTCCATCTCACACCAGTCAGGATGGCTAAGATCAAAAACACAGGAGACAGCAGTTGTTGGCGAGGATGTGGAGAAAGAGGAACACTCCTCCACTGCTGGTGGGATTGCAAGCTGGTACAACCACTCTGGAAAGCAGTCTGGCGGTTCCTCAGAAAACTGGGCATGACACTCCCGGAGGATCCGGCTATACCACTCCTGGGCATATACCCAGAGGCTTTACCTGCATGCAATAAGGACACATGCTCCACTATGTTCATAGCAGCCTTATTTATAATAGCCAGAAGCTGGAAAGAACCCAGATGTCCCTCAACGGAGGAATGGATTCAGAAGATGTGGTATATCTACACAATGGAATACTACTGTGCAATTAAAAACAATGAATTCACGAAATTCCTAGGCAAATGGTCAGATCTTGAAAATATCATCCTTAGTGAGGTAACCCAATCACAAAAGAACACACATGGTAGGCAGTCACTGATAAGGGGATATTGACCCAGAATCTCGGAATACCCTAGACACAATCCGCATATCAATAGATTTCTAAGAAGATGGAAGGAGAGACTCCTGGTCCTGGAAAGACTGGATGTAGGGGAACGCCAGGACAGAGTAACGAGAGGGGGTTGAATGGAGAAAAGAGGGAGGGAAGGGGGCTTATGGGACTTTCGGGGAGGGAGGAAACGGGAAAGGGGAAATGATTTGGAATGTAAATTAAAAAAAAATAAAAAAAATTAATGGTTATTCTCTTAAGCAAATTTCCATGGAAGTAGAACAAAATCAATAGTAGTATTTATACAGAATAATAAAAATAAGCAAAAGAGTTAATCCATAATTAACTGCCAAATTCTTGTGCCAAAGGCTATCTCATATGTCCTATAATTTTGAAATATCCAGGAATATGGTCAAAATAGAGAATCTCCATGTAGTCCATTACATTTATGACGTCAGCTAAACCAAAGAGCCACAGAACAGCAAGCTGCAAAGTATAGTTATTCATCTTACAAGTCTGAGATATAGATGTTAGGAACCAGGATTTTAAGGTAAACCCCCTTCTTTTTGAAGGACTACTTAGGAAAACCTGTTCTTTATTTTGACTTCTGGAATGACCAGAAACTAAGACTTCCTTGGACTGAGATATTTCACTCAAATCTCTGCTCCCATGGTCACATGGAAAACTCCATGTGTACTCACAGATCTTCCCTACCCACACCTGCCATTCACTTGTTACCTCCCCTAGTACAAGTACTTAATTTCCCCTTCTCCCATTTAACACCATCTCCTCTAGCTGAGTTACCTACAGTTCCCCAAGAAGTGAAAGTTCAGTGCAGCACAATAGAATAATATGATGGATTATTCCCATATCTGTGTCATATGCTGTGGGGGTTTGAATATGCTTGGGCCATGGGAAGTGGCACTATTAGGAGGTGTGGTCTTTTTGGAATGGGTGTGACCTTGTTGGAGTGGGTGTGGCCTTGTTGGAGTAGGTGTGGTCTTGTTGGAGGAAGTATATCACTGTTGGGTTGGACTTTGAAGCTGCAAAGCCACTGGGTGGAAGCAGTGCGGAAGAGACCCTCTTCTTGGCTGCCTGCAGAAGAGACAGTCTCCTTCTCACTGCCTTTGGATCAAGATACAGAGCACTCAGCTCCTTTTCTCGTACCATGTCTTCCTGGATGCTGTCATGCTTGCTGCCATGATGATAAATGAACTGTAAGGTAACCTCAATTAAATGTTTCTCATATAAGAGTTGCTATGGTCATGGTATCTCTTCATAGCAATAAAACCCTAATGAAGACAAATATTAAAAATTTACTGTAACTATTCTATATTTACTATTACTTAATAAATGATTGTACCTAATTTTAAATTAAATGTTGGTGTTACAGTTGTTGTGTGTACAGAGAAACGCTATAGCATATAGAGAGTTTAGTATTTTCCACAGCTTGGAATTCATTAAGGACTTTGGGATGTTTTGTTAATCACTTAAAAGATTCATCTCTCTTTTTTTTAATTAATTCAATGAATAGCCACTGTAAGATGTGGACTTCCAAACAAGCTCATATTTTAAAGTTTTAGGATATTCTTAAATGTTTAGAGAATAATATTCAACCATTTATGATTTCCTTCATTTACAGGGTCAAATATTATAGGAAGAAATCAGCTATGCGAACCCTTGATGGCAAGGACATCTGACACTAAGGCGTTCAGAACAGTGAGTGACAGCTTGCTCCTTCAGTGCAGAAGGATATGCAGGTACCTGGAATGTGAAGGAAGGTATCTTCCATATGTATGACTGACAGGCTCTTAATAATTCATGGGGATGTTAAATGCAGAGGGGATGCTCCTTCAAACTTTAGATACAATGGAATATGTTATTATAAGTAACCTTAAGTAATATGAAGGATTTTATTCTCATAAGTATCAGGATGTTGGAATCTACTTATTATTTTTTGGGGAAAAGCTCATCAGAGAAGAGCATCCACTGTGTAACAAATACAGTCTTCTGACCCTGTCACCCTCTTACATTTGTACTGGTACAGGAATGGTAAACAAGTAAGTCAATGTGTATAACGTTATTATGAAGCAATTGTAAACCATATAAATCTGTGCAGTCAATGCATAAAAGTGAAACCAGATACTTTATATTCAGGAGGAAATTTTATTCTGAAATAACTCAGAAATGTCATAGAAGACCAAAGTCAGAAGCCAACACATCATAATCAGGAGTTGCTGACAAGAAACAGATTTAGTAATCCGATCCCTATCCAGGGGCCTAAGTGCCCGTGGATTCATGCAGTGCCACAGCATGGTGGTACCTTCTTCAGAAAATCACATGACTGGACAAAAAATATTCAGAGTTCTGAAGTGATAATAATTTTCTCAGTAAAACCCAGAAGACGAATAACCTCCATAGAGAGAGGGACTGAAGTAGCCATAACCCCCATAGCCCCCAAGGCCATAGCCAGAACCATAGCCATATCCCAGCCCACCAAAGCCACCAAGGCCATAATAGTGGCCATAGTAGTAGCTCATTGTGTTAGTAGCTGAGGACTAGGTATGAGGTTGAAGGTAAGGTTCCTGAGAATGACTGTCACCTTCTACACCTGTACTTTTATACTTTCTCAGTGCAGGCTTGGCAAACCACATCAAAGGAATTGCAAACTCTTTGTAAATGACTGTTGAAAAGCATCAAAATTCCATCACATTTTATTAGTAAGTGTAATTCTGAAGATGCATAACAATATACTTTTCTTTTGTATACGTTAATAGTTAATGTTTATGACTTAGCGTTAGGTTTGCTTTAATTATGGCAATGCCTTTATTGTTTCTCTACTTCTACACTAAAATGTAATCATGCAGGTTCTCTTTTATTTGTCAACATTTTAGATTTTTGTTTCTTTTATTATTATTGTGCTTCACTTAGCATACTATAATGCAGTTCACTCTATTTCCAGGTGTGTATATTATTGTAATTAGTTCATCATCACTTCACTATTACCTCACTTTCCCCTCCTGACTATTGTTGATGCTTTATCCCTCAAAGTCCCACTTCTGATTTGATGTATACATCTATACGAACATATCTATGATATATATATATATATATATGAATATGTATATTCCATACAAATAATCATTTGTTGTATACATATATCATACACATTATACATACATCATATATATGATCATGATCATGTGTATGTGATATATGATCATATATATGTACATATGATACACACACACATATATATATACACACATATATATGTAGAGGGTATGTGATATACTCCTTAAAACTTTAGATACTATGAAAGATGTTATTATTATAAGTAGCCTTATATAATATGAAGGATTTTACTCTCAAAAGTGTCAGAAAGTTTGAATCTTCTTACTATTTCTGTGAAAAATCTTATCAGGAAAGAGCATCAGCTGCATGGCAAATATGATCTTCTGACCCAGCATCCCTAGACATGTTCTCCTGATACAGAAATGCTAAACAAACAATTCCATGTGTGCATGTATAATATGTCACATGATTTTTAGATTTTTTATATCATCCAATGATAGTGAGCTTTTTCTTTCACATCAGAATTAATTTTTCTCTTTTCCAAACACCCCATATTCTTTCTTTTAAAATTATTCAGTCATTAACTTATGGAATTAGGAAAATGACATTTGTAATCAAGTAGAATACAAAGATGATCTATTTACAAATATATGGCTGACGTTAGATCCTCCTCTCCCTGGAGCTCTGTGCAATGAACTTGTAACTACTTTTGTGTTGGTTAATATCAAATTCTACCCGACCTGCTCATGCATGAGGACATCATGTCTCTTACTGCTCTTATTTTATCAAGACTGTCTACCTGCCCAAACAGGAGGATATCCCCCAACGTTTTTGAAACTGGAACTGAGCATCTTCATCACAGATATTTTATGTCCTGGAAAAGAAAAATGTTATTGTTCTTATACAACTTTTAGCTGGTATTTCCTACAGTCCCACTCACCTAGTATTGTGATTCCTTTTCTAGTGAGGTAGATGGTCTAAGGTGTCAGTGAATGTTTGACACCAAAGATGGCACTGGACTTTACTGATTTTCCTGTGCACATATGTCTAGATAAGAATGACTTTATAAATAGAGACGTACACAGCAATAGTAGACTGAATACAATACATTATAGATACAATAGTAGAATAACAATACGTTTTGATAGTCGTTATGTGACTGTGGTCTTTTGCTCTCGATAGGGTCAATTATCAGTATTTTAGACCACGATTGATCACAAATAACAAAACTTCAGCGAAGGAGGAAAGATGGCATTGGCCTATATTTCTTGCCCATTTTACACTGATAAGCTAGTGTGCCAATCAAATACATTTAAACTGTTTTTATCTATCATGTCTTGTTTAAATATCATATATTGGTTCTCTAAGGGGTGCTTAGTGGTCATAGTATGAAACATAGGAGAAACACCACAAAGAAGAAAACAAATTACAGATGAGACAAAGGAACCCTGACAGCCTGACATTTTCCTCACCAATTCTGCCCAACTGGACAGGAGCTATGGAGGTAAGATTGCATAGAGGCTCCTTGGGCAACAGTGGGTGATAGTGGGTCTGTCATTGGCTGGTCATTGTATTGAGAAAAGTGAGATTCAGACTCCAGTGCTAACACTTCACAGTCCTTGGTGGCAATCACTTTTTAATATGAAAATCCGAATCATCTTAGGTTAGGGAGAGGGGTGGAAACTGTGTGAATACACATCACATGCCTCAGTTTACATGCAAACAATTTTCTGGATAAAGAAAGCAAATCCTCAATATAAAGAGTTTTGATCGACAAGGTCATAAACCCTTCAGCATCCCACAAAGGACTCTTGGATACAGCACTGATAAGGATACAAAAATATCACGAAATGTTATAAAAGTAATGGATGTTATGGAATAAGTTATGTTTCCCTAAAATCCAAATGCTGGTATCTTCCAAATAAATAAAAATGCAAGTAGCCACTACCTTAGCCAATAAGATCATAGCTGGTTTCATAGTCATATTTTGTGCCACCAATGCCATAGCTGAGGACACTGTAGCAGTTATGGTAGTAGTTTATTCTGTCAGAGGCTGAGAATAGGCTTGCTATTAAAGATGAATTAATTTCATGAAAATGGTTATCACCACTGCTCCTTAGCCTTTATACTTATGTTGGGTCATTTCTCATTCTCCATCCATTTAAAATGTGCAAAACAGTAACACTCCTGAGAACTGAGATGTTTTAATGCCACAGATACATAATTTCAGTCGCTTACTTGCTTCACTTACACATCTTAAAGCAGACTCTTAATAAGTATAATTATGCTGAAGTCTTCAAAGCCTAGGACTGTGTTAGGAGAACCTAGCTAAGCTACCAGCTGCAATCTACCCTCTTGTTGCATCATGCACATTTCTCTTGGTACAGATGTTGCTTCTCTTCTCAACATTGTCATTATATTTTACTCTTTGTTTATTTTAGTAAATTTGTGCTGGGAAAAGCATGTCACTGTGTAAAGCCACAACCCTTCAATCCATAATTGGGGACATTCATTGAATGTCATGTAGTCTTGAGTGACTCTGAGTTTCTCAAAACACCAGTGGTAACATGTGAGAAACTTTTGGGAGCAAGCTTTTTATGTTTTGCTCAATGCTCAGCTCATAATAGTGACCATGACAAATCAGTACATGCAATACCATGGATCAATGCATTTTTCTATAGCTTTAAAGGTCCTGAAAAGTACTCAGTGAATTAAAGCAATAATGAAAGGTGATTTAAATTTATTTAAATGAAAGGGCAAACTTTTACCATTTTCTAAAATTGCTGGGATTAGTCAATTTTCAGATATTTGAAGTATAGTAAGAATGTCTCTCTCAAAGAATGGAAGACCACGCCTTTTAAGGCAGTCTGTTTAAATGGTTTTGTTAAATGACTCTTAATAAAATAAGATTAAAAAACAAAATGTATTGCCATGTATAAATATATTTGCTAAACTTACATGAGAAAAAAATTTATAGAGAGGGGTAAATAAAATTCAAATCATTTTTGGAATTTCATTAAATTAAATTTTGTTAGAAAAATAGAGTTTTGTTTTTTTTTTATGGGAACAAGAAATCAGCACAGTGTCCACAACTTGACCATAATGAGAGAAATTTCACCTGGATTAATGATGTTCTAAATAAAACAACAACAATAACAACACTCCACTTCAACATGAACCTATGTAGTTACAGCTTGACTGTCACCAGGACCATAAGAAACACAGTGACTGTTCAGGAGGTGAAGGTTGTATATGATCTTTGAATGCATCAGGAATCCATGAAGAAAGTTACTAAAATAATGAAGATATCAATGCCAAAGATATAAACAAATTATTTAATGTAATGCTAAAACTCTTCCAACCATTAAAAGAAAGCAGTTGTTGGTCCACCGAATCCCTCAGAAGGGCACAAACTATGAAGAAAAGTCCTACCTCTGCTGGGCACAGTTGTGTTTATAGTGGTTCATTGGAGCTAGAGATCCATTTTGGTTATGAAGATGTGTTTTCTGTGATCAAAGGGCACCAAGTATGGATGGAAAAATATCTGTGGTCCATCCTAGAAAAGAACTGCTCATACACTCCTGTAATAACAATTAGGGGAAAAAAAGAATCTATGAATTTGAAGGAGAACTAAAGAAGTATATGGGAAGATTTCAATGAAGGAATGAGGAGAAAGACACGATGTAATTCAATTATATTCTCAAAAAAAAATAAACAAATAAAAGAACAGTCAACCTTATCACCATAGAAACCAGTGCAGAGGATTCTCAAAAGGCTAAAAATATGTTTTATATGACATATCTATACTCCTTCTACTTATATAGACAGCATCTTTGTTCCCTATTATGGAAGTATTTGAACATCTGTATCACTCCAATTCTATTGACAATGGCCAGGCATTGGAACCACACCATATTTCTATCAATTAAATATTAAATTATGAAACTGCACAACATATACACAATGGAATTTTATTCATCTATGAAGAAAAATGAAGTTATGAGATTTCAAGGTGATAGATAATAATGGGAAGACATACCAGTCCTACGCTGAATGTTCTCTTTCACACAAATGTCCTGGCTGCCAATAGTTAGAATGGGATGTCTAACTAGGAGTGTCTGCAAAGTCATCACTTTGATCTCCATTTCTTTGCAGCCTATTACTAGACATTTGTTAGCGTCCCTAGGATTTTGATTGGTCATTGGCATAGGAGGACTAGATTGAGGTATACGATGATCAAAACATTCATGAAAATGTTCAGTAAGGACTGGTGAACAAACACCTATTTATTTAAGTGCTGATGAAGTATAGTTGACTCAGGTGACCTCAAAGTGGAAGAAATGGAAGCAGAGTCATCATGTAGGGAATCAACAGGCAAGAAGAGTATTACTACCAGACCAGAATAGCCCAGGATGGGTGTTTCTGCAAAGAAATGTAGAGAGGGAAGAGGGAAATATAACAGAAAATAAACTATCTCTTCTACATAAGACAGATTATTAGTAGTCAGTGATGACATTACAGGCAAGAAAACTGGGGCATTCAACTTTTTATTTAAAGGATTAAAAGGCAGTTTCAGAAGACATTGGGAATATCTAGGTTTGCTGATTTTTAAAATGTCAAACAAAATAGAAAGCATTATTCTAAGTAAGAACATAGGTAATAAGTGTTTTATTTTAAAATTTCCGTTGACATAATTTTAAACCAATCTTAATAATAACTATGATTATGTTGTTGACATAAAATTTCATATGTATGAGAAAATTATGGTTTATATTTTGTAAAATGTAGTATCTCAAAATCCTTCTGTAGAAACAAAAAGAGGAAAACTGTTTTTGTTATGCCAATAAAGACACTCTGTCAGGGAGCAGAGACTGTGCTATCACAAGTGAGTTCAAGTGGTGTCAACGATTTCAAGCAGAAGCCTCTGTGCAAGGACCAACTCCGTTCTCTTTGGTATTCTACTGAGAATCTCTCTTTTTTTTTTAGCCATTCTCCTCAGAGTGCTTTCTGTAATGACATGTGACTTTTAGCAGCCTTCTCAGTTAATGAGGTTAACAATATGCTTGACTTTAAAGAGAAGAAGGAAAAGGGGGAGGGTTCTAATGTCATTAGTGGGCTGCACATTTATTCAGAAGAAGCCAGAAAAATCAATATATTTGATTGGTAGGGGACCAGGAGACACACAGCAGCTGCCTGCCACGGCCGGCTTAACCAAAGCCAGTTCCACAGATCTCTCGCATCTCAAGCATCAAGTTAAGGTGAAAGAGCAGAGAAACTAACATGGGATAGAATTTTGCAATCAGTTTCTGCTTCCTCTAAAAAGCACAAGCTCTGGGCTGACTCTTTTGGTACTCAGTCGTGGGTGGGACACTTGTAGAACAGGGCACCTGCATTTTTGCCCTCCTGACAGGTGAAGGAGAAGCTGAAGGACTCTGCCCCCTGCTGGTGGACTGTCTTTACTACATGTCCTCAGTTTCGCTAAGGAGAAAACTCAGCATTTGGCCATTCCCCCCCCCACCCCCCGCAAACCAATTATATATAATACCAGTTCACCATAAAACCATAAAATTATTTCAAAATCTCCTCTGAAGGCCACTTTAGCTGCTTTTATAAGACAAACTCATCTTTGAACTACCCGGCAGTAAAGATTGGAGTTAGTGTGTTATTAATTACAAAGACAGGGAGGTCGGGAAGTTGTGGGACTAGAGGTTGAAATCTGAAAGGAGGTTAGAGCAGAGTCGAAGCAAGTTTGATCAAGGTACAGTGCATGAAATTCTCAAATAATGAGCGAAAATATGTTTATGAAACAGAAATATCTGTTTCTTCTGATATTTGTTTCTGGTTAGGTGTGGTAATCTGAGATTTAGATAAATTTACTTGCTGGAAATGCATTTTTCCTTTTGTAGATTCCTGCACGCAGAGTCATTCCTCCTGCTTTGCCTCCCCTCCCCCACCCCCACACCCCGGACTCCTCTTACTCTGCTCCCTGTTGTGCATGATATCGATATTGAGCTTTAAAGATGAAAAATCTCTTCTTTGCTCTCGATCTTAGGGTGGAAACAGCATTCCCCATTTTGCATATGCAGTCTTTGCCAAGCTTTTGTTGGCACACTTATTAGAATTAAATATTCTGTTCTTATCATGCCAAAACTCTTCGTGAAAAATATATGTTGAATTTTTGTCAGTGTTCTTCCATGATGTCTATACCCTGAGATATTTTTATCAGTTAATACTTTGACCACAGACTATATAGTAGTTTTGCATTCCTGTGCCATTTTTTTTAATGGAGTAGTGTTAGTATTCCTAATTTTTCCTCTTATGTCAAATGCCATATATTAATCATTTTATTCAGTTTTACAAAATGCCTATCCATGGTGTCACTATTGCCCTGAATCTAAATTTTATTAAAACAAATTAAAATTAAGATACTTTATCTTGCCTTCATTCCGTTTTACATTATTATTTTAATCTGATCCAAGCCGTGACTTAAATTTCTTTCAGGATAAAGTGGCCTTTAAACGTTCTTACTGAACAGATGTCTTAGAAATTCTTCACTCTGTTTGTTGTTATCTTCATTCTGTTTGATCTGTAAAGTATGTATAATTTTAAAGGGATTTTTTTTTATTTTAAAGACATGATTTTTCACTTGAGAGTTGTATTTATATTTCAGCATTTTAAAGAGGTTGGTATATTTATCACCTGGCTTTCTTGGTTGCTGATTAGAAGTGAGTTATAAATCTATTTTGAAAACTGGGCTCCTTCAACCTTCAGTCACATTCTGTTTCAACCTCCCTGCCTCCACACAAATCATATTCAGAGGGATGAATATGGTATTTAGATGTATTTAGATTTGGGGATTTTTTTTAATCGTTTTTTGTTGTTGTTTAG
This sequence comes from Tokudaia tokunoshimensis, assembly GCA_036184795.1. Taxonomy (NCBI): domain Eukaryota; kingdom Metazoa; phylum Chordata; class Mammalia; order Rodentia; family Muridae; genus Tokudaia; species Tokudaia tokunoshimensis. Next base: position 75,906,882 of record BTHU01000015.1, read on the forward strand.
CTTGGCTTAGAATACCTATCTACTTTCTAAACTCCTCTGTTCTTTAGTTTGGGACCCTAATAAACTATAAAAAATGTTCTACATTTTTTATAATATTATTTCTGCCTTATTCCTAACATTTGATATACTGGTATGTAAAAAGATGTTGTATCACTTATGAATGTTTCCTTGCCTGTTATTCTAATTTTATTTCAGAGTTTATAGATTTTGTTACACTTTTGGGTCTTCATTGACATCTTTTAACTCTGTTGCTTTTGCTGACATGGATGTGAAAGCCTGTTTCTTACATTGGCACTGTTTTTGTAAAATGAGTTAATTTTTGACATAAATGTAACCAAGGAACCAATCAGGAGTCCAGATTTTTTTACCTTTGCTAGTTGTCAATAGCTACACACAGAAACCAAGATTTATACTGGGCAGTCAAATACTAATCTGGCTGGCTCCTAGCTCCATCCCATGATAATTGCATATTATTATTGATTTGGAACTTTGGGCTTCAGGTGTTTTTTTCTCATGGTTCCTTTTCAGATCCTCTGAATATCTCTCTCTCTCTCTCCTCTGAATCTATCTCTCTCTCTCTCTCTCTCTCTCTCTCTCTCTCTCTCTCTCTCTCTCTCTCTCTCTCTCTCACAAACACACACACACACACACACACACACGCACACACACACACACACACCCTTGGTCTATGGAAACCTCCACTCTAGTTTCTCCTCTGCCCAGTCATTGGATGATCAGCTTTTATTGACAAGGCAGAGAATAAATGGTAGGAATTGTTTACAAAAACCCGAGACAGGAGATTCCCTAAAGAATACAACGCTGTCCAGATTGAAACAAGATATGAGGGCAGACAAATCAGCATTTGAATAACACCAGGCTATCCTTTACACAGTATACAAAAAACGTTTTGTCTATAGTTTTCAGTATCTAATTTCTAGTTGATTCTTCCATATTTTTCTCTCTGTTCTATGTACTGTTTCTATCTGGTCTTGTGTTTGATCTGTCTTTTTCACTATAGCTTTTGATATATTAATGGGTAGTACTGTCTGTTTCCTCCATCAAATACCTATGCTCTGTGTACTCTGTGTCAAAGCTCTTTCTTGTTCTGATATTTTATTTTCCTTTACAACAGTCGTTTTTGCTTCTTTTTGCTATTCCTGTCTGATACCTGTTTTGTTGGGTTTTTTTTTGTTGTTGTTGTTCTTTTTAATCTAAACATGCTGCATTGGTAATATCATCATAAAGCTTGATTTGCTTGAAATGTTTTCTCTTGCTTGGTGTGGATTTATACTAATCTGTGTATGGATTAGGTAGTGCTTGGCATTTACTGTCGCTATGATCGCAGGAGTGGGGATTCTTAATAACTGACTTCAGATCATGCTTTTACAGGATGCCATGGCTTGTGTTCATCATGGCATCTGTCTTCTGCAGATCTCCCAACTGCATTGTTACTTTGCCAACTTCCTGTTAGCGAAGCAGAGGGAACAATGGGCTGTGAAGGGTCCGAAGTTCTGGTGCTTGGAGCGGCGGTTTCAGGTTATGCTGGTAGAGGACTGCCTTCCTCAGCGTCCCTCATCGCTGCTCATCAGAGATTTGTTCATTTCTTTCCTCCCGTTCCTTTCTCATGGATAGCTATTTAGGAATTTTCCTTGCGCTATAATGTTGAAGCCATTTTCTCTGCATTTTAAAGCACTCTCCTTTAGCGAAGAAAGAGAAGACAGTTGAAATTGCATAGGATCCTGGTACCTGCCTCCATTATCAGGCATCACGGCCAGAGTAGCATCTTTCAGTGCATCCCTAGGACAGGCCTGTGCCCTGTATTGAGAGCTTAAACCATAATTCCAGCCGCAACTACAGTTCTACAGGCAACTCCAGAAAATTGGGTATTTTCTATAAGTCGCCCTCTATTCTTTGCCAGGTCATTGTGACATTTAAAAAAAAAAAAGCAGGGATTAGATTATTATACGAATGTATATCTACCATGGTGCCCAGAAACTTCACTCTTTTTTTGTTTTTTAAATTTGATATTTTATTTGTTTACATTTCAAATGTTATCCCCTTTTCTGGTTTCCCCTCTGCGAACCCTCTATCCCATACCCCCCTTAACCTGCTTCTATGAAGGTGCTCTCCCACTGACCCACCCACTCCGGCCTCACCGCCCTAGCATTCCTCTACATTAGGGCATTAAGCCTTCACAGGACCAAGGGCCTCCCCTCCGATTGATGTCAAGGCCCCTTCAGCTCCTTCAGTCTTTTCCCTAACTCCTCCAGTGGGGTCCCTGTGCTCAGTCCTATGGATGGTTGACTGCGAGCACCCGCGCATCTGTATTGGTCAGGATCTGGCAGAGCCTCTCAGGAGACAGCTGTATCAGGCTCCTGTCAGCAAGCACTTCTTGGCATCAGCAATAGTGTCTGAGTTTGGTGTCTGCATGTGGGATGGATCCCTAGGTGAGGCAGTCTGTGGATGGCGTTTCCTTCAGCCTCTTTTCCATTCATTGTTCCTATATTTCCCTTAGACAGGAGCAATTTTGGGTTAAAGTTTTGGAGATGGGTTGGTGGCCCCATCCCTCAACGGGGGGTGGGGGAGGAGGGGAGCATGCCTAATCTCTGGATATGGTCTCAACAAGTTCTCTCTCACCTTTGTGAGGTATTTCAGGTAATGTCATCCGCATGAGGTCCTGGGAGGCTCTCTTACACAAACTCCTATCTACCCTCTGCTGTTGTAACTTGTGGCGGAGAGAAGTGCACAAACTTGCCCCAGATATGACATCAGTGACACAAAAAAGAAACAGTTCAACAAAATCTAGGTGTACCAACACATTTATTGGAGTTACTTACGTATTGCATTGAGCTCTAACAAATTCTTTTTCTCCGAAGTTGTTTACTGTTTTCACAACTTTAGAATGTTTTTCTGAGAGTCCTTAACCTTGTAAGTTTCATGAAATTCCTGAGTCTTATGAGTCTCCCTGTTCTACCTAGGAGGGTAGGAGGGGACGAGTTAACTCAGAAGAATAGATACATACCAACATTGAGCCAAAATACCTCAAATTACCTCAAAATACCTTATGTAATCATCTTATTGATTTGATGATATCTTCTGGCATCTCTCCAAGGGAAGATTATCTTAAGTCATTTTCTTCCTGGAGGCATCTAGCCTGAGGTTTCAGAATATCTTTCTGGTCTTTAATTTTGTGATTTTTCTTTAAAAATTAAAAAAAAATATTGAGAAGTTGGAGAGATGGCTAAGAGGTTAAGAGCACTTTCCTCTCATACAAAAACAACAACAACAATAACATAAAACAGGATTTGGGTCCTAGTATCTATGTGGCAGTTTATAGCAATATGTAACTCCAGTTCCAGGAGACCTGGTGCTGTGCTATGGCCTCGGCAGGCAGCAGGTACAATCACAATGCAATTATATTATTAGAGATGAAATTCTTAGATACACAAAATGACTATCAATAAAACTTTTCAGAAGTATTGATGTTCTTTATTTTACTTTTGATTTCTCACTATCTGTGTAACCTAAAATAAAGTCTTCCACGAAATTTAATTTTATTTTTTGAATTATTACATATTAGTATTATTTTTTACTTGGCTCTACAGGACACTCATGATTTTTACCTGGTTATAGATTGTTGTGACTATCATAGCGTGAAAATGCAGAATATTTCCTTCACAGTTACATGCTATTGCTACATATTTGCTCCCCCTACCTGTATAGAATCTTTATTAAACATTAGTCAATTTAATATAATTGTGGCTTGAATCATTAAAAATACCAAACATTTAGAAGCATGTAGTATAACCTCTCCTGCAAATAATAACTAAGACTTACATTGTTTATTGGAATATCAGTGATTCTCTCCTTTGACTGGCCAAACAGAAATCCATTCATGTATGTACACAGGTTTGTTTATTTGCTATTTAAAGGATATCTTGATTGTTCCAGATTTGAGTTATCACAAATAAAGCAACCATGAACAGTTATATATCTATTTTAAATAACTCTAAAATATTTAACCTTCAAATCTAATCTTAATAAAACATGACAGATCGATCTTATACCATAACTCCAAAAATGATATCAAAGTTGAAATTATGGAAAATAATTGAATTGTCCAGCTACATCGCTCCTTAGTTTCCCAAAGGGAAAATGTGTTTAGCACTCTGTCAATAAGTGTGCAATTGCTGGCAGTTGGACATTAGTATTGAATCTCACCTGCCAGGTACCACTTCTTGGATGCAGCAAAAGTGCATGAATGATGGTTTTTACCAATGTGCTCTTCTTTGCGAACTGCACACGGATCTTTGCTCTGACAGGGTCTGTGATAGCACTGCTACTATCAACTTTCCGTTTATTACTTCTGTACTAGTTGTACCAGCCAAGCAGTCCTTCTCTTACATGAGGGTCTACAAATGACAGTCAGACCCCGTCCTGTTGAATGTTTAGGTTACCACTTGTCTTTTTGTTCTGATATAAATATCATTTTTAATTATTTGGGGAATATTTTACAGAAACGTACAATAAATCTTGGTCATATCCATCTCCTACTCTCTCTCCCCAGCTTTCCTGGCTTTCCAATGTATTTTTAATTTACCACCCAATTTCGTGTCTTTTTAAAAACTTCTTTATAATACAGGTTTCTTTGTTCTTCCTTTTTTATTAGATATTTTCTTTATTTACATTTTAAATGATATCCCCCTTCCTGGTTTCCCCTCGGAAAACCCCCTATCCCATCCCCATTTCCCCTGTTCTTATGAGGGTGTTCCCCTGCCCACCCACTCACTCTTCTTCCCCAGCCTGGCATTCCCCTACACTTGGGCATCGAGCCTTCAAAGAACCAAGGGCCTCTCCTCTCACTGATATCCAACAAGGCCATCCTCTGCTACATATTCAACTAGATCCATGTGTACTCTTTGGTTGGTGGTTTAGTGCCTGGGAGCTTAGGGTGTGTGTGGAATCTGGTTGGTGGATATTGTTGTTCCTCCTATGGGGTTGTAAACCCCTTCAGCTCCTTCAGTCCTTTCTCTAACTCTTCCATTTGAGGATCCCATACTCAGTCCAATGGTTGCCTGGGAGTATCTATCTCTGTATTTGTTAGGCTCTGGCCAAGTCTCTCAGGGGATAGCTGTATCCGGCTCCTGTCAGCAAGCATTTCTTGGCATCCACAATGATGTCTGGGTTTGAAACTGTATATAGGATGAATCAACATTTCTTACTCAGGTAAGGAAACAGAATACCCTACTTCCCAACATGGGGATCATAGGACACTCACATTGAGAGTACTCATATACACAGGGTATATGCAAAATTCTTATATTTTCTCTAAAATACTTTTGTCTTTTCTATGGTTTCATAGGTTATTCAACTGATATTTAAGAATTAAATGTGATATTTTGGTAGACTCCTAAAAGCTCACATGAATTATCAATAGCCTTCCTAGAAACTTCTATTTTAATTAATGAATTAAACTTTTGCATATTTATGATATATAACATGGTACTTTGAGATGTGTACACATTGTGAAAAGGCTGAATCAAAATGATATATGTATTGTTTCATACACTTATATTTGTGGTGGTAAAAATTATGTCTATTATTTTATAAATGTTAATAAGGCTATACATTATTATTAATTGACATCATTATGATATATAATAGATCTCTATTCCACATGCTTCTTTTGTAAGTAAAATTTTGTACTCTTGGACAGCATATCTCCAATTTCCAACCACGTTTTAGCACTCAGGAACGTTTGTTCTATTCTTGGATTTTAGGTATTCAATATTTTAACACTTTAAAAATAAGTGAAATCATGCCATATATGTCATTTTGATTAAGCATCAATAGTCAAAAAACTAACATGTCCTAGGACACAGAATTTGGAAGCAGTAGATTCCATTAAATTTAAATCAAATACGAGGAGACATATATTGTGTAATTTCATTCATTCATAAATCATAGATTGCATATACATGCAATATTCTGATGTAGATACATGAGATAAAATGCATATATATATATACATACTTATATGAATGATATGAAATTATAAACAAACTATCTAGAAAAGAATGGGGAACAGAAAGGGAAGGAAAGGGGAGAATATGGTCAAATTCATGATATACATATATACATACATACATACATACATAATATGTATATACATATACAAACATACTTTGTACACACATACTTTACATCTGTATAAAATTGATAACTAAAAGTCTGTACAGATTGCTCAGATGTGAAGAGCTCTGACTGCTCTTCCAGAGGATCCAGGTTCAAGTCGCAAAATGCATGGGTAGCTCGCAAATATCTGTAATTCCAGTCCCAAGGGATCTGGTGGCTTCTTTTGGTCACCATAGACACCCAGCATGCACATAGAATACACACATACATGTATGCAAAACACTCACAAAATATAAAAATAACAAATGTTTTAAAAATCATTACTAAGTAAAATAACTACACACCAATAAAAGTACATCTAACAAAGTTAAAATGAGTAACAAAATAAACAGGAATTATAGACAATTTACAGTTGGAAATATGGAGAATATAAGTGATACTTGTCAACATCATATAGAATATTAAATAGTGGAGTAAAATCTCAAGTTCAAGTCTTCTGAGGACCAAACCTTTGTGTTTTAGAATAACATGCTTTCTTGCTTATGAATACGTAGTTCTAATGTGTAAGGACACGATACAGCCAAGTTCAGCAGGAACTTATCTTAATAAGGAGAATTTAAATATTTGGACCAAGGGGCTCATGATGATCTAGAAGTCTACTTTGTTCAATCTGCTTATGATACCCAGTTATTAAGTAATAAAACAATAATTCAATAGAAATCAGAAAACACGTTGCCAGATGGAGAAGTTTAAAGCCACCACATCAAAAGCCTTTGCATGCTGCCACATCCAAGTTTAGAGTCACAACACAGGATTCTTCAGTGGTCACACTGACAGAGCAGAATGTCAGAAACTATGTATTTAGTCTGATACACAAGGAGATATGTGCTGCCACGGTGACTTCCATTTTTATGTAAGAGTAGGTATAAGAATCCAGAAAGATTTGTCAAATTTTCCTTCCAAAAGAACTTTGTAGAAACTAGTAAATGAATTTTCTATTTGGGAGGACATCTGAACTTGCTTTCAGAAACATTTTGATAGCCTTTGTCTTGCTTAGTCTGTAGTTGTTAAAAAAGAATTGTAGTTATGTCTTTACAAAAAGATTACACCTCTAAAGTAACCCTTTCTTCGTTTATAATTTGGTAAATAACAGCTGATAGAGCGAATAGCTCTCCAACACAACTGAGACTTTGCTATTGTCTTGGTAAAAACAATTTTAAATCCCTTGTACTGTCCACATCAAGTTCTCCTTATTATTAATAAATGCCATTGCATTTATCATGAGAATGGTACAATCTCAGAACTGTCTCTTATCTTGATAAAAACAGGTAATGATCTATTTATGATTCTGTATGAATTTCTAAAACATACAAGCTGACCTCTCATAAAACTTTTTAGGTATTTAGAAAATTAATAATATCAAGATATGCAAATTAATGCAGTTTATATAAATAGAATAGAGCACATTACTTAAAAAATCACTTTTCCAAATTAAGGTCACCCAAGTGACACTAGAATTCAGAGTCAACTTTCCTTAATCATAGGACTGATTGAAAAAAAAATTTATCCATTTGTGCCATTAACTTTCTCAAATAAACAACAAGATAAAATTACTTTTAAATATAATGTGACAAAGCTCTACTTTTACAAATATTTGGGCATTTTAAGAGGTTAATGCAGACAATGATATGTCTATAGAAACAATAACTATATTTTAGGCTGAAAAATATATTGAAGTAGTAACAGTCAGAAATAACAATGGCCCCCATACACGGGAAGTTAGACATTGCTCATGTTTAATTAAAAGATAGGGCAGATGTTTTTTTAACAGTTCATCGATCAACCAAGTATATCCAATAAAAAATTTGTTGAAACAAATTGAGTTGGTCCAGCACAGAGACACTAACCTATCATGCTGGAAAATTTAGCCTTTCAAATCCTGAGAAGGTTATCTCGCTTAGTTCTCTGATCCCTCAAATTCTGCTGAGGGATGCTTATGTGAAGTAGCTTAAATGAAGGACAACAATGAGCTACTCCTCTGTTTTAGCTTCTAAATCTTTCAAAGTGGCATCCAAGTGTGAAAGAGTAATAAAACATCTTCCTCAATGACTCTAACGTGTCTTCATCTGATTGCTGCCTGTTGTAAAATTAAAGAATAACTTGATGATTCATTTTGGAGATAAGCAAAATATAAGAGTAATCTTATGTATTTTGTTTTTCATTAAGTGGTTGGAGAAAGTTTGGATTATCTTTCAGAAGAAACAGATTTGCCCAAGAAGTAAATGAAAGATGTAAATGGAAGCAGGAACTACTTAAAAGCCTGTGGAATATCCATCTACAATAATGAACATTTGGGGAAGCTTTGGTTTGAACAATCAACTTGAATAGACAGTAAAAATTGCAGCTCTTTGAAATCAATTATAAGTTGCAGTAGGAAAATGCCTCTGTTTTTGATGATAGGGCTATTTGCTGATGCACAATTGTGAAAGGATTTGAATTAAAACCACAAGCTCTATAGATGACATGAACAAATGACCCTTGAAATATCAGGTTAAACACAGCCTATTCTATATCAATGTCATTACTTTGTCTTTAAAAGCCATTTTCACTTCCAGAAAGACATACTTGGGAATAGCAGAAAGAAACTCATGACATGAATATTTTATATTGGATATTCTGTTTCTATTATAATGTACATCAATCAAATCATTTAAATAAATAGCTTTAAACATAGATCATGGTTACAGGCTTCATAATTGTGACTTTTACAGAAATATGTGGAAGTCATAATTATCCTGCTGCATGCATGTGACAGACATAGAAATAACTTGTGTGTGTAGTTCCTGTCCGGCTTGATCCATGCCTGACAGTGTCTGGAGAGTCAGAACCCAGAGGCTGCAGAATCTGGATAGTCAGTCCAGACACCTAGAATAGAACCGAACATAGTTGGTTTAAAAAGTCAATGAATTGATTCCTAATAATATTCTGCTATACTCAAGAGTGATGCTTAGCCCAGCTGTCATCAGAGAGGCTTCATACAACAATGGATGAAATCAGATGCAGAGACCTAAAGCCAAACATTAGATGGAGCTCAGGGAACGCTGTTATCGAAGGGGGGGAATAATTGTAGGATCTAGAGGGGTCGAATACACCATAAGAAAATCCACAGAATCAACTAATCTTGGCTCACATGAACTCACAGAGACTGAGCTGACAGCCTGGTAGCTGGCGTGGCTTTGATCTAAGTCTCTGCATATATGTTACAGTTGTGTAGTTTGCTATTCTTGTGGAACACCTACCATTTGAGCGGGGACTGTCTTTGCCTCTTTTTCCCGCTCATAGGACCCTTTTCCTCTTACTTGATTGCCTCATCTGGTCTTGATACGAGAGGAGGTACCTAGTTTTACTGCAACTTGTTAAGGCTGTGTTTGGTTGATATCCTTGGGAGACCTACTCTTTTCTGAAAGAAAAGAGAGGAGAAGTGGATCTTGGGGAGAAGAAAAGTGGGGGAGATACTGGGAAGGGAAACTGCAGTAAGGATGTAATATATGAAAGAAGAATAAATAAATAAATTTAAAAAAAAAGAAATAGCTTACTTCCAAATGCAAACACTATTTATTCCTTATTTTCCTAACTTAAAATAACGTGGCATTCATTCACGGTAAAAGGTGGGTATAGAAAAAGAGACACAGAGACAGGAAGATATTGAGATGCACAGAACTCAGTCACAAGAGGGACAGACCCTGGGCAACTAAAGAATCAAAGATCCCCAGTCAGCCCCTGAAATTTAAGGAGAAATGGAAAAAATCTGAATATGAACAGCTAATGTTCAAGGACCCACAAACATATTTTGACTCCTGAATTCTGGTGCAGAGCCAACAGCTTTCTTTTGTGTCAGTCACTGAGTTGGTATGTTTTGGCTGCAGAGAGCTAAAGCAAGCCACCACTTGGACTCCATGGCGTACACAGGAGCTGGATTTTATGTGCACACACGGTGTGAGAGTAGGGTTGTTTTACACTAGTTGTTGTGAAGAAAATAATTCACCAGTTTTAACCCATGGTTGGGGGGAAAGCCCATAGTATTACAGAATGAGCAAGAAATGTTGAAGGATTACAAACATGGTCTCTGTTTCTAAACCTCTGTGTATTCCCTGCTATTCTAACGGCTCTTGGCATTTTTTAAGGATTCAAAATATTTGCTTAGCTGTTATTCCTATGTTTCTCTGTACTATAAAAATCAAATGAGTGTGTGTATGGTGTGTGTGTTTGTGTGTGTGTGTGTGTGTACCTGATTAAAAGCAGTACAAAGTTAATCACCTTCCTTTGCTCAGGAGTTTACCTTCTTCAGGAAATATTTGCTGAGATCATGCTATACAGCAAGCATAATTCTAAGAACTGATATATAACCAATTCAGGACTAGCTATCCAAAAAGTGCATGTACTCTTCAGAGCATTCAAATTCAATCATCTTTAAAGTTGCCTCATATAACTTTTTAAACAATGAAACACTACATACATCATTTCTATGAATTTTTATTATGAATTTTGAGAAAGAAAGAGTCACTTAAATGTTATGCCTACCTATACTGTTTCAAATCAGTGCTCTTCCTTTATGTTGAACTCTTATATTTTCCCTTCTTTCATCACACAATGATGACTTTTAGAAATTTTCTCATTAGCTCTGCAAAACAAAAAATTTGCTTCTCATATGTAACTATGAAAAAGCCTTTTTAAAACCAAGGTTGTTTTTTGTTGTAAGTAGGTATATACATTTCAAGGAAAATATAAAAACTTAAGTAATGATAATACTTTTAAGAGGTTCTGCTGTAAATAAAAATTATAACACCCAAAGTAATATAACCAGCAGGATTTTAACATATAAATTGTTATATATTAGCATGTTAGAATGTATGGGCTTTGCCATTCAGAGACAATTGCTTTATTGAAAATTGGTCACAGATGAGACATAATCTGTAAACTGAGCTGACATCTCATGTGGAATGCTTTTGCTGTTCTTGAAAAATCAATAGTAGACTGACACCAGGATTCTAATGTTTTAGAGCACTAGGCTTTTATCCCTTCCAATAAAGCCAGTGAATCCATTTCCTCTGTAGTGTGATGGATACCCACAGCTGCTTCAGTAACCTCCAGAGATATAGACAGGATCAGGGTCACAGCATCCTCATCCTGAAGTCACTGCAACTCCACAAAGTCTGGGCCCTTGCCCAAGTTCCGGTCACCCCAGCAACCTCCATAAGTAGCTTATGGTATTGGGAGTTAAGGTTTGGTTTTTTTTTTTTGACAAGGAAAGTGTTCATGTTGACTGTCTGCACATGCTTAAGGACAGACAGATGTCTTAAATGAGTGTAATAATAAAGCATATATCCATGGACCTCAGTTCGTGTGTTCAGACACAGGAGAGAGAACCTCAGATCCTGGCTTCTGTGTAGGACATCTATTCAAATTCCAGGGAAATGCACTGTGTCAGTGTACTGGCTGGTTTTGCGTGTCAACTTGATACAAGCTGGAGTTATCACAGAGAAAGGAGCCTCCCTTGAGGAAATGCCTCCATGAGATCCAGCTGTAAGGCATTTTCTTCTCCAGTCTCATCAGAAATCTTCTAAATATTAGCTTAAACATGCAATCTTCCTCATTTTGCAAGCCTACTTTAGATTTATGGAATTAAAGGCGGGATCCAGAAGTAGAATCATGAAAGTCTGCACTCAGGATGATGATATATTTTCTTAGGATTATATAAACAAATGAAGCTCTATGTGAATAACCACTTCATTTTTTATTCAGGCTGTCTGAGGGAATATATTCAAAGACAACTTTCAGACTCATAAGCATAACACCTAAAAGTACACTTGATCTCAATAAAGGATTTGTTCAGTTCATAGTTGAACACTGCTCTTGAAGCTATAGTATGTTCCAACTCATAAAGTTTGGATCACAAAAATCAAGTGAATTTTTGCCATATGAGTGTGTATGTGTGTGTGTGTTGTGTGTGTGTGTGTGTGTGTGTGTGTGCTTGTGCACGCACGCGCACGCACAAGGCTTTCTGTGAATCAGAAGAATGTGTGAGTAGCCTGAAATTCAAGGCCTATACAATCTGCTTCAGAAACAAGCCATCTCTTCAGCTTATCTAAAAGCCATCACTGTCTTGGCTACTAGTAAATTCATTATGCATTTCCTTAACCTATTATTAGACAACCATAGGCAACTCATTTTAGAACTGAATTGTGTTACACAATAAGACACGTAATTTAATGCCACATCATTTTAACACACTAACAAGTTATTTTTTTAGTACCATACATTCACAACATCTTAAATGCTTAGAAAGTGTCTTTTATTCAACTGTCTTTCTTTACTTTTGGGATTCAAAAGACACAATCTGCAATAACCACAATGACATTTGGTCAATGAATAAGAATTTGATATGCCATTTCTTCCATTTTATAAAATTTAAAATCACCAAAGTAATAGACGGCAAGTTTTCCTGCAGTCCAGTTTTTCAAGAAAGAATATATAAGTAAAAATAAGGTGCCAAACCAGAGATGGAGGTTTGCACATGTAATCTCAGTGCTTTGAAGCCTGAGCCAGGAGACTTACTGTGATGTGGAGGCCAGGCTGAGCTAATCGCACCTCCCAAGTGCTGGAATTTCAGGCTTGAAGAACCATACGCCATTCATGTGATACTGGAGACCCAACCCAGAGTTTTGTACATACTAGGCAAGCACCTACAAACCTAGCTACATTCCCCACCACTGAGATGATTTTTTATAATTATTTCTTTTATTTTTATGAATTAGCATATAATTAGAGCATTTTACTCTTCCCTTTTCTCCCTTTCAATCAATACTCCCAAATACTGTCACTTTCAAATTTATGGCCTCACTTTTTATTAATTGTTGTTACATGCACACACACATATGTATGTATAAATATATTTCTAAATATTGTTTTATAGCATTTATGCATAGTATAAATGGTATAATATATACAAAAAAGCATAGCACAAACGTCAAAATTAATAACAAAAATGTTAATCTTAAGTAAAAGTATCAAAGAATGTAACAACATTCCATGATGTAATATAAACAAAAACATCACATTGTTCATAAATACATGAAAATCTATCCTGCAATTAAAAATAAAACTGTCCCCAAATGGGACATCTATGGCACAATTTCCAAGACAGAGGGGACATTGTAGAAGAGGGCATAGAGAGACTTGAGGAAACTGAGGAATGGGGAAGAAGACAGTGATTGTGCCTTCCCAATACAATATGTACATGGACGTTACCATTATGAACACGCAGTAGGTGTGGCTCCTGAACGTTATGTGTAAAGAAATGCAGGATGGAAGGGGATCAGGGAGAAGGCAAGGAGTGAGAAGAAGAAGATGGTAATTTGGAAGAGTAAGGGGGCTGACAGAAGTTGGGAGGAAATGTGAGGGTACTTATGTTTGTATGTAACCACAGCACATTGTGTAAAAGTATGATACCATTGAGAGTTAAAAATAAATAGATAAATGTAAGGATATATTGGGCAGATATTTCCAGAAATTACCAAATAATTATGACTATACTATAACCAAGGAACAAACCATAATAGCTTATAATAATGGGAGGGAAATTTACTTGATATCATTAAGTAAATTTTATCCGGAAAAGTGCTGTCTAGGTCCATTGTTTTGTCTTTTGATGTGATCATCTTGCAAATCTTCTGGGTCTACAAAGTCTTTGCGCTTTTCCAGGCGGCATTCTGTGGACACCGGAAGTTACCTGAGAGCTAGAGGTGCTCCCTCGGAAGAGGATGGGAGACTCAAGGGTAGTAACAGTAGTTATGATCCAGGTGGGCATGCGGTTCAGTGGGTAGATGCCTTGCCTAACATGACGCTCTGGGTTTTTTCTCCAGCACTGCATGTACCTGTAGGGTCAGAGTTTCCTGTATCCCAGCACTCATGACATGGGGACAAATAAGCATACTCTATTGTATATTCTGGAACCCAAAGTCAGAATATAGTGTATAAAAAGCCCATTTTCAAGAAAAATAAAATAAAACAACTTCTGAGAAAAGAAGGAAAGACATATGAAAATAGCTATGTTTTAACTGACTGTATAACTTCTGATCCTCAATATTTAGAATGGATACCAACACAGGAAGTCATATAGTCTTTCTAAATTGAATAAAATTTACTTTTAAATAGACTATTGTTGATTCAAAACATTGACTCTGATACATAGGAATGACATACAGACTTTAAACTCATATTCCAGTGTATAATTTACTTAAATAAAATGATTAATGAACGTTTGTTATATCAGTTAAACATGTTTATTAATGACGATTTTAAAACATAGATCATGTACATCCACAGCAATGTTATTGACTGAACATAATGGATGAACCCATAAATTCGATGTGGAGATTATAGATTCTTCCAGAGTAATTGAAGGCCAGTTCCTTCCAGAGCAAGGAGTCAATAAACCATAGATGTTTTCTCTATAACAAAGAGAGCATTTTCCTCTCTAAAGATGGACACAATAATGACGATAGTCTGAAGATCAGCCGTTCACTCAGTAGAAGCTGGAGAACCCATATCCTCCACAGCATGAAGGGCGGTGGTAGCCATATCCGTAGCCTCCAAAACCAGAGCCATGTCCGTAGCCTCCAAAGCCAGAGCCATGTCTGTAGACTCCGAAGCCAGAGCCATAACCATAGCCTCCGAAGCCAGAACCATGTCTGTAGCCTCTGAAGCCAGAGCCATAGCCCAGTCTGTGGATGCTGTTATATCCACAGCCCAGGCCTCCAAAGCCGCCATAGCCGTAGCCCAGGCCTCCGTAGTATCCGCTGTAGTAGCTCATGGTATCAGGAGAGGAGAACTGTTTTGCACTGAGGGTAAATTTGAGTGTGTGTGTGCCTAGCTACCCAGAATGCTTTTATACCCTGTGTTGAGTGCACTAAACAGGGACAGATTATCTCATCTCCATGCAACAGAATAATTTCAAGTCTATAAATTCACTTAAATAGTTTCTTTGTTACTTAACAAAAGGTCCAAACTTCTATTAAGGAATTGTTAGTAATCATTATTTTTAATGAGTTTGCATTCCAGTAAAGAAAATGCTTCCAAGATGAAAAATGGTTTCACCCTCTTCAAAGACCATGCTAGTGTTCTAATTAAAATCTTCTAATCTGGTTGGTAGTTTCCAGTAACCTTGTAATTATGCAACCTTGGAGTGCTTTTCTTTTTAATTTGCATGACATTGTTATAGCTAGCTATCATTCTTTTAGCTCAAGGTTTTTGCCTCCAGGTACTTAGGGCAACACTAGAAAGTCCTTAGTGATTGCCAAATAGTCAAATTTAAAGGAAACATCATTTCTTGACTCACTTGAATTTTCTTTTTTGACATTGACCCCATCAATTCTTTGTCAACTTTCATCCTGCAAGACATTAACCTTCGGTGACTTCAGAAACATGTGGCCTCATGTAGACCCCTCTTTGTACTTTAGACACTTCTGACAGGAATCCTCTTCTATACTAACCTTCCAAACCCAGCCCAAGCATCAGCTTCTTCAGAAACATCTCAGGTGAGTGTCCTACTTCCACCCCTGTCTCTTTAGAATACACTCTGGAGTGCTAACAAATACACTGGGTAGAGTTCTCTCCTTTCTCATCATATTTTAGAGTGATGTTTATATGTTTTCCTTCTTTATTCACTAAATATCTACTGTATACGAAGGGTCATATCAGCACATTCTATCACTAATTGCCCAAACAAAGACAGTTGTAGATTTTTTGTTTGAATGATTAAAATACATGAAAGTCCATAAGAGGTATGAATTCTGTAAACTCTGACCTTTGTATGATTCTGTGACCTCTAACCTTTGTATGGTAAATGAACTCCTACATTCTTCTGCTCTTCACATTGTTTTGACCAATAGGATGTATCCATACTTATAGTTTTACGATTTATTAAATAATAGTCAAAGTACTGTACAAACACACCCTAACAGAGAAATCAAAGAATGATATTAAAACTGGCTTTTTTTTTTGTTATTAATGACATCTTCATCCTCTTGGGTAGGATTTGGAATGACAACTGTACAATTTTAATCGCCCAACACATTCCCAATACAAATCAATGAACCACATAAACTCTATGCTTTTGAATTAAACCTACCATGAAGGGCATTACAAACTTCAAATTAAAAGAATGTTAGGTGAAGGACAAAGCCCTCCACCAGCTTCTAGTGGAAAGTTTCTGAAGTTCTTTTTAAAAACTTTTTATTGGTGCCTTGTAAATTTTACCTCATGCAACCCATTCCCACTCATTTCCCCATCCCTCAGCGGCCCTTGCAACTTCTACCCAAAATAAAACAAACAAACAAAACAAAACATAGGAGACCTCTTATCATGAGAGCATAGTGCATCACAGTGAGTCCCACAGTATACCCTTTTGTCCACACTCCTGGCTTCTGCTACATTTTCCACATTGGATCCTCACTAGGACACCTCTCAGATATTCTGTTGTCACTCTGTGTTATGGGGATTCTAGCTTTGGATCTGTAGGACCGGTCCTTTCACGTACCCCAACAGTTCAGATGAGGTAGATCCAAAGTCCTGGATCTAGGCCAGGATAGTCACTGAGTTGGTCAACCTGCCAGATTTCCCACACTCACACCAGCAACATGAATTCTCCATCATTGTCCCCACCAAATCACCCAAGACCACAGCCTGCAAGAGACAGAGTCATCCCTTTCACACCCTTGGGGCTTGCTCACCCATACCCATGACACCTGGGTCAGCTTTACTGTGCTGCCCAGTCTTGGTGTAGGGCCCACTCTCCTGAGTTCTGCAGCCAGCAAGGGCCTTGCACTTTGTCTGGACAGCACAGTACAGATGGCCCTGAGGGTGTGAACTTTGGAGAGCTGGCCCAACCACTCATCTTCTGTGATGTGGTGTGTGTGCTGTCCACTTTTCACAGTCAGGAGAATGGGCTCTGCACCTCACCTGGGCAACACAGTAGAGCTGGTACTAATGGTGAAGGCACAGGTGAGGCAGCCCTGGGGGGTGTTAGGGTTTTGTCTAAGCTCCAGCCCACAATTACCTGGCAATAGCCAGGTATGCCCCTCCCCACAGTTACCTGGCAATAGCCAGGTAGGCCTGGCCTACTATAAAAGAGGGTGCTTGGTCCTTCCTCTCTCTCTTCTTATCTCTCTCTTACCTCTCTCACTCTCAGCTTCTCTCTTGCCCTTCTTGGGCTCTCCTCCCCTCCCTCCCTCCACGTGGTCATGGTGGGCTTCTGCTTCTCTACTCTCTCCCTCTCTCTGCCTTTCTCTGCCTCCAATACCCCCCTTAACTCCCATCCCATGCCCTGAATAAATTCTAGTCTATACTATGTCGGTGTGTGTCTGGTCCCTCGGGGAAAGGGATGCCTCAGCATGGGCCCTCTGGGGCACGCCCTTCCCCCACACAGCCGAATACCATATTCTCTAAACCTCTTTCTCTTTTTATGATCACAACAGGGGGTATATGAGCCAGGGAGCTTAAGTCTTTTTCCTAGCATTGTGCAAAACTGAGTAAGGCTAGGACAAGGACACATTCAAGTCAGGACATGGAAACTGTCTTAAGACGGAATAAAAGTAACTTACAGACAGTACTGCGATGAACTTCTAATGGCCAGCTCCACCCACAAATCCAGAAATGCAAATAATCTTTATCTGCACAAAGTATTATGAGTAAAACAAATAGAAAATATCATTAGTTAGCTGGTAATTTCAGGTAGAGAAGGAGATGGAGAGGCAAGGACCATTCCTGAATCAAAATTCAGAGACAGATGAGAATGACATGAGATGGCTCAGCTATTAAGAGCACTTGCTGATTATTCAGGAGTTGGGGATCAATTCCCAGTATCCATATCAAGTGGCACACCAATACACTGAACTCCATCTCTACGGAATCTAACCACTTCTTCTGGAGTCCTTGGTACTAACACACACATTCTCATATACTCAAGTGCACATACTCAAGTGCATATACTCAAGCACACACACACACACTCACAAATTAAAAATGGAACAAATATTTTAAAAGTTCAAAGAGTAATAGTAAAAATGAATAACAGAAGAAAGTTAATTGAAAATTATAAGAAATAGTTAAAAATGTACAAATCACATCTGTATAAACACTAAATTCCAGTGCAACTAGAGAATAGTGGAGTCAAGTAGAAACATAATGAATGACATTAGATAATATCAGAAAATAATCAGAACAATAAGAGAAGAAATAAAATAAACAGAGAAATATTGGTAAAGTAGAAGACAGGTAAACACTTAATTGACGTCTAATGGAGCGTGTAGGAAGAAAGATTAGTCAAAGCAGTATGCGAATTTACAGCCTAAAATGAAAAGATATTTTCAATCTGCATGACCATTCATTATGTAGGAATATGATTAATACCTAACAAATTCAAGTCATTGTTCAAAGGTCTTGAGATAAATACAGCTGGGGTGGTTGCAAGGCATGTCTATTTAATGCCAGATAACTATGAAACTACAAAGGATTTAACAGTAAAAATTTATGTCATAGTTTAGTTCAGGAAATGAAGGAGTTTAGAGATTAAGAAGTATCCCTCAGAGTATCTTGGAAATTATTCAAACACTTTCAATAGCAAGAATATAACATCTCAATATAAATTTCAAAGGGTGATTATGATTTTATGTGGTTTCGTGAAAACACAAGGAGGAAAATGAGTGCAAAAGAATTCATACCCAAGCACTCAATTATATAGTTTGCGGGGGAAAAGCCACAGTTTTACTATTGTAAAAATCTAGGCAGATTCCCTTACAAGGCTGTCCTCTGCCACATATGCTGCCACCCAGAGCATGGGTCCCTCCATGTTTACTCTTTGGTTGGTGATCCAGTCTCCAGGAGCTCTGGGGATCTGGCAGGTTGATGCTGTTGCTCCCCGATGAGGCTTCAAACCCCCTCAACTCCTTCAGTCCCTTCTCCAACACCTCTATCAGGGACCCCACTCTCAGTCCAGTGGTCAGCTTCAAGCATCCACTTCTGTCTTTGTCAGGCTCTGGTAGAGCCTCTCATGAAACAGCCATATCAGGCTCCCATCAGCAAGCACTTCCTGGCATCCACATTAGCATCCATGTTTGATGACTGTATATGGGATGGATCTTCAGGTGGGGCAGTCTCTCGATGGCCTTTTCTTCGGTCTGTGCTCCACACTTTGTCTTCATATTTCTTCCTGTGAGTATTTTGTTCCTCCTTCTAAGAAGGACTGAAGCAACCACACTTTGGTCTTCCTTCTTCTTGAGTTTCATATGGTCTGTGAATGAATGCGTAAGTGGGTGTGTGGGGGAACACCCTCAGAGAGGCAGTCCTGTTCTCTGCTAGACTAAACTGAGAACAAGAATGAGTAAAATATTGTGTAACTATGATGCATAGAAAGAGAAATAGTTACTTATTCACTTTATATCCCAATATCAGTCTCCTCCTATCAGATCACCCCTCACATAGCTCTTTCCCATTTCCTCTTCTCCATCTCCTCTGAGAAGGAGAACCCCCATGACTATCACTCTATCCTGACATCTGAAGTCACTGCAGGACTAGGTGCATCCTCTCCCACTGAGGCCAGACAAGGCAGTCCAGTTAGGGGAACAGGATCAGCAGGCAGGCAACAGAGTCAGGACAGCCCTTTCTCTAGTTCTGGGGACCCACATGAAGACCAAGCTGCATACCTGCTGCATATGTTCAGGGTAGGGGGCACTATACCACTCCTAGGCATATACCCAGAAGATACTCCAACATGTAGTAAGGACACTTGCTCTGCTACATGTTACTCTTTATCCAAATGTACATTTGATTATTCTAAGTTATACATATGAGGGGAACTTTTTCATTTGTTTTTCTGAAAGCCTATGTCCTTGCTTAATAATTATCATTTTAAGCTCATCAATTTTCTAGTAATTACTTTGATTGCATAGTAAACTAGTATTAGATACATAGATAGATAGAAAAATAGAAAGATAGATAGATAGATAGATAGATAGATAGATAGATAGATAGATAGATAGATAGATAGATAGATAGATAATCATTTCATTATCCATTCATCTATTGATTAACGACACAGAGGTTGATCCTAATTCTTCCAGTTCTTTGCTACACTAAATAAAGCAGCAATGAACATGAGATGCAAATGTGTTTCTTTGTTGCAATATGGAATTCTCTAGAATCTAGAGTAAAGATATCCACCTAGATCAGGGTAGTTGACAGGTCTCTCAAGTTGGGCGTTGTTAATTTCTTTGTGTTTGAAAGTACTTGATTTTGGCTTCTTTGTCAAAAACCAAGTGTCAATTGGTGTATGGATTTATTTCTAGGTCTTTGATTCTATTACATTGATCAATCTGTCTGTTTTTGTATCAATACCATGTTTTTGTTTTTTTTTTAATAATATTGTTCTTTAGTACAGCTTGAAGTTAGGGATGGTGATTCCTCCAAAAGTTCTCTTATTGTTCAGGAGGTTTTTGGAAATGCTGGGTTTTTGGTTTTTCCATATGAAGTTGAAAATTGCTGCTTCAGGGTCTGTAAAACCATATGTTGGAATTTTGATGAGAATTACATTGAATCTGTATATTGATTTCGGTAAGATGGCCACTTTTACTATGTTAGTCCTATCAATCCATGAGCATGGGAGGTCTTTATGTTTTCTGAGGTCTTTTTCAATTTCTTTCTTTAGGGACTTGAATTTCTTGTGTTATAGATCTTTCACTTGCTTCGTTAGACTTACAACAAGATATTTTA
Organism: Tokudaia tokunoshimensis; assembly: GCA_036184795.1. Classification (NCBI taxonomy): domain Eukaryota; kingdom Metazoa; phylum Chordata; class Mammalia; order Rodentia; family Muridae; genus Tokudaia; species Tokudaia tokunoshimensis. The sequence goes on from BTHU01000015.1 coordinate 75,927,843, forward strand.
TAATATATGTGGCTATTGTAAATGGTGTTGTTTCCCTGATTTCTTTGTCAACCTGTTTATCATTTGTATAAAGGAAGGCAATTGACTTCTTTGAGTTAATTTTATATCCAGACCTTTGCTGATGTAGTTTATCAGCTGTAGTTCTCTGGTAGAATTTTGGGGGTCACTCATGTACACTATCATATCATCCTTGAATAGTAAGTAATATCTTGATTTCTTCCTTTCCACTTTGTATACCCTTGACCTCTTTTTCTTGTCTTAATGCTCTGGCTGGAGCTTCAAGTACTATATTGAATAGATAGGGAAAGAATGGGGACACTTGTCCATGATTTTAGTGGGATTTTGCTTCAAATTTCTCTCTATTTAATTTGACGTTGGCTATTGGCTTGCTTTATTATGTTCAGGTATGTACTCTGAATTCATAATCTCTCCAAGACTTTTAACATGAAGGGGTGTTGGATTTTGTCGAAGGCTCTTTAGTAGCATCAGCAAAGCCCTAAGTTAGTGCTTCTTGATATTTTCTCTGTTTTTCCATCCTCTTACATCGCCATTCATATCCATGGTATACTATATATTATAATGCATAAAGAATTATGCATTGCTTCCTTAAATGTTCCAAAATCATGTTTCATGGTAGTATTTTTTTTTTTTGGTGGATAAAAATAACTTTATTTTTTCTCTCAGGCTTTTTACAGCTTCTTTTTTTTATTTTCTAAGGTTTTTTTTTTTTTATTTACATTCCAAATCATTTCGCCTTTCCCGTTTCCTCCCTCCCCGAAAGTCCCATAAGCCCCCTTCCCTCCCTCTTTTCTCCATTCAACCCCCTCTCGTTTCTCTATCCTGGCGTTCCCCTACATCCAGTCTTTCCAGGACCAGGGGTCTCTCCTTCCATCTTCTTAGAAATCTATTGATATGCGGATTGTGTCTAGGGTATTCCGAGATTCTGGGTTAATATCCCCTTATCAGTGACTGCATGTGTGTTCTTTTGTGATTGGGTTGCCTCACTAAGGATGATATTTTCAAGTTCTGACCATTTGCCTAGGAATTTCGTGAATTCATTGTTTTTAATTGCAGAGTAGTATTCCATTGTGTAGATATACCACATCTTCTGAATCCATTCCTCCGTTGAAGGACATCTGGGTTCTTTCCAGCTTCTGGCTATTATAAATAAGGCTGCTATGAACATAGCGGAGCATGTGTCCTTATTGCATGCAGGTAAAGCCTCTGGGTATATGCCCAGGAGTGGTATAGCCAGATCCTCTGGGAGTGTCATGCCCAGTTTTCTGAGGAACCACCAGACTGCTTTCCAGAGTGGTTGTACCAGCTTGCAATTCCACCAGCAGTGGAGGAGTGTTCCTCTTTCTCCACATCCTCGCCAACAACTGCTGTCTCCTGTGTTTTTGATCTTAGCCATTCTGACTGGTGTGAGATGGAATCTCAGGGTTGTTTTGATTTGCATTTCCCTAATGACTAAGGATGATGAACATCTCTTTAGGTGCTTCTCAGCCATTAGATATTCTTCAGGTGAGAACTCTTTGTTTAGCTCTGTACCCCATTTTTAATAGGGTTACTTGCCTCTCTGGAGTTTAACTTCTTGAGTTCTTTGTATATATTGGATATTAGCCCTCTGTCGGATGTAGGGTTGGTAAAGATCATTTCCCAGTTAGTTGGTTGCTGCTTTGTCTTTTTGACAGTGTCTTTTGCCTTGCAAAAACTTTGTAATTTAATGAGGTCCCATTTGTCTATTCTTGATCTTAGAGCATAAGCTATTGGAGTTCTGTTCAGGAAATTCTCCCCTGTGCCCATATGTTCAAGGTTCTTCCCTAGTTTCCTTTCTATTAGTTTCAGTGTGTCTGGTTTTACGTGGAGGTCCTTGATCCACTTGGAATTGAGCTTAGTGCAAGGAGATAAGAATGGGTCAATTTGCATTCTTCTGCATGTTGACCTCCAGTTGAGCCAGCACCATTTGTTGAAAAGGTTATCTTTTTTCCACTGGATGGTTTTAGCTCCTTTGTCAAAGATCAAGTGACCATAGGAGTGTGGATTCATTTCTGGGTCTTCAATTCTGTTCCATTGATCTACATGCCTGTCACTGTACCAATACCATGCGGTTTTTAACACTATTGCTCTGTAGTACAGCTTGAGGTCCAGGATACTGATTCCCCCAGAGGTTCTTTTACTCTTGAGAATAGTTTTAGCTATGTTGGGTTTTCTGTTATTCCAGATGAATTTTTGAATTGCTCTTTCTAACTCTATGAAGAATTGAGTTGGGATTTTGATGGGGATTGCATTGAATCTGTATATTACTTTTGGTAAGATGGTCATTTTTACTATATTAATCCTGCCAATCCATGAGCATGGCAGATTTTTCCATCTTCTGAGGTCTTCTTCAATTTCTTTCTTCAGAGAGAGCAATTAGACAACAAAAAGAGGTCAAAGAGATACAAATTGGAAAGGAAGAAGTCAAACTATCACTATTTGCAGATGATATGATAGTATACTTAAGCGACCCAAAGAACTCCACCAGAGAACTCCTACAGCTGGTAAACGACTTCAGCAAAGTGGCCGGATATAAAATCAACTCACGGTAGTATTAAAAATGACCTTTATTATTACTGAGAAAGATTAATCTTTGCTACGTAGCATAAGGAAGAACAAATCACCTGTACTCCTGTTCATCATTTAAGACATTCAGTTAATTGCCATCAACCAGTCATTTGCCATTCTGTTTTTATGTCTTCTATATCAATTCTTACTTTCCCCATTTAGGTGAGGTTAGATAGCATATTGTGGTTCAGAGACTTACAGATTGCTACAAATTGCAGAATTACATTATACTGGCTTGTCACATTTAGGAAGCGGAGAGTAGTGCATATTGGTACTCAGTTTGTTTTATATTTTTATATTCAGAGACCTGAGCATCAGCGCTGCCCACATTTAGGTTATGTCTTCATGCCTCTTAGAAACTACCTCAACCCTATCTAGAAACTCCCTTGAAATATTCCAAGCAGCTTGCCTTCTACATTAGTCAAAGCCTGATCACATGGACCATCAAGATTAACCATCACATCACCCACATACTACTTTCTTCTGGGAATATCTACAAGATCTTTGATCATGAAACGTCAAAGGAAGTGTGAGAATGGGAAATAAAATAGTTGAGTACACTCTAGTATATTTCAAAATGGAATGTAATCAAGCTTTAAATATTTTAAATAAATGAGAAATATGCAAATACCTTAGAAAAGGTATTAAACACTTATCATGAACTGATTTCAACAATTTTTGGTATTGTTTATTTGCTTTGTTTTTGTTTGTTTTTTGTTTTGTGTTTTTCACAGAGCATGGGGCTGGATTATCAATTAGCTCAGCAATTAACAGCATTTGCTGCTCTTGTAAAGAGTCAAGTTCAGTTCCCAGGCCCTCTATACGGCAACTCAGCACCTCCTGTACCTCCAGCTTCAGGGGATCTACACCCTCTTCTGGACTCCTTGGACACCCACAGATATCATAGTCACACACAGACACGCAAACAGGAAAATAAATCTTTAGAAAAACAGTACGATAGCAGATGTATTCTCTACAGCTTTTATTTTGAAAGACACCCATTCCCAAAGCTATTTGCAGAACAGGAACAAAGAAACAAATTCCGTAAACCAGTCATCCTGATCACTCAGAAGAGGGAGAGGTGAAGTGGGAAAGCCAGTGCTGGCAGAATAGTCTAGATGAAATTAAAGCATTGATATGATAAACGTGTTCTTTTGCCCTGCCTTGAAGTGTCTTTTATTATGCAAATAAACATTTTATTATATTGTAATAATGCCAATTTTTAGTCTAAAGACACATAGAGTATTGTAATGGGAAGTGATGGGTAATAAGTACACACATTATTAAAGAAATTCTAGAGATTCTTTTTTTTTTTTTGAGAAATACACCAAACCTTAAAAAGATACAGAGCCCTCTTGGAACTTACATCTGAGAACTATTAATAAGTTTTATCTTAGTAATATTTATTATACCAACTGCCTAGGAAGCTTCCCATCTTTCAAGTGTATATATTTTATATATGCGTATTATGTTATATTATAGTTTTTGTTGGTGGTGGTGGTTTTTATTCTTCTCTCACATATTACATCCTAACTGCATTTTTCTCCACCCTCCCCTCCGCCAGTCCTCCCCCCACCACCCTCTACCCCATATTCACCCCATGTCTCCTCTCAGAAAAGAACAGGGTCTCCAGAGTCATCAAACAAACACAGCCTAATGAGCTACCATAACTCTGGGCACATGCCATCACATCATTCCTGAAGGATTTTTTTTCACATGACCACACAGTGGATATTCTTTTCAGCACAGGTGTGGCTTCTCCCATTATTTCACACAGTGATAAATTGTTCCTCATCACAGATATGGAGAAATATGCCACAAGATTTCCACAGCAATTACATGATGTCCAACCTGGAAATTTGACTTTTTTTTTCCAATTTGGAATGGCTGTAAATAAGACTACTATGAATATCTTTATATATTTGCCTTCACGATTACATACACTCATATCTGTTGGACGCATTCCCAGGAGTGAAATTACAGTGTCATAAGAAATATGAATGTGCAGCTTTAATAGCTGTAGCATGCTTCCTAAAGTGCTTTTATTATTGTGTATTCTATGTTATACTGTGCAGAAGCCCCCACTGATTTGACTCCTTCTGTACAGTAACAAATATTGAGGAGTTTGCCATTTAAGTGGTTGAACAGTACTAACTCAAACTCAAATGTGAGTGTGCATTTCTCATATCATGAATGCTGTTGAACTAACACGTTTTCATATAGCAGCTGGCTATATATCTTTTTTATGTTTTGTTTCTGACTTGTGCATAATGTGTTAGCATCATATTTTTTACCTACTTCATTCTCCTATCTCACTCCCACTTCTGATGACCCCCTCCTTCTTCTTCACAACTCCTACTCTCATGAAGTTCATGTCTGCAGATCACAATGTCTGAGTCATATCTAGAAGATAACATTTTACAAAATACCTCCCTTCCTCTGACTCTTACAGACTTCACTCTTACTTCCACAGTGTTCTCTGTACCTCAGAGAAGTTGCTATAGATGTACTGCTTAGTGCCGAGCACACCACAGTGTTAAGAATCTGATGATCTTGAGCCGGGACTTTGATAGTCACATGTTGGAAAAAGAGGCTTCCTGAGGTTGAGAGCTACACTAGACTATTTGCATAAACTTAAGTATTTAGAAATCACTGTGATATGCAAGTAAAGGAGGGAATGCTAGATCTAAAAGGTTTAAATGTGGATGTGGGCAATGAATGGGGAAAGCATTTTTCTCATTCCCCTTCATATCACTTGTATCCTGACATTCCCCTCTAAAGCACTCTTTCCCTCTTGGCCTGCTGCCTTCTGCAGTAACTCTAGGTGCAAACACTCGTATCTGAAGATTTAGATCTAGGAACTAGAGATGAAAGAAAATGAGTAGTGTGTGTCTTTACAGGTCCAGGTTACCTGAATCAATATAATATTTTCTAGTTCCACCTATGTATCTGAAAATGTCATTATTCTTTCTAGCTGAAGAGTATTCCATCTTGTGAATGTACCACATTTTCACTATCCATTTTCACTTTCACTATTCAGGTAAAGGAAATTTAAGTTGCTTACATTTCCTAGCTATTGTGAACAGAGAGACGTTGGACATGGTTGAACAGGTATTTATGGGGTAGAATAATGGGAAATTTGAGCATAGTGCTCTTGGTGAATATGGTATACTTATGCACAGTGAATTCCAGAGCATATGCACAAATTTGCTGTTCAACCACCAGTGTATGAGGGGTCCCCTTTCTCCACATTTTCTGCAATTTTGTCAGTTGTTAGTTGATGCTAAGCTTCCTTACTGAGTAGGAAAAAAAATCTCAGAATGATTTTAATTTGCATTCACCATGACTAAGAATGCTTAACATTGCTTTAGATATTTTTAACAATTTATTTTTCTTTTGAGATCTGTCTCTTCATATTAACAGCCCACTTTTTATTGGGTTACTTGTATTTTGGCTCTTTAATGCATTTGGCGGGGTTTGTTATTGCTGTTGTAGTCTGTTTGTTTGATTATTGAGTTCTTTATAAAGCCTAGATACTACTAATCTTGCGTCCGTTAAGTGTACACCTTGCAAAGATTCTCTTTCACTTTGTGGTATTTCTCTTAACTGCATTGATTTCTTTTCTTGGTTGTGCAAGTTTGTCATTGTTGTTCTGTGAGATCCTACTTGTCAATTGTCGTAAAAGGCAATCATGCCAACACAAAAGATCAGGGCTTTCCAAAGCAATTCTGAGCAAAACAAACGATGCAGGAAGAACCATCATTCCAGATCTCAAATAACACTCATAATAAAAAAACATTGTAGCTTTAGTGCAAATAGATACATAGTCCAATAGAAACAATTGAAAAAGCCAAAACACGAGTATGTATAACAGCTGTCTAATGTCTGACAAAGATATGAAAAGCATACTCTATAGATAAGGCAGCATCTTCAAAACATAGTGCTGGAGAAATTAGATGTCCACATCAGGACAATGATACTACACCTGTACCAGTCACACAAAAACTAATTCCAGATGGATCAACAACATCAATGTGAAACCTGAAACAGTGGAACTGCTAGAAGAAGCCATAGACAGTAAACTACAAAATCCTATTCCCTGGGAAATAAAAGCAACATTTAACAAATGAATGACAGCTGCCATATGCCATTGGGTTCAGTTCTCAATTATGTAACAGATGTTCTTACTCAGACTTGAGATAGAGCAATAAACGTCAAAAAAAAGAATGACGTTACAGAGCATATGCATCCTCGTGTGATACCTTTTGAGTATTTGAAGCTAACGATTTTATTATAGAGTTTAATTATAACTATTATTATTAAAGAATTGTTGTTCAAGACAAATGAACTGTGTCAGAAATATTTTATTATTAAAGCTTGTGAGAACATAATGACACCCCAGCCAGAAAAGAAGTGGATTCCTGAAGATCAACACTCAAAAATATGGACTTCATCTAATATTCTCCACATTATTTACACAAAACTTTTGTTCCACAAGGAAGCAAAATCATAAATACAGAATAAACAAAGTATGAAGGTCACAGGTTAAAGATGCTTATGAAATCAAGGAATCACAGAAGACTAATCCATGAGTTGTGGGTTCAAATATTTATTCAATAGGACAAATGTCTTCAGGTATACAACGTCAAAAATAGGATGACGTTACAGAACATATGCATCCTCATGAGATACCATTTGAGTATTTGAAGCTAACGATTTTATTATAGAGTTTGAAACTCAAGAACTCAAGCATGTATGGCTACTATAAAGAGCATGGCGGTTTTTTGTTTTGTTTTGTTTTTTTTATTAGAGGCTGGTTATGATACTCTTGGACAGACAGTAATTATTTTGAAGGAAATAAAAGTATAGGCATTTGTAGCTAAAGGTGATAAAGGAAAAAATGAACTTACAATTACATAATTGAGCTGAAAGGGAGAATGCTGGTTATGATACTATGAAGAAAGTAGAGTGGAGAGATGCTGGAAAAGTCTCATCTATGGGCACCATGCTGCATTTAGGTAAGGGTAGGATATGTGCTGCAGTTCAGTACAGTGTAGTGGTCATGTATGGTATAACTCAAAAAAACTAGAAAAGAAAGAAAAATTTGAATATTTTGCCCTACAGAATTATAGTTGTTAGAGTAAATAAAGATTTAAATTACTGATATGTTTTCCTTTTAATAACTTCAAGTAATACAGTTATATCTGTTAAAATAACAACTAAAAACAACTGGTGTTTAGCAATAACAAAAACGTACAAATCATATGAAAAGGGAAAAAGAGTTCCACGTTCTTTAAAGAGAAAGTAATTATCAGACTTTGATTCATTTTAACCAAATTCTGAAATTCACTACTTCAAAGCTTAAGATTAGCTTTGGGAATATTAATTTGATTTATGTAATTAAATTTGCTCTTTTATTAAATTATGCTTCAGATTATCAAATGGTAAGATGTCCTAGGAATCCTCAAATAAAATTCAGGCACAAAGTACTACTACCTTTTTGACATATTACTAGAAAAAAATAGTTGAATATTTCCTAAGAATGCTATTTAAGTTAATAAAGAATAATAGCTTTTCACTTTCTCCCCAAAGGATATTATCATGTTTTACCTTAGGACTTTTTCAACCTAAAACATATAAAAAGAATTACAATTTTTATTTATCTCCAAAATAAAAAGCTGTTTGAATTGATCAGTGTGAAAAAAATTGAACTTACAATTACATTTTGGGAGCATAGTTGACAGTAGGCTCAACTCTAATAGAAGACTTAAAATTATTCAGATTACTTAATTTTCAATCACACAATAAGCTTCACTTACTAGAATCATGCATATTTAAATGAGACTAAAACGGTTTCCATTTTATTTTAGGAAAATTTCATTGTTGGAAATGTCTGTTTTCTTTCTCTATTTTGAAATATTTTAACCATAAATGAATAGAATAAATGAAAAAAGTCCATTTCCTGTCTTAACACTTTTACCCCATTTAAAATGCAATGCTATATTGAACTGTTTCAGGAAATGTTTCTTGAACTCTTGGACAGACAGTAATTACATTCTGAAGGAAATAAAAGTATAGGCACTTGTAGCTAAGGGTGATAAAGAAGACAAAGGCAGTGATATGAAAAAGAGAGGTAAAGACAGGAGCAGTGGAAGCAGATGGGAGAGACAAAAGCAGAGAGAAGAAGGGGCCATAAAAATCAACCTGCTCTGAAGATTTTACCTATAAAAAACCCACATAACTAGTTATTATATCAATACACCCAAATAAACTATTATTATTAAAGAATTGATGTTCGAGACAAATGAACTGTGTCAGAAATATTTTATTATTATAGCTTATGAGAACACAATGACACCCCAGCCAGAACAGAAGTGGATTCCTGAAGATCAACACTCAAAAATATGGACTTCATTTAATATTCTCCACATTATTTACATGAACCTTTTGTTCCAAAAGGAAGCAAAATCATAAATACAGAATAAACAAAGTATGAAGGTCACAGGTTAAAGATGCTTACAAAATCATGGAAGACTAATCCATGAGTTGTGGGTTCAAATATTTATTCAGTAGAAGCTGGAGAATCCATATCCTCCACAGCATGAAGGGCGCCAGCAGCCATATCCGTATCCTCCATAGCCAGAGCCAGAGCCCAGTCTGCAGATGCTGTTATATCCACAGCCCAGGCCTCCAAAGCCACCATAGCCGTAGCCCAGGCCTCCGTAGTAGCCGTTGTAGTAGCTCATGGTGTTGGGAGTAGTAGGTCTCGTTTGTAGTTGCAGGACAATGTTGTCAGTGCAACTCCACAAGGACATTTATATATACTTGGAGAAGCCACACCTCTAAATATCATTCGTTAAGACATACTGAAAACTATGCGACCAATCTTGTTTCTTAGGACTTAACCACATCCTCTCCTTGTTGGTATGACTGGTGATTTAAACGTTATGCAACATGTTTGATGGACTGCTTTATTTGGATGCCTAGAAAAATGTTTTGCCTCTAATAAAAAAAAATTCTGTGCTCTTTATATTACCAATGCATGCTTGAGTTCTTGAGTTTCAAACTCTATAATAAAATTGTTAGCTTCAAATACTCAAATGGTACCACATGAGGATGCATATGTTCCGTAACGTCATTCTTTTTTTGACATTCTATAGCTGAAGACAATTTTTTACTAAATCAAGTAGGTGTGCTGTCATTATTTTGCCAAGAAGTTTTGCACTGAATCATAACTCTTGAAATGCTCCATTTGCAAGGTGACTATCAGCCATGATGTGTGCCTTAATATTATGCATTCTAAACTCAGCTGAGAATCATATTGTATAATGCATAGATCATATCTATGTTTTTAATAACCACAAATGGAAGTAAATGGAAATTCTATACTTTAAAATTCCATGTTTCCTACATACACAGTCTGCTTGATAGATGCCACTAAACACTGTATAGACAAAAGTCTACTAGTTCCAAATAGGTACTTGCTCCAAACTCCTCTTCACTCTATAACAATAGACTTAAAGGTACTTAATACAACTCTCTCTCTCTCTTTCTCTCTCTCTCTCTCTCTCTCTCTCTCTCTCTCTCTCTCTCTCTCTCTCTCTCTCTCTCTCTCTGTGTGTGTGTGTATGTGTGTGTGTGTGTGTGTGTGTGTGTGTGTGTGAATTTGCATACATATGTATAAATCAAGAAGAAAGCTGTGATTCAGGGACAGGTAGAATCATGCTGTCATCTTTAAAGGTATGTCATAACTGATGTATTTAAGTGTTTCAGCTCTTGGATATAGTTGAAAAGTTTTACATATACTTGATAATCACATAAAAAGAACACACATATATGTCTGTTAGTAGAAATGCGCAGGTAAATCCATGTTGTAGCTCAGAGCAATTGAGTGCCAAAAGGAGTACAAAAATGTGCCTTATTAGCACGAAATTGAGAGCAAAATGAAATTGGTTGAATATGTATGTACACATTAGTGGTTCTATGCTGCTGGGAAATTTAAATTTTTGTGTGAACTATTTTGTGTTAGTATGCTTGTATTGGAATAATTCTGACTTTATATAATTTAAGATAATTTGCAGAAGAACTCTAAAGTTTAACATTTGTCATGATCCAGGCAAATATTTCCTGAGAGGAAACTATCATATCTTAGTAATTGAGGACCTTACAAGACACAGCCTAGAAATGCCCTCCTCAGCTTTGTGTATGCTGTAGGTTTAGCCTGGACAGTTTAGCCTCATGGACCATCTGCTCCATTCATACCCTGCGGCCTTCTTCCTATGACAGCAAAGACAGCCCTAGCATTGGTAGGACTCATCCTGGATTCAAAAAGAATTTCATAGATTCCTTCATCTTCAGAGGAGCCAGAGCACTAAGTTTGTGAAAGTTTTGAAAATACAAATGCTATTTGACCAATAACTTATATTACTCTAACTTTTTTTTATCTAACTAGTTTACCTTTAAAATATCACACAAAGTTATTCTGGGAATACAAAGCAGTTGTGGAGAGTAACTATTATCAAAAAGTCAATAGAATAATAAATCTTGTCAAAGGTGTACCCAGAGAGAACATTTGTACAGTGTTGGCCAAGGTACAATTTAGTGCAGATACTAGGGGAAATAGTATACATGTTCCTTTTAAATGTAAAACCAAACTACCATATGATCCATAAATGTCCTGATGGGAATTTGAAGGATATGAAATCATTTTCCAGAGATATCCTTGTGAGACTATTTGTCAAGAGGTGCTTACTGACAGGAACCTGGTATGGCTGTTCCCTGGGAGGTACTGCCAGAACATGACCAATGCAGATGCAGATGCTTGCAGCCAATCATCAGACTGAGCTTGGAGACCCCAGTGGCAGAGCTGGGGGAAGGACTGGAGGAGCAGAGCTTTCCAGACTACCTAGAGCTCCAGGGACTAGACTATCAAGCAAGGAGTGGACAAGAAGGGAACCATAGCTCCAGGAACATATGTAGCAGAGGATGGCCTTGTCTGATATCAATGGGAAGTGAAGCCCCTTGGTCCTGCGGAGGTTTGATGCCTCAGCATAGAGGGATGTTGGAGCAGTGGGGAAGGAGTGGGTGGGTGGATGGGAGAGCACCCTCATAGAGGCAAAGGTTGGGGAGGAGAGGGGAGTTATGGGATGGAGGGTTATGGAGGAGTAACAGGGAAGGGAATATCATTTGAGATGTAAATGAATGGAATGATTAATAATAATAATAAAAAAAATCCCTGAAGTCTCAACATAGGATAGAACTGTATGTTGCTTTGTTAAGCACAGTAAAATAGACACAAAAGGCAATTATCACAATTTCACTCAACCAGAAAATGATGTTACTGAAGACCCAAGTAAAATAGAATTCGCTGGCAATGATGAAGGGCAAGGGAAGTGAGGATGAGAGAAAGGAAAGATGAGGTCCACCAAGTAGAGGGAGCATCGGCTCTTGTTTCTCATGTCACTTTAGGGTAGATATAAGAAAGGAGTAGAAAATAGGATTACAGCTGTTCATAAAACATAGAAGTTATTAATGCTTAAGACGATGGAAGTCCTAGCCAACCCCTATGTAACAATTGTACTATTGTACCGTCTCATGTTTTATTATTCATTTAAAAATTCAGAGAAGCTCCAAATGATTAATAATATCTTTGTAGGCCAACAGACTGGGTGACATTCAACCTGATAAAGTGACAGTGTGCAAACTTTTACTGCTTAATTATTAGATTTCAGAAAACTGAAAACAGGTGCATCAATGTTAAATGATTTGAAGATTGAAAATGGAACCGCAAGGCTTTGCGAGCTGTGTGTCTGGAAACAGGACACTGAAAAAAAATAAAAAACCACACCAACTGTCAAAGTATTGCAGAGAATGAAACAGATTTCATCTACACAATTTTTTCTTAGAAATAAACTAAAACAGCTGGTACATCTTCTGTTGGGGGAGGGTGCTATTTGCACTCTTGCCAGCTTTTCTATGTATTAGATTCAAACTCCTAAGAATCCCTTGTTTGTATTATCGCTATCCTGCTTAATTGTTTAGTCGAAGTCCCCCAACTATCTAGTAGCAAAGATAAGACTCCACATCAGTTTCTAATCCCCAGTACTTGGGTAACACTCTTTCAATGCCAGGCAACCTGCAAGTAGCTTTCTCTTGAGAATAAAGAGTGCTTTACCAAAGACCCCATACCTCTGTATGTGTACAGATAGTTACATTTATCATCATTATTACAGTGTAAACAAGATGAACAAATCCACCCTTTGGGACACTCTACCCAAACATACAATGTGCCTTGATCATATTCACAGTTCCAATTATTCTTTCTTATCCATTCTGTGTCATTTTCTTTTTTTCTGCTTCACCCATGATCTCCAGGAAGACTAAGAGAAAACCTATAAGTCTTGCTTTGTTGAGATAACTCACTTAAAATGATTGCTTTCAGATCTTTTAATCAACACAGAATAGTTAATAAGATGTAACAATTACCTAAACATGAAATTAAGCATAGTTTCAACAGTTCTTAACCTTGGTTGTATTAGTAATTTTAATTAAATAAAACAATGCTCTCCTAATTGATCCTATCTTATTTTTAAGCAACCTCATTATAAGTATTGATGAATGTGTTAGGTGTTATTTATAAATATTCACGTGAGTGATTCATCTGTAGACAGCAGCTGGAATGTCTTTCCTGAGTAGAATCAATTTACTCCTTTATTAGTTCAGTGGATATTTACTGAATGCTTCTATAGTTCATAAACCAATAGATTCAAAACAATAGTCAATGAATTTGATGAAAGCTGCATTCTGGTATATGAGTTATATTTTAACTAAGAAGCATGCATGAAAGTTGAAATCAAAGTGAAGCTGAACTACATGTAACAGTCTAGGTAGTAGTCTCCTCTGCAGTACAGTTAGTAAAGTAATTAGGGTATATTGACCAGCTGATTGACACTGCTCTTCTATCATCAGTCATCTACAGAACACTGTGTGTCTCCACCTCCCTTTCCTCGGGCATACAATGCTTTTCTATTTCTGTTACTTAATGATTTTAATACATTTCTCATCTTTAATCACACGCATGTCTTGACACTTCAAATGTTTGCTGTTTAAAACATCCTTCTTTGCTACAATTTGAATATTTTTTGCATCAATATTCATAAGTGAAATTGATCTGAACTATTAACCAAAGAGCACACATGAGATGGACCTATACCCCCTCAGATATGTAGCAGATGTGCAACTGGTCTTCATGGGGGGCTCCTAACAATTGGAAGAGAGACTGTCTCTGACTCTGTTGCCTACCTTTGAATCACTTTCCCCTAACTGGGCTGCCTTGTCTAGGCTTAATGCTATGCCTAGTTCTATAGCAACTTGATGTGCCAAGACAGGTTGATATCCATAGGAGGTTATATCTCCAATGATTTATTTCCTCCAGCAAGACTCCAAATCCTCAATGTTCTACACCTTCCACAAATGACTCCAAAAACTGGGGACCAAATGTTTAAATACATGAGCCTATAGCAGATAGTTCTGTCAAACTACCACAGATACCTATGGTAAACTTTCCAAGTGTCCTCTCTTAAATAAGCACTTTCCTTCCACACTATCCAACACTACATTATGTAACCATAACAATCAGTACTAGTGAAATTTTTATGTTTTATCACTAACTGAAACAAATTATTTCATACACATATGCCACAATTAAGACAAACATTAGAATGATTAATATAATCCAATGTGTCAACAAATTATACTAGGTCTATGTTATGTATCTAAAAAATTAAAAGTCACAAATCTATGAGGACTGAAAATAGCACAGGTTTCAGTTCTGACCTGTCCATTAACTAACATTTCTCTATAAATTACTTCCTGGCCTCCCATACCACAGTGATATATTGTCTTGACAATTTTTTTAAACTTTTCATTATTTAAGCCTAATTATTTTATTTATTTGTGTGTGTTCATTTGTATGCTTCCGTTGTCTAAGGCAAAACTACGAACTCACCTATCAGTCTACTTTTCATTTGTTGTATGCTCAAGTTAATTATTATCTACAAATTCAATAAATAATAGATGACATTTATCTACATGACTTGGAGATAAAGTAGTAAAAAGAAAAACAAATTCCTCCAATGTTCTAGAACTACTGTTCTAGTGCAGGAGGCAGATTTTAAACAAATATAGACTTAGTTTATCCTTTCAACCAAAAATCCCTGAATGTCTAATAAGACCTAAAAGTTTCTCTGAACACTGGGAAGATGAACTTAAGGTAGAAAAGAAAGTAAGAAAAAATATTCCAGACTTCCTAAGATCATATTTCAACATGGAAAAGCAGACACCAATAAAAATATTTGAAATGGCGATAATTGGTAAGATAGTGAAGAGATGATAGATGAAAGAGATATGCAATAATCTATGGGACTGACTGAAATGGACTATAAACTGGGATAGAATGATCCTTTAAAAGTGTAGCTTTGAGTACAGACTTGGTAGATAAACAAAGAAGTTGACAATTTTCTTGGATAAGAATGTACCAGATAGAGGAAAGAGCTTAAGGGCAATCTTGGGATCCCTTAAATAACTAATATGGAATTAACTAGGAGGAGATAGAAGACTTCAGACATAATATGTATTCTGTCAGGAACACTTATTCTGTTGGCAACACTGTGCACACAAATTCAAAGCATACACACCAGTACCACAGCCAAGATTTGAGTTGACTCTGAACCATGTGGAAAATGGTTCTTTGGATGTCTTACAATGTAGAGAGCCTCTCCTAGGCACAAGGAGAAATATAGAGAAGTCCTGTTTCCTCTATGGACCTTACTGGAGATATTTTTAGTACAACAAGAGTGCTTCCCTCTCTATGTATTGTTTGTCCTTGGTGCACCAATTTGTCCACGTGTCAGTTTGTGTCTTTGTTTCATTGTTTAAATGACTGCTCTATTATTCATGTTGAAAAGAAAAAATGGTAAAAAATTCATCTGCTGGTGGTCCATCTCTTAAAGCAGTCTCAGTTTATACAGTGGAGGCTGATTTACACTGTGCCACAATTAGCTAGGAGACAAACACAGCTAGAGAAAAAACTGCCTTTAAAAAGGGCTACTAGCTTGTCAAGTTCTAGAGCAAGTGAGCTGATGGTTATTTATTCTAGAAAAATCTATATAATTGTGGTTATAGGGTCCAAAGTGCTTTTGTCTCCTAAAATTATAGCTAGAAAAAGAAAAAATTTATTTGGTTTAAATTTATAAGATTTGTGTAGTTGCTTTATTCTTGTTTCTAATTGGTGTTAAAGGTATAAGTATGTTTTACATAGAGTATTGGATTATAAGTTATTTAAAAGGTATAATGTCAGTAACAAAAAATTAGTTTGAAACTGGTAATTCAAGGTTGAAGCCATCTTAACCAACATGTGGCATGACCCAACCCAGAAAAAAAATAACAGGTTTCTAAAGACACTTCCAAACTGGTGTAATGTTTTATGTGGATCTTATCCTAGAAATTAGTCTTATAAGAAATAAGATTTAAAATAATGTTTTCTTAATGAGGTATTGTGTTATACTGTTATGCATTCAAACATGAGAACTGGCAGACAAATTTTATAGTGTGAAAGTAATGTGTTTGCCATTGATTTTAAATGGAATAGATGGTTTAAATTGGGCTTTGCTTTTCAAAGTTGTATATATGTTATATGTTCTAATATTACAAGAAAAAGTTAAAAATTACGCTTAAAAACTGCCAGTGTAGCATCGACTGCAGTTTGCAGTCTGATTGAAGGCTCATGATTCTTTAACATATTTTGTAATTAAGAAGATTTCTAGAATAATAAAGGTTAAAAACAGCTGTGGCCAGTATAGGCCTGTTGCTACTTTTTCACAAGTTTATTAGATACAGTTGTAAAAGTAAAATTTAACCCAAGATTAAAAAGATTTCAATGAGATTTTAGTAGAATTTTTCTGTGAACGCTCAAATTATATGTTTCCTTTTGTCATTCAACCCTCATACCGTAGGGTCTGGTTGCAAGCTACTGCCCTACAGGATGGCTGGGTGTGGGTCTAGCCTTGGACAATAGGCTCAGATTAGAAAATATTTACATTTGAATTAATGCAAAGCTCAGAGCTGCCTCAGTGTGCAGGCTTGTGAGGTACTGCTTTTGTCTTACAACCCCACCTAACAACATTTCTGGCCAAACATTTTGGCCATTTTCTGGCCAAAACAACATTCTTAAAGATTTATCCAGGTGTGATTCAAAATACAGCTCAAACTCAAGATCTATGAAAGATTAATGAGGCTATGCAGAACTTATGAAGGCATTAAAATTTGGCCTGCCTATTCCATACAATATTATTATAGATTTAAAAGGTTGTTTTTTTGCTTTGCGGATCCTGATAATTATAAAAACATTTACTTCTAATGAGCTAAGAAATGGCTGATAGCTTTATCTTATGTGAGAAAAAAATGTTTTGTCTCTGCTTCAATACAAGAAGCTAGGACTTTGACTCTTTCAGTGTATGTTATAAAATTTTGTTACAGGCTTTGGCTCTTAACAATGGGCTTTAAAATTTTTTTAAGTAGTTGTTACTTCAAAAAGATTCAAAGGTATTCAATTATATCCTAAGTTAATTGACACTGAAAATTCAAATAAAAGATAATTTGTTTATTCTAAATGATTTTCAAAAGTTAAGATATATTAATTGACTTTATCCTATATGTTATCGTCATCTTAAGCTTGCCACAGGAGGAAACCTACTGTAATAATTTGCCAATAGTTTGTGTTATGTGTTCACTGCCATTCCGTGGCAAAGAGAACATTAATGTAGAATCACTTTTTTCATCTCCAAATAAAGTTTTATATTGGTAGTTGGTCTATTGCATGACAAGCCTTTTAGACAAAATTAATAATTGTTATCCAAAGATGTTTTAAAATTTGCTTCTATACCTGCTTTTGTATTTCTATAGATTTATACATGCATCCATAAAGAATGCATCTACTATAAGAGTAAAGCTCATATAATTGGATCACATGTTTATTCTTTTGAGTTTCCCCCTGCTTCAGCATAGATAATTGACTTGGGTGCTATAGTGGTTATTTTTAAAATGTTAAAAATCAAGCTTTTAATTTGTATACTGATAGCCAATAAATATATTTGTAGCTCATGGCTTACAATTGCTTAAAATTGTCCCCTTTTTTTTAGATACTGTTAAATCTTAAATTTTGCAATTATTTATGCAAATACATTTCAAGTTAAGAAAAGATATATTCCTTTAAATGACTGCCCTCCAGACATTTAAGAACTTATCCAGGAGCTAGAGAGATGGCTCAGCCATAGAAACAATTGGCCATATAATCATATTCTTTACATCATCAAAATAGTAATGGTTTGAGAATAATTTTATCTTCTTAACAAGAAAAGCAACTAAAAATACTACATTTATTCTCTATGCTTACATAGTCATTGCCTACATTATTGTCTATTCTTGGTGTTCCAACTTAGATTAAAACAAATAATGGAACTGGATATTTATTATAGTCACCAAATATTTGAGATGTTTTTAACAATTTAATTCTTTATAATTCTCAAGGACTAGATATTGTGAAACCTTAAAACAATATCTTGTAAATAAAAAACAAAAAAGAGGGAAATTGTATCCCTGTGCATATTACTTAAATTATATTTTAAATTTTTAAGAAAATTTTAAAAAATTTGGATGCCAAAGAACTCCTTGCTGAGTATCTATAGCATTCGGCAACTAGGCATACTGATGCCTAGGTGAGATGGAAGGATCCACTTATTGTCATATGGCATGATCCTAATCAGTTATTTTAATATGGGGATCAGTTGACTCATTCATGGAGTGATCTAGAAATAAATCCAATATTGAAGATTCCAATTATGAAGATGGCTAATAATCTTTATCAGCCAGCTGAGTTAATTTCAAATACAGTCTCCATTCTTTCTGAGAAGTAACAACTTATCTGTTGATTCACAAAGCTACCTCCCCCACCCTAGAGGCTTGCTTTTGTGTTTGAAAGTTGCTAATTTACAACTGAAGTGGATACCTCAGGACATCTGCAGACAAGTTAATTTTGTTCTGCTTCTAACTTCTAACCTTTTATGTTGAGCAGACTGGTTGTCTCCACCCAGACTCACCTGAATTGAAAACTGGTGTGTCTGTTAAAGACACTTGCATGGTGTTTGGCAACCAATTGACTCTCTGGCATCAAGACCTATACAAGTGGATCTCCTTCATGGAGCCACATAGAACTCAGATCTATGTGTGTCTGCTTATGAGCTGACATGGGCACCAGTGGGAGTTTGCAAGGCAAAGCACTGCAAGGGTAGGACTATGTTTTCTGGCTCTGAGTCCTTGGGAAGCACACCTGATTTACATAGGGGTTGGTGTCATTGGTCCTCAGATCACTCTACACTCTGTGGGGATCTCCCACCAAGTTAAGGCTCTGGCCCCTCCTCTACAAAAGACACCAAGAACCATCAAATATGTGGGAACAATCCTCTGTTCTCCACGAGAGGAATCAGGTCAATCTTCCACTCCCTGGTTAAGGCCCACCGTCAAGGAAGGATGACTATCCACTTGTTTGATACCTCCTCATCTTAAAACTAATAAAGAGGGAGGAGATGTAGAGAGCCATATTGCGGTGTCTTGTCACTTGGCAGAAACTTGACATTGACCAAGGTGAAGTTCCTCTCCCAGCTTCTGAGTGAGGAAATTCCTGTGCTAGCCATAATCCTGCTCCACCTAGGGTGGAGTGAAGGTGAAGTTCTTTGTTCCTCCAGGTCTACGAATTCCTAAATTAAGCAGGTGACCCACCCAGATGCCCAAGCCAACACCTAGTGAACAGCCAGACCAGATCTGCAGACCTGGTTCCAGCCTTTGAGGGGAAGGGCTTTTTCTCCCGCCTATATATTTCAAAAAGTCCGTTAAAGTTTGATCCTTGAGCAGGAAATTAGCCTTGGCTCCACATTTCTCTTGTCACCCCGTCGTTTTCTAGCCCCAGCTCTCCATCCAGAGAACCCGATAACCCATTCGCATGAAACCGCAGGCGCTTTCATTATGAGAATTTACCTTGTATGTTGCTCAGAAAGTTTGAAAGATTCTTCAAGATTCTGGTACTTGATAATTAGCACACTCTACTTTTCCCTAGTACTGCATGGATTGTGAGATCTATTTTCTTTTCTTTTTTTTTTTTTCACTGAGTCAGTCACTTTATTACTCTCTCAGATGCTGGTGACCTGCCATCTGTGACAAGCTTTCTTGGATACCTCTCCCACCTCATTCCTTTGGGCCGCGGAGAGAACAAAATCCAGGTCTAGGCCTCCTCTCTCCGTTGGCCCCAACTCAGTTCTGGGGTTCAAGATCAAGATCACCTCCCTTGGGAGAAGAGGATGCTCTGCTCGTTCCCTGAACCCCTTTTCCCATGTGAAGGATGTTCTGGAACAAGTCTATCCTCCATGAAAAGGTGATAGAGTGAGGGAGGGAGAGAAGGGTATTTCCTAGGGTGGGTGCAAGCTGAAAATACCAGAAGGGAAATAACAATATCATTAGGCAGAGATGACTTTCAAAATAGGAAGATTTTTTCCACTCATTCTATGCAGTCTCCTCACTAACAATTATTTCTTTGTTGTACAGAAACCTTTTGATTTTAACAGATGAATGGATAAAGAAAATTTGGTGCATATGTTGCGTGAAGTTTTGTTCAGCCATGAAGAAAATGAAATTATTCAATCTGCAAGAAAGTGGATGGGAGATCTGGAGATCTTTGTACTAAGAGATGACAGTGAGGCTCAGAAAGACAAATATTTTTTCTTATGTATAAGGAACCTATATTGGGCAAAAAGTGAGACAACCAGACACACAGAGAGAGACAAGAGAGAGACAGAGACAGATACATAGAGAGACAAAGAATGACAGAGATTTCTTAGAGTGGGTTATATGATACAGTATGGGTAGTTCATCAGTGGCTTCCTTCACGCTGGAGAAACTCAGAATGTGCTAGCTGCCCATCCCATGGTCCTAGGTGCCTCTGTAGTCCAAGTCAGCTGTAGAAGGCAAAGAAGCCTGTGGGTCTTCAGTCTGCCTTAGAATCCAGAAGAACCTGGGTTCTGTTATCAATGAAGGAATGTAGTAGCCATAGTAGCCGCAACAAAAATAGATGAGTTAGCAAACAAGACAAATGAGTTCATGAATAGAGAAAATGAATTCTCAAGCAGTATAATTAACTTACCAAGGAGACATGAAGGCAATAAGATAAAACTGAAGATTTTTAGTTGACTCCAGATCCAATCAAATTAACAACCAAGATTAAACATCACAGAAACCTATAGCCATAAAATAAATATACAATGATAAGAACTTCTTAAAAAGGAAGAAGGGCTATTGGGATGGGACTGACCTAATCATATGATCCTGTACCTACAGTCAAACATTGGATAGAGGACAGGTATCCCTACAGAAGTATTAGAGGGGGAATTGAAGGCCCTGAAGGTGATGGCAATCCTACAGGAATACCAACTATGTCAGCTAACCTGAATCCCTAGGAGCTCCCACAGACTGAGCTACCAACTAAAAAGTTGGTCTGAGGCTGTGGGCACATATGCAACAGAGGGCTGCCTTGTCTGGCCTCAGTGGGAAAGAATGTGCCTAATTCTGCAGAGACTTGATGCACTAGGGTAAGAGGATATGGGGGGAAGATACTCTCTCATAGGAGAAGCAGAGTGGGGATTCAGGGGAGGAATCATGTGAGGGGAAGGGCAAGAGGGAGACAGCATTTGGGATGTAAATACATAAACAAAAATTTAAAAAGAGTTTTCTCTAGCTGAAACCTTCCTTTCAATTGTAGGATAGCCTAATCAGAACTAAAAAAGTAAATTTCTTGTCAGACCAACACAAGTGTGAGCTAAAAAGTGGTTGTTGTTTTACATTGATAAATGTGGGGTAAATTTCTTTCCACTCAAATAGCTACAAGTAACCCGACACATAAGACAACTAAACATCATGTAAAT
The DNA here is from genome assembly GCA_036184795.1 of Tokudaia tokunoshimensis. Classification (NCBI taxonomy): domain Eukaryota; kingdom Metazoa; phylum Chordata; class Mammalia; order Rodentia; family Muridae; genus Tokudaia; species Tokudaia tokunoshimensis. The sequence goes on from BTHU01000015.1 coordinate 75,949,475, forward strand.
TTTGCCACACAATTTCATTTAGAGAAAAACTAGTTTCAGTATTAAGTGTAGAACTCAGACCCTAGACCTATCTCAACAGAAAAAGGTAGAATAGCTTCCACTGCTAAATAGAGCTATGTGACTGACTCCAGCATGAAGGTGGGGTTGACACTACTCTTACTGCATGCATGCTTGTCAGCCATCAAAGAGACTATACTGGCTGGTTTTGTGTGTCAACTTGACACAGGCTAGAGTTTTCACAGAGAAAAGAGTTTTAGTTGGGGAAATGCCTCCATGAGATCCAGCTATAAGAAATTTTCTCAATTAGTTATCAAGGGTGGGAGGGCCCCTTTTGGGTGGTGCCATCCCTGGGCTGGTAGTCTTGGGTTCTATATGAAAGCAAACTGAGCAGGCCAGGGGAAGCAAGCCAGTAAGAAACATTCCTCCCTTAAACCCTTTCCTCCCCCAACTTTCTTCTTGGGCATGATGTTTGTACAGGAATAGAAACCCTAAGACAGGGACACATGACTTTTATCTCAGAAAAGTTCTTGCTCTATACACACTTGATGACTGCAGTGAATTTATCTGGTTTTGGGTGTGTCAAAATGACAGTGGGGAAATCATTAAGTCTAACCTCCTTTTGAAAACCAAAATTAAAAGCAAGTATATAATTCTAAACCCTGCAGATATACTTAATATATGGATGTTTTGAAAATAGTAAGATGCTGTGAAATGTTTTAGTAAAAAGCATGCTGTACATCAGAATAATTCAGTGAATATCTCCAGCAATATATTTCTTATTAAATTCTTATTTCTTATTAAACAAAAAAATCACCAAATAATGTGTTTCTGGACATTATTAGATTTGTAATTTAATATTCTTTCTATTTAGAAGTCGCAAATGGAGTTCTGATTTTTGAAGGTTCTCTCTCTTCAATGTCATCTCCAAACCACCACCTATTCCTTTATATCAACTACCATTGCTTTGAGGATTGTTATGACCAAGGAAGTTGGAAGTTGATGTTCCTAAATCATCCCATTGAACTTCCAATCTCCAGGCTCCTAACAGATGTCCTGATGATGCAGAGTAACCACATATTCAGCTGATAAATCTACATCTGGTTTTAGGTGATGGTAAATGGGATGCCTAGAGAACTTAAACTAATACCACATTGTAGAAAGGAAACTTAATCCCTAAATTTATTTACTCCCCCTATACTACCAAGTTTCCTTGACCACATTAGGATTATCAGAGATCACCCAGGAAGAATAGCCTTCTACCCAATATTTGCATCTTATCTAGGTTTGTTTCATGCTTGCAGGCTCATCAAGATTCCAAGAAATTATATTTTACTTGCTTTATCTGATAAGTACTACATATTAGACACCATGTGCTGATACACAACCATTGTGTGGATAATTGAATAAGTGTAGGATTGAATCAATTGAAAGATGCAGCAACAAGCACACTATGGACAAAGATCAAAGCTGGACCAACTTAGCTTCTCATTGAATCGGTGAGATCAGCCATGCTAGATCATTGCCCAAGCCAGGTTTGTCTAGCAATATGTTTAGTTTGAAATTTTGGACTAATATATATGTATTTTTGTTTGTTGTTTTTTGTATTTGTTTAGCATTTCATTTTTATTGGATATTTTCTTTATTTATATTTCAAATGCTATCCCCTTTCCAGGTCCCCCCTCCAGGAAACCCCCTACCCCACCCTCCCTCCCCCTGCTTCTATGAAGTTGTTCCTTCACTCACTTCACTCCCACCTCCCTACCCTCGATTCCCCTACACTGGGGCATCTATCAACACTTCATAGGACCAGGGACCTTTTCTCCCATTGTTGCCTGACAAGGCAATCCTCTACAACACATGTAACTGGAGCCATGTGTACTCCTTGGTTGGTAGCTTAGACCCTGGGAGTTCTGGGGGGAGGGGTCTGGTTGGTTGATATTGTTGTTATTCCTATGGGGTTGCAAACCCCTTCAGCTCCTTCAGTCATTTTTCTAACTCCTTCATTGGGGGCCCAGTGCTCAGTTCAATGGTTGGCTGCTAGCATCTGCCTCTGTATCTGTGAGGCTCTGACAGGGCCCCTCAGGAGACAGCCATATCAGGCTCCTTTCAGCAAGCACTTCATGTTATCCATAATAGTGTCGGGGTTTGGTGACTGTATAAAGGATGAATCCCCAGGTAGGACAATCTCTGGGTGGCCTTTCCTTCAGTCTCTGCCCCACACTTTGTCTCCATAATTGCTCCTGTGAGTGTTTTGTTCCCTTTCTCAGAAAAACCAAAGCACCCACACATTGGTCTTCCTTCTTCTTGAGGTTCATGTGGTCTGTGAATTGTATCTTGGGTAATATGTACTTATTTTGTAAGTTTATAAAAGCCTTGATATTAGTACCTGGAATTTATACTGCATGAGGCTCCTATACTTCTTAAGCAATATTTTATTGATATTTGCTCTTACATTTTGTTGGGCAATAAGTACATAATACCGATGTTTTCAGTATTACCAGCAGAAACATTTCATTTTTTTTGTCATGAACATCCTATTCCCCCAATGGATTAAACATGCTTTTGTTCAAGTACTCTTTTCTCTATTTATACAGATTCCACAGGTTTCTGTTTTGGTTGGTTTCCATTACAGAATGCATTAGTCAGGATAACACCTCCATAAATTAGTATGTAAGTGTTTCAAATGCTAACCTAATGGGATGAGACTCTAAACAGAATTGTCTTTTAAAATCTATCATTCATTTTAAGAGTATTGTGAGAACATTCCTTCTGACAACCAGAGAATCAAGTCCTCAGAGACTACAATAGAATTCTATAAACCTTCATGCATGCAGAAATTTGTCAGTGAAGCAAGTATTTATGAATAAAAGTCAAGCAAAGGGAAAAGAATGTAAAGATTCTGCAAAAATGTACAAACTATAGGGGAAATGAAAATCAATGCAGTCATTTTGGAGTTGAGAAGTAGAAATGATATTCATGCTTCCTAATTGACTCATAAACAGAGTTAAATCAGCATAGTATGACCGTTGAGACATTAACAGTAATCATAGTAACAGGAAGTATTTTAGGGCATTTTAAAAATAGCCTTAACTGAGCCCAACCACTGTGGGTACATTGGAAGCTAGCTACCTTTCTAAATGCCAAAGTGAAATTCTGTCATCTAGAAATAGCAGGTAGCTGACAGTGTCTCCGAAGCCAATTTCAGCTCCTTCAATTACCATTTAAGTGAGGCAGAAAGGGTAGTCACATAGGAAGAAATCCATTAAGAACAAGGCTCCCAGCCACAGAGCAGCTTGGGATCCTACTTAGAAACAGCAAGGTACAGCAATGGTGCAGGAAAGGGATAGAATAATCCCACTGTGAAGGTATGAAACTGGTAAGGTCACTGCTGCTGCTGCTGCATCAATACACTCTTAGTTTAGTGTGAAACAAATTGTTACTCATTGTTCCTTACCTTGTGGTTGCCTAAGACGGTAGATAGCAGAACATCATCTGAAGATTTTCACAAAGTACTCAGACATATGTCACGCAAAGGCACTCAGACATTCACATGCAATGTTCACATATGTGAAAAGCTTTCGAGAGTGTAGAAGAGATCATTAGTATGCCATAAAAATGCTGAAAGAATTATGTTTAATCCTTACAGGAGCAGTTTGAAATATGTATGCCAAAGGAGAATGGCTTCCCAAACGATAAATTTCCTCAACTTAAAATTATTGCAAGAGCAGATGGATTTTATCAAGCCAGCTCTGGCATGCTGAAATCTGAAGATCTATTACAGTAGGCCCAGGTCAGTAGAGAAGTAATGAATGAACAGCAGGGAAATTGGCTGAAAGTAGTTGCTATAGTAATAGCTCACAATGTCGAGATTAAGGAATTACTTGAAACCCAAGTATTCGAGGTGAATGTGAACATCCATGGGGTTTTCTGCATTCCCTCTGTAGTTGATGTAGCAACCTGCAAACAAACACAGCCTTCCAAATTTCATCCACTACATGTACATGAAAAACATCTCGTTCATTTGGAGGACCGACTCTCCACCTATTAATTTCAGATTCTCTTCATAGGCACCTCTATTCTTTTGGCTTTATCTTATGTATTTAACAATACTCTAATAATAATATCTTCATAACCAAACTTCATAAGTTTTTATAGCAAGAAAGTTTCACATTAATTTAATATTAGTTTCATATATCTTAGGCTTGCTTTAAACAAACATTCCCACACCTCTAAACCTGAAACCTATAGAGGTTTCAGCTTCTAATGAGCAGTGGTTGAGGCTTTATTTTATTATTGGCATCAATTTTTCTGCTTCTATTTTCTGTTCCAAATGGAAACAGATATTACGTGTTTTCATGTCATGTTTGAAAGGATTGATTTTAAAATTTGATGGCAAACAATGGTTTTAGTTTAACTTTAAAAATCCACATTCTTACTAGTTGATATATTTCAAGTGGTTTTAGAGTGATTGGTTTTATTTGTATCTTAACTGTATCTAAGGTGTATTGGTCAGCACAAAAGAACCTATGTACACAATTTTTGTTTATGATAAGTATTGCATGCGTTGTATTTAGTATAATATATGTATATATTCAATGTGCATAATAAAATATATACTGATTTATATTAATATAGTTATACTAACACCTAAAATATACTGATCTTGTATTAATTAATCACTCCTCATGCATTGGTTAACTGACTTCCTAATTAGTTGTTTAAACTATTCTAAGTTCAAGGAAAGACACTGCAAAATTTGCCCTGCTCTGTGATGAAATTCCAAGGTACAATGTGAATAGTCAATGACATTTTAAGTTCTAAAGATTGAACATGCCTGCAACTAATAAATATTGTTGCACTGATATAGAGACTCCACTGGACAACATAGTCCAGAAATCACTTTTTACAGTTTTGTATTTTGTTTCTCCATAACCATCTACAACAGCCAGTTTCAGTGATTTTCATTAACAAAACATCTTTTTGCTTTTTTCTAATTATTTCTGATGCTGTTACATAAGACAAGAAATCTCATAACCAAGAACATGTTACAGTATTTTATGAAATGCAATCATTAAAAGCAAGATACATTCTCTGGAGAGACAGGAAGGAGAGTTGGATGTGGAAAGGGAGGTGAGAGAGAAGGACTTGGAGGAGAGGAGGATGGGGAAGCTGTGGCTGGGATATAAATTGAACAAATAGCTTAGTCATAAAAAAGCAAGATATCAATTTTCAATGAATGGTGATTACAAAACTATCTGCTACTAAATATATAGATCATTTTCTTTGCACAGTTTCATTGATAATAATAATCAACTATAAAATAACATACTATTTAACAGCTTTGCAACTTTATTACTGTAGGGAAAGTAGGTCATTATTTCTGTTATCCAAAATGACCACCTTAACTTAAGAGACATGTTATATATTTACATTCTTTCTTTTACAGGTCTTGTCACAAATGTATAAACGATGTGTATGCTTTGTCAATGAATACTGAAGCAAAGCAAGGGTTTGTTTAATGTACCTGTTAATGATACTCTTCACTGAATGCAAAAATGACAGAAGGCCTATTGCTTAAATAGTAGAAATTGCATGCCACAAAATGAATGGAGAGTAAAGTATAGTCCCATCAAATAGGAAGTCGAGTCTGCAGGATTATGAGTTTAAAATCTGCCTACAGATCGAGACTTTGTCAAATAAAATAGAAAAATTGATAAGAGTAAATAAGTTATAAATAGTAAATGACTAAGAAAAGAGGGGAGAAAGAAAAGTTGAAAATAAAAATGGAAATATGATGAAATTGTATTTTTAAGAAAAACTACAGAAATCATAAGAAAATAAGCACACCTTCAGCTACCTGGAAGGATAACAAATATGTATAATTATATACATACGTGTAAAGTGAACAGTACCTGGATAAATACTTTATTCATGTAAATGTCAACAGTATTTTAGAAGCTGAACTGAATAGTTGCTTATTTCAATTTCAAAATGTCAGATCAAACAAGATGTAATAAGAGATATAAATGAGATTGGTGAACAAATGAAAATTTGAATAAATAAATGAACAAAGATATTCTATTTGCTACATTGTATAATAAAATATAAATTGACACTAATTCCTTATAATTTCATTCATAGATCCCAAACAATATCATATTATGAATTTATATACATGTTTAAATATCTGTAAGTTTTACAAGAAACAATTCTATGCATGATCTGTTAACATATAATGAAAGAAAACTGTGTACTAAAACAATTATTAGAAATAAAAGATTATTCAAATATAGTGCTTCAATTTATTAGCCTTTATCATAGATTTTTATTTGTGAATTTTTCCAATGGATGAAACAGAATTGGATATATGTCTGTTTTTTGTTTCAACTCCTTTTTTCCACTTTTTTTATTGAATATTTTCTTTATTTGCATTTCAAATGTTATCCCCTTTCCTGGTTTCTCCTCAGAAAACACCCTATCCTATCCCCCCTCTCCCTGCTCACCAACCCACCCACTCCTGCTTCCCTGTTCTGGTATTCCCCTCTACTGGGGCATCCAGACTTCTCAGAATCAAGGGCCTCTCCTCCCTTTGATGTCCAACAAGCCCATCCTCTGCTACGTATGCAGCTGGAGCAATGGGTCCCTCCATGTGTACTCTTTGGTTGGTAGTTTAGTCCCTAAGAACTCTGGGGATACTGGCATACAGATACAGAGACAAAGTGTGGAGCAAAGACTGAAGGAAAGACCATCCAGAGACTGCCCCACCTGGAGATCCATCCCATACAGTCACCAAACCCAGTCACTATTGTGGATGCTAACAAGTGATTACTGACAGGAGCCTGATATATTTGTCTCCTGAGAGGCTCTGCCAGTACCTGACAAATACAGAGGTGGGTACTTTCAGGCAATGATTAGACTGAGCACAAGGTCCCCAGTGGAGGAGCTAAAGAAAGGACCCAAGAAGCTGAAGGAGCTTGCAGCCCCATAGGAGGATCAACTTCTTAATTCTTAAATAAAAGAATGAAACTAAGTATAAGAAAACATATTTCTGCAGTGGTTGTTCATCATCAGTGTTAATATGCTAATATGTAATACATCATTGCTACAGGAGTTATAACATTTGTGTTTGCTTGACTCATAAGCTATTACTATATTTAAATTACAGGCTAATTTAAATTATAATTAGATTAATGTATTAATTTTCAGAGACAAATTACTTCACTGGGAAATGGAAATAGTCTACTTTTCAATGTATTATCTCTTCTGATATGGAAAATGAAATAATAATCAGAGACTAGTTTGTCAATTTACCCTGAGAAATCACTTTACAGACTGATCAAAAGGCTGGAACTCACTGTAATCAACTTACTCTGTTCCTGTACTAACATGAGACTCTTAATTAACAAGCACTGTTCAAGGCAAGAATTGAAACCCAGGAATTTGCATAAGCTCATCATTTTAATTCAGCAGATCTTGACAACTTACTTCCATTGTTAACAGAATACATTGGAGCATCCTGACCAACCTGATAAGAGATGCTTGAAACCTCAGGTTAAAGACATATTTGTCCTAAAAAGATGTGTCCATCATGTAATGTCAACATCCGAGAACTCAAAAAGGATGTGACATTAACATTGTTAGTGAATATTTCGCCTTTCTAGCTTAAGTTTTTATACTATATGTACAAGAAACTATTCAAGATATCTTTAGTCCCTAAAAGTATTGACTAAAGTATCGGCTCCACTCTCACCTCGCTTTCCAATGACTTGTATGCTGCATGTTTCTGTAATTGATTATATAACCCCTAACATTGAGAGCTGGAACATGAGTGAGAATAGTGGAAATAGCAATATTAATATGTGCTTATGTAAATCTGTCTTGTTATTCAAAAAATATTCTTTATATTCTATTCTAGAAATGTGTGTGTGTTCCATGCTGGGTATTAAGATGACAGCCTATCTATTGGTTGCTCTATAAAAATCAATTTTCAATTAAAAAAAAAAAGAGGGTGCCTATGGGTCATCCAACTTAGCTCCTAATATCAATATGGAAAGGCCCTATTGCTAAAGACAAAAGCTGAACAACTTACCAAACATGGAGAGTCAAGCTGATGCCTACATAGAGCCTTTACCCCTACTGAATATAGTGTTCGTGATATTGGAAAGAAAGGACTCCGCACAGTAACAAATGAGAAATGCAAATACCAACCCAGTCACAAAACCTTCAATCTACAGTGGTAACCTATCTGTAAGATATGCTAGTACGATAGTGTCACCAAGTGTATGGGACTAGTTAACCAATATCTGAATGGATTTAAGGCCTATTCCATGTGATAGAACCTATTCTCAACACAGCTTGGGTGACCAAGAACTATATAGGTCAGGGACTTAGGGGAAAACCAAATACTAGTGTTCTGCTAAAGGGATATAGCAATAAAATGACTCCTAAGGATACTCTGCTATACTCCTAGATCAGGACCTTGCCCAGCCTTCATCAAAGCATCTTACTTTAGCAGCAGATGGGAACAAATGCAGAGACCTAGCCAGACAAGGTGCGCAGCATTGATAATTTGGAATTATTTCACCTGTTTGACCTAAATCTGTAGACATGTAAGGATTTATTAAATCAGAGGCACCAGCATTCTGTATGACATAGTGATGGACACATATAATTTATAGTTAGGTTTCCAGTAATGCAGACAATGCTTTCTCACTCAAAGGCATCCAAAAGGTTATGAACGTGTTGTGGTCATTTTTATTTGCATAATAGCACCTTTAGATAAGAGCATTACCTCACGCTCCTGGACCTCAACATCAAGAAGAAAGTAAGGCCTAGTTGTTTGGATAGCTATGATTAAACAGCTTGTATTCTTCAGTAAAGTTTAAGTATGTTTACATGAAGCAACTTGAGAAAAGGTTATTGGAAGGCTTTTAGAAAAAGAGAGCACTTATATTTAAGTGGAAAATACTGTTTGTGTGTCTATATTAAATTTATTTTAAGCTATATTTTAAAAAATAATTGTTGCAAAAGAAAAAAAAATCTACACACTGAATTAACCAGACTTAGAGACTATATGATTCAATGGACATCTGTAGACTTAGAGCAGTCCTTCAATATAGAACCTGAGTATCACATTAGATTTATACCCTCACAGTGAAATGTAATAATTTTATATATTGTCCACCACTGAAAATGAAAAAAAAAAATCCAAGACAGAGTTCACATCTGGGGTTAGTTCTGATGCTATTAATGTACTATTCAAAAAGGCCTCAGTGACTCCAATACCATAAAGGGTATCCCTATATTTTTCTAGAAGTTGTAGTGTTTCACATTTTAAGTTAAGATCTTTGATCCATTTTGAGTTGATTTTTGTAGCCAAAACTGGAAGAAATTGTTCTTTGATTGAAGAAGTAGGATCCTTGAAATATCATATACTTCTATGTAGAGTATTGTTTAGCAGTCTGATATAAAGCTTGAAGTGTGAGTTCATACATCTCACCTTTTACATAAACATAATATCCCATCCACATTTATCTGTCATTCTGCATGGAAACAATAACAGAGCCTACGTCAGGTGTAATATAAGCCTGATTGTCCCAACGTCTCTGAATTCACTAAAATTCTTTGCCAGTGTTCAGAACAATAGGACAAATAACATACTAGGCACACACTTTTGTTTCTTATCTCATTAAGTATTCTAAACTCTAAAAGATATAGGCATAGGTTCAAGTTAACAGACTAAACAATTCGGGTAAAGATTGTCTTTAAATAATAGGCCTCACCACACAAAATAGAGCCGTCAAGCCTGCCCAGCTGCATGAGATTGGATTTACATCTGGTATTTTTTATTTTATGTGTAGGCACATTTGACTCTAAAAAAATTGCTACTACCACTGATCTACTTTTCTGAATACAGGGAGTTCTTATTCTTAGTTTTTCTCAGCTTACACTAATTGACCTAGAATGCTTACAATGTATCTAGCAAATTACTTCACTAATTAATTATAAAGGTTGCAACTGATTCAGTGGTAGATTTTTTCCAAAGATGCCATGTTTAAATAAATTCACCTTCTAATAAGGAATACAAGTGTAGGCATGCAAATAAAGAATAACAAGCAAACAATCTCTAACAGTATGAGACGTTTTTTTGCTTGTTTGATAGATTTTTTTTTCTTCTTTGAGATCTTCTGATAATAAGTAGAAGAACAATTCCAGCTGAGTGTGATAGAGAAGATGCAAATTATGGCCACAGAGAAGTTCAACATACTAGGATACAAAAGAGCTACAGGTGCAAGAATGGAGTCCAAAGGCAAAGTGTGCCAAGGGAACAAGGCTTTCAGGTTTAACAACAGCATCACCTATGAAAGAATTAAATGAGTATATAAACTTGACACAAGACTGGAGGCAGTTGATGGCAATTATTCTAGTTCTGCCACATGGAACGCTGATTTTAACTAAACACAACCTGTGGAATTAAACTATTCCTAGGTGTTGGCAGTTTTTAAAATTTGTTAATCATTTGGTTAGGAGTCAGATTTCCCCTGTAGGAGGTCTGCAGAGTGCCAAAACTAGGACTAATATTTATAGTATCTGTGTTATATTTATGCCTTTGTATGGCTTCTGATATCTTATAATCAGTTCCTATATCTATAACCATGCAGTTGATCAATTTAAATATATAAATCAAATGGATTAGTATTTACTTATGTGTATGAGATAGAGAGAGATGAATGCCACTCTTGTTCAACTATTACAATAAATATATGCATAAATTTGTCTTAATTAGGGTTTCCATCACTGTGAAGAGACACCATGACCAAGTCAACTCTGGTAAAAGTAAACATTTAATTGGGGCTGGCTTACAGTTTCAGAAATTCAGCCCATTATCCTCATACATGGTGCTGAAAGAGCCAAAATCTTCATCAAGCTACAAGTTGATCCAAAGGCATGCAGAAGGAGACTTTCATCTGCAGGCCGCCAGGAGAATGATCTCTTCCACACTGGGTAGAGCTTGAGCGTAGGACTTGAAAACCCACCCCCATAGTGACAAACTTCCTCCAGCAAGGACATACCTAAGTCAGCAAGGCCACATCTCCTAATACCACCACTTACAGTGTTCCAAGAGTATTCAAACCACCACAAAATTCAACCTTAAAAATATATTTAGCATTTTTCATATATGAATGTATGTATGTACATAGATACATAGATACGTACATATATACATATATACATACATACATATATTCCAGTCCCTGGTAGTTCTCTACATATTGACCAGAGTAGCTTTTTATAATATTCTCTACCTACTGTTAAAAGGCTTTATGATGAGGAATAAGAGCTACACTTAGCTGTGAATATAAAATTATTTAGAATCCAGTTAGGAAATTGTTTGTTTAGGAAAATGACAGTAGTAGGTTCTCCTCTAACGTACACAGTCTCACCTGCGATGGATAATTTGATTAGATTTATAGTGTCAGACATGATTTCCCTGTTAAGCAGGCCTTCTCACTAATTAAACAGCTCTTGGCTACAGCCAAGTTACAAATCTCACTCCCTATTGCCCCTTTCAGAATATTTTACCATGCTGATTATTGTGCTACAATAATAATAATAATAATAATAATAATAATAATAATAATAATAATAATAATATAATAATAATAATAATAATAAGCATCAGAGCTGGGGAAGACCGGCAACTCTAAAATCATAGAAAATAGAATAAAATGGCTCTTTTCAGTTGAGACAATAGCATAAATATTCACTAATACATGGATTATATCATGAGGAATTTTTAGGTCCTGGCTATGAGATCAGATTTTCGGAAACAAATGGTGGCTGTGAAAACCAAGGGTAAACCTCCAGCTGATGAACAAAAACTACATTTAGGAGGAAACCATACTGCCTGGTTTTAGTCAACTTGACACAATTCTAGATGTGCCTCGGGGGAGGAAATATCAATTGAGGAATTACCTCTATCAGAATGGTCTGTAGGCAAGTATGTTGGGCATGTTATTAATTAATGTTTTATGTGGGAGGGCCCAACTCACTGTGGGAGGTACCACCTCTAGGCAAGCAGGTAGTCTTTGGTATAATAAGAAAGCAAACTGAGCAAGCCATAAGGAGAAAGCCAATAAGCAGCATTCTTCTATGACTTCTGCTTCGGTTCCTACCTCCAGGTAGCTGCCTTGATTCCCTGGCTTGGCTTCCCTCAATAGACTGTGAACTGGTATATATAAACTGACTAAACCTTTTCCTCCCCATGCTGATTTGGATCATGGTATTTATCTCACCAATAGAACTAAGAGTAAGCCAGAAACTGATCGGAAACAGTAAAAGCAAAGAAACCATGTTTAGGATAGTGACCATGGTTACCAAAAATGACACAAAGGACCATAAAACTTGTAAAGAAAAATTTTCAGTCATTGGAAATCAAGGTACAAAGAGAGCAAGATATAAGTAAAAAAAAAAAATGAAAAGATGATTTAAAGCTTGGAGAAAGACAGCTACAAGCTACCGGTGTTGAAACAGGCTTTTAGTATTGAAAGACTTGGACATGTTTACAGACTAAAGGGAAAGTGTCAGTAGGGGAACAAAATAGATACAGAAAGTATTGTAGACAGTATAATTTATCAATCAAGCTGTTGAAGGAGTTGACACCTTAAAAAGTGGAGGAATGATTTTTTTTTTTTTTTTGGATAGGAATGGGGATATGGTTTCCACTGAGACTGAGATAAGTGGTCAAAAGACAGGTGCAAATGTAGATAGCTGTGGGGGGGGGGAGTCGATAAGATTGTCCCCTGCTAGACTTAATACACTTCATACAAGACAGACAAAGGAGGATGAAAGTAAGTTTTGAACAAGCAACTTGAGGGGTTTTGAGGGGACAGGAAAGCCACTTTCTAAAGGTTAGAAAGTGGGCATACGTATGTAAAGTAACATCAAGCAGCCCTGAAGATTCTGTCCCAAGAAGAACACTACAGATGCCTGCAGGTGTTGCTCCACAGTCCTGAGATCCTCCTTAGCATCTGTTAAGAGAGGAGAGTGAGAGTGGAGCATTTTAGTTAATGTGCAGATGATCCTTGGGAGGAGTGAATGATAGAAGGAGAAGAGAGCTTTGTGAAATAAAGATGAGTAACAAGGCAAACAGTATGTGTACTACTGAATACATATCACTTACCAAGTGGGCACACCCAGCTGCCACAAGTGACACTGTGAACAGTCAAAATAGAACACTTCTATAGAAACTATCGACCAAGTCAGAGATGAGGGAAGAACACGGCAGACTGTATGAAGGATGAAAGTGGGGGAGGAGCAGTCAGTCTGGATTATATAGGGGAAGTGACTTCGCTGCAATAGAAGTGTACAGACTAGAAGATTGGATGTTGAGGGCTCTGAGTATTAGCTTCAGGGAAGAGCACTATTTCAAGTGAAGATTGGACTGGAATGGCATCTTAAAGCAGAGCAAACATGATGGGGTGATGGCAGTTTTGAGGTTCCACTGTTTAAATTGGTTGTCTACATGATAAATGTAAGGATATGAAGCCTGGTACCTTAGCTTTCAAAGACTGAGGTAGCTTTCAAAGACTGACTTAGGGATCATATTGTTGGCAAGTGACTGGTATCAAGAAGGTATGACAAGTTGGTCAATGAAGAAAATAAATATGAAACACACAAAAGTTTGTTAGTGTCCAGTGCAGGTGAAGTTTCCTGTACCATCTATCAGAAGAAGCAGGCACAGCTGTAGCTGTACCCATCAGCTAAGAACTGAAAGCCTGACCAACAAGATTGTTCTTGATCATTGTTTATTAATCTTGTCTCTGAATTTCCTTGTCTGTATAATAAAAACAAAGTTAAAACTTGTTCCTTGTGTTGGAGAAAAGATGTAAACAAGTTTTTATTGGTTAAGGATATTGCAGAGAATTTTTTTTGTGTGACAAGTGCTCTGTGGTAGGTGTAGTATTGGTCACATCTCCTTCATCAGGCATGAAGAAACATCCATTTGTCTTTCCGTCTCAGTAGTCTGGAGTTTGGCATGTAATACTTACTTAGGGAGCTCTCCCTGAACGAGCTGAGAATACACTAGCACTACTAAAGAATGGGCAGAGAAGGCAGCAGAAAGAAAACAGAGTGGACAGCAAGGCAAGATCAGAACAGGGTGCACTAGAGACTCCAATGGCAGAAAGTAGCCTGCTTAAAGGGACATCGGGGAAGCTGCTGTGCACAGAGCCCATGCCATGCCCAAAGTGCACACAATGTAAACAGTCACCAGATCAGCATCTACCTCTGCACAGGAAGCTATGGCATGATAACTCATTTGTTGTCCAAGTGTTGATTTTGTCTTCCTTCACTTACAGATTTTATATTACTGACTCCACTGAGAGTGTGTTTGACTGAAGCACACGAGAAGTTGTGAGACACAGGACATCTACAGAAATGCAGGTGAGGCCTCATATATTTCCCAGAAATCCTGTTTATGTAACTTTCTAACAAGGGGTCATTAAAAGAAGTCTTTTCAACTTGGTCCAAGAACAATGGGGGAAAATGTAACCATTGGAATAATCTGTGCTTCTGAAAGTTTACTTTAGCAAAACAGACCACATTGAAATTACTCCAAAAGTTATATATTAATGTGTAGACATTATGTTTGCTTTAGGTTAAAGTGGCAGACAGAAAGGTAACTCTTAGTGGGAAGTAGAAAAAGATTTAGATTATATAGTATCAAATATTTGGTATAATTATTAATCTACAATGTTTCAGAAAAAAATCAATAAACTCTGTCTTCAGATGAAAAGATTGGGGAAAACTATTTACTGTACCATCATCATTTTCCTAATTAATCAACACTGTAAATTTTTATTTCTTAATATTAGGAGAGGGAAGGAAAAATATATACATATCTTGTTAGAACCAACAACTGCCTAATTGTACTCAAGCCCACTTGACAAGATACTGGAAATCTAGTCAACCCTCTGAGGCTAGGTAGATCATGAATCTTTTAAAAAAATGGATATTTTCTTTATTTACATTTCAAATGTTATTGCCCTTCACTGTATCCCACCCCCAGAAACCGCCTATCTCTTCCCCCCTCCCCCTGCTTCTATGAGTGTGTTCCCCCATCCACTCACTCCTGCCTCCCCACCCTCGAATTACCCTACACTGGGGCATTGAGCCTTCACAGGACCAAGGGCCTCTCTTCCCATTGATACCTGATAAGGCCATCCTCTGCTACATATGCAGCTGGAGCCATGGGTCCCTCAACCCTGAGATTCCACTTCACACCAGTCAGAATGACTAGGATCAAAAACTCAGGTGACAGCAGATGCTGGTGAGGATGTGGAGAAAGAGGAACACTCCTCCTTTGTTGGTGGGATTGCAAGCTGGTACAACCACTCTGGAAATTAGTCTGGTGGTTGCTCAGAAAATTGGACATAGTATTACCTGAAGACCCAGCTACACCACTCCTAGGCATATACCCAAAAGATTCTCCAACATATAACACGGACACATGCTCCACTATGTTCGTAGCAGCCTTATTTATAATAGTCAGAAGCTGGAAAGAACCCAGATATCCTTCAACAGGGGAATGGATGCAGAAATTGTGGTACATTTACACAATAGATCATTAATCTTAAAGGAGAACCTGCTAGTGCCACTTAGTAAACTAACATAATTCCTAACTGAATTCTAAATGTCCTTACACTCACAAAGAAGCGCAACTCTCACCTCTCATCAAGGAAGCTTCTCTTCGTAACAGATGGAGGCCATTACTAAGAAGCACAACTGGTCTAAATGCAGAATACAGCTGATCATGAGGTACTCAAACACAATGGATATACATCTACACATAACTCCAGCCCCAAAGGCTGATGGAACTCTGCAGAAGAGAAGCAGAAAGACAGTAAGAGCCAAAGGACCTAAAAACATGTAGTGAGAATGTGTTTCTAGAGGAACAGGAAGCTTTACTCACAATAAATATGGCTATCTAAAAAAGACCTGAACAACAAAATGACACAGTAGATATGCTGACATGGAGGCAGAATCACACAGGCTCCTTCCTACCTCTAGACAAATACCTATAGCAATAAATGGTTGCCAGAAACAGTATAAACAGTTTTCCCTGGAATAAAACTACTCAATTGGTTACCTTGTACCAAGTGGTTAGTCCTAAAATGATATGCATACAAATAACACTAAACAGAATTAGCAAGCTATATTTATTTATTTATACACTAAACAAAAAGGGACCACATGTTTGAGAGTGACAGAGTTGGGAGTGCATGTAAGGGGTTAGAGGGAAGAAACAGAAAGGGGGTATAGTGAAATTATTTCTTAGTTTAAAATCTGCTGGTAAATAATTTTGCAATGAAGTCAATATATTCTTTATTTTGCAAAGCACTTAGAACTACTGGGCCAAAACTAAAGCTCTAAAGCAAATACAAAGAATTTAACTTATAAAACAGTTAATATTCTACAAGAGGCTTCACAAGATATCAGTAATGAATTATTAAGAATTAAATACATTGAAAATTTTATGGACTTAACTCCATCAAATAAAACTTATTTGCTCTAGTATGATCTAATGTGTCATAATCTAGGGAAAATGAATAGGATATATATATATATATATGTACATATATATTCCATAATTATAGATATTATATTATTAAATTTTAAGATCACAAAGAATAAGATTCTAAAAGAAATAAACAGATAAAAGTGAAATCTATTTTACCCACTGAATAGTATACTGAGTAGAAACTTACAGAATTATTAAGAAGTATTTCATTCAGGTATTAAAATGGCTAACTTTGGGTTACAGAATGCTCTTAACTTTGAAATCAACAAACAACTTAAAGTTGACTCACTATGTTTCTTCAAAATATATATAATTTGTAATTAGAAAAATATGTGAGAAAAAAATTAACTGAACAGAAAAGGAAAAATTCACTATTTTCGTGGTCTAATACTAAAGAGTGTTGACAATCTGATGCATGTTCTTGCTATATTTTCCAATTTCTACTACAATATATTTTTAAAAAAAAATTCTAGGCACATACATTTTAGATGACTTTATAGTTGATATTGTTTATTTCATGTTTCGAGAGATGCTAACATTTCCTATGTAATCAATCACTTGCTTACTGCTAGAATATCCCCTAAAACCTTATTGATTCAAGTCTTTACTCAATCTATGCGTATTATGGAGCCCAATGACTTCTGAAACCATCTAGGGACCTTCTTTTGAGCACAGACACCTAGTGCCTGGTTTGAATAACACTTCCCTGTTTTGTTTTCCATTTTGTTTCTTTCTTTTTTTTATTTTTTAAAGGAACATCTCTTAAACTCTCTGCTCCTGATTACAAGGCTTCAAGTCCTTCTTAGGAGACAGAAACTTTGCAGAGAAGATGGTGGAACACCTGCAAATCTTTTTTTTTTTCCTTTCTAAAGAGAATTTCTTAAATGCTTCTCAGAACACAAATGAAGGAAGTTAGACTCGGATGTCAACAAGGGCACACAACATCTGTTCTGAGAGAAGGTAATGAGCAGAGCCTGAAAAATGTCTTCTCTTCAGAATAAGAACTCACTTAACTCCCAGGGCCTCCCTCAGTCATACCATGAAGGGATCTTTCTGCAGATGACTTAACTTTCAGAGAATAAATCTTGCCTCTGTTCTTGACAAGCTTAGGAAAGATTATTTCCATGCTGGGAGTTCAGAAATTTAAATGAAAATTAGTATTAGTAGGAACTGTGTTGTTAGTGAAAAGTTATTACTAACTAGGTATTGCTAATTGGACTTTGCACTCTCGTTCTGAAAAATAACATTTCAATGTGTTTGAAGGTACAAATTCATCACAATGATATCTTTATAAATACTAAATATGACATTTTTTAAAACTATTTTATATATTATTCTTTCTTTCTTTCTTTTTTAAAATTACTTCTCTTGGGGCAGAGATGGCTTAGCACTTAAGGGCTCTCTCTCACCGCCCTCCCCCCCCACACACATATATTTAAGAGCATTTAATGCTTCTTCTTGAAACCTGAGTTCAGTTGTGAGCACCATAATAGGTGGCTCACTACTATTTGTAACTCTATATAAACACCCCACCTTCAGTTCTATCATAAAATGTTTCTACTTCCTTTTTCAATTAATTTAGTAATGTTTATTGTGTCTACCATTTTACTCATTAATTTTCCATGAAAACTGTCAATCTTAACGTGTTTTTCTATATGCTTCTTCAATTTTGTCAGAAACATTTTCCATGTAAATCTTTAATTTTATCATAAAATGTTTTTACTTCCTTTTTCATTAAAAAAATAAAAAATAAAAAAAAATTTAAAAAATACATTTAATTCTTTTCAAAAGGGCATAGATGAGAAGCATTCATTTTCAGTCACTTTAGGGTGTGTAGTCATGTGCTTACTTATTCCTAGACTAATCTGGATGAAATAGGCAAATTAATTCATTTCAGAAGCTTTATGAAGGCTCAAGATCACATTGGAACAGGAGAAATACACCATTTAAGCTTTCCAAGTGCAGTCATACCTTCCTGTATTTAACTCTCCTCTACCTATGTTTAAAGGAGGATCAACCTTCGGTGGCAAAACGAATTAAAGACCAGAGATTGGCTCAGTTTTTAAGTGTCTGTTTTGCCACAGCATTTAGTAGAGTGACACAGGATACCTTGCCCCCTCCCCCCCTCATACAAACACACACACACACATGTGTGCACACACACAATTATATACAAATGACAAAGAGGAATAAAAACATGAAAACCAGGAAATGATATGGAAGAAGTTTAGCTTTATTGAAAAGTAAAATAATTTTTCCTACATGTCAGTGCCCTGGGATTTTATAAGCAAATGACCAAAAACCATCCAGCAAGCCTACATTCTTAGTAGAATCCAGAAAGTCTTCCATAGCAGCATGGGCGATAGGTACTGTATGCATATCGAGAGCCACAGCCACAGCCATAGCCGTAGCCCAGGCCACCATAGCCATAACCCAGGCCACCATAGCCGTAGCCCAGGCCACCATAGCCATAACCCAGGCCACCATAACCGTAGCCCAGGCCACCAAAGTAGTTTCCGTAGCACATGCTGTCAGGAATGGGAGTTTTCTTGAGGCAGATGAGGAGCTTGTAGTGTATGAGTCTGCTGCTAACCAGGTGTGGGTCCTTTTATACTGCCTGAATGGCATGTGAGGCAAACCACAGAGTCCTCCAAACTCATTACCATTAAAAGAAACGATAGATACGCCCTCAACAAACATGCTAGCCATGTGCCCAAGATGAAATTGTCAGCATTTCTCAAAGCTGAGATCACGAGACTACTGGTGACTTCTATGCTTCTATGTTTTTCAGAGATGGCCTACTTAAAATTCTAGTTATAAAACTGACAAGAGTCTGACATAACAACATAAAAAAATATTTGTGTTGTGCCTGCAAAGATTTAAATTTATCGAGTTTTTATCTCTGTGCTAATTATACCCCATGGCTATCCGAGAAACCTTTCTACTGCTGGTTTCTTCAGTTCATGTCAGAAAGAAATGTTTGAACTCCCGTTTGTTTTGTCTCCTTCAGGAGTAGGTTCAATTAATACACTGATTGCTTCTTCTTCTTTATTTTATAGGATACCCAAGTCCCCATTTCCTATCAAATTGTTGCTTTGTTCACAGTTTTAGTGAAGACTTTCCAGTGCCCTGCATCTCTGTTTCCAATGGCCTCTAGGTCCCCAGCGCATTTTTTTCTGCCCTGGTTTTTTCTTTTGGAGGACTTACACATGTGTACTGTATTTGCATCATTCTTACTCCTCCTCCTCCCCAACTCCCTCTCAAATTTATGAGCTATTCTTCTTTAATTTTTATTATATACATATGTGTATATGTATATTAAATATATATACACCCTTCTGGGCCAATTTCATGTTGGTCATATGTACATGGGTTTAGGCTGACCACAGGTATTGGATAACTTATCAGAGGGCTAGTGTCTGAAGAAGAATGAATATCCCAGTCTGAGCAGCCAATCTGTAGCTTTTAATCATCGGGTGCAACCTTGTGAGCTCCCCTATCCCTGATGGCAGGCACATTCTTGTTGTTCTTGAACTGGTCTCATAGGACAACCATGTTTTTGATATTCCATGAGTATAGCTTCCTTAGAAATATATTAAAGACATTATCACAATATAGACATTCCCTTTCCACCCCTCCATACAAACATGAAGCACAGGAAGTTCAGAAACCCATCCATTTGTTGATTGACTTACTTACTCGTCAAGTCTTCGCCAAGGGTCTCCAATTCCCAAAACTGTGCTAGGAATCTGTGGTGGAACAGATGCACAAAACAACCAATCTCTGTTACTAAAGGTATCAGTTAGGACAAACAACGAAGGAGAAAGCTTATAAGAATGATTTACACAACAATACATCTGGATTGCAGTTTCCCCTCTCTCCATTCCTCCCAGGCCCCTCTCTCTTACCTCCCCTTCTAAGTCAGATCTAATCTTAATAAAACTAAATAATTATTAAGTGTGGGGAAGGTAACATGTTCAGAAGTAAATTATAAATTCATACAAAAATGTCTTTATGAAGTCTATCACAATGAAAACTAAATATAAATCAATATAACTTTTATACTAAAAATATATGTAAGAAAGAAAGAAGTGAGAATGATTTCAACATTATAAATAATTAAGAGATGGCAATTACAAGATGAGGTCAGATAAAAAAAAGGTCAGGTTGAGAAATAGTTGCTCAGTCTAGGGTTAAAGAGTCAACTGGTACATAAACTCAAAAGCTGAGACTGAGGTAAAAACTGCGACTGGAGGGAGAACAGAAGAATGTTAGAGCCCGAATATTGAGGGCAGCTACTGCAGAGGACTCAAATATATTATAGACAATATTATCTTAGAGTCTTAGGCATGTCCACATATTAAGAAGAAAAGGCTGTTGGAATGGGTAGCAAACAAAGCAGGAGTGTTAAAGGACTCCAGGAAAGGGCTTCCAGGAGAGCATCCACAGAAAAGAGGAGGCAGGCATGAGGACCTAGTGATCATGGGTCCCATCAGCAAGAGACAGAGTGGCTATCTATACAGTTCCTCAGCCTTTCTTTGAGTTGTGTGCATTTGATAGTTGTTCAGGGACTATGCTGCTACTCTCTATAGACCATCCAAAAGCAGATTTCTCTGTTGCTTCTCTATTCTATCTGGGTCATATTTTTATGTGTTATTATGTACTGCTATAGTCTTGTCAGTTTATAATACCACAAAGCAAGTAATATAAGCTCCCACATTATTGATAGTGTTTTAATAATTTTGTGTTCATTGAGTACATTGTGTAGTCAGTCAACAGTTTCCACACATGTGCAGATTGGGAAGACTGTGTTAGAGTATGGTAAACATACTGTTGGGTCACCAAATGATTGTATTACCTTACCATCTGTGATTATTTGACTGCACTCAAAAGTTTCTACTATAGTTCTTCATTTTTTATTTTGTTATAAAAAGAACTTTGCATTCTCAACAGATCACTCATTTTCTTCCATTGTTCAAAGCCTTTTAAGTCCAGAAACTACCTACGACTGTCATCAGGGCCTTCCTGGAGTCTTCATAATGTTTCTCTGGGGCTTCACTCAAATGTTTACTTTCTCCAATGTTCAAAGCACATACTGCACTTTCTATTCCAAACCCTTTACAATTTGACATTCAGAACATCTTAGTACAAGACAAACCATATATTCTTTCATCAATTAAATTTTAATAAGATTACTCATAAAATATTTTTAATATATACAATAAATTCCATTTGAGGCATTCTCTAATATTGTCAACGTAGAATTCCAAGAGAATGAGAAGCTTTCATACTATTTCCAGGAATTTTCATTAAAACTATTTCTTGTGATTAAAGATATTTACATATATGGGGAAATATGCTGACTCTTCAAATACACTATAGGTACAAACCATATATTTTCCAGGAAAGTTTTCAACAAACATGTTAAGATCTAGTAGATAAAATTTATTTATTAATAAATACTAATTGAAGGCCAATAGGTTGATTCAGGGTGAAAAGACACTTGTTGCCAAACATAACAACTTTAATTGTTCCCTAATACACAGATAGAAGGAAAGAACTGAGTTCTAAAACTTGTCCTCTGACATACACACATGCCCTGTGTCTCACATGTACACATGCATATAAACACACACACACATACACACACACACACACATGCACGGGCACGGGCACACACACACGAGAGTTTGCTCAGTGTTTCAAAAGACTTGTTGTTTTTACCAAGGACCTAGGTTCAATTGGGAGCACAGACAAGGTGGCACAGGACCATATAACTCCTGTTCCAAGAAATCTGACATCCTCTTATGCCCTTCATAGGCAACAGGCACACAAGTATTACATAAACATGCAGTCAGGAAAACCAAAAAATACACACAAAATAAATAAATAGATAAATGAATGAATGAATGAATAAATAAATAAATCTTTTCTCAGAAACTTAAACAGCAAAACCAGAAATGATAATAATTTTCATCCTAACAGTATGTTCAGCATTGTGTTTACCCAAACAGGGTACATATAAACAGAGTATAGAATTTTTAGTGACTAAAACTATTGATGTTTTCATTAACTATGTTTAAATTTCATTTACTTATTTGAATTTTTATCATGGTTGATGAAATCAGTAACATATTTCTTCATAAATCTGCTAAGTAAGTGTAGAGGATCTTCCAAACAATTTCCTCATTGTCAGTACCCTTAAATAATTCACAGTTTACCTTGGACGAAAGAAGTGTTAAAAGTATTGAAGACTAAGACCTGTGGTTATAAAATCAGGCCAACTGAAACTATCAAAAGTGTTCCAGTGTCTATTTGCATACCAGTGTCTTTTGAACTTATAACTTAATACCTAGTGTTACCTGTAACTGCTTACATTGCTGTATAACGTGATTAAAGCTACCATGATTTGTAATAGTTGCTTCTCTAACACTTTAAGTGTTTTCTTAACAGCACATAAATAAATTAGTCATAAAATTAGCCAATGGCATGAGCCTATAGTGGGTCCCACCCACAGCGAAAGAATATAAAAGGCACTCTCTACAAGCAGAAGTATAGACACAAGTCTCCTACACTCTTCTCCACTCAAGAACAACCTCAACAACCAACACCATGTGTGGCTACTACGGAAACTACTATGGCGGCAGAGGCTATGGCTGCTGTGGCTATGGAGGCCTGGGCTGTGGCTATGGCTCCTACTATGGCTGTGGCTTCCGTGGCCTGGGCTGTGGCTATGGCTCCTACTATGGCTGTGGCTCCCGTGGCCTGGGCTGTGGCTATGACTGTGGCTATGGTTATGGTTCACGCTCTCTCTATGGCTGTGGCTATGGATGTGGCTCTGGCTATGGATCTGGATTTGGCTACTACTAAAAACACCATAAGAGACTCTCATCTTCTCCAACTGTGACGTTAAGACTCACCAGTTCTAAACCCCAACACACTGAGCCTCCTCTCTGAAGATGATGCTGACAAGATGTTCATTAGGATCTACTGTGACTTTGCATCGAGGCCACATGCTCGCTGGATGTACCTCATAAAGAGTGGGAATGAAATTGACATGACTCCTGTCACTTCCATGATTCTCAGAATAATATCATCAGAGCAATGGATTGATGACTCTCATTTTTGTCCTTGTTTATCTCATCTCTAATAAATGTCTTTAATGAAAAATAAATTCTAGTTTTATTTCATCTGTCAATGTCGAAAATACCTTATTGAAGTGATTGGTTTCACCATTCATGAAATACAATGATCACTCTTTTGTACATCACTTGCTATTTCTGGGTCAAATTCTTTTTATTTTACAAATTTTTATTAGATATTTTCTTTATTTACATATCAAATATTATCCCCTTTCCCCATTTCCCTTCCAAAAACCCCACTATCCCATCTGCCCTCCCCCTGCTCGCTAACACACCCACTCCCGCTTCCCTGTCCTGGCATTCCCCTACACTGGAGCATTGAGCCTGCTCAGGGCCAAGGGCCTCTCCTCTCATTGATGTCCCACAAGGCCATCCTCTGCTACACATGTGGCTGGAGTCATGGGCCCCTTCAGGTGAACTCTTTGGTTGGTGGTTTAGTCCCTGGGAGCTCTGGGGTACTGGTTGGTTCATATTGTTGTTCCTCCTAAGGGGCTGCAAGCTCCTTCAGCTCCTTGGGTCCTTTCTCTAGCTCCACCATTGGGGACCCTGTGCTCAGTCCAGCGGATTGCGGCGAGCATCTGCCTCTGTATTTGTCAGGCACTGGCAGAGCCTCTCAGATTCTTCACTATGCTCACGTTGCTCATCCTATGAAAATCTGTTTGTGTATAGCGCAGCTTCCCCTTCCACTAGTGAGGAAAGATTTGTTCTGTTATGTAACTCTCATAAGGTATATTTTCATATACCTTATGTCTCAAAGCAAGCTACTGCTTTCTCATCTTCATTCCCACTCTACTAAAAGGTTTGCAGTCTAACACTATTTTGTGATATACTCACATACACAGTCTCACATACTGTTCCCCTTGATTTGCTATTAGAAGGAAGTAACAGGCCATCTAACAATGCAGAGTGGGAGCACATGCTTTGCCCACCGTTACATAAGGTCTGGACCTCTGCCACAATAGGAATTAAAATGCATCCCTGAATCCCACATGCTCTGTATATTGGGGTTTTTATGTTGGGGATAATTCAGTAGAATTTTATGGATTAGATATCTAGATATAAAGTTATTGCTTTCTTAACACAGCTTTGCTGTTGTCTTCTGCTGCTTCTAAAGAAAGTAGCTCCTCTGTATTTATGGTGTCATTTTGTAGGTCTGTTCTTCATAAGAGAAGGAGCTATTCTAAGTAGGGCTTTTAAATTGTAATCATTAACTTCTGCAAAGCCATCTCATGTCATTTGAAATGTACCCTGTCAACTGTTTTGCTATCATTAAATATGTTAAATAGAGTGTTTGACATTGTCATTTTCACTAGTCCATTGTTGGGCCTTTCATGGAGACACAGTAATCTGAGGTACACAGAAGGCCAAGGCGGAAGGATTTCAAGTTCAAAGACATCCAAGGTACCCTGTCTTAAAGGAAAAAAAATAAAAATAAAAACAAAAACAAAACATTGAGAATAAAGTAGCAGAATACGGGTCCTCCATAGCATGTAAGAATCCCTATCTACATACTGTGTACCAGCTCATACAAACCGAAATAAACAAGTCTATGTCATTTCTATTTTCCTCATAACTAATCTGTTTTCAATTGATCATTTCCTTCCTGGTACCTACTTTGGTTTATTGAGTAGTGCTTCCTGAAGTTCATTAAAGCATGAATATTAATTTGGCCTCATTACCTTTTCATTTTTACTGGCCAACATGGATAGTGGTGTGAATTTTCTCTAATTACTGCTTTACTTTTGTAGTGTTTTCCTGGTGTTATATTATTGGCATTACTTACCTTGAAACTGCAGTTTTATACTTTTAGACCACATTTCCTCACTTGCCTGGAAGTTGTCTAATCAGGGATTTCCTTTCCATATCAAGAGTTTGTCTATTTTCATTACTGTTGTTGCAATTTTTAGTTTCGCTTCATGGCAATCAGAGAGAATTTGTAAAAGCTCCTTTTTTTCTTGTTCCCTGATAACAGTATTTATGTACATTCTCTGAAAACCTATAGAAAGATTTAGTCTTTCTTATTTTTGTAAAGGTTAAATGTATACACATGTACATGGCATAAATGTATCAAAACAAGTAAACAGTTACTTCAATTAGATTGTTTAAATATGTTTTCTCATATTATTCGACTTGATGTATTTGTTGTGTAGCAGTCAATAATCTGTCCTGTCACTGTGCTCCTATCCGTTCACCACCACCACCACCACCATTTTTTTTCTTGTGTGTATTTTTTTAAAGTCCTTTGTCAACTCCTCAAAAATGTAAAGATGAAAACAAAATACAAGAGAAATAAAACAACAAAATTGAAGGGAGAGAGCAGAAAGGAACAAAAGAAGTAAGGAAGGGAGGAAGAAAGGAAGGAAGGAAGAAGGAAGGAAGAAGGAAGGAAGGGAGGAAAGAAGTAAGGAAGGGAGGAAGAAAGGAAGGAAGGAAGAAGGAAGGAAGGAAGGGAGGAAAGAAGGAAGGAAGGGAGGAAGAAAGGAAGGAAGGAAGAAGGAAGGAAGGGAGGGAGGGAAAAAGGAAGGAAGGGAGGAAAGAAGTAAGGAAGGGAGGAAGAAAGGAAGGAAGGAAGAAGGAAGGAAGGGAGGGAGGGAAAAAGGAAGGAAGGGAGGAAAGAAGGAAGGAAGGGAGGAAAGAAGGAAGGAAGAAGGGAGGAAGGAAGGGAGGAAAGAAGTAAGGAAGGGAGGAAGAAAGGAAGGAAGGAAGAAGGAAGGAAGAAGGAAGGAAGGAAGGGAAGAAAGAAGTAAGGAAGGGAGGAAGAAAGGAAGGAAGGAAGAAGGGAGGGAATAAAGAACAGACACAAGAAAAAACCTCAATGTTCAGATAGGCAAGATGTTTCTTGTTTTTCACATAAATAAAATATTTTCAACTAGATACATTCTCTTGTTGTGGAGGTGGTCAGGACATAAAATGTCTTGTGTGAATTTAAGGATTTCTGGCTTGAATTCTCCTTTGATATTAAGATTACTTATGTGTTATAGAACTCATTTTCTTAGATAATTTAATTGCTGTTTTACCAACTTTAAGAATATCTGTTTCATGTGTTTGTAGCATAATAAGACTTAGGTTGCTATTTATGAGCGTAGCCAGAATCTTTTCCTGTTGTCTGATCAAACCCATTAGGATATAGTGATCTGGTTGACGTACTTGATGTCTGAGCTTCATGCCTGTTGCCATGATAATGTGCCCTGGCAAGAAGCAACTTAGAGGAGAAAAGGTTTATTTTAACTCACAGTTCCAGGTTATGGTCTATCACAGTATGGAAGTCAAGGAAGCAGGGACATGAAGCAGCTGCTCATATCACATCTGTAGTCAAAAGCAAAGAAAAATGAATGCATGTATGCCTGCCACTCAGCTCACGCACTCTACTCTGATACAGGTCAGAACCCAAACACAGATGATGCTGCAAGCCACAATAGACAGTCCATCATCATAGTAATTGCAATCAATTAATTAACTGAGAAATGTTTTAGCTGTCACATAGAATTTATGCATACCCATTCAATACCTTAAGATGCTTGGAGAGATGATTGTGCTATACAACCTTCAAACCAGGCTATGCTTATCTATTCCAATATTTTTGTTATGAAACATTTAAAATACCTTCTTGTCACTCTTCGGAAAGATATAGATCATTTCCTTATCATGTCTATGTTCCATTGTCACTCTCTTGAATTCTATATTTTTATTATCAAGATTAAAATTCATTTGAATTTATTCAGCCTTGGGCAGAATTTGTTCATCTTGCATATAATAATATCTTTGCCCAATGAAACCAACTGTGTTTTTGTACATAGTTTTCATTTTCATTTGTTAGTAAATTTCAAATTTTTAACCAACCTGATATTTGGTACATCCACATTTCTAACAATAGATAGCAAAATTATTGACAGTATCATAAATATAATATACACACAAGACAATCCTCAAAGCACAGAAACTTCTGGAATCATATTAGTAAGTAACTGGTATTGAAGCCATCTGGGATTTCTCTCACAACCAATATACTCAAGAATGCATTGTCAAAGGACAAGGCACATAAAGTATTATGTCCTTTATAGAAGTTCTTTCTTATGTCTGCGGAATGTTTGTTCCAGAAACCGAAATTAAATTCTACTCCCAGTTAATATAAACAATATTGTCAATATGAGTTTTACCTCCAAAGGATTTTCTCTTGGAGGCAAATATCTTTTGGAGCAAAATACAGGGTGTTAGGATTGATTTGCTGATCTTCAAATGAATAATGTACTTTTATTATTTTCTTGGTTGCAATATTATTAATTTTAATTTTCTTGATAGATAAATATATACATGCTTACATAGGTATGTAGATGCATTGGATATATATATATATATGCATATATATATAGATATATATATATATATTTTAATGTACAATCCAAAGTAATGGCCTTATTAGTCCTAGATGTTTAAACTCATGAATTATGTTCATTTAGAAACAGAATTCTTCTGGAAGTTTACATTTTAAAATCTTCAAAGTTTTTTTAATTCATTTGTTATGAGTAGCAGTCTTTTGTAAAATGCAACATTTCAACCTAGTGATATGAAAACATTCAAAACAAGCAAAATTTTATAAACCATATTTTTCTTACAAATTGTCACTACCATTAAAGTCAAGCAGAAACTAAAGATTTGCCCAGAAGAATCTAAAGAAATGTGACAGGGAAATGATTGTGGAATCCTAGATTGGTATCTAGGACAAAAAAAGATAATGCACCATTGTTTTATTATGAACAGCATCCTTAGCTTAGTGATGGATGTTGTCAGTGGTTGATTTTTTTTACGTGTTGGTTTTGAATAAACAAAGATGAAAATGAAAAGTAAATATTTTTCAGCTTTTTGTGAGTTGAAAATTATTCAAACTAGAGTTAGGAAGAGGAAAATCTAAAACTATTTGATTGAATTGATCTGGTCATTCATTAATATTTTTATTTTTTACATCTTAACGTTTAATCAAAATGTTACATTTGGCACTATTGAGAAACCTGAGGATAGGCAAGTCACAAGACATACAAGGCCACATTCACAATGCCAACATGAGCTAAGGTAAGTTTTAAAAATGTTGGAAGTAAGTGGTCAAGCACTGTTGCTTGGGAAGAATAAGAGAAAGCAGAAGAAGAAAAGCTTAGCCCTCGTGTTGCTATTCCCAGAAGGTTGTAACAGGAGGGTGAAGGCTTCAAATGCAAAGCTGTCCATTCTGAGGGCAGTAAGTCTATTAGATAGCATCGAGAGGGATGGAACATGATGAAGCATCCTCACAGACACAGTTAAAAAAATAATGGCAGGCTAGACCAGGACGTATGGGTTACCTAAGCTGCAGGTAAAAACAACAACAACAACCAACCAACCAATCAACCAAATAAAAAATTTACCTTGGGATTGAAGATAAATTGGAGATTTAGGTAACTCATTTTAAAACTAAGCATTCCTAATGCAGTATTTGAGATTTTCAATAGTCTGAATGTCCATTATTCTGAAGTTTAATTGTGTGGTTCCTAGAGTTTGGCCAAAGATGTATTCTCAGCATATATTGAAGAATAGTTCTGTAGATGGGATCTGGTCTAATTTGAGTGATTTTCATTCTCAGAAATGCAGACAGAGAAAGGAAGAGACTAGAGAGTGTGGAAAATCGTATATTTTAGGTTCCATTCATAACTTTTAAGGTAATCATCAATGTACATGTATATCAATTGGTCATTTAGAGATACATATTTATGGATAAGAATTGGAAAGTTCTATTATCTAACAAAAGAGAGGTTATATGCTGAATTTAAGAAAACTTACATAGTCATACATAATTTTTTGTAAACCTTATAACTGAGAAAAAAATCTCAAGAAAAAAAAAGGAAAATGTAACAGATACGCAGCTTGGTCTTCTGTGGGCTCCCCAACAACTGGAGTGGGCACTGTCCTTAAAGCTGTTGCCCACCTTTGGATCCTGTTCTCCTAACTGGGCTGCCTTGTCTGGCCTCAGTGGGAGAGAATGCCCCTAGTTCTGCAGAGAATTAGTGTACCATAGGAGGCCTCTACCCTCTCAGAGTAGAAGGGAAGGGCAGGTGAGAAGAGGGACTATGTGAGCAGAGGACTGGGAGAAGGGAGACAGCTACTGGGATATAAAGTGAATTAATGAATTAATTAATTAAAATAAATAAACAAATAAATAAATGGAGGGGGAAAGTAGTTCTAAACAATTAAATGGGAGCAGTAGGTAAATAAAATGAAATTAAAGCAAACATGTGAAGTTGGGGAAGAGACACAGTAGGTAGTTTTTCAACAATAGAAGAAAAGGATGGTGATTCCAAATGCCCAAAGCTCTAGCAAATGGGAGAGAACATGAACTTAATGATGATCAAGACAGAAATCCTTTTGATTCCTATATTAGCAATCTTAAACTAGAAGAGATCAAAATTTTTTTAAAAAAAATTGAGAATAGACAGAGTTTAAAACACATGAAACCTTATGAAAATAGTAGAAAGGAAACTGAAGTGTTTTCAGGGGGAAATTCAAAAACCAGGGAAAGTTATGGTTTTATGGAACAGAATTGAAGACCCAAAAATGAACTCAAACAACTATGGTCATGTGGTTTGATATTTGAAAAAGGAGCTAAAACTCTCAAGTGAAAAAAAGACAGAATTTTCAACAAATGGTGCTGGTTCAACTGACAGTTAGCATGGAGAAGAAAGAATGCAAATCAATACATTCTTATCTTCTTGTACAAAGTTCAAATTCAAGTGGATCAACGACCTCCACATAAAACCAGATTCACTGAAACTAATAGAAGAGAAAGTACGTTAATTTTATATCCAGCCACTTAGCTGAAGTTGTTTATCAGCTGTAGTAGTTCTCTGGTAGAGTTTTTTGGGTCGCTTAAGTATACTATCATATCATCTGCAAATAGTGATACTTTGACTTCTTCCTTTCCAATTTGTATCCCTTTGACCTCCTTTTGTTGTCTAATTGCTCTAGATAGAACGTCAAGTACTATATTGAATAAATATGGAGAGAGGGCAGCCTTGTCTAGTCCCTGATTTTAGTGGGATTGCTTCAAGTTTCTCTCCATTTAGTTTGATGTTGGTTACTGGTTTGCTGTATATTGCTTTTACTATGTTTAGGTATGGGCCTTGCATTCCTCTTCTTTCCAAGACCTTTAACGTGAAAGGATGCTGAATTTTGTCAAATGCTTCTTCAGCATCTAATGAAATGACCATGTGTTTTTTTTTTCTTTGAGTTTGTTTATGTAGTGGATTACATTGATGGATTTCCTTATATTGAACCATCCCTGCATTGCTAGGATGAAGCCTACTTGATCATGGTGAATGATGATTTTGATGTGTTCCTAGATTCTGTTGGCAAGAATTTTATTGAGTATTTTTGCATCGATATTCATAAGGTAAATTGGTCTGAAGTTCTCTTTCTTTGTTGGATCTTTGTGTGGTTTTGGTATCAGTGAAATTGTGGCTTCATAGAACGAGTTGCGTAGTGTTCCTTCTGTTTCTATTTTGTGGAATAGTTTGAAGAGTACTGGTGTTAGATCTTCTTTGAAGGTATGATAGAATTCTTTTTTTTTAATTTAAATTTTTTTTTAAAATTTTATTTTCTAAGTTTTTTTTTATTTACATTCAAAATCATTTCCCCTTTCCCGTTTACTCCCTCCCCGAAAGTCCCATAAGACCCCTTCCCTCCCTCTT
Organism: Tokudaia tokunoshimensis; assembly: GCA_036184795.1. Lineage (NCBI taxonomy): Eukaryota > Metazoa > Chordata > Mammalia > Rodentia > Muridae > Tokudaia > Tokudaia tokunoshimensis. The sequence goes on from BTHU01000015.1 coordinate 75,980,908, forward strand.
TTCCCCATTCAACCCCCTCTCACTTCTCTGTCCTGGCGTTCCCCTACATCCAGTCTTTCCAGGACCAGGAGTCTCTCCTTCCAACTTCTTAGAAATCTATTGATATGCGAATTGTGTCTAGGGTATTCCAAGATTCTGGGTTAATATCCCCTTAACAGTGACTGCATACCATGTGTGTTCTTTTGTGATTGGGTTACTTCACTAAGGATGATATTTTCAAGTTCTGACCATTTGCCTAGGAATTTCGTGAATTCATTGTTTTTAATTGCAGAGTAGTATTCCATTGTGTAAATATACCACATCTTCTGAATCCATTCCTCCGTTGAGGGACATCTGGGTTCTTTCCAGCTTCTGGCTATTATAAATAAGGCTGCTATGAACATAGTGGAACATGTGTCCTTATTGCATGCAGGTAAAGCCTCTGGGTATATGCCCAGGAGTGGTATAGCTGGATCCTCCGGGAGTGTCATGCCCAGTTTTCTGAGGAACCGCCAGACTGCTTTCCAGAGTGGTTGTACCAGCTTGCAATTCCACCAGCAGTGGAGGAGTGTTCCTCTTTCTCCACATCCTCGCCAACAACTGCTGTCTCCTGTGTTTTTGATCTTAGCCATTCGGACTGGTGTGAAATGGAATCTCAGGGTTGTTTTGATTTGCATTTCCCTAATGACTAAGGATGATGAATATCTCTTTAGGTACTTCTCAGTCATTAGATATTCTTCAGGTGAGAACTCTTTGTTTAGCTATGTACTCCATTTTTTAATAGGGTTACTTGCCTCTCTGGAGTTTAACTTCTTGAGTTCTTTGTATATATTGGATATTAGCCCTCTGTCGGATGTAGGGTTGGTAAAGATCATTTTCCAGTTAGTTGGTTGCCGCTTTGTCTTTTTGACAGTGTCTTTTGCCTTGTAAAACTTTGTAATTTAATGAGGTCCCATTTGTCTATTCTTGATCTTAGAGCATAAGCTATTGAAGTTCTGTTCAGGAAATTCTCCCCTGTGCCCATATGTTCAAGGTTCTTCCCTAGTTTCCTTTCTATTAGTTTCAGTGTGTCTGGTTTTATGTGGAGGTCCTTGATCCACTTGGAATTGAGCTTAGTGCAAGGAGATAAGAATGGGTCAATTTGCATTCTTCTGCATGTTGACCTCCAGCTGAGCCAGCACCATTTGTTGAAAAGGCTATCTTTTTTCCACTGGATGGTTTTAGCTCCTTTGTCAAAGATCAAGTGACCATAGGAGTGTGTATTAATTTCTGGGTCTTCAATTCTGTTCCATTGATCTACATGCCTGTCACTGTACCAATACCATGCGGTTTTTAACACTATTGCTCTGTAGTACAACTTGAGGTCCGGGATACTGATTCCTCCAGAGGTTCTTTTACTCTTGAGAATAGTTTTAGCTATTCTGGGTTTTCTGTTATTCCAGATGAATTTTTGAATTGCTCTTTCTAATTCTATGAAGAATTGAGTTGGGATTTTGATGGGGATTGCATTGAATCTGGATATTGCTTTTGGTAAGATGGTCATTTTTACTATATTAATCCTGCCAATCCATGAGCATGGCAGATTTTTCCATCTTCTGAGGTCTTCTTCAATTTCTTTCTTCAGAGACTTGAAGTTCTTGTCATACAGATCTTTCACTTGTTTGGTTAGAGTCACGCCAAGATACTTTATATGGTTTGTGGCTATCGTGAAGGGTATCATTTCTCTTACTTCTTTCTCAGCCTGCTTATCCTTTGAGTATAGGAAGGCTACTGACTTGCTTGAGTTGATTTTATATCCGGCCACTTTGCTGAAGTCCTTTATCAGCTGTAGAAGTTTTCTGGTGGAGTTCTTTGGGTCGCTTAAGTATACTACATATCATCTGCAAATAGTGATAGTTTGATTTCTTCCTTTCCAATTTGTATCCCTTTGATCTCTTTTTTTTTTGGTCTAATTGCTCTAGCTAGAACTTCAAGTACTATATTGAAAAGATATGGAGAGAGAGGGCAGCCTTGTCTAGTCCCTGATTTTAGTGGGATTGCTTCAAGTTTCTCTCCATTTAGATTGATGCTGGCTACCGGTTTGCTGTAAATTGCTTTTACTGTGTCTAGATATGGGCCTCAAATTCCTGATCTTTCCAAGACCTTTAGCATGAAAGGATGCTGAATTTTGTCAAATGCTTTCTCAGCATCTAATGAGATGACCATGTGGTTTTTTTTCCTTTTAGAGGCGAGGACCATCAGTAGAGACTCGTTCCTCAAGTGAGTGAGATAGGATTCCAAACAGCATGGGAAGGCTTCAAGGCATACAGATTGACGCGTTTGGTTGCTGATAATAGTACAAGGGACAAGCAGCACAAGAGATTAATGAGCCTTCAAATTTTCACAATATCTTTCCACAAATACAGCCCTGCAAAGGATAATAGGTGGAAACCGCCAATACAGGGAGAGAAACAACCCCCTGGAAAAAATGAGATAGTAACCTTCTTGCTTCAAAGCCAAAAGTAGATAACCACTCAAACATAAAGATAGCATCAAGAATGGCAGGTGGCAATAATCACTATGCCTTAATCTCTCTTAATATCAATGGTCTCAATTCCCCAATTAAAAGACATAGACTAGCAGACTGGATACGTAAACAGGACCCAGCATTTTGCTGCATGCAGGAAACGCACCTCAGTGTCAAAGACAAACACTACCTCAGAGTAAAAGGCTGGAAAACAATTTTACAAGCAAATGGCCCCAAGAAACGAGGTGGAGTAGCCATCCTAATATCAGATAAAATTGATTTTCAACCTAAAGTCATCAAAAAAGACACAGAAGGACACTACATACTGATCAAGGGAAAAATCCACCATCAAGAACTCTCAATTCTGAATATCTATGCTCCAAATGCAAGGGCACCCTCATTCGTAAAAGAAACTTTACTAAAGCTCAAAGCATACATTGCACCTCACACAATAATAGTGGGTGACTTCAACACCCCGCTCTCTGAAATGGATCGTTCAGGAAAGCAGAAACTAAACAGGGACACAGTGAATCTAATTGAAGCCTTGGACCAAATGGAACTAACAGATATATATAGAACATTTCATCCTAGAGCTAAAGAATACACCTTCTTCTCAGCACCTCATGTTACCTTCTCCAAAATTGACCATGTAATTGGTCACAAATCAGACCTCAACAGATATAAGAAGATAGAACTAATCCCATGCCTCCTATCAGATCACTATGGAATAAGGGTGGTCTTCAATGGCAACAAAAACAAAAGTAAACCCACGTACACATGGAGGCTGAGCAATGCTCTACTCAATGATAACTTGGTCAAGGTGGAAATAAAAGACTTTTTGAAATTTAATGAAAATGAAGGCACAACATACCCTAATTTATGGGACACAATGAAAGCAGTGCTAAGAGGAAAATTCATAGCCCTGAGTGCCGCCAAAAAGAAACGGGAGACAGCATACACTAACAGCTTAATGGCACACCTGAAAGCCCTGGAACAAAAAGAAGCAAATACACCAAAGAGGAGTAGAAGGCAGGAAATCATCAAACTCAGGGTTGAAATCAATCAAGTAGAAACAAATAAAACCATACAAAGAATCAACAAAACGAGGAGTTGGTTCTTTGAGAAAATAAAAAAGATAGATAATCCCTTACCCAGACTAACCAGAGGGCACAGAGACAGTATACAAATTAATAAAATCAGAAACGAAAAGGGAGAGAAAACAACAGAAACTGAGGAAATTCAAAAAATCATCAGATCCTACTACAAAAACCTGTATTCAACACAACTAGAAAATCTCGAGGAAATGGACAATTTCCTTGACAGATATCAAATACCAAAATTAAATCAGGATCAAATAGACCATCTAACCGTCCTATAACCCCTGAAGAAATAGAAGTTGTCATTGAAGTCTTCCAACCAAAAAAAGCACAGGTCCAGATGGTTTTAGTGCAGAATTCTATCAGACCTTCAAAGAAGACCTAACACCAATACTCTTCAAACTGTTCCACAAAATAGAAACAGAAGGAACACTACCCAACTTGTTCTATGAAGCCACAATTGCACTAATACCAAAAGCACGCAAAGATCCGACAAAGAAAGAGAATCTCTCTTATGAATATCGATGCAAAAAATACTCAGTAAAATTCTTGCCAACCGAATCCAAGAACACATCAAAACGATCATTCACTACAATCAAGTAGGCTTCATCCCAGGGACGCAGGGATGGTTCAATATAAGGAAATCCATCAATGTAATCCACTATATAAACAATCTGATAGAATTCTGCACTAAAACCATCTGGTCCTGTGCTTTTTTTGGTTGGAAGACTTTCAGTGACCACTTCTATTTCTTCAGAGGTTATAGGACCATTTAGATAGTCTATCTGATCCTGAATAAACTTTGGTAGTTGGTATCTGTCTAGGAAATTGTCCATTTCTTCCAGATTTTCCAGTGGTGTTGAGTATAGGCTTTTGTAGTAGGATCTGATGATATTTTGAATTTCCTCAATTTCTGTTGTTATTTCTCCCTTTTCATTTCTGATTTTATTAATTTGGATACTGTCTCTGTGCTCTCTGGTTAATCTGGCTAAAGGTTTATCTATCTTGTTGATTTTCTTAAAGAACCAACTCCTGGTTTTGATGATTCTTTGAATAGTTCTTTTTGTTTCTACTGACCGGATATAAAATTAACTCAAGCAAATCAGTAGCCTTCCTATACTCAAAGGATAAACAGACTGAGAAAGAAATTAGGGAAATGACACCCTTCACAATAGCCACAAACAATATAAAGTATCTTGGTGTGACTCTAACCAAACAAGTGAAAGATCTGTATGACAAGAACTTCAAGTCTCTGAAGAAAGAAATCGAAGAAGTCCTCAGAAGATGGAAAGATATTCCATGCTCATGGATTGGCAGGATTAATATAGTAAAAATGGCTATCCTGCCAAAAGCAATATACAGATTCAGTGCAACTCCGATCAAAATCCCAACTCCATTCTTCATAGAGTTATAAAGAGCAATTACCAAATTCATCTGGAATAACAAAAAAATCCAGGATAGCTAAAACTATTCTCAACAGTAAAAGAACTTCTGGGGGAATCAGTATCCCCGACCTCAAGCAGTACTACAGAGTGATAGTATTAAAATCTGCATGGTATTGGTACAGTGACAAGCAGGTAGACCAATGGAACAGAATTGAAGACCCAGAAATGAACCCACACACCTCTGGTCACTTGATCTTTGACAAGATCACCCAGTGGAAAAAAGATAGCCTTTTCAATAGATGGTGCTGGTTCAACTGGAGGTCAGCATGCAGAAGAATGCAAATTGATCCATTCTTATCTCCTTGTACTAAGTTAAAGTCCAAGTGGATCAAGGACCTCCACAAAAAACTACAAACACTGAAACTAATAGAAAAGAAACTGGGGAAGTGCCTTGAGCACATGGGCACAGGGGAAAATTTCCTGAACAGAACACCAATAGCTTATGCTCTAAGATCAAGAATTGACAAATGGGACCTCATAAAATTACAAAGTTTCTGTAAGGCAAAGGACACTGTCAAAAGGACAAATGGCAACCAACTAATTGGGAAAAGATCTTTACCAACCCTACATCTGGCAGAGGGCTAATATCCAAGATATACAAAGAACTCAAGAAGGTAGATTCCAGAGAGCCAAATAACCCTGTTAAAACATGTGGTACACAGAGATAAACAAAGAATTTTCACCTGAGGAATATCAAATGACTGAGAAGCACCTAAAGAAATGTTCAGCATCCTTAGTCATCGGGGAAATGCAAATCAAAACAACACTGAGATTTCGCCTCGCACCAGTCAGAATGGCTAAGATCAAAAACTCAAGAGACAGCTGGTGCTGGCAAGGATGTGGAGAAAGAGGAACCCTCCTCCACTGCTGGTGGGATTGCAAGCTGGTAAAACCACTCTGGAAATCAGTTTGGCGGTTCCTCAGAAAACTCGGCATAATACTACTGGAGGAACCAGCTATACCACTACTGAGCATATACCCAGAGGACTCTCCAACATGCAATAAGGACACATGCTCCACTATGTTCATAGCAACCTTATTTATAATAGCCAGAAGCTGGAAAGAACCCAGATGTCCCTCAACGGAGGAATGGATACAGAAAATGTGGTATATTTACACTATGGAATACTACTCAGCTATTAAAAACAATGAATTCAAGAAATTCTTAGGCAAGTGGGTGGAACTGTAGAATATCATTCTGAGTGAGATGACCCTTTCACAAAAAGTCACACATGATATGCACTCACTGATAAGTGGATATTAGCCCAGAAGCTTGGAATACCCAAGGAACAATTCACATATCAAAGGATACCAAGAAAAGGAAGGAGAGGCACCTGGTCCTGGAAGGGCTCATTGTGGCAGTGTAGGGGAATACCAGGAAGGGGAGGTGGGAGTGGGTTAGTTGGGGAGCAGGGGGAGGGAAGAGGACATATGGGACTTTTGGGGAGGGGGGAACCAATAAGAGGGAAGTCATTTGAAATGTAAATAAAGAATATACCTAATAAAAAATTTAAAAAAAGAATGTTGAAGCCCACTTTAGATTAAATATACCTATTGACTATTTTAATTTCTGATAATAAGGAACAAAGAATAACTAAGAAGTATCTATAGATGGGTATATAGTTATCTTGCCATAATAAGTTACTCTTGATGATATGAAGAAAACCAACAAGAATGCAGCTGAGAGTTATAAAACCATTTGGCAATCCGATCACAATGTCTAGAGGAATTAAGGAGACTCACTGTGATGTTTCCGTTGCCAGTTTAGAAACTCATCAGTAGAGCTGTAAGACAGATGCCTCTATTACCTGAATGTTTCCTAGCTCTCCACTACATGTGAAAAAAACTGATCAGATTCAATTCACTTCTAAAAGTTTGTCAGCAATATTTAACAAAAATTTTTTATACAAATACATGTTTGTTTTTAAAACCTGAGAATATTTACTAAAAATCTCACTTCAGAAACTCTATGTGATCAGAATGACTGGATATTAGCGACAACTTACAAAAACACCCTTAATGATCATTTTTAAAAAACTAAAAAAGACTTACTAATCACTATACCATCAAAGGGATTAAAAAAAAAAGAGAGAGAGAGAGAAAGTAGGGAAGAGCCTTAAACATATGAGCACAGGGAAAAATTTCCTTAACAGAACACCAATGGCTTATGCTCTAAGATCAACAATATACAAATGGGACCTCATAAAAATTGCATACTTCTGTAAGGGAAAGGACACTGTCAATAGGACAAAACAGCAACCAATAAATGTAGATCTTGGGAAAAGATCTTTATCAAGCCTACATTCGATAGAGGACTAATATTCAATATATACAAAGAACTCAAGAAGTTAGACGCCAGAGAATCAAATAACACAGAGCACAGAGCTAAACAAATTATTGTCAACTGAGGAATATCAAATGGCTGAGAAACACCTAAAGAAATGTTCAACATCCTTTTTTTTTTTTGCTTTTTTTTTTATTTTCTAAGTTTTTTTATTTACATTCCAAATCATTTCCCCTTTCCAGTTTCCTCCCTCCCCAAAAGTCCCATAAGCCCCCTTCCCTCCCTCTTTTCCTCATTCAACCCCCTCTAGCTTCTCTGTCCTGGCATTCCCCTACATCCAGTCTTTCCAGGACCAGGGGTCTCTCCTTCCATCTTCTGGGAAATCTATTGATATGCGAATTGTGTCTAGGGTATTCAGAAATTCTGGGTTAATATCCCCTTATCAGTGACTGCATGCCATGTGTGTTCTTTTGTGATTGGTTTACCTCACTAAGGATGATATTTTCATGTTCAACATCCTTAGTCATCAGGGAAATACAAATCAAAACAACCCTGAAATTCCACCTCATACCAGTCAGAATGGCTAAGATCAAAAATTCAGGTGATGGCAGATGCTGATAAGGATGTGGAGAAAGAGGAACACTCCTTCATTGCTGGTGGGATTGCAAGCTGGTAAAACCACTCTAGAAATCAGTCTGGTGGAAAATTGGACATAAAACTACCTGAGGACCCAGCTATACCACTCCTGGGCTTCTCTCTCCCGAGAGGCTCTGCCAGCCTGACAAATACAGAGGTGGATGATAATAGCCAATCATTGGACTGAGTGTAGGTTCCCTCATGGAGCAGTTAGAGAAAGACTGAAGGAGCTGAAGGGGTTTACAACAATATCAACCAACCAAACCCCTCAGAGCTCTGAGGGACTAAACCACCAACCAATGAATATACATAGAGGAGTCCCATATGTAGCAGAGGATGGCCTTGTTGGGCATCAAAGTCAGGAGAGGCCCTTGATCATCACCTTTATATACCCAAAACATGCTCCCACATATAACATATAAACAATGCACTATGTTTATAGCATGTTCATAGCAGCCTTATTTACAATAACCAGAAACAGGAAACAACCCAGATGTCCTTCAACAGAGTAATGGATACAGAAAATATGGTACATTTATACATGAGTACTACTCAGCTATTAAAAATCAATGACTTCATGCAATTCTTAGGCGAATGGATGGAACTAAAAAATATTGTTCTGAGTGAGGGAACCCAATAACAAAAGAACACACATGGTATGCACTCACTGATAAGTGAATATTAGTCCAAAAGCTCAGAATACCCAGGATACAATTCAGAGACCACATAAAGCTAAAGAAGAAGGAAGACCGAAGTATGGATGCTTCAGTCCTTCTTAGAAGGTAGAACAAAACACTCACATGGCTAGCTATACTTTCCAGTCCTGTAGACACATCTGACTCCCCTCATGTCTCCTGTCTAAAGGGCTTCCTCTTCTTCTCAGAGTTCTGTTCTCTCTCCCTATAAGTCATGCCTATCACTCTCTACTGCCCAATCACAGGCTATAGTCTTTTATTGAACAATTAACTTGGGAACCAAAGCTGGTATATATAAAAATTCACTTGTCTTGGGCCCACCAGATAGATCTACTGGTACAGAATTTAACCTTTGAATGCATAGCAGTACAAGACCTCCCCCAACTATAGTCTACCAAGATTCATTAACAAAAAGAATATTGAAAACCCCATATTGATTTGAAAATCTGGTCACATGAAGTCCTGGCACTCAGGAAGTTCAGTGGTATGATTTCATGTCTGAGGCCATCATACTATTATGAGACCATCAGCAGACGGCAGACACACTCACACACACACACACACACACACACACACACACACACACGTGCAATGTAAATGAATAAATAGCTGTGTTTGCTTTAAACATCAGTATGAAAATATTCTATTGGGAGAATTTTTTACTCTCTTTCAACACTTACCAAGGTAGATGTGCTGAACATAAGAGTAATGTCACTTCTGACATAGTCCTTTAAACAGTGAAAGTACACAATTCTACTGAAAAATAAAACTACTCTGGCGTTTCTGTGAATTTATTAGGAGGATTCATTATCATACAAAACCAAATGGGAGCAGGGACAATTACAAACCTGTCAAAGCTCAGCATTTGCGGTCAAAAACAGAATATTTCTGGCATTACTTTTTAAAGGAAGTCTTTTATTTAAATAAGTTGATCAATGTAAATACATGATGGTAAACTCATTGTATAGTGCTATATATAAAATGTAATTCTAATGTTCATTAAAGTATTGACTAATCACAATGCACTTATTTGTAAAAATAAATGGAGAAATAAAATCCTATTCAATAAATAAAAATTCTTTGCTTTATAAAAAATAAATTCAAACAGGATTAGTCTCATCTGTATATCAATAAAACTAATGTATTTAGCTCACAGTTCATTTTCTAAAATACTAATTAGCTGGAATATTATTACCACCAAGGGTATGAAAAACATTTGATTTTTCAGAAAAGGAAAAGAATTGAACCCTGAAGCAGAAAATGAATTTGCATTGCAAGTGAAGAAAAATTCATGATTCAAAGAGAAGGCATGGCTTTTGTGGAATCGAGATACAAAACAAATTTTGAATAAGAAAGCGTCACATTGGCATATAGTATAGTCTTAGAAGGTTAAAATGGAGGCATATAGTTGCCATATAATATAGACTTAGATGGTTAAAATGTTTGGGTCACAATTCTCTAACTATTAGTGCATGTGATGTACACTACTCTATTGGAACCCTAAACTAGACAAAGAATGTTCACATGAGATTTGAAGCCAAGCAGGCTTCTTTAATGGCTGTGAAGTATTTTCATGATGGAAACAACAAAATAATTAGACTAGTCATAAAATTAGTCAATAGCATGAGTGCATGGTGGGCTCCACCCACACTGAGGATATATAAAAGGCCTTCCCTTCAGGGAGAAGCATCCAGACACAAGTCACCTACACTCCTCTCCACTCAAGAACAACCTCAACAACCAACACCATGTGTGGCTACTACGGAAACTACTATGGCGGCAGAGGCTATGGCTGCTGTGGCTATGGAGGCCTGGGCTGTGGCTATGGCTCCTACTATGGCTGTGGCTCCCGTGGCCTGGGCTGTGGCTATGGCTCCTACTATGGCTGTGGCTCCCGTGGCCTGGGCTGTGGCTATGGCTGTGGCTATGGTTATGGTTCACGCTCTCTCTATGGCTGTGGCTATGGATGTGGCTCTGGCTATGGATCTGGATTTGGCTACTACTATTGAGGACACCGTGGGGGACTCTAAACTTTTTCTAACTGTGATGTAGGACTTTGTCTTTTTTCATGTCATATATTCTAAGCCTTCTGCTTAGATACTGAGGATTTACATCACAGGTTTCTGATATAAGTTTACTAAAGTCTTAGTTCCTTCTGTGCCTAATATGTCCAATTAATCATTTTGAAAATTTGTTGTAAAAAGTGGGAGAATGTGAAATGCATAGTCTGTGTGCCTAAATTGTCATTCATTGTGATGATTCTGTCGCAGATCCTTTTGGTTGCAACATAGAGGATTTTCTCTTTCCCAATAAACTTTTTCAACAGAGTCTATAAATGTGGTTTTCTCTTAATCCAAAATTCTGCACATGTTATTCTTTCTAAATGAATTAAAATTTTATTTGTAGATATTTCTGTGCCATTTTACATAAATTAACTTAAAAGTGATAATTATGGAAAGAAACATTCGCCTCATGAAGGAGTCAATTTGTTACAACAAAACTAGCATCAAATGGCTATAAATATAGTTAAATGGAAAAAAATGACAAACATATTATGTTCATTTAGTGAAACATCAGTAATAGCTTCCCCTCTAATGACTGTGGTATCCCCATCCAGGTTTTGTTGAGCACTTTTACAGTAGTGGAGAAAAATTCCTTCTTGACAAATAGGCATCAAATCTAATCAGAAGACACTTGATTACCTCTTAATGGCCTTGCCACTATTGTACAAGTGGGATTGTCTTATGTGGCTGAACAGGATTGTTGCATTGGTCTTTACCTAAACAAGACTGTTGATGAGACAGGAAAACAATTATGTTGGCAATTTTGGTTCAAGCATCTTCTCATTGTAGGTGTATTCATTGGGATTGGACTGTACAACTCTATAATAGTAACAGCAGTAGTAGTATGCATGCATGTATGTATGTATGTATGTATGTATGTATGTATGTATGTATGTATGTTTTACAGTGACCTCATCTGTTACAAAGAGGTTTCTTGATGAGGGAAGAAGACTACACATGTCTGGGAATAAGGACAACTGGTTATAAGTTGTTTTTATGGATTATGGTGGTTTAGAAAATTTACATTCATACCCAGTGCTCAGGGAATGTTGTGGAAGAGGGGACAGAAAGACTGTAAGAACCAGAGGATCAGGAATTTGCTGTAATATTGTGTCTCCAAGTATTGTCCGAAGCTACATTCATAAAAACTGTCACCATTATGACTGCCCAAATGTGAGGTTGAACAAGCATAACACAAACAGGCATGCCAAACCAGACGAGAACAAGCCTATGAGTGCTCTCAACCCTACATAGAACTACAGTCAGCTGAGCAAAACTGTGTGAGAGGTGATCTTCCCCAGAGAAGAGCACAGTAATTAGTTGTTCAATGCCAAAGGTCGGCCTTGAAAACATACAAACAAGTACATATGGAACAGGGTATATTTAAGAAAAAATATGAATATTTAAGAATAAATATATACATGGATATATATTTATATTCACATATATATTCATTCAAACATATTCATTCATATAGGTGTGAATGTAATAATAATTAAGTTGCCCTAAATTTGAGGAAGAACTGGGAGTGTTAAATAGGAGGGCTTGGGGTGAAGGAAAGCGAGAATGGCTATAATTATATTCTAATATAAAAAATAAAGTTTTAAAAATAAAGCTATTTTTTAGGTGATCAGTAGTGACTGCATAGACTTCTAACTGTTCAATATACTAAAAATAAAATACAATAGAAGGTTCCTCCATAAAGAGAACATCTATCTCACCACCACCAAAGTTTAAGGATTATCTTCCAATGGGCATAAGGAATGTAAGAGGAGAGGTGTGGAACATTGACTTTCTGGTATAACATACAATTGGACTCTTGAACCTAAATCAGCTATGATTAACTTCACAATATCTGCAAAAAAAATGGATATGTCAATACCTGCCACTGAAGAGACAGTAGCAAACTTCTTAAGAGTTTACATGCAGTTAAAGATTGATAAAGAAAGGAAAGACATTTCTGTTACAAAGGTATAGCCATCCGCTAGCAAACTCTCACCCATCTGCTCTGTATTTTTACCATATTTATACAAGTATTACTTATACTGTCCTATACCAAGAGATATAAAGATAAAAACATGTCCTTCTTCTATCTAATTTGTACAGGGTTTAAACTTTGAAAAAGTCACAGACTTAGTAAAGTTCTTTAAGTATTTGTGTTTGAGAGCATTTGATTGAGCATTTGATTTTATAATTTCTTCTTGAAATTATAAAATATAAATGGAGTAGAGATCATATCTGAAATTGTACCATTGATAACATTAGTAATGTTGATAATATTGAAAAAATAGACTATTCATAGCAATGGAATATCAACTAGGACATACATTGTTGTAGAAATATATATAGTGCATATTTCCATACACATATTTACATGGGCAGCCCAGATTAAAATCACCAAACATAAGCAAATGAATGTGGAAAAGGAACTTGTAGAGAGGACACAGGGTTGGGGGTTGACTGGACTGATAAAGAGGAAAGAGAAGATACAGATGAGACTAATGAGAATGGATTTTATACAGGAATAAAATAGTCTACAAATAAATGTAATGAAAGAGTTTTAAATTTCCAAAGATTAAAAATGAAAGAAAGCAAGTTGTATGCTTTCAAACCCAAAGTAAAGAATGCTTGATGATATAACAACCATGTTTCTGATACTCAAAGGGTACAATATACAAAAAGCAGGTAAAAATAAACAATACACTGCTTATAAAGAAAATGAATAGCCAGGCGTTGGTGGTGCACGTCTTTAATCCTAGCACTTGGGAGGCAGAGGCAGGCGGATTTCTGAGTTCGAGGCCAGCCTGATCTACAGAGCGAGTTCCAGGACAGCCAGGACTATGCAGAGAAACCCTGTCTCGGAAAATAAAAAAAAAAAAAAAAGAAAGAAAAGAAAATGAATTACGTTTGGTTTCTCACGTGGACCTATTGTCTAAAAGAGAAAGGAAACATGAATATTCTACATGCAGAAGAGGTCCCAATCCTCTATATCAAGCAATAGCCTTCTTATACAAAATAAATATAAAAGATTTATATAAAAAGAACTTGTAAAGAAAACAAGTTAATTTGAGGTAACTTATTGAAGGTCTCAGCCCCTGATCAATTGGCTTCATTATGCTGAGCCTGTGCCAAGTTAGCACACATGGTTGGAGCATGTGAGAAAAGTAAACTGCTCATGTAACGGACAGACATTGAAAGACAACTAGTAGGGAAGCTGGGATCCACATGCCATGAAGATGGAACTCCCTCTAAGCCTTACATCTCAACACTGCCATCTGGGGATCAAACTTTTATCACAGGAGCCTTCGGAGAACACATGAAGTACACTCACTCCAGTTTGTTCCTGGCCCTCAGAGGTTCACGTGAATCGTGCGAAGTATGTTTTTCTCTACTTCATCCCAATCATAATGTTCTAACTGTTTCAGCATTGCTTAAATCCAAAGTCTCCTCCAAGAGTCACGCCCAGTTTAGTTTTAATACTCTATAAAATTTACAGTGAAATATTTAGATCTAGGATTCAATGGGAAGGCAAGTGCAAAATATACATTTGTTTTTTACTTATTCACTTTATATCCATCTCACTGCCCCCTCCCTGTTATCTCCTCCCCCAATCTTTCCTCTCCTCTTCTCCTCTCAATGGTTGGTAGCCTCCCTGTCTATCTCTCAACCCTGGTACATCAAGTCTCTTTGAGGCTAGGTACATCCTTTCCCACTGAGGCCAGAAAAGGCAGCCCAGCTAGAATATATCCCATGTATAAGCAACATCTTTTGGGATAGTTCTCATTCTGGTTGTTCAGGACCCACATAAATAGCAAGTTTCACATCAGCTACTTATGTATTGGGAGGCCTAGGTCCAGTCTCTATATGTTCTTTGACTGGTGGTTCAGTCTCAGAGAGCGCCAAGGGTCCAAGTTAGTTGACTCCCTTGGTCTTCCTGGGAATTACTATCCTCTCAGGTGCAGTGAGGGACAGGAAGAACAGACAGTTGGCCATAAGAATGAATGGAAATCTGCAACCAACAGGGGTGGGATAGGGTGGGGAGGTAGGGAGCATCTCCAGGACAAGACAAAGACCTGAGATAAGGGAGTCTCCTTAAATGGGTATGTCCTTAGCTCTTACAGCATTGAGGATATGGAACCTGAAGATTCTCCTCCTGTAGACATGAAGGAACCCCAAATGGTACAATAGGGACACCAGCCTACTCACAAAACTTTAGAACCAAATTTATCCTGTCTTCAAGAAATGCAGAAACAGGGAATGGAGAAGAGACTGAGGGAATGACCACCCAATAACTGACCCAACTTGAGACCCATCCAATGGGCAAGCACCTGACACTATTAATGATACTCTATTACACTTGCAAACAGGAGTCTAGCATGGCTGTCCTCCAAGAGGCTCCACCCAGCAGCTGATTCAGACAAATACAGACACTCACAGCCAAATAGAAGATGGAGCTTAGAGACTCTTATGGAAGAATAGGAGATGTACATTCTTATTCCAAAGAAAAAATAACATGATACAAAGGAGAGGTAAGACCAAACTATAATGTCTTACACATTCATAAATGACTTCTGGATGAACTGTACTAGGATGGAGACGCTGAAGAATGTGGAAAGCTCCAAAACATAGCCATTCTCTAGGACTGGTTTGCTTACTGCCAGCAGCTTCCCTTCCCACACAGTACACATGGTTGTGATTTCCATATTCCCAGCAATCAGCCTTGGTTTCTTTCCCAAAGCTTCCTCTACATTGCCCTAGGAAGGACCAGGAAGAAAGTCAACTTAGACTTCCCAACTTTCCTCTGTGATATCAGTTGAAGGCTTCATGAACCCAGATATTCTTAGATGAATTTGAAAAAGTAAATACCCAGGTATTTGGTGTGTTTAGACTTCTCCAAATCATTTTCTAAAATGAAGCAGTTTTGGGAAATTGTTTTTGGTTTGGAATTTTGAATCCATGGTAGCAGCCCAGGTGGTGTGTTATCAAGTCACACTACTAAAGACCTTGGCTTTGGGACAGTGCTATATATGTCCAGTGCCATGACCAAAGTGAAAGTTTTTTGTTTTGTTTTGTTTTCTTTCTTTGGTAAAAGTGGAACCATAATGCTGTCTGAATGATCTGTTTCCTTGTCTACATAAACTACTCCATAACATTTAAGCTTAATTTGCTTCATTGTATGAGAAAACAGAAAAGACACCATTTTGTGTGTGTGTGTGTGTGTGTGTGTGTGTGTGTGTGTGTGTGTAGTTGGGGGAGGGTTGGCCAAGATCCTGGATGTTACTCATTATCACTTGAAATCATGCTAGTATAAATGCTACTGTCAGTGACGTAGGCTTCTGAACTCTAACCAGAAATATCAATAAGAATTCTAGGCTTCTTCTAGCTTCTATCTTTAAACACTTCTAAACTTTTCCTGAAAACATATTACAAAGGCATCTTTCATTCCAACAGCAATATTACTCTGGCAATGATTTCTGCAATTATAGAAAATACCTAATAAAAATCAACCTATAAGGAGAAAAAAATTAATCTTGGCTGATAGATTTAGAGGTTTTGGTTCAATATTGATTATCCTATTTTTTTGGATCTGTGGTGTGACAACTGATCATATCAAAATGAAACATATGCCTCATAATAAGGAGGGAAACGAGAGTGAGGTAGCATTCCAGTTCCACAACCCCATCCTATGGCATAAGCTCAATGACCACAGATATCCAACCACAGCCCACATTGTTCTACTTCCTTCAAATAGATCAGTGGTTCTCAACCTGTCTAATGCAGTGACCCTTTAACTCAATTTCCCATGTCATGGTGATCCCAAACATAAAATTAATTTTGTTACCATTTCATAACTGCAATTTACTAGTTATGAGTAGTAAATATCTTTTTTCAAATGGTCTTAGGCAACCCACATGAAAATGTTATTCAACCACAAGAGGAATCACAACCCACAGATTAAGAACCTCTGGAATAGTGCAATGCTAAAAGCCAGTCCTCCAATACTGTGCCTTTAGTAGTTGATGATTCACCAACCATATAAAGAAGAAATAATGAAAACTCTACAATAGCCATGCTAAAACTAAAAAAAAAAAAAATGAAAAGAAGAGAAAGAAGACAGATTGATGGAGGGGAGGGGCAGGAGGACTCTTATGTTATAAAACGTTGTTTAGGTATTAGATTGAACCATAAAGCACTCAAGTGTTCCTGTAAGCAATTCCCTAAGTGATAATTTTGATTCCCTTCACCTACATTATTTGTGCAAACAATGTAGTTCTTGCTGAACAAATACCTTCCTTCTGGGAATCTGGGATTTTGCAGATTGCTTTAGAATCCATCTCCAGTTAACAATCTAGGTATTGTATTTCAAAGGGACTTACTTCAGAAGAACAATGAATTCATGTGCCTTCCCTTCTATTAGGGGTAAATCCTACATTGTGACTGGGAGAGAGCATGAGAAAACCAACACTGAGATACCTTAAAATATCAGCTATATTTTCTCCTTATGTTCTTTGTATGTAATGTTATTATTGTACTATATAGATGTATATACTCTTGTTACCCGTATAAGTGAATCCCATGAGTATTTCTAGAGAATGTTCAAAAATGGAATGGATTGGGAGATTCCCAGTGAACATGACTGCTGAAAAAGGAACATCAATGAGAATTAGATAGTCACCATCAATGTCACAGTTATGGGAAGGAGCTAAAGACAGAGGTTGAAAAATGGGAGAAGAGGGTGATGCCTTCCTTTTGCTCCTTAAGATTGACACAACATGAAACAGGATGCTTGCAACACTGAGAACCAAAAGAATGAACTCCCCTGCAAATGTTTGTTTCAATGTATAAGAGTGTTTTACCTACATGTATGTACGGGAACTGCTTGTGTGCTTGTTATATACAAAGGACAGAAGTCTGTGTCAGATACCCTTAGAAAAGACGTTACAGATTATTGGGAACTTCCATGTGGGTTTCCATGTGGATACAGGGAACTGAACAGATGTCCTCTGCAAAAGTAGTAAGTGCTTTTAACTACTTATCATCTCACCAGTCCTGTGTGTGTATAAGTTTAAAAATTTTTCAAAGAGAATTTGTGAAGTCATATAGAGAAAATATTCTCAAAATCTACTAAGTGCTGAAGAATAATTTTTTAAAAATGTCAAATATCCTATAGATAAGTTTTGAAATTTCTAGGTAACAGAAAACAAAACCTTCTTTTATAAAGGAGAAAATAGAGCCGATGTCTTAAGGTACCTCTGTGTTGGTTTTCTCATGCTCTTTCCCAGTCACAGCGTAGGATTTACTCCCAACAGAAGCAGTGATGCTTCACAAGGTAAAACATCTGGAGGTTTAGAAGATAATACAGACACTCTGTCAAAAGAAACAACTGTAAACTTTTAAACAATATGTCCTGGGGTAATGGTAGGGTAGAACTTGTAAGAGAGTGCAACTGATAACTGGTCCAACTTGAAGCCCATGCCAAGAGAGGAAGCTTACCCATGCCTGACACTGTCTGAACAGCCAGGAACCAGAGCCAGGATATCCCAGACACCTAGAATATAACCAAACACAACTGGAAAGAAAGTCAATGGGATGTTTCCTTATGATATTCTGCTATGCTCATAGACCAGAGTCTAGCATAATTGTCTTCAGAGAGGCTTCATCCAGCAACTGATAGGAGCAGGTGGCAAAGACCCAGAGTCAGACATTAGATGGATGGAGCTAAGAGAACCCTAAAGAAAAGAAGGAAGAACGAGTGTAGGAGCTAGAAAGGTCATGAACACCAGGAAAGTGTGGTCCACAGAATCAACTAAGCAGGGCTCATATGGGCTCACAGAGATTGAAACTCCAACCATGGAGCCTGCATGGATTTACATTAGCCCCTTTACAAACATGCTGTAGTACTTTAGCTTAGGGCTTTTGTTGGATTCCTAACAATGGGTGTGGAGTGTCTGACTCTTCTGTTTTTTGACCCTTTTCCTCCTATTGGGTTGCCTGGTCCAGTCTTGAAAAAAGGGTATCTGCCTAGTCTTGTAACATTTTGTTCCATGTTTGGTTGATATTCCTGGGAGGACAATCCTTTTTGTAGGCAAATGGAGGAGCAGTGAATCTGGAAGAGAGTGGGGAGAAGGGTAGAGACTGGGAGAAGTGGAGGGAAGGGAAACTGTAGACAGGATGAGAAAGGAATAATTTTTTAAAAAAAGTTCAGAAATATAGAATAATTTATACTACATATAATAAATACTTATGAATAAATGATAAACAAAATAAAAACACGATTTATATTTATCTTAGAAGTTTTATTGGAAATACAGTGAATACAATTAATATTATTGGTCTTATGCAAAGCTTGTGGAATAAATAGCTGGATACAGATGCTATTTATACTGGGATGCTGGACATAAATGGATGACAGTGTATTTCAGACCATCACAGCCCCATACTATCCCAGCTTTGTGTGGTGCTGTCAGGTCTTGGGATCTAAAGCTGGAGGATCTTTGCATCATCCCTGAGGGGAAAGAAGTGTCCTTGAGTTTCTCAATAGTAGTAGCCAAATCCAGATCCATATCCAGAGCCACATCCATAGCCACAGCCATAGAGAGAGCGTGAACCATAACCATAGCCACAGCCATAGCCACAGCCCAGGCCACGGGAGCCACAGCCATAGTAGGAGCCATAGCCACAGCCCAGGCCACGGAAGCCACAGCCATAGTAGGAGCCATAGCCACAGCCCAGGCCTCCATAGCCACAGCAGCCATAGCCTCTGCCGCCATAGTAGTTTCCGTAGTAGCCACACATGGTGTTGGTTGTTGAGGTTGTTCTTGAGTGGAAAGGAGTGTAGGTGACTTGTGTCTGGATGTTTCTACCTGAAAGGAGGCCCTTTTATACTCTTTCAATATGAGTGGGACTCACCATGTGCTCATGCCATTGGCTAACTTTAAGACTGATTTAATTTAATTAGTTTTTTTTCTTAATCATATGACAAAACCTCAAAGTTATTATGGAAGCTTGTTTTGTTTGCCAATTAGGTCCCATGAAACAATTTGACACCGATAATAATGAGGGAACACTAAGACATAGAAATGTTCATTTTGACTGTATACATGGCATGACATACCCAAGTTGTACATGGGCTGACTTGTCCACATCACAGAATAAAATGCATATTCTTTTCCTTCTATACTCAGTTCAGTCATTTAAAGCAGTATATTTCATCTGTTATATATTAAAACTACTTCTGTTCTATAATATTATAGCTGTCTATCAACCATAAGGGAGAAACTTTCTTTGGACTTCCTCTTAATAATGCAGTTAGGAAACAGACTAATTACAATTTATTTTAAATTTTACTTTAATATTTAAAAATTCAATGAACCAACAAACTGAGCCAATTTTGTGTCTGGAATGTTAATTACATAGATTTATTTTTTTAAGTTTTTGACTAATTTCTTTTCATGCTCATGAAAATCGATTCTTTTATGGATTTTAAATAATAAAATGATTATGATATATTTTGATAAGTTAAGATTTCATAAATTATGATTTTTAAAATACCCTATTTCAGCTTTTGAAATTTTACCAGTTATGTTTAGAAAATTTGTGAGACCTAAAATCTTATTGTTTCTATGATTTTTTTGAGAAAAATTCATCAACAACTGCTAGAAAAAATGTCAATATTTTAGGATATATAGTAATAAGTTAAATCATCTAGAATATATTTTTAGACATTTGATTTCACCAATATATTTTTCAGTTAAATTCCTTTGTAACAATAAATAATGTTGAACAGAAAATCTGCTTTTAGTCGTTCATGCAGAACTTGTTGTAATAACCATTAAATATTATATGACTTTGTTATTTTCACTAGACTGCCCAGGCTGTGAGGATGCACAACAGTGTGTTTTTTTTCATCGTGTAAAAATAACCACAGCTTTGCAAGGTACTGGAAGAACAATTCATATTCTACAAACATGTCCAAAACAATGACCGTAAGATTAATAGGCCAGAGATGCTTTGTTGTGAAATTATAGTTTTCCATAGAAGCCAAGGTTATAAAATTTATGGCAGCAAGTCTTTTAGAATCAGTTTTTAAGAGCCATGTATGTCTTATAAAGTACTAATATTTAGTTTTAGAATTAGTGATTGTTTTGTGTACATTAAAACATTTATTTACTTAATCACTTTACATCCTGATCATAGCCCCCCTCTCTCCCCCTACCACCCCATCTTCACATACCCCCTCCTCCCATCCCTCTCCTTTTCTCCTCAGAGAAAGGGAGGACTCCCTTATGAGTGCCAATCAGTCCTGTCACATGCAGAAGGGCTAAGTGCATGCTTTCCTACTGAGGCCAACAAGGTAGCCCAGTTAGGAGAAAGGAATCCAAAGGCAGACGACAGAGCCACAGATAGCCCTGACAGACATTTTTCTTTTTAAAATGGGAATGTAAGTGAATGACGCTTATGCTTGAAGAGTTTCATATTTGTGACATAACTGAGAATTAGAGACACATTTTCATGTACCATCTCTACTCTCTGCTTCCCAGCATCTCCCGTCACCAGCGTGCTACACACAGTGGCACACCTATTGCAACACATGAATTACACCTAAGCATCATTATCTCCTGGAGTCCATAGTTAATGTTGACTCCTAATGACATATCTTCTATGGGCTTGGACAATCCAGTATGGCATGCATTCAGCGTTATAATATCATAGTTTTATTGCCCTAGAAATCCCTTCGGTATTCCTGCTTATATTCTCTCCTTTTCTGAAATATCCTACATGCCTATTACTCTGAAATATAATTACATTTATTTCCTGCAGAAACAAACCAAAAAAAGAATATTTCTTTCCTCGGGGAAATTTTTGTTAGTTTCCCTAGGTGTTTGCCTAATTCACTATTTCTCTTAATAAAAAAAGACTTTCATTATAAAACGCATGTCTAATATATGCTCCACTTTTCACCTCCTTTACCTCAAATGCTTGGGCTTCTGGCGGTCGACGCTCCTGTGGAGCCTACCCCAATCCTATCTTAGTTTATTTCTTGATATTTTGTTTAAGTTCTGAATCACAGTAAGGCTTGGTGAACTGTCTAAAACACTAGAGCATGCAGTGACCAACTTTATCTTTTTGTAATGTCTTTTCAACTTGTCTACAGCTTTTCCCCAGTCTTAAACATGTTCTGGCTCCTTTTTACATGGAGGAGGTTCACTTGACACTGCACCTTCCTCTACAATTCCCTATTGGCTATTTCTCACCCATTCAGAGCAGGTGTTTATGGAAACTTTATTGAAGGTTGATAAAATTTAGACACCACCAAGATGCTCTTTTAAAAATATGTGACTTTTTTATTTTGAAATTACACTATATTACACTATTTCTCTCCTCCCTTTCTTTTCTCTAAACCTTCCCATACACTCTCCCTTGCTCCCTTTCAAATCCATGACCTCTTTATTTATTAATTATTATAATATGAATATAAGTATATTTATATTATATCTGCATGCATATATGTTTATTTATATACATATATTCCTTAATAACGGCAGCACAGTCTGTATAATGTCATTTATATCTATGTTTTCAGAGCTGATCACTTGGTATTAGATAACCAGTTTATGTGGTCTTTCCTGGGGAAGACCATTTCTCCCAATCTCAGCACTCCTTAGTTGCCTGTAGTTTTTGGTGATGGGAGGAGGCTTCCTAGTCTGTCCCAGTCCATTTTGGCAAGTCTACAGTTCAGCTCATGTTTGGACAGTCAAGTTGGAGATCCTTAATAGTTATAGCTTCTGACTTGAATCACCTCCCCACAATACACTCAAGGAAATAAATACTATGAGAACAGGGACCTTAATGATGCTTAATTCCAAACTTCCCATATGCAAAACTGAATTTTTTCATGATTCATTTTCATTTCATTTCATTCTTGAAATTTTTCATGAATCGTTCCATGAAGTGGAATAACAGTATGAGTTACAAGTGAAATAAACATAAACATATATAAAATGTGTTTCTAAAATAAAATTGATAGTAGACTAAGTATTTCTTTGCTATTCCTCAGTTCTACAAGGCTAAACCACAGAGATCTTTTGATGTCTAAAGACCTAAGTAAAAGTTTGAACTTCCATGTATGTATGTATGTATGTATGTACGTTAAATTTTTATCGTGAAATTAAATATAATTATATCACCTCCTTCTTCTAAATGCTTAGATATACCCCTACTTTGCTTCATCTCAAATTCATTACATATTTTTAATAATATGTATATATTTTCTTAAATATATACATATACAATAAATACAACATCTTTGATCCATAGAATCTTATTTGTGTAAATACCTTTCAGAGCTAAACATTTCATATTGAATAGCCAATGCATCAGGTCTTCCTTGCAAAAAAGTATTTTGCTCACTTCCACATTTCATATTTTCCTGTAGTTTTATATCTGGGACTGGGACACCTTGAGATTCACCCCTTCCCTATTAGTACGTGTTTTAGTTATGGTTATTATTTCTGTGATGAAGCACCAGGGTCAAAAGCAACTTAGGAAGGACAGGGTTTACTTGGCTTATGCTTCCATATCACAGTTCATCATTGAAGGAAGTCAAGAACTCAAGCAAGAAAGGAGGCTGCAGGCAGGAGCTCATGCAGAGGCCATGGAGTGGCCATGATGCTTACTGGCTAGCTCATAGTGGATTCCTCCACCTCCTTTCTTATAGAACGAGGATCACCAGCCTCCCTTCTTTTTTTTTTTTAATTTACATTCCAAATCACTTCCCCTTTCCCGTTTCCTCCCTCCCCGAAAGTCCCATAAGCCCCCTTCCCTCCCTCTTTTCTCCATTCAACCCCCTCTCTTACTCTGTCCTGGCATTCCCCTACATCCAGTCTTTCCAGGACCAGGGGTCTCTCCTTCCATCTTTTTAGAAATCTATTGATATGCTGGTTGTGTCTAGGGTATTCCGAGATTCTGGGTCAATATCCCCTTATCAGTGACTGCATACCATGTGTGTTCTTTTGTGATTGGGTTACCTCACTAAGGATGATATTTTCAAGTTCTGACCATTTGCCTAGGAATTTCGTGAATTCATTGTTTTTAATTGCAGAGTAGTATTCCATTGTGTAAATATACCACATCTTCTGAATCCATTCCTCCGCTGAGGGACATCTGGGTTCTTTCCAGCTTCTGGCTATTATAAATAAGGCTGCTATGAATATAGTGGAGCATGTGTCCTTATTGAATGCAGGTAAAGTCTCTGGGTATATGCCCAGGAGTGGTATAGCCGGATCCTCCGGGAGTGTCATGCCCAGTTTTCTGAGGAACCGCCAGACTGCTTTCCAGAGTGGTTGTACCAGCCTGCAATTCCACCAGCAGTGGAGTAGTGTTCCTCTTTCTCCACATCCTCGCCAACAACTGCTGTCTCCTGTGTTTTTGATCTTAGCCATCCTGACTGGTGTGAGATGGAATCTCAGGGTTGTTTTGATTTGCATTTCCCTAATGACTAAGGATGATGAACCTCTCTTTAGGTGCTTCTCAGCCATTAGATATTCTTCAGGTGAGAACTCTTTGTGTAGCTCTGTACCCCATATTTTAATAGGGTTGCTTGCCTCTCTGGAGTTTAACTTCTTGAGTTCTTTGTATATCTTGGATATTAGCCCTCTGTCGGATGTAAGGTTGGTAAAGATCATTTCCCAGTTAGTTGGTTGCCGCTTTGTCTTTTTGACGGTGTCTTTTGCCTTGCAAAAACTTTGTAATTTAATGAGGTCCCATTTGTCTATTCTTGATCTTAGAGCATAAGCTATTGGAGTTCTGTTCAGGAAATTCTCCCCTGTGCCCATATGTTCAAGGTTCTTCCCTAGTTTCCCTTCTATTAGTTTCAGTGTGTCTGGTTTTATGTGGAGATCTTTGATCCACTTAGAATTGAGCTTAGTGCAAGGAGATAAGAATGGGTCAATTTGCATTCTTCTGCATGTTGACCTCCAGCTGAGCCAGCACCATTTGTTGAAAAGGCTATCTTTTTTCCACTGGATGGTTTTAGCTCCTTTGTCAAAGATCAAGTGATCATAGGAGTGTGTATTCATTTCTGGGTCTTCAATTCTGTTCCATTGATCTACATGTCTGTTACTGTACCAATACCATGCAGTTTTTAACACTATTGCTCTGTAGTACAGCTTGAGGTCCGGGATACTGATTCCCCCAGAGGTTCTTTTACTCTTGAGAATAGTTTTAGCTATTCTGGGTTTTCTGTTATTCCAGATGAATTTTTGAATTGCTCTTTCTAACTCTATGAAGAATTGAGTTGGGATTTTGATGGGGATTGCATTGAATCTGTGTATTACTTTTGGTAAGATGCTCATTTTTACTATATTAATCCTGCCAATCCATGAGCATGGCAGATTTTTCCATCTTCTGAGGTCTTCTTCAATTTCTTTCTTCAGAGACTTGAAGTTCTTGTCATACAGATCTTTCACTTGTTTGGTTAGAGTCACGCCAAGATACTTTATATGGTTTGTGGCTATCGTGAAGGGTATCATTTCTCTTACTTCTTTCTCAGCCTGCTTATCCTTTGAGTATAGGAAGGCTACTGACTTGCTTGAGTTGATTTTATATCCGGCCACTTTGCTGAAGTCGTTTATCAGCTGTAGGAGTTCTCTGGTGGAGTTCTTTGGGTTGCTTATGTATACTATCACATCATCTGCAAATAGTGATAGTTTGACTTCTTCCTTTCCAATTTGTATCCCTTTGACCTCTTTTTGTTGTCTAATTGCTCTAGCTAGAACTTCAAGTACTATATTGAAAAGATATGGAAAGAGAGGGCAGCCTTGTCTAGTCCCTGATTTTAGTGGGATTGCTTCAAGTTTCTCTCCATTTAGATTGATGCTGGCTACTGGTTTGCTGTAAATTGCTTTTACTATGTTTAGATATGGGCCTTGAATTCCTGATCTTTCCAAGACCTTTAGCATGACTCCCTTCTTATAGAATGAGGATCACCAGCCTCTGGGGCAGCAGTTTCATTGTAGATGCATCCGTTGGAGCTGAGCAGCACAGAATCACTTCTCTGAAATTTTATCAGCTGTAGATTTCTGTAAAAATCCCCTGAGGAGTAAAGCTTCTAGGCCAGATCCCCATGTCCTGAGAGCAAATTGTCTTCAGTAAGAGAGACATGCTTTCATCATCTGGAATGAGTGGATTAAGGACAATAATAATAGCTATAATGATTTTGGAGACTCACAGGTTTCTCTCACCAAAAACTTGGTGTCTTCTCATGACTGCATTGATGTTTTATTAGATAGTCTATGGGTCTTGTGGAGCAATATTGGCTCATATGGAAAAAGAAGTCATTTCAGATCAATAGCCAATTTTTTAGAATATGTTGTTTGGTTTTTGACTCTTTTCTTTTTGAGTTTTTTATATATACTTGCTATTTATCTTCTGTCACGTATATAGCTAGCAAAGATTCTCTCGCTTTCAGTGCATTCTTTTCAGTAAATTGAACATAAGATAAATAAAGAGAGACTGAGAAATTACACCAGAGTATAAGATCAAAGATATGAAACTATAAAATCAAAATGTAGGATTTATGCTGAACTTCTAGGTATCCTCTATAAGAGAATCTGAGATTCATAAATCTACAGATGAAAGAAGGAAGATGGGTGTGGTGACTTTATAAAGGGAGGGGTTAAAATAATCTTGGTAATCAGATATATTTTAAATAAGTATATTTCCTAATTGACACTAATAATGAAGGATAACCTGAAATATTTTGCATTTATCTAAGAAAATGCTGATATTAAATATAAAGATACAATACATATGTATGGAAAATTTTGTCATCACACTAAATCTGTCTGGGAGAATGCTGTTTCATTGAACTTTACTTTCATCCAGCAATAAAATGAGAATATATTTAAGATATCATGTAGTTGGTTATGTTGAGATTTAAGATATTTGCTCCAGTGGGATTAAGATACATCATCAGAACCTCGTATTATGATGGCTCTCTAACAAATCCTCCTTAAATATAATTATTTAAATTAGATTACAAATATAATTTATTTTTATAGTTTCACTATAATTTATGCAAATAATCTTATTCAAATTTGACAATGAACTATTACTCTATATGCCAAAAATCAAAAACCCACCACACATATATTTGTAAAATGTTACTTTTGTCAGACTTTATTCTGACTTCTTTACATATTTTTAACACATTTAGATATTACAGCAACCCCTCAACGCAGGCTGTGTTATTCCATCCAATTTTATATGTTCATGCCAATCAAGAAGCTCATAATATAAAAGGAAACTAAAATCCATTATGAAGAAAATCTATGTTTTATGTTTTAGTGTAATAAACTGAAATTATTTTGTGCATATTTCTAAAAAAAAAGTAAATAAATGATGCTAGAATTGAAATACACGGGTGTAGGAAATGAATGGCAGAAATAAGATGCAGAGCTAATGGTAAGAGTCTGTTATGTATTTATTTCCATGCTAGATATTCCTAACTTAACACAGGTGAACAAATCGATATGAGTAAAAATATATGTTTGTTTGGTGACATTACTGCTGACAATGAAACTTAATTCTCGGCATTATAATTTACAATTTTTTTCAAGGACAATGGGTTTCAATGGTCTTACCAAGATAAGAACTTCAATACCGATCTAGCAGGCAAGATGTACCCACTAGTGTAGTAGTAATACAAGTCTTATAGGGTCAACCAAGTGTTTTATAATTTGTTTTGGAGGGCATTCCATAAAGCATAATCATGATTGATACTATAATCCAGTTAAAAACATCCATGACTGATGGAGTTCTTCAGTCGTAGGATGGAACTTAACTATAATTATTTAGCTAAAATGACACAAAAACATATTTTTCTCTACAGATGTTCTTACCCATATACACATAGTATTCTGTTATCAAGTAAACTCACAATAAACAGAGGTGAATACAGAGACAGATGGCTACTCAAGGTAGTGAGAATAAATGGTAATGGAGTGCTCAACTCTGGGTAGAACATTCATGTTACCTCTAATGCTTGGGGAGCAATATGGAAGAGAGGCAGAAATAAAGGAAAAGCTTGAATGTAAGTGCACTTGATGTGAAAAACGACTTGGGCACATAACACAGCCAATGTGGTCATGACCTCACATCAACAGTGGTTTGTAATGGGCTTGCACAGGACAGGACCAATTAATAGTCAAGTGTAAATTCTGAGGGACAAGGGCTATTTGTTCCTGCTTGCTGAACTATAGTCCTAACAACAACTCAACACACGTTAAACAGGTTTGTTCTGTTAAGATTATTTTTCTGCATTGTTAAGATTATTATGTTCTTAATGTCACAAGCCAAGGACTTGGTGACACAAGTGAAGTAGAAATCTTAAAGCAGATATATTCTAGGAAAATCAACTTTATATAACAATGAAATGTAAATATGGATGATGTCAGAAAACCAGAGTATCAGGAAGACCGCTTACAGGTTAAAGGAGCTTGTCTTTAAACCTGGCAAGATGAGTACAGACCACATTACTCGCATGCTGAATAAAAAGAACCACCCTTCCCAAGATTTCGTCTAACTCCCATATGTGTGCTTTGGCACATGGACAAACACACACACACACACACACACACACACACACACACACACACATACACTAAATAAGTAATGAAATAGCAAATATTGTAGTTTATAAGATTGAATAAATTTATTAGGAAATATCGAAAAATCAAAACACAGGATGCCTGTGCTGAGAGATATAGAGAATTAAACAGGCGATATCTAAGCAATATTTATTCTCAGAAGTCAAATTCAGAGAAACAAAACCCTCAGGTCTTATATTCGAAGTTCATCAAAGGACCTATCTTCAAGAAGGTCACATCATAAACTTAAGATGTAAGATCCTCTAAGAAGGAGGTTTAGAAAACATGGAGTTCAGAATTGGACATTTCTGAGCTCACATTTAAGAGGGTGTGAGTCTTCTATCATGTCCTCAATAGTAGTAGCCAAATCCAGAGCCATATCCAGAGCCACATCCATAGCCACAGCCATAGAGAGAGCGTGAACCATAACCATAGCCACAGCCATAGCCACAGCCCAGGCCACAGGAACCACAGCCATAGTAGGAGCCATAGCCACAGCCCAGACCACGGGAGCCACAGCCATAGTAGGCGCCATAGCCACAGCCCAGGCCACGGGAGCCACAGCCATAGTAGGAGCCATAGCCACAGCCCAGGCCTCCATAGCCACAGCAGACATAGCCTCTGCCGCCATAGTAGTTTCCGTAGTAGCCACACATGGTGTTGGTTGTTGAGGTTGTTCTTGAGTGGAGAGGAGTGTAGGTAACTTGAGTCTGGATGCTTCTGCTTGAAGAGAAGGCCTTTTATACTCTCTTAGAGAGGGTGGGACCCACCACGTGTGCTCATGTTACTGGCAAATTTTATGACTAATGTAATTGTTTTGTTGTTTTTCAATCATGATAATATATCTGAGACATTAAAAAGGCTTGGTATTTGGCCTTTCAGGTTTTTCTTGTTAATAATTTATTCACCATTAATTTTTAATAAATTGAATGAAATAGAATCACTTCCATTTACTTCCTCATACCCCTCCTATGCTCTCCAAACTTTCAAGTTCAAAACTTTTTTCCTTTGAGTATCACTGTTTATTTATTTATTTATTTATGTTTATTCACACACACACACCACAACATGCTGAAACATGCTGATTCTGATTTTGTTGTTTGTGCATATATGGTTTTAAGGCTGATCACTCTCCCTTGGACAACCAATTAGCAGACCCATATTTAAGACAGACTAATTTTCTGTCCCCCAACAGTTATTAGTAGCTTATACTTTTTTGCCTAGAAATGAGACCCTTCCCAAAAACGTTTCCCTCAATATTAGCATGCCTGTTGAAATTGCTATTGTATGCTAAATAGAATATTGGAACCAATGCCACAAACAGAAAAGAGAAAAAACAGCGGCCAAAAAAGTCTAGAAATAAAACAAATGAAGCTATAATTTATCACAAAAACCAATCACAACTAAGAACACAATCTAATAATAACCAACAAAAGAGATAGGTTAGTAGGATGTATTAAGAAACAAAACCCACCTATCGGCTGACTATAGAATCTCATCTTAGCTTGAAGATAGACATCACCTTAGAGTAAAAGAGTAACTAAAGGTATTCCAGGTGAATGAGATCAGAAGTCAAGCATGTATTGCCATCCTAATATCTGCCTAAATAAAATGCAAATGAAAACTATTTAGAAGAGACAAAGAATGGCACTTCATTCTAAAAAGGGAGAAATTTAAAGGAAAAAATATCAAAATACTAAATATGTATACACCAAATTGTGGATAACTCAATTTCATAAAAAGCATATTAATAGAATTAAAGACACAGATTTACACAATCACCATAATAGTAAGTGATTTCAACAACCTATTTCCTTAAATAAATAGGCCATGTAGACACAAAATAAAAAAAGAAAACTCAGAAACAAATGTTATTTTACATCAAATAGACTAATAAATATCTGCAAAATATTCCATCCAATTGCCAAAGATTATAAATTCTGCTCAACAGCACATAGAAGCATCTCTAAAATAAACCACATGGTAGCACACAAAGCCAATAAATACAGAAAATTTCAAATAACTCCATGAATCCTATATGACTTTCATGCAAGAAACTTAAAACTGTCAGAAAACAAAACTTTAGGAATCAAACATCAACACAGAAATTAACAAAATAGAAACAAAGATAAGGATAGAAAGGATCAATGAATCTAAGAGCTGTTCCTTAAATACTTTGTTCTCTGACAGTTTTGAATACCCATATAAGGCATTTGGCTCCTATTACCACTCCACCCTTGTTTTTCTCTCAGAAAGATAAGTGGCTTTCTGAACAATTCTCTTGCTCTCTCTTATGTCTTTTTTGTGACCCTGAATGTTTAACAAAGGCCAGTGAATCCTTGCCCATGTATATGGAGCTGCCCACTTGAGTATGTGTATACCATTGCCTATGCTGATGAAAACAATGACTCCCTATCCTCTAGAAGCTTTAACTATCATAGGTCTCCAGGCAGGGTCCCATAAGCCCTGTTGCTATCTGCAACTGATGTTGACAGTCCCAATTATCTGCATGCTTTTTTTTTAATGAATAATAGAGATTGCTGTGGGTTTGTGAGTGCAGTGGCTATTTTATGCCTGGATGACAGCTCACTTTTCCCTGGTACCTACAAAATAGTTGTAAAGATCAAGAATCTGGGTGAGCGGGGTTGGGAAGGTTAAAGTAGAGTGGGAGTGGTAGAATAGTGTATTTAACTCTCCTGATTCAACTAAGGGATTTTTATTATTGATATATATTTATGTTTATATTTATTGATTATGTATTATACATAGACACCATAGACACACACACATACATGCACACACACTAGACTTTTCTCTCATATAATACATCCCGAACAGTTTCCCCTCCTTCCACTCCTACCAGTCTCTACATCCCTCTTCCTCCTTTTTCGTCCTCTTCAGAAAAGAGCAGAAAGAGTCTCAAGGGCAAAAGAGTCAGAAAACACCTGCTCCCACTATTAGGCGTCACACAAAAACACATACACTCACCTAAACCTCCCTCAAACTAGACTTTTAAACCTCCAATAACTAGTGTATGCGTGTGTGTGTGTGTGTGTGTGTGTGTGTGTGTGTGTGTGTGCGATACTAGTTTTAATTATAGTCTTATTTTTGACCCCACCCAAAATATCCATTTTTATATTTTTGGTTGTGAGCCTAGACTTTAACGGCTGCACCATCTCTCGAGTCCAGGTATTCATTTTTAAAAATATTTCAGTGAAGTGGCAATTCTTTTACATTGTGACTTTTTTCTCTCTTGATCTATGTGAAATTTCTCCCTCCAGAGCTAGATATCCATCATAATGTGAGGAAAATTCCTTTCTCAATTTTTCTCAAATTATTCTTATTTCTTACTATCAATTAATCACACTTCATTTAAACAATAGAATATGGCTCCAGCCATATATGTAACACAGGATGGCCTTGTCAGACATCAGTGAGAGGAGAGATCCTTGGTACTGTGATGGCTCAATGCCCCAGTATAGGGGAATGCCAGGGTGGTGGGATGGGAGTGGGTGGGTGGTAAGTTCCCTCATAGAAGCAGGGAGGAGATAAGGGGTTTCCAGAAAGGAAACTGGGAAAGGGGATAACAATTGAAATGTAAATAAATAAAATATTCAACAAAACTATATTTCTTTAAAAAAAGATTATACCCTTCATTAAATATATGTGGGAAGGCAATATTGTAAACCCATTCAATTTGATTTTTGATATTGTAGTCATTTATCTGTCATTCCAATAATAGTCCACAGTAATTACTATTTTAGCATGTCCTTTCAGATATTCTGGGGTGAAATTCAGAGTTTGGAATTTAAAGATAGTTTACAGTATAATTAAGAGAGTTTAGGTATTAGCCATACCCTGTATTTTAATCCTCTTTCCTGGCAATCATCAGAATGTGAAAACGGATTCTTTTTTCAAATTATCTAATTTGTCTTGTCTTGTGTGCATTCCCAGTGACTCAAAAGAATAGAAGTAAAAATATTTACTACTAATGACTAAACCAACATATATGTCTACTGCATGTTTTGAACATTGTTTTTTATGTGTGTTCCTTGGTAGGAACCTTTTTTATTAGATGTATATATGTTTCGTCTTATACATTTTTGGTTGGTTGAAACATTTGAAATAGAAAACATATTTACTTATTCAAAGCCATTTTTTTCTTTTTTAAAATTGAAAATAGATTCTTCTCTCATATAATACATCTCAACCACAGTTTGTTCTCCTTTCCCCCCTCCCAACTCCCTTTTACCTCCCCTTTCTGCAGATTTACTCCCTCTGTATCCTATTGAAAAAAGAGGCCTCTAAGAGAGGACATCCAAACAGGTACCAAAAGACAAGGCAAAAGCCCTCACACTTAAGCTGGACAAGGCAACCCAATAAGAGGATAAGTGCTCCAAGAACAAGCAAAAGAGTCAGAGACACATCTGTTCCTACTGCTAGAAGTCTCACAAAAACAAGCTAACCACCATAGCATTTACACAGAGGACTTGATGCAGACGCTTGTAGGCTGTGTACTTGGTACTTCAGCCTCTGTGAGCCCATGTGACCCTGCTTAGTTGATTAGATTGGTCATGTTTTCTTTGTGTCCTCCATCTCTTCTGATTCCTACTATTGTTCCTTTTCCACTTTAACGAATTCTCTGGAGACCTCACATTTAGACTCCCTTTTCACATAATTATCCCTAGGAATCATTTCATCTATTTTTTATTAACCATTTGTGTTTGGTTTTATCCTGGACTCCAGGCTGTTCAGTCTCGGGTTCCTAGCCATCCAGACAGCGTAAGACATGGGCTCCCTCTTATGGCATTGACCCCAAGTTAGAAATCTTAGAGCATACAATCAATGCAATAATAACTTCACCTTTTAGTAAGCACTGGTAGAAATAACTTGCGCATTATTCTTTCATTGGGATATTTTAGTTCTTAGAATACTGCTTGAATTTGGTAAAAATGAATTGCATCATGCAATTTTAAAAGAACTAAAAATGTGTTTGTGTATTTTCTTAGCAGACACATTGATAGATTGGTTATTGTTGAAGGACTTTGTTAACAAAAGTTTTTGGAATTTGCCTATAGCATTTAATTCCAGAAATTAATATTTCAACAAATTTAAATATTTCCTCATTTCAATCCTAACAGCTGTAACTTCGCACTAAATGAGGAGATACCTTTTTGCATAACGTTGGTGTGATCTTGTGAAAGTGTCAAGTTCTTATGTACATCCACAATCAAAAGAAAAGAAGTTAAATCTTGTTTTTCAAACCTTTCAAGGTGATTGCCACTGTCCTCCTCTCTATCCTCTCAGAACTTCATAAGTATATATTCATGACAGCATCTGGACAGTTCTATACTTTTCTGCTCATATTTTTTTAGTCTCCATTGCCCTTACTCTCCTTACATTGTTATCCTCTGTATGAATCAATAAAACTTTAGTCTTACCAAAGTCATAGACTTTGATGTGTCATCTTTATCCCCAGATTCTGAGCAGCAGTGAGACCAGCTGAACTCACTTTCAATTTACCTTTCAGCTGGGTTTTTCTTCTTCCACATATATTCGAATTCTACCTCAGAAGCTATTCCATAGATCACCTAGTTCCTCTCCTTTTGTAAATTTGATGGTGTCCTGCTAGAGGAACAGTCTTTCTCTAAACCAAGTAGAATCACTTTGTTCCTACTCCACCAAAGTCTATCTTAAGTTTTCATCTCCAATCCTATTTGGCATGATAAAAACATATAGAATTTATGTCACCATAAATTTGGAATTATTGTACATTTATCAACCAAATAAATTATCTGTTAATAATTTAAAAATAGGCCTTACTCTGTGGATTCATATTCTATTTGTGCTCTTTATTCTCTGATCTTGTAGCAAGTTCATATTTATTTTCTTAGCACACTTTTATTGATTAATCATTCAGCTAGTTTATAAAGGTGGGAGTGTGTGCCTGCATTGTGTGTGCACGTGTGTGTGTGTGTGTGTGTGTGTGTGTGTGTGTGTGTGTGTGCACGTGCATGAGTGCACACTTGGTCACTAGGTCACAACATATATAGTGATTGCATTGACTGGACCATCTCACCAGCTCCTGACTGTCACCTATCTTAGTCTCCAATATGATGACAGTCTCACCCTTGATTTTCATGTCTTTGACTATCTATGAAAAGGTGAGAAACTTTTCAGACTAGTTATATTTGTATAAAAATTTCAGATAACTATATTGGGATTGATCCATTGGTAAAGAATATCAGAAACAAGCTAAAGTTTATCAGTGCTCTATATCAGTACTATGTCAATAGAGTCTTAAGAATTTCTGTGATCATTTTCAAACTCATGCATCTAATAGAATAAGTCCTTCTCTTTCTGTATATTCAGGATCAGTAGATATGGGTATCAGTTCTCTACTCTGGGTATGGATACTGTACAAACTAATAAGCATATGAATGCATGGATCATAAATTAAAATGAATGATCCTTCCCTCTATAAGATGTTAAAGCATCTTTACATTCAATATGATACAAATTAATGCTCCCACCACGGTATTTCTGTAATAGTTATGTTATTCTTTACCTCTTAGTTTTTATTTTAAATAACCTGAATTGATTTTCCATGCATATATAAAGTATATTCTGATCACAGTAGCCCTCCTACCCTCTTGAATCTCTTACACACCCATGTTTTTTAGCTAGGCTTTTGTTACCAGTAGCTCATATTTGCATAAATAAGGAAGAGGTAAAAATAGAGAGTGGACAGAACAGACATAGAATGAAGAGAGAGAGAACAGAAAGAGGAGAGAGAAATGATAGATAGATAGATAGATAGATAGATAGATAGATAGATAGATAGATAGATAGACAGACAGACAGACAGACAGACAGATAGATACATAGATACATAGATAGATACATAGATACATAGATACATAGGTAGATACATAGACAGACAGACAGACAGACAGAAAGACAGATTACACTATTAAGAAAAAACGGAGTCTAGCATGACTTTCCTTGAGAGGTTCTACCAGCAGTTCCCTAAGACAAATGCAGTCTTAGCACAGTCAAGCATTGGACAGAGCTCAGGGACCCCTATGGAAGAATTAGGGGAAGGATTGAAGGAACTGAAAGGGATGGCAACCCCATAGGAAAACAACAGGGGTAACTAACCTGGACTCCTGGGAGCTTCTAGAGACTGACCCATTAACCAAAGAGCATATGGTGCATATGGGCCCCAGCAGAGGACTGACTGCCTTGTCTGGTCTCAGTGGGAGAGGATATGCCTAATCCAATAGAGACTTGATGCCCCAGAGAGGGAGGATGCCTGGGGGAGGGGTGCAACTTCTCAGAGGCGAAGGGGGAGGAGGGGAAGAACTCTGCAGTAATAACCAGGAGGGGGGCCCAACATTTGGGATATAAAAAAATAAAATAACTAATAATTAAAGAAAAAGTAGAAATTTAATAGGAGGTATCTTTCTGGGTCATATTACCTACTGTATGCTAGAGATAGCTTTTATTTAGCATCTGGAACAAGTAAGCTAATAAAATAGGAGAGTCTCTCATTAAAGGCACATTGTATCTACTCAGGCATCCTGCCACGTAACAAAGTTGTCTTAAGTATGATGGTTGAAGAAAGACTTTAGACAGCCTCAATACCAACATTTGTTGTGTGAGTTCAGTACTGTCTATGGCTTGCCCCTCAAACAAATCGCTTGGTACACAAAGCCATATAAAAGATGTAAACAGGAATCTGACCCTCTACTACTCACACCATGAGATTCTACAGCTACTATCATGGAGGGCAGGGTTGTGGCTGTAGGTCTGGGTTTTGGCTATGACTGTAACTGTGATAGATACAGATATAACTGCTGCACCAAAAGCTGCTTTGGTGGACTCTGGGATCCTGGCTTCTCCTGAGAAACAAAAGATGCCTTAGCTCCTTAAGTCATTTCCTCATGAGAAGCTTCACTTTTCTGGATCATTTGTAATAGCGATATGCTTTTATGTTGAAAATAAAGGCTTTAACCTATAATATTCTCCATATCAGAACTTCTACTTCTTTGAATATTTACCTGGACGTCTTATGAATGGCTGAAAATAAACCTGAGCAGCTTAAATATTGGGACACTAGTAATATTAAAAATAAATTAGACATTTTAAGTTTTGAAAATGTCTGAATAAATACCATTTGGTAAAATGCAGAAATGTCAGTTTTTTCCATTAAGAGTAAGCAAATTCATGGCTTTTTCATACATATTTGTTTATATAAATTACCTAAGCTAAACTAAGAAAACTCTATATAGCTTAAATAAAGTAATTTATATAGTGTTAAGAAAAAATTAAGCTTGCATCTGTATTTTCAGGACCTCAGAGTTTTGAAAGGCAATTAGAGGGACCTTGTTGCTCCAGGAGAGCAATCAGTAAAAACCTTGGTCAGCAAATACAGTAGGGTAGCAGGATAAATGACTAGCAATGTTCTTTTGAATGCAGAATAAAACTCAAGAGTCTGAAATCAAATCTGAAACTTAATTTGTTCACTAGTTTTCCAGCCTTATTTAGATATAATTGGCTAACAGTACTCACAAATACACAGAGAGACACACACACTATAAACGGCCCAATGGTTTAAAAATGTACTTATTTATTTTTGATATTTTATCTGTAATTGAACATAGATTATTTGCTCATATAATACATCATGATTATGGTTTCTCTTCCCACTACTCCTGCCAGTCCTTCCCCACATCCTCTCTCAACCTGATCCACCCATTTGAATCTCTCATTAGAAAAGAAATATATATATATATATATATATATATATATATATATATATATATATATTTCTAAGGGATAATAATAAAACAAAACAGACACATTAAAATAGAATGATGCCTAAGAGTCATTTCATTGTTATTTTTTTTACAGTAGTGTTTAGTTTTATACTAGGTCCCTGGGCTATATAATCTCAGATTATTGGTCAACCAAGGAGTGTGCAGTATAATTCTACATCATGAAGTGGATGGTATATCCAATCAGAAATTTTCTGGTTACTCCCACAAACTTTGTATAACCATTTTCCTAGTATATCATGATGGCAAGAGACCACTATACACCAAAGTGTTTGTTGCTAGGTTTGTGTTTACATTTAACCTTTGGTGGTGTGTAAAGTACTTTTCTGTACCAATGATGCTAGCCATTATGAGGATAGGTTCTCTGTAGTCATCAACTTGATTTCTCCATATTCAATGAGTTGTATAGGTGTTGTCAGCAATAGGACCTTGCTATCAGTTTGTGGAGAACACGCTATAGTCTTGCCAACAACCTGGGTTGTTGGGAGGTTCCCATGGGACCCTTTTAGCCAGCAACTCAATTAAACATAATCCAATCCTGGTGCTAGAGGCTTCATTGGTGACAAGAGAGGTCTAGTTGTGGTACTCTCTCCCCCAGTACTTAATGATTTCATTTAGATCCCATTCATACATATACATATTTCCCAAAGCTTTCGACCTTTCGTGACCCTTTCCAGTTACCCCCTCCACAAGGCTGAAGACAAAGAAAATATTTCCAACAAATAGGAGAAGAAAAAAATTCCTAAGTGTGAAGAATGAGATACCAACCAAAGTGCAAGAGAATCAAAGAATATCAAATAGATGAGGCCAGAAAATTAATACCTCATGTCATATAAGAATATAAACACTAAGTGTACAGAACAAAGAAAGAATATTGATAATCTTTTTACTCTTCATGACTCTGCTCCCTTCTTCCTATCCTAACTTCCCCTACTCCTATGTCTTCTCATAGGCATGTGTGAGTATTATGAAAGTGTTCACAGCTGGCTTCTGTTCATTACTCCCATAGCAATATATTCAGAAGACAGAAATTTCCAGTATGAATCCACAGGTTCCAGATCTTATATCTGTCTAGCCCCATAATGGTGATGTCTCTCAGGCTTCAGAGTGGGTGCTCTGTGTGTCTCATTTAGACTTGACCATTCAACACAGTTTTGATCTTGGTACTTTAACATTTCCCTGTTTTGACCACTGATTATTGGCAAAAGAGGCTAAAAGCAGCACCAATCAGCTGATAGAAGCATAAATATTTAGACAACAGCTTATGTACATGTGTGATTAGCAAAACTTCAGTAGTGGAATCACCTATAATCATTTGACCAAATTACAAACCATGGCATGTATTCCATTCAGTGATGCAGGTCTAAAATCCAAATAAGAATATAGTTGGTTATTTCTGGAACAACCATGTAATAACATTCTTACACATTAAATGAACTCTGTTTCTCTGAAGACCCATACCTAACACACGATCATTCATTCACGCAAACTCATTTGAAAATTTTAAGTAAACTTCACAGTCAATGACCAAAAGACTTTGTAGATTAAACAAGTTTATTAGAACAACAGAGAAACAAATTCCAACATGAAGGTCAATAAGCCTTTTGCTCTATTACCATCTTTGTGATGACAGCAGAGCTATGAATTTGCAGCTGAATTTCATTCCATTTCTCTTGAGAAGGAAAGTTCATGGGATGCATCAACTTCATGCAGGTAAGCACCAGTCAATGATGGATTTCATTTCACTGTAGGATCATCTTCATCCAAGTCTAAAGTTCAGAAAGTATGGGGTTGAGAATTGGGCAGTCCTAGAATCACAACTGGAGCAGGTAAGAGTATCTCACGGTGTCTTCAATAGTAGTAGCCAAATCCAGATCCATAGCCAGAGCCACATCCATAGCCGCAGCCATAGAGAGAGCGTGAACCATAACCATAGCCACAGCCATAGCCACAGCCCAGGCCACGGGAGCCACAGCCATAGTAGGAGCCATAGCCACAGCCCAGGCCACGGAAGCCACAGCCATAGTAGGAGCCATAGCCACAGCCCAGGCCTCCATAGCCATAGCAGCCATAGCCTCTGCCGCCATAGTAGTTTCCGTAGTAGCCACACATGGTGTTGGTTGTTGAGGTTGTTCTTGAGTGGAGAGGAGTGTAGGAGACTTGTGTCTGGATGCTTCTGCCTGAAGAGAAGGCCTTTTATATATCCTCAGTGTGGGTGTGACTGACCATGGACTTATGTCATTGGCTATATTTCCAAAGCAATTTGAATAATTAGTTTATTTTAAATCTGGCATTGAAGCCATTTCCTGTGGTTTAGCCACAGCTGAACCACCCATGAGTCCTTAATATGAATCAATGTACCATCATCATCTAAATACTATTCAGACCAAATCTGTAGATTACTGTTTTGTATCAAGGTCTTATAGCAGGAAATGACTGTTTTTAAATACACAGACTGTGAAGTGTTTCAGACAATAAAAGATTGGTTTTGCTTTTATTTTATACAATGGGTCATCTTTAGCTCTTCCATACATCATTCTGCAGGGTCTCAAACCCTCTTACATACCCTTGAGGAGTCTCTTCATGTATTTAAGTAAAGCTTTATCATTAGCATACATGAAGTCCCAAGGCAAGAGTTTAATCTCTGGAAAACAAGCATGAGAAGCTTAATAGTTTTGAATTTTTATCAATACCTCATTTTTGTCCTGTTTTTGAAACACCAGATTTTTCCACCTATTTTGAGTTTATCATCTAAACTCATTTCTTATTGGTTATTTTATTTATTTACATTTCAAATTGTTATCCCCCTTCCCAGTTTCCCCTCCACAAACCCCCCTATCCCTCCTCCCTCACCCTGCCTCTATAAGGGTGCTCCCTCAACTGTCCACGCACTCCTGCCTCAGTGCCCTAGCTTTCCCTTATCCGGGGTCATCAAGCCTCTACAGGATCAAGGGGCTCCCTTCCCAGTGATGCCAGATAAGGCAGTCCTTTGCTACATATCCAGCTGGAACCATGGGTCCCCCGCCCATGTCTACTCTTTGGTTGGTGGTTTAGTCCCTGGAAACTTTCGGGAATCTGGTGGGTTGATATTGTTGTTCTTCCTATGGGGTTACAAACCCCTTCAGCTCCTACAGTCCTTACCCTAACTTCTCCATTAGGGTCCTGGCTCTCTGAATTCATAAAAGAAATGTTAGATTTACATTTTATTCTCCAAGCTTAATTTTCATAGACTTGCTTCTTTAAAATTAAAAAGTTTATTGCTATGTTCCGTCTCAAAGGTAAACATAGGCATTTCTTGATCTTAAAAAATAATACTGACAGAGCTACATTTTCATTAAACAAAGTAGAATTTTATCAAAAAACTAAAAGGGATATATATATATATATATATACATACATATATATATATATATATATATAGAGAGAGAGAGAGAGAGAGAAAGAGAGAGAGAGTGTATGTGTGTATATGTGTGTGTATGTGTTATAATATCAGACACACAAAACTTAGAACCAAATACTAGATAATGTTTACAAGTTTCTTGACCATGACAGGAGAAAAAGCTCCTTAGTTCAACTTCAACAAATGTTATTACATGACAGATGAAGGTGTTCCACTCAAACTCCAGCATACCACTGCACAGCACAGTCCACATCAGGAAGTGTTTAATGTACAGCTAAAGTTCTAATTTATGTTGAGAGTTTCTTAAAGTACAAAATAGATGTTTTATTTTCTAATAGAAATGACAAAGTGAGGTATAATTTGGTTCATCACAGAAATAAACCATTTACTC
Organism: Tokudaia tokunoshimensis; assembly: GCA_036184795.1. Classification (NCBI taxonomy): domain Eukaryota; kingdom Metazoa; phylum Chordata; class Mammalia; order Rodentia; family Muridae; genus Tokudaia; species Tokudaia tokunoshimensis. The sequence continues at coordinate 76,021,892 of BTHU01000015.1, forward strand.
ATTTATACAGTTGTACATTACAAATATATTACTTCATTTGTATAATAAAAGTAAAGTTAATTCATCTGTAAAGAGATACAGGATAATATTAGATAATATATGACAGATAATCTACAAAGTCATACAATTCTGCCTGTGTCTAACACAAGAATTTTAGAATATTAATGAGCTGAGAACAATTTACATAGTTACTATGACATCATAAAATCTCATTATGGAATTTATATTTGACCTTTTAATGAGGAAGGTCTTAAAACTATTTCAAAATCTAGCATTTAACACATATAATTTGTGAAAAGGTTGACTGTACAGGAATCTTGGCCATAGAAGCTTCACTGTGCCTTATGAAATATAAGATTTATGAGAGTTTTGTTGGCAATGTTTCTTGTAGTTTATGCAAATAGATTCTACAGAATCAGCCTTACTCATGACTGGCCATGCCTTCTTGTAAAGGACTGCATGATTATGTGAAAATGATAATGTTCAGACTCAGGGAAACATCCTCTTCTATACCATAGACATCTTCTCTTGGCACCATGATCTACGGTAATGACTAAGGAGATTGTGGGTAGGATGGGCTTGGCTGTGACTATGGCTATGACTACAGAGGCTATGGAGGAAGTAAGTGCAGTTGCTGCTGTTCATCCTACAGTGTCATGTGCTATTCCTGTGGATTCCACTGATAAACCAAATTTAAAGATCTGAATTTGCTGCATTTGAGTGTTATGAACATGGATGGCCTTGTTCATCTTATACAGACTCTTCTTATTTTTAGCTCTACAAACATATATCCATTTATACTTCAGTTTGTGTGAGTGAGGGTATTTACATGACAATCCAATGGACTGGGTCAGAGACACAAGCAGTTGTGGGACACCCAACATGGGTGTCAGAAACTAAATTCTGGTCCTCTATGAGAATAATTCTTGTTTCTTAACCACCACAGAGACATCTCCAAGCCTCTAAATAATAATAGTATTTTAATTATTATTTAGTTTTGGCATTGCAACAAAATTACACCATTTTCCTTTTTGTTTTCCTCTCCCACCAAAAATCCCATGTACCATGTCCCATTTGTCTTTCAAATTTATGGCCTCATTTTTTTAATTGTGTGTGTGTGTGTGTGTGTGTGTGTGTGTGTGTGTGTGTGTGTGTATGTGTGTGTGTTTCTAAATAGTTAAAGCTAACTTTCTCAGCCTGTGTAGCATTATCCTATCATTTGTATATATGTTTTCAGGGATGACTGCTGGGTATTGAATAACTGATATGCCTTTCACTGGGGAAGACTATTTCTCCTGCTCTCAGATACCTTAGTTGCCTGTAGTTTTTCGCATAGGGTTGAGGTCTCCTGAGCTTTCCATGTTGTATTAATTTTGTCTACTGTTGTCTTTGTTCAGCTAATGTTTAAGCAACCATGCCAGTAAGAATTCATTGGTATAGTTTCTGACATAACTAGGACATAAAATCTCAAGCAAACTCTCTGATGCTCTGGCTCTAACAATCTTTCCATAAACTCTTCGGCAATATTCAACAAGTATAACTAAGTCTTGTGAACATCGAATGTAAGAAGCCCAATGCCTAAACCCAGTTAGTATTCACATCCTACTTTAATTGTTCTCTGAGTAACTGATACTCTACAAAGTAAATATCCTAGCCTACAGCCTTCCTGTTCTTTATAGCTCTATTTCACTTATAAGTTGAATCATGGTCCAAAATGTATATTCTTAGACATTTTTAAATCCTTTATTTCTTGTATCAGTGAATTGGTCACAAGTAGATTTCATTTTAAAGCAATATTAAGTTATTTATCATTTATATTACATCCTCAATCAAGCCATCCATGGCTGGTTAGTCACCAACAAGAACCCAGAATCATTCTACATCATTGCCTCATGCTTTATGCACCCTCATATACATGTTGATATTCAGAAATGGTGACACTCAAGAGATAAGGATATAACCATTAGTTATATCTAGTTAAATAGTATCTTGCACGAAGTTCAACTTCCTTTTAGCTAGGTTAGAACTGTCTCAGTTGTTTTCAATGGCACAACAACCACTGGAATCTCAATACACAGAGACAAGTAAGTGGTTTATTATGCCTTGCTTACTTCTGTCATTTCTCTATTTCTCTAGCAAAAGAACTCATTGCATAGCAAGGCACCTGTATACTTAGTGAGGCTGGGACATAGCCACCTAGTTCTTCTATTGGGAACAATATTTCAGTCAACTTTAAAGAAATTCATATTCTTCTGAGTTCTTCTGTGATGAAAACAGGGCTGCTTTACTATCTTATTGTGGTGTTCTTGACCTGGCTAATGGAATTGGGGAGACGAATGTTCATTTCTAAAGCAACAATGAAGAGTCATGCTTCTGACTATCTCATACACGATGCTAAGAACACCTCAGATGTAAATAACACATATTTTGGAACACCTAAGTATTTCAGGAATGCATTAATTAATTTTGGAAATAGGCAACAGTCAAGTTAGAAAATATGTTTACCTCCCACTTGGAAGAAATCCTATTTTATTATCTCACAACTGATTAAAAATATTTCTGTACAAAAAGATTTTCCTCCAGAGTACCTATATTTTTTTGGAGGCTTTCTTCAAACTAAACTCTTGTGCTTGTTTTTCCATCATTCCAGCTGTTGTCCATAGCAAGCATTTTAAAATTCTAATTAAAATGATCATGTTGACTCTGAACTGATTCACAGTCTGTCCTATGAGATAAGCAACACTCCTTAACTATGAGATGTTCTCGTTTTTCCTGTAAGATACCTGTTTCATTGTAGTCATCTGAACAGAATTCGTAACTCTTACATGTAATCATGGCCTCCAAGTGATAACTCTAGGCAATTTTGTGAGCATAATTCACCCCATGTGGAATGATTATGGCAGCAGAAAACTCTACATCTTCGGAGTTTAACAAATACCATCACAGACCTATCAGCAGTGTTTAACACAAGGATGCCTTCCCTTTCTCTGAGGAATCTAAAACTATGAAAGTCAAGCCACTGTCAAATAGATTAAACAGAATATATTAACCAAGGAGCGTGAAACAGGAAGATGAACCCTACATAGGATGATGTATCCAACACACTCGGTAGTGCCTATTCGTCTCGTTCCAGACCCAAGACTCAGTTTTTACAAAGCAAAGAGAGAGTCAAAGGCTGCTACACGAGATCATCTCAGCAATCCAGATCTGGGAGATAAGTGAAAATTTAGAGAAACGCCATGCATATGAAGTTGATATAGTATGAAAAACAAAAGCAGAAAGCGAGTCACTTAACATCAAGATGTCAAGTTCCATCCTGTGCTAGAAATTGTTATGATTTCATCATTCTTTGTAGCTGAAAAGAATTTTAATTGCATAGATGTGCCACAATTTTTTCGTCCTTCTGCTTATTGATAGGCATCTGTGCAGATTCTATTGTGAACCATGCTACGACACATTTTAAATTATTTTTCATAAAGAAACAGCACAAGGTAAAACCACACAAAAAACATTTACAAGAATATACTGATTTAATTAGGAAATGTCAATCCTTTAGTATCTCATAAAAATAGAATATGTGTGGTTAAAATGTCTAGATACCACATCTTCACATAAGTAGTTTGCTTTATTTTCTTCTTAAATTCCTTAAATTGTGTCAAATAATTTTCTATAACTTGTCTGTAATTTGGTGCAGATTTTTAAATATAAGGACTAATAACTCAAGTCACACAATTTAGTCATGAGACTGCTAAATGAAAGGAAAGAAAGTGCATGAAGCCTATGAGAATTCCTTGTTTAAACAATCATGATAGTAAGGTTGTTTCTTAATATAGATAGAATGAATTATGAGAGATGCCTTTACTGTGGTTTGTCCCATCCACTGACAGGGCATTATAGTGATGGACAGATACAGCACTCAGACACTGCTACCCTAAATTCTTAAAGGAACAGTCCACTTTCAGATTATGTGTTATTGTGGTAATATGGTGTCCTGGGCTATGGTGGCCCATGTTTTTGTGGCCTAGGATATAGTTGCAGTTGTAACTATGGATATGGTATCCTGAGCTATAACTATGGCTGTGACAGATATGGATACAGCTATTGTAGCCTTTGCTGGTATAGGAGATATAAGACCTTATGATTTTACTGAGAAAAACCTAAGAATACTCCAGAACTTATCTGTTTCCTGATATCATGCCTGGGCCCTTCTCTTAGTTTATTTTAAATATCCATCTTGACTTGGGAAGAAAAAGAACATTTTAAACACTTCATCCATCATGTCAATTAAATATAATCATGCAGAAAGTCTAGTTTTATTAAAATATAATTATTCTTTTGCTATTGTTATGTTACTATTGTTACTCTAGACAGAATGTGCTTGCTCAACATTCCTCAAATGAGACTTGCTCATTAATTTCAATAAAAAATTTAACATTGACAATTATTGTCCTTGTGCTGTAACATAATGCTTATAACATTTCTTATGTGTAAACCTATAACATAGCACTCTCCACATGAAGAGAAGCACAAAAACTTACATCTGAGAATACGTTAATCCGGAAATTTGTTTTTAATGAAACTGTAATTGCTTCAGTTATTTACACTAATCATATTAAAATATTATACCATATGATAAACTCTTAATTAATGAGTAAAATCCTACAACACACTTGGTACACAGGACCACACACATGCAGTTCAGAACTTGGCTGTTTGTTTTATTGAAAATGTACATTTTAGAACTGAAGGCCATGATTCATTATGCTTCCCCTTAAATATTTCAGTTTGCAACACTCTCTATAGTCTAGCACAGATATTAAAACCATATTCTGTATCATATAATGTAAAGTCAGTCACCCCAATAATTTTGTCTTTAAAAGTCTCTAGTAATTGCCACCCCATTAACACATGGAAGTGTCAGATATAAAATGTCACATTGCCATTTCCATCTTACAGTGATTTTGCATTTTATGTTCAAAGCTGTTCTCTTGAAGATACAAAAACTTTATTGTGTTGAATATAGCTTTCTTCTAGATCAAAAAACACATTTATCACAATCTCAACCTAAACTTCTTAAGACTACTTTGAATTAACATGTTAATATTTTATGATCTTTCACATGAAATTATGAACTTTCTCCAAATGATTGATAGAGATCTTCCAGTTTTGGAATATAAATGTGATGTATATTGCAAACTATTAATAGTGAAACATATGTGTGGCCAGTGAAAATGTCAAATTTATATTAATTTTAAATTTAAATTATGAGTCAATAAAAATATTTATGGACTTCCATAAAATATTTGAAGTTGTGTCACATTTTCTTATCATATGAAACATTAAAATACTATATGCATGTGTAATAATATTATTCTTTTAAATACCTGTCTACAAAGACAACACAGTCCAACCACTGTGACAGAGACATACAATAATTCTAAGAACAAAAGCCATTCTCAATGAAGTGCTCCTGGTTCAGTACCAAGGACAGTTCACATATGCCATAAAGTGTGTTTGTTTTTCTAGATGAAACAGAGGAAAATAAACCAATTAACTAATTAGTGCAGGGTATACTTATATGCTTTTCATGCTTTCAAATTAGAAGCATGCTAGAAGCATACCTATTAAAATGTTTTTGCATTTATCTCTCCCTGGGGCCTTGATGATTTTGTCCAAATTGTCTCTGCTCAGATCTGAATCCTTGCAAGAGCAGGCTAGGAAGAAAATAAATTAATAAACATTGGACAGTATAAGATTTATCAATATCATAGAAAAATATAGAACGCCAATTCTCTTCATCCTATATTCCTTGGGCTAAGGGTGCTAAAGATGTTTGATGTTTTCAATGTAAGAATCATAATATACACTTAACTGAAAATGGTTCTATGGAAATAAATACATCTAGATTTAGAAAGACAAGTGCTGCGAGTGTTCTGTCATACATGGATCCTAGAATATATGAATATACATGTATATATAATATATATTTATATATACATACACACATATATGTGTGCATATATATGTATATATGTGTTTATGCATGTATATGTGTATATGTATGTGTTTATAAAGCTATGTATAGAGGAGAGTAAGAGTCGTTAAATTAGAAATGGAATAGTAAGAAATAAAAAAAATATTTTAACATGAGAGAAAAAGAAAAAAAACCTGTTATACAGGAAGCATGAAGGTGGAAAGATGGCTGATGGCTTTGAAAAGAAAGTGGGCAAATGGGAAAAGATGGAGGCAGGGAATGGAGTGGAAAGTAGAAGCATAAGAACAAACTATATTGAGCAATGATACAATCAATCTCAGTACTCTGTCACTAATTTCAAGAGTAATAAAAAGACTAGTGTTATCTCTTTGAAATAAAATAAAATTGCTTTGTGAGCATAGTTTGAAAAGTATCATTGAATCTCTCCTCTGGTCTTCTGTAATGTCTTTCTTGGAGGTATAGATTTATAGCTTCCATGAAAATGCAATTTTTAAATAAAATGAAACATTTTATTTCCATCATTTCTTCGGTTGCAAGGTACAACTTTGGAATGATGAGGAGGGTGCTGGTATTTTATAGTAAAACCAAGAAAAATATCAACATGAAAAATGCATATAGTATTTTGGGGTCTGATGTTTCAGAATGCTAGATTTAGATTTTAGTCAAGTTTTGTTAGTCAGTGGTAATGTAAAGTTTTAAACATTAAATAGATCAAAACCCCTAAAACTGTTAATTTCATATATTTTAGTAAAATTCCCATAAAATATGATTGACAAAAGTATTTTTTATAATATTTAAAGAAAATTATTTACATTTACATATTTAAAGACAGGAGATTTACTTAATAGACCACTAAAATATTATAGAGCATACCATGATGAATGGAGGAAAACTCAGGAGAGCTCAACTGTACACACACACAAAAGAATATGATTAAGGGATGCTGAGAGCAGGAGAAGTAGTCTTCTCCTGGAAGAGCACTGCAATTGGTTATCCAGTAACAAATGGCTTCCCCTGAAAACATACACAAAAGTAACATCACACAGACTGAGAAGGTTATATTTAGGAATATGTATATTTAAAACACACACATATTTATTGACGATTAATAAAAGAAGATCAAATGAATTTGAAAGAGAGGAAGGGGACTATACGGAACAGTTCAAAGGGAGGTTATAAAGGAAAAATGATATAATTGTATTAATATCAGAAACAAAAAAAGGAAACAAAAAAGGGAAAAAGAAAATTATAATTTTTCATGTGTTAACTTGTACAATAAAATCGAACTGAATACATGTACCCCAAGCATAATTCTTGATATGCTATTGATTGAAGGGGTGTGCATGCTATAACAGTTAGAGCAGAGTCATAACGAAAGACCTCAGAAAGCAGACTACGTAACCACATACCCCATGGGTGGGTGATAATTGTGCTTATTGTACTTTATAACTCTGGTCAGCTGAAGGTCTGTAATACAGCCTGAAACTTTTCACAGGATGAATAATGAATATTTTTAGATGCTACCACACACTTGAAGTCACCTGAGAAAATGAATAGGAATTTTGTATGTCTCAAATGTAGACACATTTAATTGTTGATAAATCTTCCATAGTTTCCTGTACACACAGTCCTTGCACACAGCTCTTTTTAGGGTGTGATTAGATACTGTTGTGGGTTTGAAAAGTACAAAATGTGGTATATTTACACAATGGAATACTACTCTGCAATTAAAAGCAATGAATTCACGAAATTCCGAGGCAAATGATCAGAACTTGAAAATATCATCCTTAGTGAGGTAACCCAATCACAAAAGAACACACATGGTATGCAGTCGCTGATAAGGGGATATTAACCCAGAATCTCGGAATACCCTAGACACAATTCACATATTAATAGATTTCCAAGAAGATGGAGGGAGAGACCCCTGGTCCTGGAAAGACTGGATGTAGGGGAATGCCAGGACAGAGAAGCGAGAGGGGGTTGAATGGGGAAAGAGGGAGGGAAGGGGGCTTATGGGACTTTCGGGGAGGGAGGAAACGGGAAAGGGGAAATGATTTTGAATGTAAATAAAAAAAACTTAGAAAATAAAATAAAATTTAAAAAAAAAAGAAAAGTACAAAATGCGTGAAAGAAATGAAAGCTCTCTGACAGACTGTATGTGACGTAGTACTCCAAATTGGAAAATATTGAAGATGAAATATGTGACTTAAAAATTCAATAAAACTACTTATGAAAATGTGGAGTGAGAAAAGAAACTTAAAAGAGAAAAAGAAAGAATTAAAAGAAAACAAACCAACATAAGGAGGAGGCTACCTCAGGGTTAAACTATGTGTACATATGGGTACATCAAGGGAACTGGCCAGCACTGAGGAACATTCATTTTATTTTGAAGTCTTGCAATGTAATGTATAGCTGATTATTTATTATTTATTTATTTATTCACACTTTTCCTCCTTTAAGACATGACTCACATCTTAAAATATTTTCACATTCTTTGTCTACATAGCAACTTAAATAAGCAATCTTCCAAAGTGGTATACTTAATTCTTCAAGTAATATTGCGAGTAACCATAAGAACTTCAGAGAGATCTAATTGATTGTAATAACCTATAGCTAAAAATAAAGAGAAAATTCAGCAATTTTCCCCCACTGTCTGCTTTGATAGTAAAGATATTCATACTAAGTATAATTGCAAATTATGTAACTCAACCCAAAAACAAATTCATCAATTTCCACATTACTTATTTACACATTCATCCTCGGAGAGGCAGTGTTCTTTTCTCCGCAATATCCTACTACTGTCCTTTATCAGTAAACTCTACTACTCTACAAAGTGAACATTAAATAGTGACTAACAGCCCTTGCAACAGAAGTAGAAATGGTGTAAAAAAATACCCACTCTTCCTTACACTTTCACTAAACTTTACAATCAAGAATTTATAGGAATCAGGATTAATCCTGACGTCCTTTTGATTATATTTACCTGCCTGTGGTGAGTGGTTTTAGAAAAATATCCCAAACATGCTGTAAAACCTTACGACTTCTAAAAATCATGATTCCTCTAGACTTTTGCAACAGCTATGCATGCATTTATCCTGTTCTGCTGATGAATCTTTTATGATTTTATCGTTAGTTGACAATGAGCACATAACCCAAAGGCAAAGATGTTCTAAGTAATTCCTTCCTGAAAAATGCCATAGAAAGGGAAGAAACTGTGCAGAGCTGTCAAATACACAACCCCACTCAGCTTCATTCAGTTAAATGGATATCTCAGTCCCCATTTTAACACAAAATCTGTATGTGAATGGCACCAGTAAAGAATGTCTCATATATTAAATTGATTGAATTAACGTTTATTACTTATCATGTTCTCCCCTTAATGAGGGTCTACAATTCCCGTTAGTGAGAGATCCTCCTTTTTGTCTCATGGGATTTATCTTCCATTTCCAGAGGAAGGCCAAGTAAGACAAGAGCCAGACCTTGGCACTCATATCTGTTTTCCACTGGAATCCCTATTTCTGATCATTTCTATCATTGGTCTCTTTCTCTTTATGAGACATCTCTACCTCATAATTGCTGAAATAGTGACAAGATTTTAAAATGAGTATCTTGAGCTGACTTAGAAGGTTTCCTTCTACTCCCTCACAGTACTCCCCAAAACTGCTTTTGTGCTGCGGAAAATGAAAAATTATCAAAACCCTTACCTAGATGAGGCGACTGAGAGCTAATTAATTACCTGACAGAGGTGTGCAACAGTGATAAAACTTTTGTAGAAATCACCTACTTTTGGATTGGATTTGAGGCCAATTCCCCAGGAAGGAAGTCATGCCTCATTCCCTACAACTTAATAATGAGCTCAGAACTGGAAAGATCAGTATGGTCATTGTTTTACAAAAAGATCATGTTATCAAACCACTTCTTGACATCTATGATTATACCTACTTAAATATACATACCTAAAGATCTAAAGATAGAATCCACTTATAGATGAGGCCTCTGGGTATGAGTTACCTCACTGTTAACATAATTTTAAAGAAATGTTTTGTTGAACTAAGTAGAGAGCTATCAAATGTTATAAAATTGCCAAGAAATATTTTTCAAAATCTTCTCTCTCTCTCTCTCTCTCTCTCTCTCTCTCTCTCTCTCTCTCTCTCTCTCTCTCTCTCTCTCTCCCTCCCTCCCTCTCTCTCTCTCTCTCTGTCTTTCTCAGTTCATTTGATTTTAATGAGGTTCATCCTTGTTACCAGAATCTGAGAACTATTTTTTTGAATCTGGCGGACACTGCTTTAGATACTCAAATGGAGAAAATGGCCATCATTCTTCTGTGATCCATCAGTACCCAACAGTTCATCAGGAAACAAGCACCCCACAGACTATTACAACTCTTAAAATAACCAAAAGATATATCTGAATGTAATATGAGTCCTATCCAAAAAAAAGCCTACAAAATATGTTTTGAAGTCTTTGTGGAAAGTTTAACATGAATTAAATTTTAGAGGATGCCAAGATCTGTTAAAATTCATTGGTGCAGAAATGGATTTATGGATATGCATATATATGAAACTCCTTTTGTAATAAAATACTGATAAGAAAATTGTATCACAGAAAGGGTTGATCTTAAAAATTACACAGGAATAGGGAAAGTCGATGGCAGAATATTGACACTTAATAAATCTTGAGTCTGTTTGTGAAGCTCCACAATTTAATATAGTCTTATGCATGCATAAAGTAGTCCTTAATAGAGCATAGGGTCACACACAGAAAGTCTGCAATCTGGATGTATATGTGTATAATTATACATACACACAAGTATAATGCAATAAGGAATTATAAAACTAATATACATTATAGCATTTACATTTTCTTTTTACCTCAAGGCCCTCTTACTTTCCGAAAAAGATTTCTTTCAAAAATTCTACAATCTAATCCTAAGAAGATCATGGGCTCACATGAAAAATATTAATAAATTACCTAAAAACTTGCTGTATTATTGTAGACAATAAGTACTTATTGAATAAATTATGGTTAATTACAATGAAAAGGTTTTAGTTCTAAGTAATGGGAAAATTAGACTTCAATGATATAAGCTTTCTTTTTTATTTATTTTTTATTAGATATATTCTTTATTTACATTTCAAATGTTGTCCCCTTTCCTGATTCCCCCTCCCCCAAAAATCCCATAAGCCATCTCTCCTTCCCCAATCAACCGTCCCCCACTTCCCTATCTTAGTATTCCTTTACACTATGGCATGGTATAAGCTTTCTTACGAACGTTAAACAAAATAGAACAAAATTTCATGTTAATGCACAATGAAATGTATCCATTCAGTGGCACGTGTGTGTGTGTGTGTGTGTGTGTGTGTGTGTGCATGTGCGTGCGCGTGCATGTGTGTGTATGTGTGTGTGTGTGTGTGTGTTTGTGTGTGTGTGGTTTTATTGGTTATTTCCATCTACATTATATAAGATCTTACAAAAATACTTTGGTGTGCTCTCCTTTTTATTATTATATGCATTGCTTTTGACATGTGGATCTGGAACAGTTCAGTAAAGCTTTTCTATACTTCATTCATCTTAAACAGAATCTGGATCACAGCTTCCTGTCTTCACGGGAAGCAGATTTTTGAAACAATATTGAGATAGATCAAACAAGCACAGTCTCCTCCTGTGCCACCATGGCTTATCATGCACATGAGCTCGTACACATGAGTTCATACACATGAGATCATACACATGAGCAGACATTGCTATAGTCCAGTCACCATAGCTACTATCAAAATCAAGACAATTTCAGAAAATACAGCCGAGTGGCCCTATCTATGACTTCACATCAACCTCAATTTGACTTGAAATTTGAAAATTAGTTACTGACACAAGTATGTACAAAAAAACTGGCCATGTAATTTAAAGTGACTGACCTGAAGAGGTTCATTTTCATCTTGTAAGATTAGTTATGTATATAATATGAGGTTTCTTGGGGGTAGTTTACACTTGTTCAATTTTGTATATATTTGTGGTCTTGCTTTTTTCTGTAATAACCTTTTTTATACTTACTCTTAGTTTTACTGTGAGAACTTGATCAGGTTTTAGTGACTTTCTCATTTGCATACTACTTATCATTTAATTAATAAAACATTGTCTTAATATAAACTAGGTTTTAAATGTAAAGTGCCTATCATAGTTTTGAACATTTGCCTACCCTTTCCTTTATGGTGACATTTTAATATATTGGGAATTTTGGAGGTATGATCTAGCTAGGATTAAGTGAAGAGGGGCATGCCTTTGAAGATCATGACAGACTCCAAGGCCACTCCTCTTTCTGCTTCCTGCCTGCAATGAAATAAAAAGCTATGCATGGTTCCACTTCCATAATGTTCTGAGATGCCAAACCTTTTAAGTTCAGACTGCATTTTAGAGAACCTGACCAAAGTTTGAACTCAGATAAACTAACAGGCTGGTACTTAGCATTAGTTTCCAAGTTGCTCCCCAACAAAACTTGAGCCTAGCTCCAGTTTCTAGGCGAACCCCAACAAGACCAGAGTTTCCGGTTACACCCTTAAGAAGACCAGTGTCTCCAGGTTATTCCTCCAACAAACCTGTACCCTCAGGCTACAAGGTCACCTTCACACCCTGCCTAATGACCACCAATGCAGAGTGGAGCAGAAGTTAGGATTATGATATGACTCCCTGCACAAGCAAATTATGTTAAAGGCCATAGTGGCTTTCCAATTACATGCTTGCACACATATTCTCTGCTTGCTGCTTACTACAAAGCCTTGCCCCAATAGACATTTAGGGCTCCCCAACCCCAAAACCCTCCTGCGTGATGGCAGTGGGTTGAGTGGGGTCCCTAGGTAGCTCAAATAGAATAAAGACCTCTTGTAAGTTGCATCTGATTGGCTCCTGTGTGTTTTGGGGGGACTACTAATATTTCCCTAGCACTACAGTTCTACTTAAGCTCATAAGACCAAGAGGCCATGACTGAATCTTCTGAAATTGTCAGCCAGAATACACAGTTCTTGAGCTAGAGAGATGGCTCTGCAGTTAAGAGCAATTGGGAGTTCAGTTCCCACCACCCACATTGTTCAACTCACAACTGCCTGTAATGGCAACTTCACAGAATCCTATGCACACAAGTAGCAGAAGTTCACACAACCGTACATTCATACATGTGAATAATTTTTTAAAAAAAAATCACACTCAAAATAAGCAGTTACTTTCATTACCTTTTTCTGTTATGAATTTGGTCACAAAAAATACAAAAACAGAAATTTAAGAAAATCAAATTACTTCAAACACCTCATAAATAATAAATACTACATTTTTGGGGGGTTTCTAACCCCATTGTGTGTTTCAGGTACTATGAGGATTAATATTCCATACTCTAATGCAAATATATAGAGGGATTCATCTAATACCTTAGCATTAGAAGCTTGTAATTAAATCACTTTAACAAGCTACTCTGAGAATAACAACACTTAAATGTCTCTGTGACTTAGTGACAACCTCTAGCACACAGTGCTACAAGAGAGAAAGTAAAACAGTAAGAAGCAAAATCATAGTGATAAACAGGAACTAACATATCTTAAAGGTGGACAGGTTATATTTCATCTTTTGTAAGTACCATTTTCAGAAGAAAATGATGTTTTATAGTTATGGAGCATAAAGAAGTATGTAGTGTTAATTATTTGCATTATTTGGGAACACGAGTTATTAGAGCTATGCAACTTTGTACACACACCTATCAGCCAAGATTCACTGTCCAAACAATGGCATTTTGTCTAAAGCTTCCATTTTGATAAAGCTGTATCAATAAGTGATAGAGAATTGGGTTTTGAACAGTAACATATACTTACTAAAATTGTGATTAGCAGTATATCTTTAAATAAACTTGATTGTAATTATATTTTAATACAAAAATGAATGAATTAATAACTTACAATAAAAATATAGAATGATTCACCTTCATGTTTGTGATGGCATTGTTTGACTAATCTGAACTGTAAGGTTCTTAGAGCTCATGCATGTGCAATATACATTTCCCAGGTCCTGCATCAGGTTCTCATTGAGTCTGATGAAGAAGCTTTCTTGCTAACTGAATGATGCTTGGCTTCTGAACCTTTGTGCTACTTTGGTACCTCTGTGATTCCGGATCTCTCATCATAGACTTCTCATTTTCAAAAAAATTCTTTTTTTTTTTTTTTTTTTTTGGTTTTTCGAGACAGGGTTTCTCTGTGTAGCCCTGGCTATCCTGGAACTCACTCTGTAGACCAGGCTGGCCTCGAACTCAGAAATCCGCCTGCCTCTGCCTCCCAAGTGCTGGGATTAAAGGCGTGCGCCACCACTGCCCGGCTCAAAAAAATTCTTATTCAGCAGGTTCTCCAAATTTTTCCTCAGCATCTTAATCTATATTCATGTGAATATTGGAATCAGACATATAGATGCTGACTGGAAATGCCAACTTCATCCCTATGTACATGAAAAATACAACTCAGTATTTCCAGGGACTACTCATTTGTAGTAGACAACACTAATCACTACTTTAAAAAACTAGTTAACACCCAACCCGTTCTGTATTAGAGACTCAGGAGACATTACCTGACATAAAATTCATTGAATCTGTCTCTCCCCATACCTGATCCTCCTTCTTTCTGTCTCCCACCCAGTTTGCTTCCCCTTCTAACTCCTGTTATTATTTTGTTCCCTTCTAAGTGGGTTTGAGGTATGCACACTTGGGCATACCTTCTTTTAAAGCTTCCTATTGTCTGTGAATTGTATTATGGGTATTCTGAACTTTTTGGCTAATATCCACTTATTAGTGAGTAGATACTATGCATGTTCTTTTGGGTCTGGCTTACCTATTCAGGATGATATTTTCTAGTTCCACCCATTCGCCTGCAAAATTCATGATGTCCTCATTTTTAATAGATGAATAGTATCCCATTATGTAAATGAACTGCATTTTTTTGTATCCATCCTTTTGTTGAGGGACATCTGCCTTGCCTTGGGGAGAGACATGAGAGATACCCAAAGGGCCAGGAGAATGAATCAAAATAGGTAGCAGTGGGGGTTAGGGAGTAGGGGAACCCCTAGAAAGTCACAGAGACCTGGGATGTGAGAGGCTACCAGGACTCAATGGGGATGGCATTAGTCAAAATGCCCAACATTGAGAGGATGAAACAGGAAGAGACCACCTCCAGAAGATAGACAAGGCTTCTACTTGAGGCAGGGGACCACCCATCCATTTTCAAAAAACTGTAACTCAGAATTGTTGCTCTCTAAAGGAAATATAGGGACAAAAACAGATCAGAGACTGAAAGAAAGGTCACACAGACACAGGCCCAACTTGAGATACACCAAATCCTGACATTATTATGGAGGCCATATTGTATATACAGACAGGAGCCTGGCATGGCTGTCCTCTGAGAGAGTCTATCAGGAACCGACTGAGACAAATGCACATATATACAGCCAACCATTGGATTGAGGTCTTGGACCAATATGGAACAGTTAGAAGAAAGACTGAAGAAGCTGAAGAGGATTGAAACCCCATAGTAGGAACAACAGTGTCAACTAACCCAGATCCCTCAGATCTCCCAGGAGCATACATGGACTGGTTTGTGGCCCTTGGCACAGGTGTAGCAAAGGACTGCCTTATATGGCCTCAGCGGGAAAGGATACACGTAATCCTGTGGAAAATTGATAACTCGAGGAAGAGTGATGCTGGTGGGTTGAGGTGGGAGTGGGGGATGGGGGAGCATGATCTCAGAGGGGTAGGGGATAGGTGAGATGGAGTGAAAACTTTAGGAGGGGGATTGGAATGGGGGCAAATTTTGAAATATAAATAAATAAAATAATTTAATAAAGAACTCATCTCACAAAGACAACACAAATCAAAAAGAGAAAATATAAAAAAGGAAAGGAAAAATGAAGCAAGGAAGGGAAAGGAAAGGAAAGAGAAATGAGAAGAGAAGAGAAGAAGTGAGGGGAGGGGAGGGGAGGGGAGAGGAGAGGAGAGGAGAGGAGAGGAGAGGAGAGGAGAGGAGAGGAGAGAAGAGGAGAGGAGAGGAAAGAAACAGAAGAATCTTCTGGTGGAGTATCAGGAATATTTGAAGCAAAATAATATAAGTAGGAAAATACTATTTTAATAAATTGTACTGTATGAATAAAACAGGTCATATGTCTTCCATAAACTAAAAGTAAAGAGTAATATAATACTAGATAAGCTGGTGAAAAGGGAACCAGAATTTTAAGCCAGCTATCTCATTATTTGACTATAGAATCGTGACACAGAAACACAATTATTTCAGTTATGCAGCCTATATATGCAGTAATTCACATAACTTGTGGTGTTTTCTGAAACATAGTGAAGAGACATGTGATAATACCTGTGGTTCTACCTACCAAACATCTCAGTGTATAAAAGGCTCTTACCAGATGGTTACACCCAGACTCAGACTCAAAGAACATACTACCAGTCCATTACTGAACTGTGTACTCCTGACACCATGTGTTACTATGGAGGATACTATGGAGGCCTGGGCTATGGCTATGGTGGCCTAGGCTATGGCTATGGCTGCGGCTATGGCTGTGGCTATGGCTGTGGCTATGGAGGCTGTGGTAGCTATGGTTATGGTTGTTGCCGCCCACTGTGCTGTAGAAGGTACTGGTCCTGTGGCTTCTACTGAGGGGTTTCGACATCTGCTCAGTCTATTGGGCATAACCTGCTATCTTACTGGAAGACACATCAGTTCATATCAGGAATTCTTAAATATCTTTCAAAATTCCAGCATTATACTCAACTCTGAGGAAGATGAATGAAAAGCAGCATTTCTATCTCAATCCTCATCTCAAGGTGGAATGTGTGACAGCTAGCAGAGTGCTTTAGAATCCTTATAATAATGATTATAATGAGATTCTGTGGGGAAATTAACTTGTGCGTGAAGACATATGATTATGAATAAACCATTTCTTTGAAAATATTCCCTTCCTGCTCTTTTATTAATGTCTACAGGTTTGCGATATGTGTTTATTTATATGTGTCTGCTTTATCACTCATATGAAACTGAATAAATGAGAGAAGAGTAAAGACAAGAGAATAAGAAAGAAGGGGAGAATCAGGGGTAAACTTTTTGATTCAAGATTTATATATTGATGGACATTTTGTGGGTTTATTTCATTTATTTATTTATTCAAATTATGTCTTGATTGCTGCCCATCCCTCTTCCTGGTCCTTCCCTCACACAATCATTCTCCATACTCCCCTCCACTTCTCCTCTGAGAGCATGGAGGTCTCCCACCTTGGATATCCCCTTACCCTGATGTATCAAGTTTCTGCATGGCTAGGTCCATCCTCTCCCACTGAAGCCAGACAAGGCAACCTAGTTAAAAGCCTAGGAAAGGGACCCAAAGATAGGAAACAGGTTAGAGATAGCCCCTGCTTCAGTTCCTGGGGGCCCAAATGAAAACCACCCAAGCTGCACATCTGCTACATTTGTGCAGGTCCTAGGTCGAGACCATGTATGTTCTTTGGTTGGTGGTTCAGTCTCTGAGCCTCCAAGGGTCCAGTTAGATTCTGTTGGACTTCTTGTGGAGTTCCTATCACCTTTAGGGCTCTACATCCTTCCCCCTATTCTTCCATAAGACACCCCAAGCTCCATCAAATGTTTGGCTATACACCTCTGCATCTATTTCAGTCAGCTGCTTTGTGGAGCCTCCACAATGACAATTATACTAGCTTTCTGTCTGCAAAGATAACAGAGTATCATTAATAGCCTCAGTGATTGGTGCTTGCTCTTGGGATGAGGGTGAACCCTTTGGATGAACCCTTTGGATGGGTTCTCAAACCCATAACTTTGGGACAATTATTGGTTGGGCATTTCCTCAGACTCTGTCCCATCTTAGTCCATATATTTCTTGTAGGCAGGACAAATTTTGGGTTTAAAGGTTTGTGGGTAGGTTTCTGTCCTTATCCTTCCACTGTGGTCTTGCCTGGCTATAGGAGTTGGCCTCTCCAGATTCCAGATTCACATTACTAGGAATCTCAGTTAAAGTCTCCCTCATAGACTTCTCTATCCCAGGTTTCTGGCACCTTCTAGAGATACCCCATACCTCCCCACCCCCATCATCTACCAATTTCCATTCATTTTCTGGCCCCCTGGTTGGCTCTTCTGTGTCTCAACAAAGCTTATCCTGAATAGCCCCCTATTCCCCTCCCATACCCTCTCCTACCCAGGTCCATCCTTCCATCTGCCAACTATGACTATCTTATTCCCTTATCAATACATAAAGAGATACGAGCATCCTTATTTGAAGGTTCCTTCTTACTTAGCTTCTTTGTGCCTATAGAGTATATAATGGGCATCCTGTACTTTTCAGCTATTTTCCACTTATAAGTAAGTACATGCCAAGCATGTGTGTTTTGGTCTGGGTCACCTCACTCAGGATGATATTTTCTAGTTCTAGCCATTTTCAAAACTCATCATATCCTTGTTTTTAATAGATGACTAGTATCCCGTTTTGTAAATGAACCACATTTTCGATATTCATTCTTAAGTTGAAGGGCATCTGGATTGTTTCTAGTTTTTGACTATTTTAAATAAAGCTGCTATGAACACAGGTGAGCAGGTGTCTTTGTGGGATGGTGGAGCATCTCTGGATATATGTCCAGGAGTGATATAGATGGGACTTGATGTAGAACTATTCCCATTTTTCTGAGAAATTTCCAGATTGATTTCCAGAGTGGTTGTACCAGTTTGCAATTCCATCATTGATCAAGGAGTGATCTCCCTTCCATATATCCTTACCAGCATGTACCAAACCTCGAGTTTTTCACCTTAACCATTCTGATCAGTGTAAGAAAGAATCTCAAGTTATTTTGATTTGCAGTTCATTGATAACTAAGAACGCTGAATATTTCTTTAAGTGCTTCATGGCCATTTGAGTTTCCTCTGTTGAGAATTCTATATTTAACACTGTACCCCATTTATTTAACTGGGTTATTTAGATTCTTGGTGTCTAAATTCTTGAGTTCTTTGTATATTTTGGGTATTAATCCTCTGTCAGATGTAGGATTGGGAAAGATCTTCTCTCAATGTGTAGGGTGCTATTGTGTTCTATTGATAGCATCCTTTGCCTTACAAAAGCTTTTAAGTATCATGAGGTCCCATTTATTAATTATTGGCCTTAGTGCTTGAACCATTGGCATTCTGTTCAGGAAGTTGTCTTCCGTACCTAAGAGTTCAAGGCTGTTTCTCACTTTCTCTCTATTAGATTTAATGTATTCTCTTCTATGTTGACTTTGATGTAGGTTTTGTTCAGGGTGGCAAATATTGATCTTTTGCCATTCTTCTACATGTAGACATTTAATTAGACCAGCAATATTTGTTGAAAATACCTTCTTTTTTTCAGTTGTATGGTTTTGCCTTCTTTGTCAAAAATCCAGTGACTATAGGTGTGTGTGTTTATTTCTGGATCCTTGGTTCTATTGCATTGATCAAACTGTCTATTTATATACCAATATCATGCAATATTTTTTACTATTGCTCTGTAGTACATCTTGAAATCAGGGATGGTGGTGATACCTCCACAAATTCTTCTATAATATAGGATTGGTTTAGCTATCCTGTTTTGGTTTTGGTTTTCCATACAAAGTTGAGAATTGTTCTTTCAAGATCTATAAGGAATTGTGTTGGAATTTTGATGGGAATTATATGAATCTGTAGATTGCTTTGGTAGGATGGCCATTCTCACTATGTTAATCCTACCAGTCCATCTTTTCACCTTCTGATATATTCTTCAATTTCTTTCTTCAGGGACTTGAAGTTTTTGTCATACAGATCTTTCACTTGCGTGGTTAGAGTTGCACCAAGATATTTTATGTTACTTGAGGCTATAGTGAAGGGTATTGCTTCTGCAATTTCTTTCTCAGTCAGTTTATCATTTGTATAAAGAAGAGCTACTAATTTTTTAGTTAATTTTTTATCTAGTCACTTTGATGAAGGCATTTATAAGCTGTGCAAGTTCTCTGGTAGAGTTTTTGAGGTCACTTGTGTATAGTATCATATAGTATCTGCAAATACTATACTTTGACTTCTTCCTTTACAATTTGTGCTCCTTTGCTCTCCATTAGTTGTCTTGTTGCTCTAGCTAGAACTTCAAGTACTATATTTAAGAGATAGAAAGAGAGTCGACAGCCTTGCATTGTCCCTGAATTTAGTGGAATTGCTTTTTCTCTCCATGCACACTGGTGTTGGCTATTGGGTTGCTAAATATTGCCTTAATTGTATTTAGGTATGTGCCTTCTATCCCTGATCTCTCCAAGACATTAACATGAAGGGGTGTTATATTTTCAAAGGCATTTTCAGCATCTAATGAGATGATCATATCCTTTTCTTTCTATTTGTTTATATAGTGGATTACATTGATGAATTTTCATATACTGAACCACCCTTGCAATACTGGGATGATCATGAACAAAATCATAGTGAATGATGCTTTTGGTGTCTTGTTGAATTTGGTTTGTAAATATTTTACTGAGTAGTTTTGGATCAATGTTCAAAAGATAGATTTGGTCTGAAATTCTCTTTGTTGAGTTTTTGTTTGGTTTAGGTATCAGGGTGACTGTGGCCTCTCATACAATGAGTTTGGCGATGTTTCTTCTTTTTCTATTTTATCAAGTAGTATAAGAAGTATTGGCATTAGCTCTTCTTTGAATGTCTGGTAGAATTCTGTGCTGAAACCATCTAGAGCTGGGCTTTTCTTAGTTGGGAGACTATTTTATTCCTCCTTCTAATTCCTTGGGGTTTATAGGAATGCTTACATAGTTTACCTGATCTTGATTTAACTTTGGTAAGTGGTATCTGTCTAGAAAATCATTAATTTTATTTTGATTTTTCAATTTTCTAGAGTATAGGTTTTTGAAGTAAGATGCAATGTTTTTGTTAATTTTATTGTTCTCTTTCTCTTTGTTTCCAATTGATTGATTTCACCCCTGAGTTTCATATCATGTATTCCTCTCGGGTGTGTTTGCTTTTTTCTAGAATTTTCAGGTGTACTTTTAAGTCCTCAGTATGAGAAATCTCCATTTTCTTTATGAAGGCACTTAGTGCTATGAACTTTCATCTTAGTACAGCTCTCATTGTGTCCATAAGTTTAGGGATGTTGTCCCTTAATGTTCATAGAATTCTAGACAGTCTTTAATTTCTGTCTTTCTTTCTACTTTCCATGAGTTTTTAGGCTTTCTATTGTTTTTGTTGTTGTTGAAGTCCAGTTTTAATCCATGGTGACCTGATAAGATGCAAGCAGTTATTTCAGTCTTCTTGTATATGTAGAGTCTTTGTGACCAAGTAGATGGTCAATTTTTGAGAAGGTTCCATGAGGTGCAGAGTATATACTTTTTTGTTTGGGTGAAATGTTATGTAGATATCTGTTAGGTTCATTTCATTCATAACCTCTTTTAATTTCATTATTTCTTTGTATGATTTCTGTTCTGATGGCCTGTCCATTGATAATAGTGGGTTTTGAAGTCTCTCACTATTAATGTGTGGGCTTCTATACATGATTTAAGCTTTAGCAATGTCCCTTTTATGACTGTGAATGCCTTTAAATTTGGGTATAAATGTGAAGACTGAGATGCCATCTTGGTGGATTTTTTTCTTTGATGAGCATGAGTGTCCTTCCCTTTGATTACTTTTAGTTGAAAGTCTCTCTTACTAGAAATTAGAATGGTTACTCCAGCTTGTTTCCTAGTCCATTTGCTTGGAAAACCTTTTTCCAGCTCTTTACTGTGAAGTAGTGTCATTTTGTTGCTGAGGTGTGTTTCTTGTATGCAGCAGAATGGTTCATCCTATTTATCCATCCACTTTATTAGCCTGTGCCAATTTATTGGCAAATTGAGTCCATTGATGTTAAGAGATATTAATGACCAATTATTGCTAGTTGTTATTTTGGTGTTAGTGGTGTGTGTGTGTGTGTGTGTGTGTGTGTGTGTGTTTGATTTTCTTCTTTCAGTTACCTCTTTGTGTTGGAGTTTTTCTTCAAGTATCCTCTGTATGGCTGGATCAGTGGAAAGATATTATATAAATTAAGTTTTGTCATGTTATAGCTTGGTTTCTCCATCTATATTGATTGAAAGTTTTGCTGGGTTGATGTCTGTTGTCCTTTTGGGTTTGAAAGATGTCTGTCCAGCCTCTTCTTTTAGAGTCCATGTTGAAAAGTGAGGTATAATTCTGATAGGCCTGCCTTTATATGATACTTGATTTTTTTTCTTGACACTTTTGATATTCTTTCTTTGTTCTGTAGATTTAGTGTTTTGATTATTATGTGGTGGGAGGATTTTCTTTTCTGGCCTAATCTATTTGGTGCTCTGTAACTTTCTTAAACATTTATTGTCATTTCTTTCTTTAGAATAGGGAAATTTTCTTCTATGACTTTATCAGAGATATTTTCTGGGTCTTTAATCTGAGAGTCTTCTTGTATTCCTATGATTCTTAGGTTTGGTCTTTTCATAGCTTCCAACACTTCTGGATATTTTGTATTATAAACTTTTTATATTTGACACAATTTTGAGTGATATATCAATATCTTCTATGGCATCTTCTATGCCTGAGAGTGTCTCTTTCATCATTTGTACTCTGTTAGTGATGTTTGCATATGTAGTTCTGGTTCTCGTTCCTAGATTTCCACCTCCAGGGTTGCCTCTGCTTGTGTTTTCTTTATTGCTTCTATTTCCATTTTCAGGTATTGAACCGTTTTGTTTATTTCCTTCACCTGTTTATTTGTATTTTTGTGTTTCTTTTTATTTATTCATTTCCTTTTCAAAGGCTTCCTTCTGCTTGATTCTATTTTTCTGCATTTCTTTAAAACATTTATTTCTTCCTTAAAGATCTCTATCATCTTTGTAAGTTTTGATTTAAGGTCATTGTCTTGCTCTTCAGGTGTGTTAGGATATCCAGTGGTAGCTGTAGTAGGAGAGCTGGGATCTGATGGTGCCATAAGGCCCTGGCTTTTTGTGATTCTGTTCTTGTGCTAGACTTTAGCCAGCTGGTTGTCTCTGGTATTGACTGGTCTGGTATTTCCTGGTAGTAGCAGTCCTCTAGGACTTCAGGTAAAGGTGGTAGTCCCTAATGGCATCAGACCCCTGGTTGTCTTGGATGGCATCAGGCCTCCGGTCAGCAGGCAGAGCTGGTTGTCCTGGTTGTCCTCATTGTTACAGGTGGCAGCAGGCCTCCAGGGGGGCAGGCTAAGCTATGGTCCATGGGAACAGTGCACATCCATGATGTCAGGTAGAGATGACCAGAAGACGGAGCATGGAGGAGATGGGGCAGACTTCACAGCTGCTGGGCTTTCTGGGGTCTCAGCAGGCAGGGAATTATAGTGGGGGTATCTCACCTGGTTGTCCCAGGTGGCAGCAGGCTTTCTGGGAAGCAGGCTGATCTGTGGCCCAGGTAGTAGAATGCAGATCCAGGATTGCAGATAGAGGTGTGGATTAGAAGGTGAAGGACAGAGGGGAGGGGGTGATAGACACTTTGATTGTTTCCACAGTGCTGCTATTGTGGTACTGTCACAAACAACTTGTTGCTAGAATACATACCCCTGTCATGAAAACCTTTTGCCTGCTCCCTAAGTTTTCAGAAGAAGCAAAAGTTAGATCTATGGGTATTTTGGAAGAAGTCTACATATTGCTTTATGTAATGGCTGTTATCACACTATTCTCAACAATGTACAGGGGTTATGTTCTTTCCTATGTTTTCTTGGACCCATGTGCTATCTAATTTTATGTCAACTGAAAGCAAGCTAGAGTCACTGAAAAGGAAGGAATCTCAATTGAGAAAATTCCTCCATAATACCCAGCTGTATGGTATTTTCTTAATTAGTGATTGATGTGTGATGTGCAGATCATTGTGGGTGTTGCCTTCCCTGGGCTGTTGGTCTTGTGTTCTATAATAAAACAGGTGGAGCAAGTCATGAGGAGCAAGCTAATAAGCAGCATCGCTCCACGGCCTCTGTATCAGCTCCTGCCTCCTGGTTCCTGCCTTGTTTGAGTTTGTATTCTGACTTCCTTAGATGATGAACACTGATGTGGAAGTGTGAGCCAAATAAATCCACTCCTACCCAACTTGCTATTGATCATGTTGCTTCATCACAGCAATAGAAACTATAATGAAAACAACCTATTTTCTCTGTGTAGCCATTTAATTAACAGCAGACTCATTGTAACTTTGATGTGCAATTATGAGACAGTGGTGAAATAGAACTTTATTTTACCCTTTGGCTATCTACAGGTCTTCTTTTGATAGATGTCTATTTAAATCTCTAATCATTTTAACATAACTATTTTTATTGAGCTGTTTAGTTGTAGATACTCCATATATATTTTAGTTATTATTTTAGTTACTAATTCCCTATTCTTTAACAAAAGCTGTTTGGTTTTTTTGTTTTGTTTTGGTTGTTTTTATGGTTGTTTTCAATCATTTGAATTGTCATTCTGTGCAGAACCTTCTTAACTGGCTACAAGACAACTTGTTCATTTTCATGTTTTATACCTAAGCTTTTGAACCCTCTGCTAATACTGTTTAAAACCAAGCAACAAAACTCTTAAGTATGTGATCTTAAATGAGTTTTATGACTTGAAGTTTATGTTTAGTCCTTTCATATGAGATGTGTTTTCAATGGTGCTTTCAAATATAGATTCAGCCATGTGCTTTTTTTTTAACTTTTCACCTCTTAAGTTTGCATCTTGTTCACTGCCACTGACCTGGTCAGCCCTTCCCAAAGTTTTCTCCCATCCCCCTCCTCTTCTCTTCTGAGCAGGTGGGTCCTCTCTGGGTATCCCCCTACCCTGGCATTTCAAGTCTGTGAGGCTAGGCACTTCCTCTCCCACTGAGGCCAGACAAGGCAGTCCAGCAAAAAGAACATATCCCATCTACAGGCATCAGCTTTTGGGACAGCTTCCACTCCAATTGTTCTGGACCCACATGAAGACCAACCTACATCTGCTACATATGTGCAGGAGGCCTAGGCGCAGTTCATGTATGTTGTTTTTTTGGTGGTCCAGTCTCTGAGAGTACAAAAGTCATATGCTCTTTCTTTATATTGACATATTAGAGATGGATGATAGATAGATAGATAGATAGATAGATAGATAGATAGATAGATAGATGGCAGGCAGGCATGGGTTTTGTTATATAATGGATATAATGGATATATATACATATACATATATACATATACATATATATATATATATATATATATATATATATATATATATATATATATATATACATATCTACCACTGGCAGTATTTGTGGATACAAGGCATTTTAAGATAGGTACAATAAAATCTGAGCAATTTTACTCATGAAATCATGCAATATCTACATTTGCAGTTATAAGACTTCATTGGTATAGATTTGTCTGTTGGGCTGTCAAACTCTCAAATTTGAAATTTTATTAAAATTAATGCAAAAAAAACCATGCCTTTCAATGATGGAATTTACCATTTGTACCAATACATCAACTATAAAATGAGAGACAAAGGCAGCACATACAACGTGTTTGCTTTCTTTTTTAAAGGAAGAGACTGTATTCAGGACTGCACCTAATGTTTTGTGCATAATCAAAAAGATTCTACCACAAGCACATTTCTGGAAATGGGCCCCAAACATTGTGTTTATGTGTATATGAGTATGAAATTTGAATGTGGTATGTCTTTGGTAAAAGCAAACAGGTGGGAGTGGGGTAAGTGAGCTCATATGAAGACCAGAGTAAGACACAGAGTACTCTATATTCTATCTACCCACATAATTCTTTTAACACATGACTAAACATGGACTTATCCTGGAAACCAGCAATCTCCAGAAATCATCCTGCCTCTACCCCACAGAGCACTAGGGTATAGGCATGTGGCTTCATGACTTTTTTCATAGTTTGGGAGATTGTAACTAAAGTCCCCACACTTACATACCAAGTACTTTTACCCCACTAAGTCTTCTTACCAGACATTGGATGAATGTTTAAAGTAAGATGCCATTGATTGATTTTCAGGTCTAAAAGTACATGCAGATCATGATTTTTTAAAAGAAAAGTTAGAGTTGGAAACATTGTTTACTGATTAAGAGCTTTGAGTAATCTTACTAGAGGACCCAGATTCAATCCCCAGCACTCACCATTCAAATCACAACCCTTTCTTACTCCATTTCCAGAATATTCACAGTCCACATCTGACACCTTCAGGCACTACACCTGCATAATAGGCATACATTAAGCCAAAACCTGCACACATAAAAATAATAAGTTTTTAAATTAAGGTTTGTCAAAGTGGAATGTTGGATCACTCATGGACACTTTCTGCACATAAAATGACATTGTATCTTCCAATGGTTTTAAAACCACCATGCATGGAAAACAATGTATTTAGGAATAAACCTAGCAAATTCACACGAGATGAAAACCTGCTACCAATTACATATAATGTAAACAATACATAGCTCATTTTTTCATGAGCAAGGTTTCACAAATGTTATCCTACAAATAAGTTCATAGCAAACAATAGTAATGATGGGAAAGAAAGCGAAGACCTTTCTGTGGCCTAGGCTACAAATTGAAAAACGAGAAAAAAATTGTATCATCTGACAAAATCATGTGATGTATTTATTAACTAAGCTAGAATAATGGTCTAGAGTCTTGAAAATGAAAGGATATCCATGATTTGACCATGAGATCCTGAGGTAGGAATACAATTATCTCAGTTATGCATCCTTGTCTGTCCAGTAAAGCATGATGCTCATGATGTTTTCTGAAGCACAGAAATGTGTGACACTATAATGCCTGTGGTTTCCCCAACAACAACCCAGGTGTATAAAAGGCCCCTGGCTAGTGGTGACACCCAGACTCAAAGAACCTATTCTTATCCCCCTCTGAACACTCCACTCCTGACACCATGTGTTACTATGGCAGCTACTATGGAGGCCTGGGTTATGGCTATGGTGGCCTAGGCTATGGCTATGGTGGCCTAGGCTATGGCTATGGCTGTGGCTATGGTAGCTATGGTTATGGCTGCTGTCAACCACTGTGCTATAGAAGGTACTGGTCCTGTGGCTTCTACTGAGGAGTTTCTGTACCTGCTCCAACTACTCAGCTCTCTGAATCAAAGTACCTCCAAGTATCCAAAAGTCAGGATCATTTAACTGGCTTCTAAAATACATCTATCTTATCAATTATTTGGGAGAAAATTAATATATCCAACTTGTCTATTTTGTTTCATCTTTATCAATGATATAGTATGACAATTTGTTAAAAAAATTCTTCTGAAACTGTGCTTAATAATATGTGAACTACATCAAACTTGGCTCTCAATGTATATGTAAAATAGATTTGTATTGTTAAATAAACCATATCTGTTGCAAGCATTGCCATGTTCTAGTTTTCATAATTGTCTACAAAAATCTCCCAAATAAATGTGTGAGTTTTCATAAGTTGCATGTTTGTCTCTGGGAATAAGAGAGAAAAGAGACAGGAAACTGTCCATTTGTGATCATTATGGGAGGAGACAGGAAAGAAGCCCAGAGGGCCAGGAGAATGAATAGAAATATGAAGCTGGGGTGGGGGTGGTGCAGGGAGCAGGAGGAACCCTCTAGAAAGTTCCAGAGTCCTGGGATGTAAGAGGTTTCCAGGACTCAGTCGATATGATCTTAGTTGAAATGCCCAACAGTGGGGAGATGGAACCTGAAGAGACCATCTCCAGTAGAGAGAAAGATCTCCCAGTGGAGGGATGGGGCTACCCACCCATCATCAAAATTTTTAACCTAGAATTTTTCCTGTCTAAAGAAAATGCAGGGACAAAAATGGAGCAGAGATTGAAGTAAAGAGCATCCAATGACTGGTTCAACTTGGGATCCATCGTGTGATTGGGCATCAAACCCTGACACTATTACTGATACCATGTTTTGCTTGCAGACAGGAGTCTGGTATAGCTGTGCTCTAAGAGTCTCTACTAGCAGCTGACTGAGACAGATGCAGATATTTACAGACAACCATTGGATTGAGGTCAGGGACTTTGAACCCGTGTTCTCTCACACCTGTCTCCGCAATCTTGTCTCCAGTTCTGCCACTGGTCTACCACTTTGCTCCTCCTCCTTTTCTGCCTCTGTATCACATATTTGTTAGGCCTAGTAACAAATGGAACTGTGGTGTATCACACAGTACATCATTTTTCCCAAAGAGCTTTGCTTGCAAATGATCATTGATTGCAATGAGTTGTTGTCTGATTCGAGGCATCTGGCTTCTGCTAAAACATCAATACTGGTCCCTCACTTAGAGTCTTTTCAGCTATTCTGCTGTTGCCCCAAATTGTGGAGATCTGAGGTTGGGGTGCAGTTCTCCTGTGTCCATGACACTGCCATTTCTTTGCAATTGTTGAGGGAGGAAGCCAGCTCTCCAAAGTGTGGTGGTCAGAGTAGGATGAGGACAGCTCTCACATGTTCATGTCATTGGGGGCAACTCTCCTCAAACCCACACCACTGACCAATGCACATGTCAGAGTGGACAGGAAAAAATCCAAGTGTCTTCATCCTTAAACAAGCAATATAGGCAAATGGAGAAAGCTGGAAAACTAACAGATAGTCCTCTCTCAAGAAATGCCAAATGGTCAGTTCTGAAAGCATACATACAATTAACATTATAATGACAAAGCAGATTATAACTAGAAATATATGTGTATATACATGTATGCATACCACAATAATTAATGAAAAAGAATCCAGAAATTGCCAGGAGAGTGGGGAGGGGTATGTGGGAGGGTCTGAAGAGAAGGAGGGGAAGAGATAAAAGTTACAGTTATAATCTCAAAAATTATATTTACATGCATATATATATATTGAGTATTTTCTACAGTAGCTGTACTTCACAGCAGAGCACTTACATTCTATGGGAGTGTGTGTGTGTGTGTGTGTGTGTGTGTTCCACAGCACCTGTGCTTGGATTTCACACACTAGAGCCCTATATTATGAAATTCTTCTCACCTTTTAAAATATGCCAACCAGAGAATGCCCCTTTGTTTTCACATACTGAACTCATCAGTACTGCTAACGCTACTCTGGCTTACCAAAAGAGCTGAAAAGTATGGCTTCTAAATATACCATTTTTCTTTAAAATACTTAGAAAATTGCATGTATTCTCCAGAGTGAGATGAGTTTCTTGAAACCATGAATTTATTCATTTTAAAATAAACATTAGGATGTTTTATTTTTTCCCAGAAGTCCACTGTTTTTCAAATATGCAATCTGTATATCCAAATATTCTCAATCAAATCACTTTCACCTTTGACATAGTCATGTTTTACTCAGGAAACTCCAGATGTCAATATAGTGTCATGTGCATTGCCCAGAGGACTGTTGATAAGGACACCATGAATGGACATTAATATATACACTTTCAGTGTTCTTCCTACCCTCTCATTCTTTTTCCCTATGTGACATGTCCTCCACAGATGCCAGTTTGTGGACAACCATAAACTCATTGAGAATGATTAAAAAAATCAGTCTGAAACATGAGCTAAGCCAGTTGGCCAAATCCAACTGACCCAGAGAGACATAAACTATAACTGTTAGTGCAACACACTGAAGTTTCTCAAGCTTGTGTGTCAGGTCAATTACTGACTGAACCATCTTCTCAGTCCCCTTCTATCCACTCTTGAAAGCCACAAGAAGGTCCATCACAGACACTTGCATAATCTGCCTGTGCCATTCCACACTCCTCAACTGGATCCAAGCTGTTCTTCTACAGCAATACCATGTGCCATTCCAGGAGGCACTATAGTAGTCAGGGTGACAATTATTGGTTATAGACTGTGGCTAAGATGTGAATTACTCAGCTGCTGTCTCTCCATCTGCTGAAGAACGTTCCAGTCCTATGGGTTATATTGAGAAACTTCTAGAACTGTGTAGATGATTCAACTACTCCTCTTCTGAATTTTGATTACTAACTGAGAAATGCCATCTAGTTGACACCCAAAGTCAGGTAAGGACAGATAATATTCCTAGGTAGCACTAATATAAATGTACTCATTCAAGTAAAGTAAAATGCTATCTTAATATACTGATATCACAACCAATAAGTACATTAATTTTTCAGAATTTCTGTACTTTTCACAATGTGAATCTTATTTTCCATGCTTTTATTTTGCTGTCTTTTTCCTTTTTTGATAACAGCCTGGTTTAGACAGGATCCCACAGAGCCCAGGCTGGTATTGTGCTTTGTGTATAGCTGAAGATGACCTCTTACCACATCCAGTTGATGTTTTTTCTCAGCTCCTTAGACTCTAAATATTCAAACTGAAACACATTTCTTTGTTTCCGCACAGCCTAATTTATTTTGGTGTGCTTTAAATATATTTCTATTGAGGCTACATTTTGCAATCATGGGGAACTATTCAATTTGATATTTCAGATAATTCATTCTATTTTTATTAAAAAAGGATTAGTTCATTTCTATTTGACTTTTAATATATTTCACATAAAATAAGAACATAAATAGTGTGATGTGGAGCTCTTTTTATGAGAACATCTTTTTCCAAATGAAATTTTAGCTACATTAAATTTATATTCATTATAAAATACCATCAAATGAGAGTAAAGATCCCAGTTTACCTGACATTATGAAAAGTTATGTGTTATAACCTCATTAACACAGTAAAATAACTTTATTTCATTTTCTCTAAAATCCCAGATATTTTTCTAATATCCTGTTTAATTTCCCAGTCTTTGTGATATGGATTAGTAAAACAATTATATTAATAATCAGTGAAAGTGAAGCAGAAAACAAGAACAACTATAAAACAAATAGAAATCAGATAACAAACTGATATTGAAATTCTCAGATACCAAAATTACTTAAAATATAAATGATCTAAATTCACCAATTAAGAGATGATAGCAATAAGCAGACTTGAAAATATATATTGCCCAACTATAAGCAATCTCTGTATAACTCAATAAAGAAAATGACTTCTTAGATTTAATATAAGTAACACAAATACTATGTCATGAAGAGATTAATAAAATTATGTTAAAAAACTACTTTGGTGAAAGGTTCTATTCAGAATCATGCAGTTTTTTATTGTCTTATGTTAATTTTGCACAAGGAATTGATCTAAAATCCAGACATTTATATCTGCTACATTTTGGTTATCATCACCAATGTGGTTGTAAATATTTGTCCACATTTTTGTAAATATACTTGCTTATATTTTACCTTTTCTGTACTTGGGAAACAGTCTCATTGCCATAGAAGTAAGCTTAGAAAATGATTTTTTCTCTTTTCGTGAAAGCTCCCGTTGTTCTACACTGTAGCTAATGACTCAGTTTAAAAATGGTTCATTTTCCTTCATGTTGGGGTTAGTCATCTTCATGTGTATTGACTTAACATTTCTCTGATAAGGAATCAGGATAAAACTTTTCTTATATTCATTGTCCATTAAGGGTTAAAACTTAGAAAGTGTGTGTTTTGTGTCTTTGGGTTACTTTTAAGTAGTTGTCTAGCTGTCAATCATGTATTTAATAAATTTATTTAGAAACCCTTTTTACACTTTTATTATTTTCTCAAATATTATATCCTAGCACAGTTTCACCTTCTTCCATTGCTCCCAGTCCCTGCCTCCCACCACCCATCTCATTCAGATCCACTCATCCTCATTTTTCTGTCAGAATAGAAGCACACTTCCCAGACATATCAACTGAACATAGCATAACAAGTTACAATAAGTTTAGTCACATCACTTGATATCAAAGCTGAACAAGACAACCCAGTAGGAGGAAAAGGTTCCTCAGAGCAAGCAAAGGAGCTAGAGACAATCTCTTTCCCACTGTTGGGAGTCCTACAAGAAGACCAAGCTAAACACCATAATATACTTGTAGAGAACCTAGTTTAGATTCCTACAGGCTCCCTAAAGGTTGCATCAGTCTCTGAGAGTTCTGTGAGCCCTGGTTAGTTACTTTGTGAACCTTGTTCTTCTGGTAACCTTGACTTAATGGTGGTTTTGTTTTTCATTTTATTGGGTTCTTATAGCTCTCACACTTCCACCTTTATTCATCCATAATCTTTTCAAATCCCCAACACTACATAGGAGAGAAAGAAGGTTAGAGGGAAAAGAGCATGTAGACCTCTTTTGATTTCCTCCTGGTGATTAAGGGTGTTGAGTTTCTTCTTTATAGTCAGGTTATCTCCAACTCCTTTTTCTCATAAAATTGCAGAAACAGCAATAAGGAGAAGCAGGAGCAGCATCCTTCTCAGAATCCTCCCAGCTCTCTCAGAGCTGTGGGGGACCCTCTCCAGAGTCCCCAGAATTAAACTATCTGCAGCTGGCAAAGATCATCCCTCTGCTAGTGCATGAGGCAAATCATAATCACCTGCTGGGAAGAAGCCTCTCATTCCACACCTGGAAATGAACCAAAAACATACCCACATAACATTGCTGAGTTTTTAAGAAGCCAATATTCTCACTACATCAGCTCTCTTGAATTGGAAGATGTGTCAATTGCATTCATCTCACAATATTCTTATAATCTCTGCTTAAAGTTCTATCACATTATTCTTTTCAGTTTGTGTCTATTTTTTTATGTGATTTAATGTAAAAGGAAGTTTTTGTAAATTAGTACCCTATCTAGTGTCATTTAGTCACAAGATAATCCTATCCCTACATGAACACATATTACTTATTTTATCCAATATACAAAATTAAATGTCTATATGTCTCTTGGGGCAGTCTCTGGATGGCCTTTCCTTCAGTCTCTGTTCCATTTTTTCCCTGCATTTCCCTTAGACAGGAACAATTCTGGGTCAAAAATTTGACATGGACAGGTGACCACATCCCTGAACCTAATGAGGATAACCTTAGCTGAAATGCCCAACAGTGGGGAGATGGAACCTAAAGAGACCACCTCCAGTAGATAGACATGGATCCAACTTGGGATCTATTCCATGTGCAGCCACAAACCCTTACACTATTATTGATCCCATGTTGTGTTTACAAACAGGAGCCTGGCATGGCTGTCCTCTGAGAGGCTGTGCCAGCAGCTGACTGAAACAGATGCAGATACTTACAGCTACCCATTGGACTAAGCTTGGGGATCCCTATGGAAGAGCTAGGGGAAAGACTGAAGGAGGTGATGGGGATTGCAACCCCATAGGAAGAACAACAGCATCAACTATCCAGACCAATCAACCAAAGGGCATACATGGGCTGGTCGGTGGCCCCTGATATATATGTAGCAGAGGGCTGCCTTGTCTGGCCTCAGTGAAAGGAGATGTGCTTGGTCCTGTGCAGGCTTGATTCTCCAGAGAAGGGGGATGGTAAAGGGGTAAGGTGGAAATGGATGGTCCATTGGGGGAGCAACCGCTTAGAGGTGAAGTGGAGGGAGGATAAAGTGATGGGGCTCATGGAGGGGGGACTTAACACTGTGTTTATCCACTTAAATTTTCTGAATTTTCATTGGTGTATTTGGTTTATTTACACTATTTACACTACTGATACATGGATATGTGATATATATGTATGGGCTTGCCATGCCATTATTGTTTTATCTTTTCTCAAGATTTTCATGTCCCATTTTTCATTTAATCAGATATTTTATATCCTATTTTTCTCTCTCTTTAAACATGTTTTATTAAATATATATATTTGGTAAAGGATTTTTATACAACATTTACTTATTTGGTATGTATGTGTTTTGTGTGTGTATATTAAATACACACCACAAACACATACCACACACACACACACACACACACACACACACACACACACACACACAGACAGACATGGATACCAGAAGAAAACATGTAGAAATCAGAAATCAGTTGGCTGTTTCTACTGTGTGAGTCCCAGAGAGCCAACTCAGATTTTCTGGTTTGGGAGTGAGGTCCTTGATACCCACAGCCGTCGTCCTGGCTCTGTTTTTCTCTCCCTCTTGAACTGAAAATTATATGTTCTTTTATTACTGAAATTCTCATTCAATAAAGTAAAACAGTTCTTTTTAGATTATATCTTAAAATAAATTAACACTGTATCATTCATTTAATTCTTAAAGTACTTAACTACCACTATAAAGTTTTATCTTTTGTTCTATTATTTGGTTCTATATGTAGTTTGGTACTCCACAGAGATCAAAAAAGAGGATGACAATGCTTTATATGGAAATACTGATCACTATTTAATGTGATAGTCACTAATTTCTTATTTCCCAATGGCAATTTTGTTTTTAAATGAAATAATTCCACATGACAAATTCCTTTCAGCACATCTTTTAAAATATCTGATGCCAAGAAATTTGTTGTGTTTGCATGCCTGGACTGATTGTTAGTTCCTTTTCCTACATAAATATTTTCAATGACAACTATTTAATTAAGCATTTTAAAATGCAATGCCTAAAAACAAATCAATTTAGCCTTGCAACATAATTAAACTCTGGCATCAGTTTGCACATAATATACAGGTATAAACTGTATACCCTCAGTAGTAGTGTGTGCACACCAAGATGATGATAATTGAACTTAGAAGAAAAT
The DNA here is from genome assembly GCA_036184795.1 of Tokudaia tokunoshimensis. Classification (NCBI taxonomy): domain Eukaryota; kingdom Metazoa; phylum Chordata; class Mammalia; order Rodentia; family Muridae; genus Tokudaia; species Tokudaia tokunoshimensis. The sequence goes on from BTHU01000015.1 coordinate 76,056,447, forward strand.
AGGAGAACATTTTCAGTACTTCAGGAAAGAAATGTTTCACTTACAAGAAATTCTGGAGGAAAAAAAAATCAAAGTAAAATGTGTCTCCTTCACTGGTCAGAAATCCTCTAACTCAACAAGTTAGAGGACATGGGAGCTGCAAGGATCTTTGGGAGTAAGCAGTGATTTAAGTAAAAGCTAACATATTCCAAAGTCCCATATGGTCTCTCTGCTCTTCTGAGATAACACAGCTTTCTCCTCTTTTAGTCAATCTTGTTCAATTTTGGCCAAGAGCCTTTTATTGGGATATTTATCATGAAATGCTTCTACGAAAAGACCCTAAGAAAAGTAATTTCTAGTTCCTGTGGTAAATAAAGAAAGTAGAAACAGAGAAAATAATATAGAGTTGTTTCCAGAAAATGCTGTAAGTTACACTGGGAGAACCAAGTAATGTAAAACTTTCAGACACATATCTCAGGTGTCATTTTGCAGGTACTTTTTAGAGTAATAGTAAATAGTAATAGTAAAAAAAAAAAAAGATTTTGTCTTATTATAGGTCAATATTTTAAAGATATGTATATGTTCGCATCATAAAAAACATAAAACTCCAATTGTAACTATGAATGCAAAAGAATATATAATAATGTATACCATTATATAAAATAACACTTTTCAGGATTATTTACCAAAACAATATACTTGAAATTGTGAGATACCAATAAAGAAAATTAAAGACATAGAAAAAAAGAAAAGGTATCACATATTCAATTACTAGGATAATTAACTTTATTAAAACAATTATGTACAAGTAATTCAGCAAAAATAATTCAGAATGAGAAGAAAATTTATACACAGAAAAATATACATACAGCTGAAACACAATTATTAATTAAATTTATGTCAACACTGTAAGTAAGAAGGGAAATGAAAATGACCTGAATTAAAGTGAACAGAGAATTAAAGTAGCTATTCATCAAAGAAAATAGAAAATAGGACACACATATCCGAGATCCAAGGCTAACCTTTGCAAATGACAGAAAACTCAGGAAAGGCTGAATTACCACCTCACTCAGAGTGATGGCTTCCAGCTTTGTTCATTTACCTGAAAACGTCCCATTTTCTTTAACATCTGAAAATATTTAATTCTGTAAATGTAACACATTTTTCCAATATAATGATCAGTTAATGGGAGCCTCAATCATTTCCATTTCCTAGCTATTATGAATATAACAGCAAAGAACATATAGGTAGCTATCACTCTGATGATACAAAGTCCACTGGGAATATGCACAACAGCTCCATAGGTGGATTGAGTGCTAGATCTACTTCTAGCACACGAGGAGCCTCCACTCTGAGTTCCACAGGCTACACTAGCACGCATCCCTAGCAGCAATGAATACATGTTCCTCTTTCACTATGCCCACACTGGCATGTTTCACCATTTGTTTGCTCAGATCTTTCTGTTCAGCTAAAGTTTCAAAGCAGTTTTCATTTTTGTTTCCAGAGTACCGAGGAATATTGGAAGGTTTACCTACATTTCTCAACCATTTGTGTTTTGTCTTTTGAGAGCTCTGTTTGGTTCTATTTCCAGATTTTAAACTATGCTATTTGCTTTCTCAATGTTCAGTTTTTTTCAGTTGTTTGTATACTAAAGACATTAAATTTCTGTCATATATATATATATACATATATATGTATATGTATATATATATGCTGAAGATTATTTTCCCATGTTGAGGGCTGCCACTACACTTGAATGATGGTGTTCTTTGCTGTACAATCACTTTCAAATTTCACGGAGGTGTGTTTAGTAACCATTTCTGTTGATGCCTGTGCAACTGTGCTCTGATTAGAAAGTCTGGATGTAGGGGAATGCCAAGACAGAGAAGTGAGAGGGGGTTGAATGGGGAAAAGAGGGAGGGAAGGGGGCTTATGGGACTTTCGGGGAGGGAGGAAACAGGAAAGGGGAAATGATTTTGAATGTAAATTTAAAAAAAACTTAGAAAATAAATTAAAAAAAAGAAAGTCCTTTCCTGTGCCAGTGAGTTCAAATTTAGTTCCAACATTCTCCTCTATCATGTAGAAATTTATTAAGAGGATAGGCCTTAGGGTCTGCAGTAGATAGGACAGGATGTAGGTATGGAATGGATTAAAAGGAATTAATTATAAAAGAACAGGGGATCTGAGGGCAGGCTTGGGAACACAAGGAGGGATAACAAATATGGCTAAGTTCAGACACGCTGTCTTTCAGATCTACTCTAGAAGATTCTATCTGTCCATAATTTTCAAGAAAGAATGCTAGTCATCCCTCATTGCCACAGACCCAACCCAGAAGACAGATATGCTGCTGAACTTGCTTGAGGAGCACCTTGTGTTCATTGTCTCAATCTGGGTTTGCAGGAAGACCACCAGCACAGTTTTCTCTGACATTAGTTTTTTTTTTTTTTAAGTTTCTGTGCCTATATTATCTAATCACAGTAAGAGGAGTCAGATGATGTATATTTAAATTTAGATAATTGTACAGTGTTCAAGCCATCCTTGTGAGCTGTGCTCACTGGCTAGCTCAAGCCCTGCCTTCACTTCCTTTGCAAAATGCTTGCTGCGCCTGGTCCAGGGACTGTCTCCAATGCTCAGCCTTTGACTGAGTGACCTGCTTATGCATTAGCTTAGCAAGTCAGAGAACTGACATTACTTTGATGCCATATGCTGTATATGAACTTGGTCTTTATTATAATCATTACATTCTTTACTTTTAAATTACAGGAAAAGGGGAGATATAAAATATATTAACTGCAGAAGTGATTATTTAACTTAGCAGGAGAATAAAGAAAAGTATCAGTTTATAGTCTCCCGAATGTTTGTTCCAGGCATAGTGACACCTATAAGCCTTTCACAAGGAAGATAAGGAAAGATGATCACCACAAATTTGGGGCCAACCTCATCTATATAGCATGCTTCAACACAGCCAGGGCTATAGAACAAGACCCTTAAAAACAAAAACAAACAAAAAAACACAAAACAAAACAAAAACAAAAAACCTCAAATATCTTATAAATTATTTTATTTGTAACTATTAATTCCAAACCTATTAAAACAAAGCCAGCAATCTCTTGATTTAAAATATATTATTGACTTACAGATGCTATATTATATAGACTTCCTTTAGTGCATTTACTTAATTATATAGAGCTTTGCCTCACTCTAAGAATGAAAAAGAAGCAATTGGTATTAACTTTAACCTTGAATTACAATCCTTTGTGCGGAAAACAAGATAGGCAAAGTACTGAAGTAACTGAGAATTCAAGTGACTCTAGATATGTCCTTGCTGCTTGGTCTCAGAGATTTCATGACAAACATAAAAATGAGGGCCACAACCAAAACCGTTGCCCTCAGTACAATCTCTTGGTACCACAGAGTGAAAGAAGAAAACTGACTCCCAAAATTTTTTATCCATTGATATCTAGACATGTTCTGTAGTGCACAGATACCAACACAAATAGAATAAATGAATAAATATAATAAAAACCTTTATGTAAAAATATTTTGGAACATTCAGTTAAAAATGAACTACCTAGGGAAACTTCTGTATATATGCATGTATACATATCTACATACTAATATATAGTTTAAATAGAATTACCCAATTATTACAGGACAATAACAAAAAAGTCCAATTCTAGAATTGGGTTCCTCTTTTGGAGCCGTTAGGAAGTGAGGCCTCATAGACCACCAAGTTATAACTTACTACCAATGTTTTTGATGACCTCTAGAACATGAAAGTAAGATTCTTTTGCTGAACACATTATACATTAGAGTTAGAACTTAAAGAAATCAGGCTAGTTCTAACATGTAGGCTTCCTCCCTACTGGCTAGCTTTCATAATTCTAAGAAATGAGAAAAAGAATCAAATTCTTACCCAACTGTGAACGCAACCTGTGATTCACCCAGAAAGACATGTCCACTGATATAATAGTGCCACAAATATCACTGAAGTAACCAACCACTTTGATTGCATTTCAGTCCTATTTCCCAAGATAAAACCAATACTTGGCACTGTTATTGTGGCCAAATATGTCACAGGCCTTTAGGAATAACCTAGTACTGTTACTATGCTAAATAATCATAACATTAAATTGGCTCCCAATGTTATTATTATACCCATAAATTAGCTCATTTCTAACTCTCACCGGAGAAACTTCTTTTGATTGTAACCATACAGAGACCCATTAATAACCAAATGCAACAGATAGCATACTGAGGAATACTGTACTGGTCTAAGTAGGATATCTATATTACATATTCTCTCCCCAAGGTTAAAAGATCATTGTGGTGGGAACAGAAAAGTTCTAGGAGCCAAAATCTGTAGATGACTAAGAGGAAACATTTTCTGGATATAGTAGAACAGCTGCACCTATCAGGAGTTGAAAGAACACACACAAAAATATGCCTAACAAAATTCCATCACAAGAAGTAGGGTAAGCATAAAATCTGTCTCAATGTAAGGAGTTACAGGCAGTTGGTTTTTGACAGCACTGGGAGAGTCAGTTTTCTTAAAGGGCACAGGACCTCTACCCTCCAGTGAAAGCCACACAACCAAGATTTTATGGGCAACATGTATTGCACTTAATGAATTTTTTAAAAAGCTGAGATGTGGAAGAGGAAAGACTAGATATGGAAGGATTTGGGGAGGTGAACGTAATCAAAATATGTTGTATGGAATTCATATTTAATTTAACAGAGACAAAGAACATTATAGGTAATCACACTTGCTGACTTTCCATAATGAAATAATTAAAGAGTTATAGAGAAAATGGGTGTAAGAGGACATGTGAAGAAAAAGTATCTCTGGACATTGTTGAGAATGTGTATGATGACAGTCATTGGAGAAACACTGGTGTAGACTACGGTCAAAATAGTCACAGAAATTATTTATTGTACTTCTGAAAATTTAACTAGTAGACAAAAGAATTTAGTCTCAAAGATAGGTCTGAGACTACCAAATGAATTGTGATGTTTTTCATTGTAGAAAAGAGGTAAATTTAATGAATCTTAATAGCTTATCATTATACACATAGATCAGTGTATCTCCCAACCCTCATCATGAAACTTGTTTCAGAAGATGTTTATTGATACAGAGAGACCACCAAATGATTAAAGTACAGAAAATAAGAGACTAGAGATGCCTATCCGTAAATATGACATGTATATCACAGCCTATCTACCAAGTATCAGAGATCATTGAAGAAGAAGAGGAATAGAAAGATTGGAAGAGTCATAGAGTGGTGTATGAGTGTTCAGAAATAGTGTGTTATGGACAAACCAGGGCAGTTATATGTATGAATTCACAGCAGCTGATACAGCATTTACAAGACCTCCGTAGGCTGAGGCCTGACAAAGTTCCAGCATGGTGATAGAAGTGGCCATGAAGTCCCACTCATAGAAAGGATCTATTGATAGTTCATGGTTTCTAGAGAGAGTCAGTTTTCTTTAAGAATGCAGTCCTTGGTGAGTAAACCAAGATGCAATGGATGGGCATCTAACCAAGATTACATGGGCAGCACAAACTTTTTGATTTTTAGGGGTTGTTGTTGTTGTTGTTGTTGTTGTTGCTTTGGTTTGGTTTGGTTTGGTTTGGTTTGGTTTGGTTTAAAAGAGTATACAAAGTTGGATGAGTAGGGAAGGGAATATGGATTTGGGAGGAGAGGAGACCAAGGTGAATTTGATCAAATTACATTATTTGGAATTCTCAAAAAAGTAATGAAAATAAAAACAAAACTAAATTTTTAAAAATGGGGGAGATAATACTTCATTAGCCCTATTTCTATCTGATAGTAAAATCAAACTTAATTATAAATAAAAGCCAATTTTTTGTTATTTAATAGTAAAGAATGAGAACAACCCAAATATGTATCAATAGATGAATGTTGAAAAGAAATATCTCCTTCTCCTTCTCCTTTTTGTTTCCTCCCCTCTCCTAGTTCTCTGTCATTTATTCAAACAACCTCACATATGTGACAAACTAGATACAAATGAATAAACATATATCCCAGAATTATGGACAATTTTAAATACTAGTTTAGACACACATGGTATGCAAGCACTGATAAGGGGATATTAACTCAGAATCTTGGAATACCCTAGACACAATTCGCGTATCAATAGATTTCCAAGAAGATGGAAGGAGAGACCCCTGGTCCTGGAAAGACTGGATGTAGGGGAATGCCAGGACAGAGAAGCGAGAGGGGGGGTTGAATGGGGAAAAGAGGGAGGGAAGGGGGCTTATGAGACTTTCGGAGAGGGAGGAAACGGGAAAGGGGAAACGATTTGGAATGTAAATAAAAAAACTCAAGTAACCCTATTAAAAAATGGGGGTACAGAGCTCCACAAAGAGTTCTCACCTGAAGAATATCTAATGGCTGAGAAGCACCTAAAGAGATGTTCATCATCCTTAGTCATTAGGGAAATGCAAATCAAAACAACCCTGAGATTCCATCTCACACCAGTCAGGATGGCTAAGATCAAAAACACAGGAGACAGCAGTTGTTGGCGAGGATGTGGAGAAAGAGGAACACTCCTCCACTGCTGGTGGAATTGCAGGCTGGTACAACCACTCTGGAAAGCAGTCTGGCGGCTCCTCAGAAAACTGGGCATGACACTTCCGGAGGATCCGGCTATACCACTCCTGGGCATATACCCAGAGACTTTACCTGCATGCAATAAGGACACATGCTCCACTATATTCATAGCAGCCTTATTTATAATAGCCAGAAGCTGGAAAGAACCCAGATGTCCCTCAACGGAGGAATGGATTCAGAAGATGTGGTATATTTACACAATGGAATACTACTCTGCAATTAAAAACAATGAATTCACGAAATTCCTAGGCAAATGGTCAGAACTTGAAAATATCATCCTTAGTGAGGTAACCCAATCACAAAAGATCACACATGGTATGAAGTCACTGATAAGGGGATATTGACCCAGAATCTCAGAATACCCTAGACACAATCAGCATATCAATAGATTTCTAAAAAGATGGAAGGAGAGACCCCTGGTCCTGGAAAGACTGGATGTAGGGGAACGCCAGGACAGAGTAATGAGAGGGGGTTGAACGGAGAAAAGAGGGAGGGAAGGGGGCTTATGGGACTTTCGGGGAGGGAGGAAACGGGAAAGGGGAAGTGATTTGGAATGTAAATTAAAAAAATAAAATTAAATTAAATTAAAAAAAAAATACTAGTTTAAACAAATATTCTCAATGAAAGTTTATTGAAAAGCATTTTCTTTTACACAAAAGTCAAGAGTCTAACTGGCTCCCATTTTACAAGGCATTATGTGAACAATGAAGAATTGCTCTGTAGGCTGTCTTCTAGTCCAGCTGAAGGTGAGAAGACAGATGGGAGTGTTGAACTCAGGCAGTTTTGAAGGTTGGAATTTCTGATGTGGGGAATCTTGAAGGTACTTCCAGTAAGACAGCAGGTTATAGCCAAAAGGCTGGGAAACTGTTGAAATCTATCAGTAGAAGCCATAAGACCAATACCTTCTACAGCACAGAGGTCGGCAGCAGCCATAACCATAGCCACCAAAGCCACCATAGCCACAGCCATAGCCAGAGCCATAGCCATAGCCCAGGCCGCCATAGTATCCGCCATAGTAACACATGATGTCAGTAAGTAGAAATGGATTACTGGTGTTCAGTTGAAGACAGCAGTAAGTTTCTTGAGTCTAGATGTCACCTATCATCAACAGCCTTTTATACACCTGGGCAGTTGCTGGCAAAAACCACAGGAATTGCAGCATCACATGTGTCTCTACTGCGCTTCAGAAACATCACAAGTGTCCTGTTTTATTGGTACGCAAGTCTGTATAACTGTATAATTATGCTCCTACCTCAGGCTCTATGGTCAAATTGTGTATCCTGATTCAGTTGTCAAAACTTTGAGCCCTCAGGAATGTATCCAAACATGGCAACTCTAGTCACCAAATTATAAATAACATAACAAACAGTTAACTTATTGTCCATGGGAAAAATTGCAGAAATATAGTCTTCCAGGTAAGACTGTTTCCAAATAACAACAAAATAATAGAAAAGAAAATAAAGACATTCCCTGGGGTAATAAAACAAAAAAAATGTAGAAAGGATAAAACAGAAAACTATTCAATGATTTCTATTATCTGATAGAATTATATCATTCATTCTCTCACCTAAATAATTTAAAATCATCAGAAAATAAAATACCATTTTATGTGCAGAAACTGTGCATTCTCCATGTTTCTCTATGTGAGCCCAGGTGATGGCGTTGTAGATGTTACTGTGAAATGTACTGCAATTGTGTGGGTAATCCAAAGTCAATTTTGATTAGCATTTTATTGTTTTGTAACCAAGGCATACATATGCCCTCATACATGGCTTAGCAGGAGTGATAAGTCACCATCTTATCAGTTTACCAAACATCTAGAGAGATGTCTCAGCAGAGAAGGGTAGCTGCCGTGAAAGTGTAAGCACTTTAGGACAAATCCCTTGAACCTGTGTAAAAAGTTTCATATCCTCACATTGGTGAGGAAATAGGATGCCTAGGACTCACTGGTTGCTGGGCAGTGAGAGAACCAGTTTCATGGGAATGAAGTTTGTAGAGCAAGAACAGGATGGACAATTTCTAAAAATATTCCCCCAACCACCACTTACATATCTGTACCACTACACACACACACACACACACACACACACACACACACACACACACACTCCAAAACAACAAGAACAACAATAGAAACCTGAACATCAATTTCCATGAACATGTAACAGCAATGGGACCTTTGACTTTTTGTATGTACAAAATATTAAATGTGATCCTGAGTATTGTCCCCTCTAAAGAACAATTGTGTATGCTCCTTAAAAATGAATGAATAAGCCATGTGCACTTTCTTTGTCTCAGTTTGTAAGTGAAGGGTGGCATATTCATATGAATGGTACAAAACTTTCATTGGAAGCTAAAGTTATGTTTGATTTGAACTGTTTATAAATTTATCAAAATGTACATTGTATATAACAAAACACACTTAGTAAACACATTTAGTTCAGGGAGTATAACAGTCCCTGTTATACAAATAAATATATGTAAATGAGATCACATCATGGTAAATATGCCTATTAAATGTTTCATGAGAAGACAATTTCCCTCTGATTTTACACCTCCTAACCTGAAAATTTTTGTTCCCACAAATATGCAAGTGATATAATCATTTTTCATCAAAATTCATCAAAATCAATTTTGCATATACAGATAGAGCCTATATATATATAAAGAGCCTGTATCTGAAATCAAATACTATATAAAAATAAAATTTTAAATGAAAGCAATAGAGGTAAGTTTCAATCCACAAAATTTGTGTAAAATTGCTTGGTATATTCCAAATAGACTCACATATATGAAAATTCAAAGATAATATTCACAAATAATGGAAAAACTTGACATTTGACTTTGTGGGTCTGGGTTACTTCATCAGAATGCTTAGTTTTTAACTCTATCCATTTATATGAAAATTGAATGATTTCATTTTTCTTAACAGTTAAATAGTATCACACTGAATAAATATAGCACATTTCACTATCCTTTGATCTGTAGATGGTCATCTAAGCTGCTTCCATGTCCTGGATATTGTGAATAGAACAAGGGCAAATACGAGTAAGTCAATATTTCTATAGTTGGATCTAAAGTCCTTTGTCTATATAGCCAAGCCTAGTATAGCTGAATAAAATAGCTCTTTTCCTAGATTTTTTGAGGAGCCTCTCAGATCTTATTAACATCATCTTACTTTCTTTCCACTGCTGAGTTGTAGATATTACATAGAAGTTTGGGTTATTAATCTCCTATTTCTTGTATATATTTATATTCTTTTGCAGTTATGATTTCTTCTGTTGTGTAAAAGATTCTTAGTTGGATAAAATAAGACTTTCAATTTCATATCTGTTTTTGAAGTCAAAACCAATTGATTCTGAGACTAAATATTAGTTCTCTGAGGAGGTCAAATGATGGATCAGGACCAGGTGTGGGGAGAGACAGGTGAGAAGGTCAAAGGGACAAGGGAACAAATGGAAATCTGCAGCTGCTAGGGGTTGTAGTGTACATCTCTTGGAAGTACCAGAGACCTGGGATGAGGAGCTTCCCAGGAGCCAGTGCAGATGAGTTTAGCTGAGATGCCCAACAGTTGGGACATGGAACCAGAAGATGCCACCTCCTATAGCCAGGCAGGACTCCCAGTGGATGGATAAGTACACCAACCCACCCATAAGACTTTCAAACACAACTTTGTCCTGTCTAAAAGAAATGCAGGGACAATGGAACAGAAACTGAAGGAATGCCCAGCCAACAATGGACCCAACTTGAGACCCATCCCATGGGCAAACACCAATCCATAACACTATTAATGATACTCTATTATGCTTGCTGACAGGAGTCTAGCATAATTGTCCTCTACCCAGCAACTGATTGAAACAGATGCACAGACACAAGCCAAACACTGGATGGAGGTTAGGGACTCTTATAGAAGAATTGGGAGCAGGATTGAAGGCCCTTTAAGAGATAGGAACTGCACAGGAAGACCAACATAGTCAACTAAACTGAACCCTCAGGGGCTCTCAGAGACTGAACCACCAACCAAAGAGCATACACAGGCTGGACCTAGGTCCCTGGCACATCTGTGGGTTTTGTAACAGCTGGAGTGGGGACTGTCCCTAAAACTGTAGCCTGATTGTTGAATCTATTCCCCAAAAGGGCTGCTTTGTATGGCCATAGTGGGAGAGGAAGCACCTGATCCTGCAAAGACTTAATGTACAAGGGTGGGGGAGTACCGGGGGGGGCATCCTCTCAGAGGAGTAGAGCAGGGAATGGGGAACGTGATTCTCTAAGGGGGGCAGTGTTTGGGATGTGAATACATAAATAAATTTCAAAAAAGAAAGAAAGGAAGAAAATGAGTAACAGAGAACCCATGAAGGAAAGTGAATGTTCTCCTCTCTGAGAATATGTATAGTGTCGGCCATTAAAGAAGACACAGTGTAGCCTCTTCCTCAAATATTCATAGAGCTACCATGTGACACTTTTGAAATGTTATCTAGAAGACAAAAAGATTTGACCTCAGAAAAATATCTCTAATACCAAATTCATTGGGATATTACTCACAAAAACAAAGATATGTAAACAACCCAAATTGTCTATCAATAGAAGAATGGTCTAATAAACACTTTGCTCCTTTTCTTTCTTACACCTCTGTATTAGTCAGGGTTCTCTAGAGTCACAGAACGTATGGGTAGCCCCTATATAGTTAGGGAATTTGTGGATGACTTACAGCTCCCTTATTTTGTCTGTATTTACCTACAAAAAGCCCCCACACTCTTATGACCACGCAGACAGGACAGACAGGAATATAAAGACATACATTTCATATAGATAGAGACTATTAAATTAAACCAAAGAAATCGATGTTTTCAATGAGATAGTTTATTTAAAACAAATTATTTTAACATGGGGTAATCTAACTGGATTTCATTTTCAAAGGCATTATGAAAACATTGAAGCACTTCTCGGCAAGTTGAACATGCTGTGTTTTGTATATTTTCTTCAGATAGTTTAGTATAAGGTTGTAATTTAAGATGATTTCAAAGAACTTGTGATGTGATGCAAGTTGGAATGAGCAGCTGCAAGAACTCCTCAATAGAAACCATAGGAACAGTATCTTCTACAGCACAGTGGGCGGCAACAACCATAACCATAGCTACCATAGCCACCATAGCCACAGCCATAGCCACAACCATAGCCATAGCCTAGGCCACCATAGCCATAGCCCAGGCCTCCATAGTATCCACCATAGTAACACATGTTTTCAGGAGTTAATGCCAGTTATGGTGGTAGTAGGTTCCTTGAGTCTGGATGTCACAATCTGCCAAAGGCCTTTTATATCCCTGTGTTGTTTGGGGAAGAAACCACAAGCATTGCAGTGTGACATGTCTGAACTCTGGTTCAGAAAATAGACACATAAGCTGGCTGCATAGCTGACATGATTGTACTCTTATGTCAAGATTCCACAGTCAAATCATGGGTCTTCAACCAAAGAGTACTACACATGTTGTTACCCATGGCTCCAGCCACATAAGTAGCAGATGATGGCCTTGTTGGGCATTAATGGGAGGAGAGGCCCTTGGTCCTGTCAAGGATCAATGCCCCAGAGTAGGATGGGGAGGCAGGAGTTGATGTTGGGTAAAAGGAGACCCTCATAGAGGCAGGGGTACAGAGGGTGGGTTAGGGGACTTGTAGGGGGTTGTGGGGGGAACCGGAAAAGGGGATGACATTTGAAATGTACATAAAGAAAATATTCAATAAAATATATGGAGGTGGGCATGGGGGGAATCAGTGAGGGGAGAAAGACAGGTGGGAATGATAAGTAATTTAAATTTATTTTAAAGACATAAAACTCTTATTCTATTTTCAACACTCTAGTTGATTCTGCATTTATTTTGGTTAATTTATATAACCTGATTTCATCAAGTGATGCAAATCATTAAGATAGTAAACTCCTTTTAAGCCTTTTGATGGAGGGGGGCATTTCTATTGCTCTACTTTGTAAAGAAAAAAAATCATTAAATATAGACCTATTCTTTGAGATATCTCTTCCTTAACTGGAATTCATGTTCAGGTTATAAGTAACCTGAACATAAAATATATACTTTTATGTTTCTTCTGAAAAA